>JBBMOI010000002.1:22130000-22650000 GCA_038088405.1 Porites divaricata
CATTGTCGATTCTTTGCACTAAGTGACCCCAAGGAAGAACAACTTGTGCAGAGCTGTTTACATAGCCACTTAATCGAGTGTGATAGATGCCAGGAACCACGTGATCTATTCCTCTCTTTAGAGGAGGAAATAGGAAAGATTTCTGAGCGGTACCCCATGGCTAGTGACGACATATGTGATCTTCGTTTCCTGCTGGATGACAGTAAAGACAAGATAGAACAATGGAAAGCTCACATTTTGAGAAGTGTGAATCAAGAAGAGGGAAAGAAGGAAGTCCTCGATAAGTTAGAACCTACTGAAGCCCTTTTGGTGGACGATTGGGCGATGAAATTTTTGCCACTGCACTTCGGGGAAAAATCAGCCGAGTTTTATGGAAAGCGTGGTATAAACTGGCACGTCACAGCAGTGGTAAGAAAAACACCAGAATCCTCTTTATCAGTAGAAGTTTTTGTCCATGTCTTCGACAGCTGCGATCAGGACCAGATCGCAGTGGCTTCGATTACCCAGAACACACTGTCCACACTTAGAAAACTGTACCCAGAGCTAACAGGAGTTTATTTTAGATCAGACAATGCCGGATGTTATCACGGAGGATATCTTTTGACTAGCCTCCCCAGTATTGGTCATGAAACTGGGATCAGAGTCATTGGCTATGACTTCAGTGAAGCTCAACATGGCAAAGACATATGCGATCAAAAGACAGCAACAATGAAGCAACATGCAAGGCGCTTTGTGGCAGAGACAAAGACCGACATTCTGACAGCGTTTGATCTAAAAAAGGCCCTGGAAAGTAATGATGGAGTAAAGGGATGCCAAGTGAGCGTTGTAGAAATGCCACAGAGATCCAGCCAAATTGACACAAACGTGAAAATAAAAGGAATTAGTCAGATTCACAACATCCGTTACGAAGAAGGTGGCATACGCTTTTGGAAAGCATTTGACATTGGAAAAGGAAAACGCGTGGTACAAGACAATATGTCGCCAGCTGAAATTCCAAAGGTTAAGGTAGTACAGGCCTTTCCGGAAGCATGCCTTTCCAGCGGAACAATGGCAAGGAGTTCCAAACACACTGAAGAGGAAAAGGCCACACCTACAGATACTCAAAACGTTGAAAGTGATGCATTATTTGAGTGCCCCACTGACGGGTGCACTTGCTCTTTTGATTCTGAAACAGAGCTCCAGAGGCACCTGGATATCGGAAATCACGTCCATCGCTTACACAGAGAGTCTCAGTTTGACTACATAAGGCGTCGCTATGCTGATGTGGTAAATGACGAACTATCAAAGCCACTTTTCGGGGCTAATTATCCAAGTGTGTCTGAGCAGAGTGGAAAGAGGGTTAGCAATATCACCATGGGATGGGCATTAAAAGCACAAGTCTACACGTTTTTCTACAGCTGTTAAATGACAAATTCCTTATTGGCGAGGAAACGGGAAATAAGGCATCACCAACTCAAGTTGCTCGGGAAATGCACAGAGAACGAGATGATAAGGGTAATTGCCTATTTGTTGGAGGTGACTGTCTCAGTTCTCAACAGATTGCAGCATACTTTTCTTGTCTTGCAGCATCAAAAAAGAAACACGGTTCCTTAAACGCAGCTGCTAGTTCGGAGGAGGTAGAAGAATTTTTGGCTGAAGAACAAATGCAGGAACACAAAGAGGACATTTCAGTTAGAAAGAAGGTGGTATTCGGCAATCTGCAGTTGGAGCATCCCATCACCTACAAGTCCTACAACCTGTGCAAGTTAGCTGCAGACGGGAAATTAAGAAAGAAATTTAGCATTGCTGATCTAAAAGACATCTGTGACTCACTTGACATTGAAACTGAGCACTTTAAGCGCTGTAAAGCTCCGTATAAATATGTTTTAACAAATGTGTTAAGCAGTTGTACTTGCAATAAGAAGTAGCCGATATGGCACTGAAATATGTAACATGATACTGGACTATTTTGGGCACATTCTGTCTAAACAGCTTAAAGTTAAGTTTAACTAGTTAAGTATCATTTAAGACACGTACAATGGCAACAACAAAATTGCATTTCTCAACTATTTAAGACTTATTCTTAATTTTTAATCCTTTTTTGCCAGTTGTTGGAAATTTTGTCACAATCTAAAATTTCGAAAGGGCTGATTTTGAAGTTTATAACATCATGTGACGTAATATGACGTCACGGCTAAAACGTTGCTACAATGAACTTAAGAGGTTCAGGGCACTTAACATTTCAAAAAGGGTGCCACTCAATAGTACATATTATGTACTTTTAGAGGTAAAGAGACACTTTCTGCCTTCCCCTCACCTCACTTCCCCTTGTCTAATAAATTCCAAAAACTCAGTTTTTTTATATTATCTGCAAAAAAAAGTAATAGAAACAACAAAAAAATGTGATTGTGACAGGAAATGTCTTCTCAAACGTTTAGGATGTTTTAAATCTCTTAAAACTTCTCAAGGACGACAAGTTGTTAAGACATTAAAATACACCTTTTTTCCTTTAGTTTACAAAATAGAGGTAGAAGACGCAGCTCACGAGACACATAATATGTTATTGCCCATTAAGTTCTTGGTAGCTTTCGGAAGCTGGGGCCATCTACTTTAAACCCACATATAAATAAAACCTCTGAATTACTGGAACATACAGTTAAGGCATTTTTAAAAAAGTGGAAAATGTTGGTATCTGAAAATTAACATAGATATTCACTTTTGATCACCTCTGAATTTTTTACCTTTACATGGTAAGTGATTTTAATGATATTGCCTTGGAGCATATACGACGCCATTTCCATATATTGCCAAGGAAGGATGTCATCTTGTCTTAACTATGTAGAAAAAGAGAGTGAAATGTGCCCCATTTTTGTTATTTTTGATGATAAAATTTAGTCCTCGGATTACGGAAAAAAGGCTGCCCAATTTCTTGGCTTATTAAGAGCAGCTTGCCAAACTTTTATGTTCTGTGTAATCAGTACATGTAATGCTATCATTCCACAAAAAATCGTGAGAATGAAGGATTTCGAACTTCATGGCCCCCATACATAAGTGATTGGTTTTTTGTGACAGATGCACTTAATGTACAAGTCGACATTGTGTTGTGCGTTAACGAAAACTAGCCGGTAAGAATTATATCTGGTATTGCATAAATGCATGGGTGTATTTTTAAAATAAACACAGTTGGTTCAGCGTACAACATATTAGTCATATCTCAGTGACTCGGGTGGAAGTCTCGCCTTGTACTTGTTCTGCGTATCCATTCTTCTTGACACCAAAACGTTGTTAACGACCCACCTTATATCTGATAGGACGCCAAATAGTCAATATCTCAAACAGCTCTTAAATATCATAGGTCGATTTAAAATAATGCATTTATTTGAAACAATCTCGATTTTATAGGACGAAAATGCTTGTAACTGTTCTTTGGGACAAAAATGTTTGTAACCGTTCTTTTTCAAAATACTCTCTGTCAACAATGATTCAATCTGTATCAGCTCAAACATAGTTACCTATAGCAATTGGGCTGGCAACGTTCTGTAAAAATATGTAACTCCATCCAAAAATGTTCTAACTTTAAATATTTTAACCTTAACCATAGCTTAACTTTAACTACTTCTTTTAGGAAAATTTGAAATATTTTTCAATCTTTAGAAACATATTAAACTGTTTAAAAAGTCGACGAAATGTTTGAGGTCCTTTTTCTCGGGTGCTTTTACCGCTGCTCTTCCGCTTGTATCAACGGGCTCATATCGCCACGACGCGAGGTACAGAATATGTTGTTTATTTGTTTCAAAGTTTGGCCGTTTGGCCCATGCCGAAACCGCTGAGGAAAATAACTTGCTTTGAAGAGAGTAGTTTTCGTTTTCGAGAGAAAAAAATAAATCTTGGATGACGAGAATTCGGTTCAGTCCTTCGTGTTGAATCCCGGCTGTTGTCCCCACACCCCAGTTAACAGACATTTTGTTAAATCCACTGCCCCCTGGAGCCAACGGGCTGTTAAAAGTGCGTTAAATCCCGGCTATAGCCGCGTTAAACCCCCGCCATGTCCCAGGGGTAGGGGCGCAAGGGTTTCAACTGACTGATGCATTTAGAGGCCTTGTTTTTTAAAGGTTATGAATATCAGGAAATTCTCTACATGTTACGGAAACACCACAACATAACAATAAGCCTTAGTTCACTTAAGAGAAAGCTGAAACAGTACAGGTTACACCGAAATTAGGTGGAGTTTGATCCCCAAGTTTTAAGAAACGCCATTTTCGACATAATAGATGGTCCTGGCAGTTCCGTTGGCTACCGCAGCATTTGGCATGCTCTCCAGCAGAAAGGAATAAGAGTACCCAGAAGCAAAGTCGAAGAAATTGTTCATGAACTAGATCCCAATGGCGTTGAAGTGAGAAAAACACACAGGCTTCGAAGGTGGGAATATACCTGCCCAGGCCCAAATAAGGTTTGGCATGCAGACGGTTATGATAAGATAAAGCCGTTTGGATTTCCGATACATGGTTGTATAGATGGGTATAGTAGGAAAGTACTTTGGCTGTATGTCACACGTTCCAACAACCTACCTGACAACATAGAGGCGTATTTCCTGGATGCTGTTCGAGAGCACGGAGGATGCCCCCTTGAATTATATACTGACTTAGGCACAGAAAATGGAATTATGGCTGGCATACACTCTTTTTTTAGGGATGACCCGGGTTCCCATAGATATGTGCCCTCTCCCCGCAATCAACGGATTGAGGGACGGTGGAGTTTCTTTAATAAAAACTGGGCTTCTTGTTGGGTGTCTTTCTTCAAGGATGTGGCTGATGCAGGTGATCTAAATTTGGCAGATCCTCTCATAAAGGAATGTTTGTGGTTCTCCTTTGCAAAGGTACTTCAAATAGGGCTTGATGAAGTAAAGAATAATTGGAACACTCATTACATCAGAAAATCTAGGTTTGAGACAGTCAGTGGGAGGCCTGATTCTCTGTATACAATACCAGAGTTTCATGGTGGGGTTGATGGCCTCATTGTTCCTGTACAGAGCATGGCAGTGGATTACGTATACTCTCATCTGGTGGAAGCCAGTAACGATCAGATGGATTACCACGACTATTTTCAATATGTAATGAATGAACTGAGATGAGCACCACCTAATAACTGGAAAGATGCTTTTGAACTCTTTAGAAAAATAACAGATGCAGCTCTCAATGGAAATTAAGCTGAGTACTTAAATGATATGTACATGTATTGTTTTGTATGGTTCAGTACTCCAGACATACGTATTTCAAATGGTTTTCAGGGGTCACACCCATCTGGGGAAAACATTCCTTAACTTTTTACAGACGCTTCGCAACCATAAAGCAATGTCCCCTTACCAAGATTACCTTGAAATAGCATATTTTAGTGTGGGAAGTAACACTAGATAAAACATTCTTAGGGGAGTGAAGTCATTTGAAAAGTAATGTGGTAGTTGCAATGAAGGTTGCAAAACCTCCCCACTCATAGATCAATTGCCATTTGAGCAAAGTTTTTCAAAGCCTGCGTGAAGTTTGAGTAAGCTTGATCCTTGGAGTAATTTCCATAATAATGTAACAAAAGCAAGTCAAGAAACAACAAGCTGTTGAAAGAGGGAAACATGTGACTTGAAAATACATTTTATTAGTAACCATTCAACTAAGTAATCAATGCTACAACTCATTACTCGGTCATACAAAATAACGGCAGAGTTGGCAGACATTACACTGTTTCCATTCACAAGAAGCAAAAGAAAACTTGAGCAAAACGTCGCTTAATAAAACAGCTATCCTTGAGCATATAGATGATTGATCGAGTGCCTGACTGGTAAAATGGTGGTTTGATTGACTGTGTGACTTGCTTTGTCCAACTTTTTTTCATCCTGCGACTTATATGGTTGAAAGATCATGGTCACTGCAGGGTATAGATCAATAAAAGTGTATCTGCATTCTAACATAGTATTATGGATGAACTGTAAATTGCAAAAATCCAACTAGCAATAGGAGCTGTAACAATATTAATAACGATGTTGCTTAGCAGTGAAAATACTGAACATCGAAGATGTACATATACTGTAAACTGCTAGCATTCAAATAGCAACAAGAATTTAAACAAAAACCATAAACCTTAACAGTCAGAACAATACAAGACATGAAATTGTGATTTACCTGTATCGGAATTAAATATTTAACATCTATTTAAAAACAACTGGTGGAAACACTTTACTAGCAAGTCTTGTCAGTCTTAACAGAAGCAATTTTAACCTGGCCTGATAAACGTTTTCAGCAGATTAAACTCTTAACAATAGGTAAATACATTACAATTTCGTGTTGAAAATTTCACGACTGAAAATTAAAATTTGCTAACGAAAAGATCTAAAACTTTACTTTTGGTTAATCTTAGCTCATTGGTAGCTTTATATTGTTGATGTTGGCCAAAGAATCAAAAGAACTATTGCACATCTTCAGCCCTTCAAACCCCTGGTACATCAATCAGTATATTTGATGAACACCTGTTACCAATGTCCACATAAAACATTTGAGCAGATTTAGCATTTCACTAAGTTAATAACCTATGTCTGATTAAAACATCCTTCTTCTAAGAAGCGAATGAGCTGTGGTCTCCTTATAATGCAAGGAGAAGTTAGGTGTTGCAAAATCCTTGGCACTGAGAGGTTTCAAACAACATGCCAGCCATGTACAATATCTACACTAGCTACCTTAGTGAAGGGGACACTGGTAAATTCTGGCACAGAAAAAGCAAGTTTACTAATATTTATAAGTTAAGCTTCGTCTCCTTGTTCAATCACTTAAAATTGCATTAAGTGTATTGCTTTAGCTGCTGTGTTTTATGTCCTATGATTTAATGCCTGGCAAAAGCTTGTCCCTTGCAATATGCCAGTAGCAAAATGTTCTTAAATTCATCATACTTGGTCATGTGAATCACAGGAAATGTTATTTCCATTCTGCATGCCCCAACATAAGGAAAACATACTCTATGATTTGGCCTTTCAACTTTGCAAGTGTGATTAAACTTCACACTTCTTTTCAAGGTGCCACCAGTTATTTATCGGTGTCGTTGCCCAGTTAGCCACAGCATAGCGCCTGCTGCACTTAACTCTGCTTCCTCATACTTCTCTCCATCCATTGTAACATCATCATCTCCACTTCCTTGTAGCAAATCAGATTCATAATTCCAGGCCACTGCTGATGAATAGCCTGTTACCTGTTCATCCTCAAGCTTTTGAAGAAAGTCCTGAAAGTTCTCTATAACCTTATCCTCCACAGTTCTCTCTGGGGTTCCCATGTCAGAAAATTCTGGCTCCAAAAACCCAACCAAGTAGCTGGCATCAACAGCTTCAACGTGCCCCATTATAAAAAGGGGTCTGCATGACTCAGGATGGTCTAGAAGAAGGTCTTTTAGGCCATAAGCTTTGAGACCTTCCCTGAACTCACCCAAGGAGAGTAATTTTCTGCTGACAATGCTAACAACTACAGAGCCAATGATATCATCCATCATATCCTTCTTGATTGGGCCAGTATATCTGTGATCAATAATGATGTCATGATAATTATCAAGATCACCTTTGAGTTTCTCAATCTGTTCTCGCTCTATTGGTGTCAGGTAACGTTCTATATCAAGACTTCCGAGTTCAACATTTGGATCCACTAACATATTGTAAGTTGAGTCTTCCAAGAAGCATGGTGGAGGTCCACTTTGTGCAAGACTGGCTGCAACAATCTCTCCTACTGCTCGGAAATGCCCATTCTGAATAAACAGTGTTGAATGTACTGGACTTCCATTTGGGAAAATAATCTTAGCAATATCACAAATCACATTGGCAAAAAATTCTCTAGACAATGCACCAGTGTCTATACCTTCTTCCCCTAAGTACTTAATGGAAAGTTTGTACTCCACAGGCTTCTTTTTTTCGTTCACGCTGCCACAACTACACCACCCTATTTAGACTTATTCCTCTTCTCATTGTCAAAAAGAGGTGACAATCGTCGATGACATTATTTTGGAGGAATTTCACGACTGATGCTGGGTCAGACCAAGCATCATGTGGGGTAGGTGCCATGGCACATAGGTCCTCCTCCTCATCATCTTCATTGTTGATGCCTTTGTGCAACGCCAGAGCCATGTCATGGTCACTTCTTATCTGAACACTGTTAGGTTCTTCATGATCTTTAACATGGCTGTGTTTTTCAGAGGAGTGTCCACTGGTTCCTGGTTGCTCAAAGTCTGAGTCGTCAGTAACCACAACATTCTCAAAATCTTCAACATCAACACACTTGCCTTTATCCGGCTCTTCATCTTCAAGGCATCCACCACACTCATGCAAATGATAATCAGATTTGGTGCATATGTATAGTTATTCTCTTAAAGTCCTTACCAAGCTCTTGCTGGTATCTTTCAAGAGTAAAAAACTCTTTACATGATGTGCCAGGAAGAAAAACTGCCTCCTGGAAATCCTCTAGCAGTAGGAGGTTTGCTTCGTCTTTACAAAAGCAATCAAGCGTGTATGCTTTCCATTTGGTCAAAGCTTTTCCCAGCAGAGTTGGTGGGGGATCCTTTTTATTGACCCTTAATGCTAAACGCTTACCATGGATCTTCTTGAGACAATCACACTTGGTATTCCATGCAGCTAATCCAATGTAAATAATAACTTCACTGTTTTGGTTGCCTGGTGTGTCAATGGCTTTCTTTCCTTTCCCTTTCTTTGACACACTTTCTTTCCATTCTTCACCTTTCAGCCGTTTGTAAGTGGCATAACTGTTAACACGGCCAAACGATCCACTCGGACGTGGCTCAGATTCCTTTGTTAGAGCTGTAGGAAGATTCTGTACTTGGCCAAATGAGCTACTACATGAAGGGCCTGGGTATGAGCCTATTTAAACCTGTAGAAATGCGCAGAAATTTACGTTTCTTAGTTTACTAAATTACCTGTAAGAAACTACACTAAACATTTAAAATTGCCCTTGGGAAAATACAAGTATCTCAGAGATTACCTAACTTAGTATGTGTATTTTTTGTGGTTAAATTTTATCCTTTTCTTTTGGAAAAGAAAACCAACCATGTAAAATGTGAATTTTTTGCTTAAATACAGAGGCAGTCATAGAAGTAAGTGTAGAGTTGATTTCAGTGTTGTTTCATGTGACTTTCTGTTAATTTTCTAAATTGTCTTGATGATTGCTTCTTCAACTGCATTGTGTGGTTTCCAAAATTATCCATACCTCCTCCACAGAAGGGATTTTTCCTTAGACCCTCCACCTCTCTGGAAATTCTTGTCAAGCTTCATACATTTACTTAACCCATTCAACCCTAAGCCGCCCCTAACCACCCGTCCAGATCCACGTTCCTTTTACTGTTTGTCCTCTTCTGTCGGGCCTACACCATGCTTATTTAAAAGCAGTCCCATGAACACAATCTGACTCATTCCAATCTTGCACTTATCCTTGTTTAGGGTGAGGTTTCTCTCTTGCAACCGGTATAGCAATGTAACAAGGTTTCTGTCATGGTCCTTGGTTGTCTTTCCATGTACCACAATGTCGTCAACGATGTTGGTGGCTCCAGGGCACCCAGCAATCGTTTGTGTAACAATGTTCTGGTATTGTTTCTGGGGCGTTGTTAATACCAAAACTCAACCTCTTGTAGCGAAACAATGAATCACCAGCTGAAAAGGTTGTGATATCCCTGGAACCTTCTTCCAGCTCAATTTGATGGAAGCCCATGTTCATGTCAAGTTTTGAGAAAACTGTGCTCCCATTCAGTTCCTCCAGCACCTCATCCACTGTTGGGATTGGAAGCTCTTCCCTTCGTATGGCCTCATTAGCACACCTCATGTCTACACAAATCTGTACATCATCCTTGTTTGGTTTGGGAGCAATTACAGCTGGGCTCACCCATGTTGTTGGACCGGAAACCTTCTCAATGATGTCAAGATCAAGAAGCTCATTTATTTTCTTTGTTACTTTCTCTTTCAAAGGGTAAGGAATTCTTCTAGGTTTCTGTGCTACAGGTTTTACCTCTGGATCGATGTGCAGCTTCAGTTGGTAGCCTGACTATTTGCCAAATCCCGAGAAGACATTTGGAAAACGATCCACAATACCATCAATGCCACTGCCCACAGAATAAACGTTTACCACACCCCCTAGTTCTGGTCCAACTTTCAACACTTGCAATCGCTTAGCTGCAGGGCTTCCGAGTAAACACCTTCTTCTCCTCGCATCACAAGGATAGCTTCCATAATTTTCCTTCCATTACACTCAATACTCGCCTCAAATTTACCGACAACTGGTAAATAACCATTCCCATACATTCGCAAGTTTTTTTTCTTCTGGTTGCAGTTTTGCCTAAAGGCCACTCTTTACAAGGTTGTTAAACTGCCTCTCGCCAAGTACAGTAGACTGGGCACCCGAGTCAACAAGCATGCTTGTGGTTGTGTTATCAATCTTGACCATAATCACATTATCCTCGCAGGCCCTCTCTCCATTAAAGTTGATAGGGAATGCATAAGGCTCATCCCCACTGTCATATTCAACTTGATTAACTTGCTTGTTCCTTGATATAAAATCACGTTTAACATCACTAGAATGCTTCTTTCCACGTTCTCTCCCATTTTCCACCCTACCACCCGTTTTGCTCTCAGTAGCACTCTTACAACAAGCTGCCTAGTGCCCTTTCTGACCACACTTTGCTCACGTTTTACCCCGAGCTGGACATACCTTATCACGAGCAAAATGTCCCACTTTGCCACATGCATAACACTTTTGGGTTCCATATCCACTTGATGGTTTCTTGCTGTCAAGGTCCTCGACCATGTTCACTTTACTGTCCTCCTTCTCCTTCGGCAATATTGCGTGCCTGACGCTGTGCTGTTTCCCATGCTCTCGCCTTCTCCATCACTGCAGCAAGCTGTATATTTGACTCCTCAAACACCTTGGTCCGTAGTTCCGAGGAAAAAACTTTTCTCCAATAACTGATCTCTCATGGCGAATTCAAGTTCCTTGGGTCCATAGCTACAATGCCTTGCTTGTTTTCGAAGTCTGAGCACGAATGAGTCGACATCTTCTCCTGGTTCCTGCCGTAGCTGGCGAAGAACATGCCTTTCATACACAGCATTTTCCTCCACTTGAAAATAAGCGGTCAATGTTCGAACAGTTTGTAAATAAACATCATCAGCTTAACCTTCCGGAGCAGTGATCATTGTCAGATTCTCGAAGATATCCTGCACGCCAGAACCAGCTCGATAAAGTAATTCGTTCCTCCTTCTTGCTGCGTTTTGAAGATTTGCTTTACCTTCGGCAAAATATGTAAACCCTCACAGCCAAACATGCCATCACTCACTCAATTCCGATTTCGAGCCCGAAATATCCATCGGTTGAATATTTGTTGACTCCATACCTCTAGAAAGATTATTCTCGCAATCACTCGTCGCCAATGTAATGAATGTCTGCACACCAGACAAAGTCCTCGATTAAAGCGGATTTTTACTTCCAAAACACTGACACATTTTCAAGCCGCCATGTCCATTTATGCATACCCACAATGCCCCAGGGCTGGGTTACACAGACAACCCAGCCACAAATACACTACATCAGCCTCATTCATTAATTGCTAAATAATTTACCTGAAGAATAAGCCAAAATTCTGGTTTCGTTTTTAAGCAGGTTTCCAACTTTCTATCATTCTGGAAGTCTTCCTCCTTGTGTGGTTTCTAGTACTGTGACCCATCCTTTCAGAAAATTTGATGTCTAATTAACAATTAGTTATCCACAAATGCATCAGTCAATTGAAACCACGGCCCCCCGCCCCTGAGACAGTGGGGAATTTAACATTTACCCATTGTTAAAAGATGGCTTATTACCCCGGCCCCGGGGTCAAGAGACCTGTTAAAAGCCCCGAAGAAGAAGCAACTCAAATCTGCATCGTTTGTCAAGGACACGTTGCAAAGGTTAAAAACTTTACCTCAAACTTTACCTAAGGACTCGAGGTTCCACTATTAATATTGTTTTCTTCTGCAATCGTCAATTGCTGCGAAAATTCCCCTTTTTTGATTAATAGATGCAATTTAATGTACAAGTCAACATTGTGTTGCGCGTTAACGAAAACTAGCTGGTAAGAATTATATTTGGTATTTCATAAATGCATGGGTGTATTTTTAAAATAAACACAGTTGGTTCAGCGTATAACATATTAGTCATATCTCAGTGACTCGGGTGGAAGTCTCACCTTGTACTTGTTCTGTCTATCCGTTCTTCTTGACACCAAAACGTTGTTATTGACCCACCTTATATCTGATAGGACGCCAAATAGTCGATATCTCAAACGGATCTTAAATATCATAGGTCGATTTAAAATAATGCATTTATTTGAAACAAATCTCGATTTTATAGGACGAAAATGCTTGTAACTGTTCTTTGGGACGAAAATGTTTGTAACTGTTCTTTTTCAAAATACTCTCTGTCAACAATGATTCAATCCGTATCAGCTCAAACATATTAGTTACCTATAGCAAATGGGCTGGCAACGTTCCATAAAAAATATGTAACTCCGTCCAAAAATGTTCTAACTTTAAATATTTTAACCTTAACCATAGCTTAACTTTAACTACTTCTTTTCGGAAAATTTGAAAAATTTTTTAATCTTTAGAAACGTATTAAACTGTTTAAGAAGTGGATGAAATGTCCAAGGTCCTTTTTCTCGGGTGCTTTTACCGCTGCTCTTCCGCTTGTATCAACGGGCTCATATCGCCATGACGCAAGGTACAGACTATGTTGTTTATTTGTTTCAAAGTTTGGCCGTTTGGCCCATGCCGAAACCGCTGAGGAAAATAACTTGCTTCGAAGAAAGTAGTTTTCGTTTTCGAGAGAAAAAAATATATCTTGGAAGATGAGAATTCGGTTCAGTCCTTCGTGTTGAATCCCAGCTGTTGTCCCCACACCCCAGTTAACAGACATTTTGTTAAATCCACTGCCCCCTGGGGCCATCGGGCTGTTAAAAGTGCGTTAAATCCTGGCTATAGCTGCGTTAAACCCCCGCTAAGTCCCGGGGGTAGGGGTGCAAGGGTTTCAATTGACTGATGCATTTAGAGTCCTTGTTTTTTAAAGGTTATGAATACCAGGAAATTCTCTACATGTTATGGAAACACCACAACATAACAATAAGCCTTAGTTCACTTAAGAGAAAGCTGAAACAGTACAGGTTACACCGAAATTAGGTGGAGTTTGATCCCCAAGTTTTAAGAAACACCATTGTCAACATAATAGATGGTCCTGGCAGTTCTGTTGGCTACCGCAGCATTTGGCATGCTCTCCAGCAGAAAGGAATAAGAGTACCCAGGAGCAAAGTGGAAGAAATTGTTCGTGAACTAGATCCCGATGGCGTTGAAGTGAGAAAAACACACAGGCTTCGAAGCAACATATCCGCCTACCGAGAATGATCAATACAAGCATTTGTCAAATGTGTCAGAAATGATCGTATTGATCATTTTAGGATCGACTCACCAGATGTCAATGTTGACCGGCCTTGCGCATCAATTGTACACGTTAATATGGCGGATGTTGTGATTCAGCAGTAATACGAAATTGTTTTGTGGATTGCAATATGGCGCAAAGAGGCGGTGGAAGTTCAAACAGAGTGGGAAAAAAACGAGATCGATCAAGGGTTCTCGCTGAAGCAGCGGAGTTTCTCGCTGCCTGTGAACAAAAGGGAAAGCGAAAGAATAGGACTGCCTCTGTTTTTTGGAAAAACCCGTCAACCGGTTTGAGAACTACTCACTCAAAGTATCGCCCTAGAAAAGGCC
This sequence comes from Porites divaricata, assembly GCA_038088405.1. Lineage (NCBI taxonomy): Eukaryota > Metazoa > Cnidaria > Anthozoa > Scleractinia > Poritidae > Porites > Porites divaricata. The sequence goes on from JBBMOI010000002.1 coordinate 22,143,790, forward strand.
ATAGGGCTTCGTCAGTTATTCCTGAAGCAGGTGAATTATACTTGAAATTCGTAACAATTTACTATTATATTAGGTGGGCTAATTTAGATGGTTTGTATCGGCTTTTTAATATAAAAGCAGTGGAGCCAACATTCCAGGATGCTGATCACTCTGCCGACGAGTACCCTGCAGAAGAAACGGATCATGCTTCTCAAGGTAGTTTGTACACATTATAGTCAATCAGTTTTCTTTGTTCTGTTTCGTTCTATGGCCAAGGTGTTCAAAGATAAAGTAACGCAATATGTCCTGTTAAGTACGAATCGTGAAGAGTCGTTTTTGTCAGTCTGTGTTTGATGATCTTTGTGAACTAGGTTTCTTTGTTGGAAAAATGGGAGTATATTGTTCATTACTCTCGAACAAATTTTAAGAGCTTTTCTATAGCATGCTTGCTGATATACACAGTAAAAGCTGGGCATACTTAACCAACAGGTTGGATTAATTGCATTGTTGTGTTTCCCAAGTTGTATATACCCGAGGCATTTACCGGTACACATAATTATTAGTTTTTTTCCTAGCAATTATTCTTTGTTAATGTTGCTGGTTCTTTGAGCAGACAATGTAAAGTCAATCCTACACAATTTTTTTCCCCACATGGAAAAAGTCCCCTTCATTCGTGAAGTCAAGGTAGCTGGATATTGTTTTCTGTCATGGCCCCTACAGATGCCAAAAAAATAATTTGGCTACATAACCTTCCATCTTTCCCTCCTGCTTTGTCAACAGAATGCATATATGTTTCTAAAATGGAAGTTAAGAGTAATGCAGTCAACTATCTCTTAACAGACACCTCTATAAGATGGACACCCTTTTTAGAATGGAAACCTAAAGTGTCGCCTGCCTTTCTTTACTCCCCTTATTTACTCTCCATAACATGGACATCTCTCTAAGACTTAGACACTTGGCGGTCCCAACGGTGTCGGTCAAAGAGGTAGTCGTCCAGGCATATTTCTCTGCTCAGCCCTAATTTTGTACCCAAATCTCTTGTTCACCAAGCTAAAGGCAAGATCTGCTCAAATCCAATTTGTACACATTATCGCCTGAAATCCTAATTTAATTTTAGATGTTTTTAACCACAAATTTGATAAAGCTGTGAAGTTTTCTCTAACAAAATGTGTTTACACCCTTTTTTATGATTCAACCAACTAATATTGTGTACAGGTATGCAAAACGGCTGGTCCATTTCATTAGGTTATTCTTTTCCAAAAAATGTTTCTTTAATTTATTTCATGTTTTGTTGGTTTTTCTAGACTTAAGTCAAATTTTGAGTGAATGCACTGCTTTATTCACTCAATCTCTTCCATCAACACAGTGGAATGAGAGGATATCAAATGTAAGTCAATCTTGGGCAAGTGTGCGCCCCCAAATCATGAGGGCAGTTCTGGAAAATGAATCTCTTAGAAGCTGTGTGTGTATGGTGTGTATGGAGGCCCAAGGCCTTGTTAAGTGTAGTCACTGTGGAATGAAGATGCTGTGCACACAATGTGATGATGAGGAGCATAAGAAAAATCCTCTTCATGACAGAGAAATATTCCATGATGGCTTTTTTAAACCTGTGCCACCTAATGTTTCACTGGACAGCAATGGTGACTTAATTACAGTGGGTATGTGTTGTTTTCTCACTTTTTAAACTACAGTTGAACCTGCTGAGACATAAGCGATCACCCAAAATGTGAACAGTTAGTGATCGCTTACAGATGCTATATGGAATCGCTTACTGGCTTAAACACACAGATTTATTTTGTCAAGGGTTCTGAGTTCTTGATTTTTTATGTCTCATGGATGTGATTGGTTCTTTTTAGTGTCCTTTTACTTACTCATTTGTTTATTTGCAGCAAGGCATTTTGCCCGCAATATGCTATTTCTCTGCCCCAACTGTACATCTACCGGTGAACCCATGTTAACATCTGAAAATTGCATAGTGGTGACTTCCGAGGGTTAGTTTATTAAACTTGTTATATTTTGTTGTAAGTTGTTTAGGTTTCAGCCAGAAGGGTGTACATGTCCTGCCGTCCTTACATATGGATGGATGCCCATTTTTGGAAGAAATACAAGAAAAATGTACTTAATCTCAGAAATGTTATGGGAAAACATGCCCTCTGGATGGCCAGTGTTCAATGTCTGGCTAAAAGCCTGGTTTTTGTTGCTGTGATTCCAAAAAGTACAACTAAAAACCATTTTTCCCCAGGTTATCATAGTCTTTTTTTCATTTCCTTTATATAATAAATGAAGACTTTTTTCCTTTTGGTTTTTTTATCTACAGGGAGATATGATGTAAATGTCTGCATTTTTCACTGTAAGGATTGCAAAAACATCTTCTCACCTCTGGATTCCTCCAATCTAATTCAGGCAGGCTATTGGCCAGGCTCAATTTCCAATACTAAATATGTTTTTTCTGAAGACCTATTTTTTAAGTGGGATTTATTGAAAAAAGACTTATTTCAGGTGGGTGTGATAAATAACACTGCATTTAGCATTTCCTTCAAAGAGTGGAAGTTCTGTCGCCATGAGTTAGACGTCCTGCAATCCAAGGATTTCATGGAATGCCCAAGTTGTGCCGTCTACCAGCATTCAGCTCATGTTGATGGGAATGCTAAGCTTTATCGATACAAATCAGCTGGGAGGTAACTGTTATTGCTGCTGATTTCAGACACGGGTATTCATAGGTTGCAAAAAAGTAATGTGGGACCTACTTAATATTCAGCTATCTGTTTCCATGGTATGTTATTTATTATGTTATCATCTAAAACATGGGTGATTTATTTTTTTCTCAAGATACATTTATTGTTAATTGGATTCAACTGGCACTGAACTTTTTCTTGCTCCTTTGTTGTAGGAAAAAAAGAGAATCTTATTATGGTGAAAAGTTTATTCTGGATAATGTGAAAGTGGACAAACATCTGGCGAATCTATACAAGAATGCAAATCAACCTGTGAGACATTTTATTTCTCAGTATTCAATTTTTATGTTGTTTAATTACATGTAGTTCATAACATTACATATTATTTCTAAATGTCGTTTTCATCATCTCAGTAAGTTTACTAAAATGAGGCAACAATGATTTCCAATATAAGTACAAGTATTCTAATTTTACATGTTTCTTTATTTTCTTTGCTTTTGTTCCTGCTTACGTTTTTTTTGTCCTTTCCTGCCTACATGTAAATAAAATGTACCGTTTAATACTGACCAAGAGGAACTGTATTGCCAGTTGCTCATAAAGGTATCTCTACAATGTTGCTCTTTAATAGAAGTTGACTTCAAACAGCAAATGTGGCGAGTCTCACTGGCAGGCAGCACGGAACTCCTTGAAGAAGAAGAAACACATTGATGAAACTGGGCTCTCCATCACTGGCTGTAGACATGCGATTGCACAGCGTGCCGTAAACATGTTTTATGGTGAAGTTTATGGTTATGCCCACTTCATCCAAATTACTGACATGATCCCTAGAAAAGTTTCCTTCTTCTGGGAAGACGTGGCTTGTAAGTACTGGCCATGGCTAACCAAAAAGGACCAAAAAACAGCTTCCTCAATGAAGCCGGCATTGTCTGTTATGCACGGAAAAGCTCACAGTTGGTCATGCCAGGTGAAATATTTATTTGCTCTAGATTGGTAGATATTAAATTCACTAGATTGTTAGATTAAACATCTGTAATTTTATATATAAATAGTTCAGAAACAAAATACTACACAATGTATTTTTAGTACCAACTAACTTTTGGTCAGAAACATGGATTGCCTATAGTTTATTGTTATTCTTAGTCTGAGACGTTCTTTGGTATTACCAGTACTGCACATAGTCCTTCATACCGAGTAGTAAGATACACTGTAATAAACTGAATGTCAGTCAATGTAAATGAAATCTTTTAAGCACTTTGACCAAATGAACAGCTTCATGGACGATAAACACGAAATCGCAATGCCTTTTGTCAGGAATTCAAGCCGCGACTCCAGCACATTCAGTGGAAGTGAGCAGGAAGTAAGCTCTTCGTTGCACTCAGAAGAACAAGAGAACGAGGAAGATAGATCAGAAGTTCCTAAAAAGAAAGGAAAAGTGAGGAAAGGAAAGTCACCTAAGAAGGTCAAGGGAAATTTGAAAGACTACAAAGACGAGCGCTGGTATGCACTTTTTGACAAGCAAACAAAAGTTTTGGAGGTTAGCCAGAAAAACAAGGAAAATTATTTTAAATTTTTGTCAGAGTCTGAAGCCAGAGGACGTGAGTTAATGATCACTGCCATTAGAGAACTTGGCACAGTTCTTGGTGGTATTAAAAATCGAGAAAAAGTGAACGCTGGAGTTGAAATTTCAGATGAGGAAGACTGAACACTGTGTGTGAACAGTTCTTTAGGTAAACACAAAGCGGACTCAGATATTCTATTATGAAACATTTTGCTGTCATTTTGTTTGTTTTTGTACTTGCACAGCCATCTGTATGCTGTGCAAACAGTTACAAACGACGAACCAGAAGGCTGAAGTTTCAATTACTGACGATCGAGGAATTGCGTGAATAAGTTGAAATTAAGGATGAGAAAGACTGAACACGGGCACGAACAGATTTACATCTATTCACTCTATGTAAACACAAGGACTATTTTATTGTTCGCTTTTGTTTGAACGTATTCTTTCTTTTGTCATGCCACCTTACTTGAAATGCCAAGAACGTGACAAGGACAAAAAGCAAGAAGTTCTAAGTGTTCCATTTCACAACTTTGTAACTTGAAATATTAACTTGAAAAATGAAAATGTAAGTTTAGATTAAAGTCGCGTAGAACCAAATTTCCATTCTGGCCCCGGTTGTTCAAAAGTTGGATAGCGCTATCCACCGGATAAATCACTATCCAGCGGATAGAGTAATTCATTTCTGTAATACTTATCTGCTGGATAGTAATTTATCCGGTGGATAGCGCTATCCAACGTTTGAACAACCGAGGCCTGGACTTTTTATGTAGCTGTTTCACATGTAAGAATTGCATCCTATCCTGACAAAAATTCTGTGAGGACTCGTCTGATCTCCTGCCCTCCAACATCGTCCTGTCTTCCGTCTTCATCATCGCTATCATCATCTTCATCAGAATTATCGAGATCATCTCCCATAATAATACAGAAATTGTCCAAAACACAACAGGCGAGTGCATTAAATGCAACTCTCTCTGTATCGTCCTCTAGCTCCTTCAAAATGCATCGCCAATGCATCTTTAACTTTCCCAACGCTCTTTCCACAACAACGCGTAATTTTGTAAGCACCCTGTTGAACCTTTCTTGCGCTGGGGTCAAGCGTCCACCTTGAAAGGCTGTCACAAGGAAAGGACTTAAGGGGTAGGCAGTGTCACCAACCAAATAGGGTCGGACATTAAAGTGGTTAATAACCCTTGTCCCCCCCCATTATGTCACCCGCAATGATTCGTCTATAAAGTTCACTTCTTCGAAAAAACTCTCGCATCATGAACGCTTCCTGGGTAGCCCACACTAACATCTAAAAACCTGCACTCTGAATCAGTTACTGCTTGGAGAACAAGAGAATAACATTGCTTACGGTTATAATATGCCTCATGTTCTTCTTTCGGGGCTTTGATTTTTATGTGTTTCATCAATGACCCCGGCAACTTGAGGAAAGTCATGTTTTAACTCAAATTTTTGCATTACTCGGTCTAATTCCCGTCCGTTAAGAGGAAAAGAGATGTAATTTTCTCTTATCTGAAACAAAGCTTGAACGAATTCGTGAACTATGTTCAGGGCTGTGCATTTTCCGACACCAAATGTAACAGCTGCGGAACGATAACTTTCTCCCGTTCCAAGGCGCCACAAGGCAATTGCCATGTGCTTCTCTATCGGTATGGCCTCTCGAAAGCGAGTGTCCCTGTTTGCCAAAAATGGCTGTAAAACTCTACAAAGTTCCCTGAAGGAATCAAGATTCATTCTGAAGTGGTCTTTCCAGAAACAGTACATCGAAGGATTCCTATTTACTTCCTCAAACCAGAGTTGGTTTCTTGGATAAACCCACACATGCGGTTGATTTCGACGGCATTGAATACCCTCCTCTCGTCTTCGCAAAATTAGGAGCACGTTACACAGAGCTGCATTGGAAATCTGCAAAGACTGTATCACATAATACAAGGACCGTCTTAGCTGAGATTGCGTTCTAATTAGTAAAGTAAAAAGGAGAAGAAAAGTTGAGCAAATGATAAGATCTGGCACGTCCAGCATCTTGAACAGCTGAGCGAAGCATGCAGTGTTGTTTACATCACAACATTCAACGTTATAGACTAAGAGGAGATTTCCAGAAGAGGCCTAAAAAATGAAAAACGTAGCACACCCTCTACATATTTGGTCTGGCATCACAAAATGATATAGCAATACCCATAGAACATTTTTAGGTATGATGTACTGATGTACTGGTGGGACGTCATTGTGTTTGGGGCTCATTTGTGACTGCCGGTAAGGTCCCTGTGATTTTAGCATATTTTTAGTATCATTGTTTTACACAAGTTAAACTCGACATTACTCCCCTCAAGTTAAGCCTAGAAATTTTAAATTGGTTCAAGCATTACTGGTGTGAATATCTTTTATTTTTATGTGTGAAACGTCTTAACCAGGTTTCTATGGTAACCGTTGCTATGCAAATTTTTAATTATGGCTATTTAAGCGATAACTAGCGTTACAGTGTAGATTCTTTCGAATAATGACCAGACTTATCACTTCTTTATCGATCAACTTAAGCTAATCAAACAAAACAATATTTGTGACATCAAAATATTATTTTCCAAAACTCAGCATCTACCCAGTAATTATTTGTCTGCCACTTTATTTACCAAATTCCCTTACCAAGAGATGCAATTGAAAATTTTTGTCTGAATCCATATAGATTCTCAGCAAAAACTACCTCTAATTGCCTGATGCAAGTGTACTTTGTTGCTTTTATAATAACGTTTGCGATTCTCACTAAATTGAAAACTTCCCAGAGTGCAAAGGGAGTAAGGCTCCCACAATGCAATTGGTAGTTACAGACTCTCAGGAGCCCATCAAATGGAGCCTCCATCTCCCATACAAGCCCTTGGAGTCAACCCTTTCCCGAGTAGATTTATAATTAGAACGGCTCCTAGAGGAGACTTCGCGCCCAGACAGTGAAAAGAGCCAATCACAGCGACGAAATGACAGTGCCATTGAACCTCATCAAACAGCAGGAAATTCGGTGTTGACAGGCCAAACACAATCATAATCTAGTGAAACGTGACTTTAGCATTTTCACCCCTCAGAGATTTTCTTTCTTTTCTTTCTAGCGGGTAGATTATACAGTAGAGAGTTTTAAACTCTGACTTTGTTAATCTTAATTTTGGCTGCTTGTATCAGGCATAATGATTTTAAAATTACTACCAGCAGTCTGTAGTTCTGACAGGATTCGTTTTCTTTAGCCAATTTTTTTAAGCGTTAAGGTTCCTATTTCGGCTAAATGACTCAATATTAATCAAATTTTTAGTTTTTCAAGATGCTTTGTTTCGAAATGCGTTTATCTGAATAAATACTTGCAGTCCTTGAGGTTGTTTTGTCCGTCAGCTAGTGTGATGATTCCCTGCTATGTTTTGTAATGCCGGGCCCAGCTATTTAACATTGTTTTCTCGCGAAAAGTGATCTACAGATGCCAATTCAGTTCGAAGGAAAGAATTGAGCTTAAACTTCTACATTAACTGCTGAGAATTGTCCTGTTAGTCAGCCACAATTCTTTTGGCGCAGATACAATCCATTTTGTTTTTCTTGAGATATGTGGAACTTTGGACTGGAGCGTGATGTCACAAATTCCTCCGTTCGCAAATTGCTTTTGAGTTAGCTTCACAGTGTGGAGCAACTGTTCTTTTCTGTTGAACTTTTCAAGTGCCAGTTTTATCAGGCAACACTCATGGTAATACAAATCAGTTGTAAAGGAAGGCTGCAATTTCTCAAATTTCAGAACTAAAGCATTCCTCTTTAGTTGCTACTTAGGTCATCGCTTTCGCACGATGAATCCACTCTACTGTGATGACAAAAATAAAATAATCCTGGCACTGACCATCAAAAAGTCCCAAATCGTCCACAGAACGCTTAATCGTCGACCCTTTTCGAAGTGCATGCTTAAACGTGGGATGTATGACAGCAAAAAAAAAAAAACACGCTCGCAAAGATAACCTTTCCATGATCCTCAGTTCCCTGCCTTTGTCCGGTCGCTTCATCTTCAGTCTCAGTCAGGTAATTCATTAACTTTTATTTTTTGATACCCAGATCCTAGCGGCTGTAAAATCGTAAAAATGGACGTATAGTAAAAAAGGAAAACGGCTGAAAGACGGGCTTCTGAGTTCGACTTCATCCAACTCTATTTTTTCACGGTGACATACGAGACTCACGGAAATATGACACTTTTTGCGGGAAACAAGCCGTTCTATTTATAAATCTACTTGGCAAAGGGTTGACTCAAGAAATTAATAAAGATGGAGGCTTCATTTGATGGGCTCCTGAGACTGTTTAGTTCAGCCAAACTGCCGATTTTGGTTCGACGCCGTTTTCTTTTACAGCTAACAAGGTTTTGAGTTTAAAAAAAACGTTCAGTTTCAGTTAAGGAGTAGTTTTATGTTGTTAAGAGCAGTTTATCTGAAGATGTGTACTTCCTCTTAAGATGATTGGTAATGGCTAGTTGTACTAAAAGCAGTGAGGAAGAAAGTGAAGTGAGGCTTCTGCCTTCAAAAAACAAGCCCAAATCAGATACAGATTTAACAAAATGTATTATTTGTCATGAAAAAAGCAGTGAAAAACTAAGAAGTCCTACTGAAGGTGGATTGAGATCATTTAAAGAAGCTGTAGAGGTTAGGAAAGATGAAACTTACCACCAGATTTCGTCCACTTTTGAAAATTTAGAAGCACCAGATTTTGACTGGCACAGCAAGTGTTTCCAAAGTTATACAAGCAAAAGAAATCTTAGCTTTATTAAACCATTACCTTTTGCTGAAAGTCAAGAAAGGCATGTTGACAGGCCAAGTTCGAGATCGCAAGTTAATGCAGTGGATTTGTCTCTTTTGCCAGCAGAAAAAGACAAAGGGGGCAACAAATCTTATCTACGTTCCACCATTTGATTCATGTATAGCCATAGAGGATGCACGAAGAAGGAGTGATGAGAGCATGCTGTTGAAGATTTCAGGAGTTGATTTGATTGCTGCAGAGGCCAAGATTCATAAACACTGCCGCTCCCAATATGTAAGTAAATCCAAACTAGTGTTTGTTGACTTTCGAGTTGATGGGGAGGAAGATGTTTACACCCAAGCTTTCCAAAAACTGAGATAGGACATCAAACTTCAGTTAGAATGAGGAGTGGCCCTTGATATGAAACCCTCTTGAACTCTTATTAGGGAACTTTACAACACCTTGGCTGCAACACAGCAAAAAGTTACAAGTCAGAGAGGTTAAAACGCAGACTGCAGCAAACTTTTCAAGAGGAAATTGTCTTTCAGAAACTACCAGATCCCTAGAAGCCAGAGTTGCTTTACTCTAGCTCTATCTTTGCAGGATGTCATCAATTCAGTCGCTAAGAAAAGTTGCCTTTTGGGTAAAATGTCAGCGTCTTCTGAAGATGAATCCTCAAACAACCAGGGTCAGAATGATGTCAATTCCATACTATACCACGCCGCTCCAATACTGAGGTCAAGCATACGGAGTGAAAGCAAAAGTATAGGGATTCAACCTGTCGATGTGGAGGACATCAGTGCCTGTAAAGTAAAGAGTTTAATGCCTAAAGATCTTTACTAATTTTTGTGTTTGATGATCTCGAATCCAGATAAAGTTTATGTATCTGCTCTGACTGCTTCCAATGCTGCAGATGAGCGACAAATTTTAGCAATTGCACAAGATCTAATAAATGCAACAACTCATGGTCGCGTGAAGACCCCTAACCACATTGGTTTTGGCGATGTCATTTCTCCATATGACAGGTTCAAAGCTCCTGGTAACGATGTTAAACAGATTCGGTTACTGCCGTCCTTATGATGACATATCAGTAGTTGACACTAGCCTAGCATTACACATTATAGCCAGCTCAGAAAATCTGGGTGCTGTTGTTCCATCTAACATAACACCAGGAGTGTTCGTTCAAGTCGCAGGAGACAATAACTATATCAATGATGAGACACTAGATGGCAAGCAAACTATCATGCCACTACGCTTGTTGTGTACCAAAGAAAGCAACAAGGACCAAAACCGAAACCTGCAGTTCGTCCTGCCCATTCAGAAAAACGACGGTCTCTTAACATGTCAGATGCAAATCCACCCCTGTTAGAGTTTGGTGCTTGTGGCAAGCAGCCTGCTGTAGCCTTTTACAAAGGCAAAATAGAAGAAGAGTGGTTCAGTATGGTGTTCACTATCCCCCAAAATTCAATTTCTGAATTTTGATTCTATTTTTAGCATTCCATATTGCAGTCTTAAAGTTTATACTTAAATTATGCAATGGAAAGTTCAAGTCCTCAATTTGTTCATTCCTCTCGTCGATTTGAAAACTATCTTCAAAACCAAAGGTAGTGCCATTTTAGTATCAAAATCTGTTTTCAGATTTCATGTACAAAATGTCTTATTGGCAGTGGCTACTGGGAAAACATTGCTCAGATTTTGTCAAGATAGTGGAAGATTATTGTGAGCAAAAACAGAAAATAAAGGAACAACTTTTGGTCATAATCGCTGTCGTAAACAGCAGTTGTTAAGGGAAAGATGCATTATTTTAAAAAGTGAATAACTTTAAATTCAAAAGTATTGTTTTGTTTGATTAACTTAAGATGATGGATAAAGAAGTGATAAGTTGGTCATTATTCGAAAGAATCTAATGCTAGTTATCGCTTAAATAGCCAGAATTAAAAATTACCATAGCAATGGTTACCATAGAAACCTGGTTAAGACGTTTCACACATAAAAATAAAAGATATTCACACCAGTAATGCTTTAACCAATTTAAAATTTCTAGGCTTAACTTGAGGGGAGTAATGTTGAGTTTAACTTGTGTAAAATAATGATACTAAAAATATGCTTAAATCACAGGGACCTTACCAGCAGTCACAAATGAGCCCCAAACACAATGACGTCCCACCAGTACATCAGTACATCATACCTAAAAATGTTCTATGGGTATTGCTCTATCATTTTGTGATGCCAGACCAAATATGTAGAGGGTGTGCTACGTCTCGATTTTTTCACGGTTCTACCTCCTAGACTATTACGTCATATTTCATAACCCCTCTGAGTGCAGCCGCTGAAAAAAGTAATGGCGTTAATTTTTTTTAACCACGGTAAGTCTGGAGAAATTTTTAACCAGGTTGCTTTTAAAATAACTTGGTTAACTCGTTAAGTGCAGCCACAGCCAGTGTGTAGTAGTATAAACAAATAGCAAGATTTGTAAGTCATATTTGGCGTAAATACCAGTCATGACATTTCAAAACTGTCTCACATTTCACTCTCCTAACGGCTTGTGAAATTACGCATAACAATTTTGAAATATTACTCGTGGTATTTATACCAAATATCACTACAAATCATGCTATTACCTATACTTATTACATCTGCTAATTATGGTAAATTGATTAGGTACTATCAATGATAAAATTACAAATAGATTGTTGACAAATGTTTCTACTACAGCTAGTCAATTAATGTCTTTTACATTTCCACATGTCCACTATTATTATTAGTTGCCAAATTTTATCATGTTTTTTTGGTACTTTGTCAGTTTGCATGTAAGTTTTTGAAAAGATGTCTGCCGGAGAAAAACAAATAAGTTCGCGATTGACACAAGGCATGACAGAATGCCCTGTTAGAAGCTTATGGAAAGCATCACGTAAGTGAAGTTAAGCCATAAATACCCCGGTAATGTTGTTGGTCTTGTTTCTTTCTTAAAGTTTTGATAATTAACTTGCTAAGAGGTCATTGGTAGTTTTTAGCAGTCATTCTAAATATTTGTAACTTTAACCCGTATAGTCACGTTACTCAGGAAGCAAGCTTTCTCTGTAAATGTAGAACTGTGTTGTCATGATTCATGTACATAGACACATAATTCTTAAAATGAATACAGGAGTCACACACATATGTCAGCAAAGTTTTGGAAAATCTGTGTTAAAAGCTTGTACATTCTCTGTCTAGTTCATTCTGCAGAGCAAATTTTCCAATCTTGTGACAAATGAGAAGAAGAAAGAGGCATGGATGAAAGTGGCAGACACTGTTAATGCAGTAAACCCTGCAGAACGGAAAACAGTAGAACAGGTAACTACTACATTGGAAGGTACTTGCAACCTTTCCAGAAAGGAAGGTGTTTAAGTATGCTTTCAGTGAAGATCAGTGCACTGGAATGCCCTCTGGGAGTCAGTAAGGATTTCTAGGACAAAGCGCAAAAACCACTGATTAGCTAGTGGATAATGACGTAATTTGGCTTGTCTTGCGTAACAGCGCCTGCACAAACCCGAGAACTTTGAAGATCGATGGAAGCATGGCGGCTGAGTGTGACAGAGAGATGCTAACCTACAAGGACCTATAAGACTGCTGTTCTCTGAAAAGAAATAATCAAATTTAGCAAGAAACGTTAAATGAAAGTTATGAAACCTACTGTTTAATTGCCTTCAAAACTCTCTACGTGAAGTTACTGAAAGCGCTGTTTGGGATGTCCACCGTATGTAAACATCGAGTGTTTATATATATATTACAAATCCTTCGAGCATATTTCAGCTTTCCGCAAACTGACATCGGATTACTCCTTTGCTCATGGGAACAGCTAGAGAAGGGAACTTCAAAACCGGCTCCGAAGCTGGTCACAAACATCACTGGTTTAGAGAACATGTTTAAATCCGATCTTTTCGCTAGCATCGCCAAGACATGGCTGAATGCTGACAGATTCCGTTTAACGATGTTGAAAAATTGTCAGAGCGAAGACAGCAACAGAGGTGAGAGCTCTAGTGTGCATGTCCAGTGGTTTTTAAATCTGTTGGTCTCTAGGTTTAAAGATAAGTAACCCCATTTCTTTACCTCATTTTTTGAGTTTATAGCAGAGGTCCTCGCGCATGCAAAGTGCGCGCATGGACGTAGCCCCATAGCTAAGGTAATCTACCCATCCCAAAAAATTGGGTAATCACGTGACCGTACATCGACCGCCTGCCCGCCTGACCGCCGTCCGTCCGCACCACAGGGAAACAAATGTTCAATCTGACACTTTCTAGCTAGTTTGGGAGCCCAGGGAGCCTAGATAGGAGACAACTATCAATGTTGTGATCAATTGACAGCTGTCAAGACAAGGTATCCACTGACCAGTATCACCTGGCCGTATCGCGGGCTCAGGTGTCGACCCATCCAGGGCGAGTATTTTTTGAAGTTATCCGCTGACAAGTTACTAGTTTTCAGATGATCGCAGGCTCAATTTTTTTTTAAAAATTCATATGAAATTTATTGTGTTTATGTCATTATGGCCCAGCACTATTATCATTTGGATTTCAAACTGACCTCGGACGCGAAAATTCAGCCAGTTATTTAAAAATGCAAGAAGGGAAAACAGATGTTTTTCACTTTTCTCAGGACAGTCATGCTTTGGTCACGCTCCACGTCCAATTTTTATGCCCTGATTGGTCAAAATTTCACAGGTGAGTTCATGCGGAAAATTCATACAACATCTTGAAACTTGTTTGCTTCAACAGCTGACGGAAGCTGACAGAGTTTTGTGTCAACTTGTGATGTTTTTAATAACTGTCTTTTTCCACTGGATGTACAAAATGAAATACAGCTGCTACCAAGTGACTTCTGTTAACGTTACTCATGGCTGGGTTCTTTATTGAATTTTTTGTTGAGAAATGGGCTGCTTGTCAAAGTCGGAAATCCGATTTCGGATGGCATCGTTTTTGTTTTTCACCTTCCTTGATGTGTAAGCGATTCAGGCCTTACTTGATAGCTTTCAGGAGCTGCATCTCGAAATATGGTAAGCCTGAGTTATCATTGTATTTACATCTGTTTTCATGAAGTCGAGCCCAGTTTATGAGGCTAGTTTATGCAAGTTTGTATTAAGATTTGAGACACTGGTCTGACCTAGTATGAGGTTTGAAAGCTTACAGAACTTTGGAAAGCCATTAGTCGATATTTCACCACAAATAACAAGAAAAACCGTTCCGAAGAATATTTAGTTATTATTTTGGCAGTAGAAAGAAAACTTTGAGCGATTTACTTGTCACGAGTTCATCGAGGAAAACAGCAAACACTGGGAAGCCAGCGGCTTAAAATTAAACTTAATTTTTAAGCTTAAAGACTCAGGATTCTTATAGACACCTAAATAATTGTTTTCTTGAATGAAACTTGTCTCTGTAAATGTTCTACGAATTATATTTCTGATCTTTTATTTATTTTTAGTTGTCTTTTGCAATTTTCATCGCTTTGCTGCCCTTTGCCATTATTTGTTTACAGTCGTTCATAAACATCGCTTGCAGGAGTACTCAGCGTACCACGCGTATCACACATCGCCGTGATGGTCATAAAACTATCAATAAAAAATAAACACAATAAATTCTTCATTATGTTGAAGTGTAACTCTGTTAAAATTTCTTTGCGAACTTGGTAGGTGATTTTGGAATTTTTTTGAACGGTTTCGCTAATTAAAAGCCCACGCGTGCTTCAATGGCCCTGAATATTGAATGAATGGAATTAGTCTTGAAAAATTGTGAAACTGACTGCTAATTGTCTGAGGTCAGGCGGTCTGTATGATAAAAACAGCACCTCATAGTACTCTGTCACCTCAGATGTGATGTATAAAAAGTATAAAAGGTTGATTTGCACGCACCCAGATTTGTTGGCAAGATTTTCTAAAGTAAACTTGTTGAACGTAAAAATTCGGCATGATTTGTTTTCCAAGAATTTGTTTTCCATGCCTAATCTACCGTGATCAAGAGCCATTATTGCTCTAAAATGTGACCGAAGATGATTGCCAGTGCTATTTTTTGGGTCTACATATAAGGCTATCAACTCGATGCAAGATTTGTTTCACTCTAAAATCACTTAAGGCTGCATTCATTATGTATCCTACAGGGGGGCAGAGGATTTTAGGGGGGGGGGGTTCTAAAATTTTTAGAGCAAAAAAGGGGGGATATGAAAATTGTTTAAATATCTCCTGGGGGGATGCTTATTTTTTTGTAAGATTCCGTCTAGCTTTTGTAATAGTTTTAAAAAGTGAAAAAAGAAATGATAAGCAAGGATTGTAAAGCAACAAGGGTACCTCTATTATTCTGAGATACTATAGTATCTATTTTGTAGTTTTTCAAGCAGTGTGCCTGGCCTGTAGATGTAACGTTTCGATACAGTATAGAAAGTAAAACATCTAAAATGGAAACATTTAATGCAACAGTCTAAGCAGTGCAACGTTTTATGAAATTGAACAACAAATGTGCACTTTTAACATGACATCGCTAAAATTCAAACTAAAAAACTATCCATCTTAACGAGATTTTAATCTCACGATGCATTAGAGCAGCTGAAAACTAATTGTGAAACAAATTTTCGCTTCAAAAGGGTTCTTGGTTTTGTGATAGAGTACGCTTGAATTTCTGTAAGCTTTTGTGTGATGCGGCATTTACATGACGGCCAAGAGAGCTGTCATGTAGGTTAAGAAAATGACTTATTTCAGGAAATTTTGCCATCTAAACAGTTCATGTACTGGAAAAAGTATTACAATTTTAATGTTTATGAGTTTCTCGAGGAATTCACGCTTTTGTAGCAAAACTCGGTAACAGATGATTCTGTTGGTTTCTGTCTGCCAAGTTGGAGCTCATCCAGGTGAGCACCAGCATGGTGTCTCCATACAAATCTCTATAAATTTGGGTAAAACATTTTTTCGGATATCTCGTATACGAAATATTCCTCTGACCTGAATCTTGGCGAGGGTCTTTCCCTATGTACCTCCTTTCATTTTCCAGCTATTGAATGGTTTTGATTTTTATTTTCATCTATTTTGAATGGAGTGACCACGCTGAAAACCAGCAATGAATTTTCTGTACCAGTTTGAAAGGGGTCCACATACACCCAGTGCACCCCCTGTTATATCTGCCACTTGTCAAGACAACAAATAATTAAGCAATTAAGGTTAAAAAAGAAAAAGATATGACCATAAACTGTAAAACATTGTCATTTTCACTCATCTTTGTCATTATCCTCAACACTGTCAATCTCATCAGTCACCAACATCATTGTCAATATCATCATCATCAGCAGCCTTGTCACCCTCATCATTATTGTCATCGTCATCATTGTCATCATCATTATTGTCGTCATCATCATCAATATCCTCCGCATCGTCATCCTCCACTGCACATGTCGCACTTGAGAGGAATGATTCTGAATGGCTGGAAAACAAGGGTGAAGAGGATGGCAACAGCGGAGATGAAAATGGAGGTTCCTGTCAATACTCCAGGCCTGGTAGTACTCGTACACAAGCTGGCAGGCTATCTATACCTAATTCGCGCTAGTTAGACTGGCTGGCATAGGTATGACATAAACAGTCAAAGCTCTCTCGATGTTCTTATTAAACATGTCTCTTGAATTTTCAATCATACATAGTGTACTATTATACAGATATTTATTTTGATATTTCCTGTGAGGGAATAGGGGGCATATTCATTTTTTGGCTGATTGCTTGGGGGGGATTCTAAAAATTTGTATGGACCTTGGGGGGGGGGATATAAAAAAACGAGCCACTGAAAAAAAAATCCTCTTCACCCCCCCCCCCCCCCCCCCCCCCGTAGCGTACATAATGAAAGCAGCCTTAGCCTGTCCCTCAAAAGTCACACGAATGTGCCCTTAATTTAACTGATTTGTGGATTACAAGTTTATTGTTTGTTTTAAATTATAAATTTATTAATGGAGCTTCGCTTTTAGCCCTGGCTAAATCTATATATTATGTACATAATTTGTGCAAGAGAGTCTTCCATCTTAGTAGTATCCCAGGAAGCATGTATTACACTTGTCTAGTAAAACCTGACTGGTTTTACATTCTGGTAATTTTATAAAAAGCCTTAAAGGATAATAATTATATTACTTGCATGGATGCATTGATCCTCCATGTAATACTGTAAATCCTTACAGGTTAAAAAAAATGGGAAGATATAACAGGAAGTGTCAAGAGAAAAGAAAGACATGCCAGACAGCAAGAACTCAAAAAATTAAATACAACAGGAAATGGATTCTTAGCAGATGAAGTGAGCTGTCTTATGTACACAGATGCCAGTTGAAACTTTCGTGTCTTCATGTGACAAACAAAATGAAAGTGATGGCAAAAAAACATGATGACATTTGAAAGTTCAAATTCTGCTGGTCTTTATGAACAGTAGGATATATTTTATTCTGCTAAAATAAATTCAGCACTTTGTAAGACATTTTTAAGACAATGTTTTTTTTCTTGTTCAAAGGACACCTCAGACAGTGCAGGGCCCAGCGTGGACATTCTAAGCCAGTCAGAACAGGGGGCTGCCAGAATACTCGGCCCTGAAATCTTTCCTGGCATTCCTGAGGGTCAAGACACTATGAAATTGAGTAATACTAGTAACTGAATTTTGTCAGTTTTAAACAAACCTCAGTAAGGGGCTTTGTCTGTGTTTGATTTTTTTAAAAACAGCTCCATCTTTGATTTTTGCCAGCTTTACCAAAACCTGTGTGAGATGGGGAGTGGGAAACGTACTCAGTGATGAGTGACAGCCTCCTTGCAGACAATAGGGAGCTTAAGATGCGGATGTTTTCGACGCGACGGCGACGTGAAGACTGATTAGGATTGGGGCGAGTTTAACTGCGCATGCGATTTCCAACATTCCCGCCGTCGCCCTCAAGTCAGCGACGTCAGTTTGGGGATTTTGCCGTCGCAGTGAAAACGTGAGTATTTATACCGCTATTTCTTTCTTGTACTCTTCATTCCTGTATTTTTTTCAGTTTCTTTATTAGCACAAACCGCCTGGGGATGTGCCAAGCAACTCTTGCGGCTTTCTGTGTTGTCTTCACAGACAAAACTCAGGAAAATGACCGAAGACTCCGAAGCTAGTTCAGTGAAGACAAAACAATCTAAGTCTGTAAAGATAAAGACGCTATTACATTCAACGAATTCTTTGTTGTAAAACAATATATATTATATAATATATTACTGACTCCAATACATTTTTTTATTCCTTAGTAGCATATTGAATCCGAATTTTCTTAGGTGATAAAGAATTTTGGAGTTCTGGAGCCTGCCAAAAAGTACAGTACAGAGATAAATATTTTGTTCTGAATTTTTTACACTTAGCCAGCAAATCCACTATATAGCTTATCAATACATAATTGTACCCTCAAGGCTTGTATAACCACACTTGGAATATTTCTTTGATGAAGTGCTGTGAATTTAGAGCAACAATTTATGTGGATACGTACCATGGGTATTAAACAGAACAATTTCATCCAGCAAATATTGGATAAATCAATACAAGGACTCAGTCTGGAAAAGGAAAACTACTTTTTCCACCGTTTTTGAAATAAGGTGCTAAAATAAACTTTGGTTCCCTCTTTCAGCACAATGGAGTGGACAAATCAACATGACACATATTTTTGAGAGAGGTCAGGGGATCAGATCTTTTTGAAACCAGAAAGGGGAGCCCTGAGAGAGGAAAATTGTGGGATGACATTGCCACAAGACTCAATAACCTCACCCAATGCAAATTCAATGTGAATAGGGAGGAAGAAAGAGCAAGTGGTATTAGTCCAGAAATTTAAGAGATAGATACTCTGCTGGAGGAGCTGTGTGAAAAAGAGGAAGAAGCTAAAAATAAGCCTTCAACTGGCAACAAAAAGCAAAGCCTTCAGAAAGAGAAGGCAACAGCTGAAGAAATGCGGTTCAAGGAAATGGAAACCATGGGACAAACTCAAAAACGGGCGGAGAAAACAAATGGAGTGGTTCCAGCAAAGAAAAGCAGGAAAAGTACAGGAGATGCTATTGGATACTTGCAAAAGAAAGCAGAAGAAGAGATGGCATTAAAAAGAGAAGAAATTGAAATGAGAAAGCAGGAAGAGGCAAGAGGATCTCGTATAACGGAGCAGCAAACAAAAATGCAGCAAGATATGCTAAAGATTATTCAGCAACAACAAGAAGAACAGCATAGGCAACAGCAAAGAAACCAACAGCAAACACTACAATTTATGGAGTCTATGTTAAACCAGCAGCAGCAGCAATCACAGGCTATGTTAGCTTTGATTGAGAGGCTAGCTCCCAAGGAAGAGCGTTAACATTTTTTATTGCAACTTTTCTTTTTCAACTATTGCATTTGCATTCAACTATTCTTTTAACTCCATTTCTGCAAGAGTGGTAGTTGATAGGTGTTGAGTTATCATGGTCACAATCACATTTTTTTTAAAGTTTCATTGATCCAGTTTCAATTTAGCTGTATTATGTGTGTGTCAGTCAGGTGATTACCCTATCAGAATGTGGGCTATGAAAATATGTCATATATAAAATTGAGTCAAGTGATTATTGAAAGCCCTGAGTCCATAAATTGCAAAATATAAATTTGATTTGATTTTTTGAACTGACAAAAATTATTGTACTGTGAAAAGGTTTATTTCTTCAATTGTTACATTTGTGTAAACAATGTATAAGTTGTTAAACTTGATATAAGAGATGCCTCAACTTTGAAGTATTTGTCTTTATCAGCATTAAACAGGGCCCAGTTGTTCAAATGGAAGAAAGTGGTCCTCCTCTAAAGAAATCTCTATAATGGTGATTTATCTGCTGGATAACACAATCTAACTTTCGAACAGCTGAGCATTGAACTAAATGGTATGCCATTTGTTGTATAAGTGGATGAAACTAGTAACAACCGCTTTTATTTTCTAAGGAACAATATGTCTGCTTTGTATTATACAATGTATTGTATAATAATACCCCCCCCCCCCCCCCACCCCAAGTGGGATTTCAGTCTAGATTGTGGAAACCGGGAATAGCCACTCAAAAATAAAAATCAAATCGATAAGTTTAAATTTATGCAACTCAGCCGAAAAGCTACTCTAGGATAGTGGCGGGGTGGATTTGGGGAGTTTAGTGGCGTAGGTTAAGGGTCCCAGCGGCACATTCCCACCCCAAAAATCCTAACGTACCACCACCCCCTCTCCCACCCCCCAGGCCTGATTCTAGGAGTGTTAACCTGTTAACCAGTTGTTTGACTATTGCTGCTTCAGTGTATATTCAGGCAGTAACCCAATAAATATAGCGAACGTTTTTGGGTCACCTGAAATACTCCTGGAGGCTTGGGGGGGTCTAATTAAAAAAATTCTGAGGTTTGATTACCATATAGGCATGTTAGGGCGTTTCGCATGAGAGCACATACGACATATGTTTTACCAATATTACTTAAGCCAACTTTTAGGTTCTTTTTAAAATCAAGGAATTTAAAATAGTTTAAAATGTCTCCAAACAGCCACTCCAATGACACTCAAACAGAGCTCATGGATCCATTGAACATCTCCATCTGAGGTGTGAGAGCAGCACCTTGGAATGGTCCTTGCAGGTGAACCCTGAGGGGGTATGCAGGATCCCCATATATGCATAGAGGCTGACCCCCTGTCGAAAATGCATGGCGTTCCAAGTCATGCAAGAGACCAGATTCTGCCAGCATACCTACATCATGCCTTTTGCCCTCTGGAACAATAAGTTAAAAGTATTAGGTTTGTTTCATGGAATATTATTGTTTTTCATCATGCAAAGCTTCTGTAAAATAGTGTCATGAGACCAACCTTTCATTGGCCTGATCAATAAAGGCATTTGTCGTAGATTATACTGTAAAACAGACACTTGAAGGGGAAAACAACTACCTTCCGAAACCATGTTTGTACCTTTTCCGTTTGAGTTGCTCTTTTCTTAAACCTGACATTTAATTATAACTAGGAGCAAGTTAAAAAGATCTTTACCTACAGGGCCGTAAAGATTTGCAATCAATCCATTCAGTAAGGCAACAGATTGGAATTTAATGGCGTGCAACCGTTTATGTCCATTATACATCATCCTCTGGTGCTCGTCTGGTCTGGCTATAGGTCTCACAGTCCCATCAACAAAGCCAAAACAGTTCTGAAGAGCAGCTCCTTTAGCATAAACTGATCGAGCATAAGTATCCAGTGCAGGTGGGTTAAGCAGTGCGTCATTCCAGCGAGTTATGTGATGTCCATGGATGGTGTAAATATAATCAATCACATTATTTGTGACCATGGATAGCACCAGCACTGGTTTGCCGAAACGAGGCACCATGTCGCCAAATCTACATTGATAGGCGAGCCGTCTTAGGAGTATGCAGAGGCTTTCCATTCCACTTACTATGCTTCCCTGGCGTAGTTTGAAGGATGGTGGGATCTGCAAGGCTTCTGCCAGAGCCGGAAGGTCTTTTTTCTCAAACCTAAATTCGGCCTTACACTCTGCCTCACTTATGTTGTTCAGGTCAAAGCAAGCGTACTTGTAGTAAGGAAAACTTGGATTTCTCGACGGAAAGATGTTGTAAAGCAGCACGAAATCTTCATCGTTGATAAAATTAGCATCGTAGTAAAGAATGAGAAGTTGTCGAAAATCTTCAAATGCGGCCATGTTAAGAACAAAAGCGACTGAATCTCAGAATGTACAGCCGATGTACTTGACGAAGTCACGGACGCCGTCATGAGAATCTTAAGCAAATTAATTTTGGCGCGAGAATGGCAACCTCTGGCCCAGTCCACCTGGGCTGTCACGTTGCCGCAAAAACGTCCGCATCTTAAGCTCCCTAATTATTGGGACGCATTGCAGATTTTTTCATTGTCATTACTTACAAGAAAGGAAATGTCCAAAAAATTTTATCATACAGATTTCGTTTTTTGAAATATACAGAAAGTTACCATTCGTTAGCACCCAACACCATTGCCTCTTCACAAATTTTGGAGGAGGGAAGGAAAGAGGAAGCAGACAAAAGATAGTCAAAAGTAAAAAATATAATAAAAGCAGCCATTGCCTGATCATCAAAAGTCACTTATTTGTTGTCTTGTTTTTTATTTGGCATCAGGAAGTCAGCCCAAATCAGGAAGTTACCTTACATCAAAATTCCAAGTACAAAAGGGATTCCATTCCAAGAACAAGTACAGCCAATGTCAAATCTAATGACACTATAAGTACGATGTAAGAAGGAAACACTTCTAAATGACTAAAACTTTGGTAATAATTACAGTAACAATATTACAGCAACCAAGTACCAGTGATAGTAAAAATTGCAGCAATAATGACAAAGATGACAACACTGTAAAATAAATTGTCATTGTTTATAATGTCTACTGCTGCTATATGTTTCTAATTGTGGATTTAATTACAGTGAAACTGGGTGTTACGAAAAACTATATTGCGTGACTGGCGTGACTTTCTAGAAGCTTCGCGAGAGTTCATAATTTGTTTATTTTAGGATCTTGAATAAGTGTTTCTAAAGCGGTATATTTTGTAATCTTTCTATAATTAGACTATTTAGAAACTTCTAGAATATTATTGTAAAAGTATATAAGTAAGCAAGTTCGAGCGAAGTTTTAACTAGTTTTCACAAGCGAAGAGAGTTTGATGTTAGTCGTGTTTAGTCAAGTTGGCAGAGGCCGTGTAAGTTTAACGAGTTACGTGCTGTTGTGGAGTTTTACTTCGCGGAAACTACGTTCATTTTTGGAATAAATCTTCTTGTTGCTGTTCCAACAACCCTGCATTCAGTTTAGTTTGCAAGCTACCTGTCCTCTAAAAGATTACCTGCGTAACATTGGGGGCCTGTCCGGGAGAGGAATTCAATTGTTTGCCGACTACAGTAACCAGGAAAGGATAGTTCAAGAAGAAGGAGTCACTGAGAAGTAAGAAGAACTGTTATAAAGAAGTATATCTGGTGTGTTTGCTGTGAAGTATTGCTGTGGAAATGGATAAACTTATACAGATTGGAGAAAAGTTCGGATTGGAGGGAGACAAACTGCTCTAGTTTGTGCGGGAGCAACAAAAGTTAGGGGAAGAAAGAAGGAGGGAAGAAGAGGAAAAAGAAGAAAAACGTCAAAAACTTGAGGAAGAAAGAAGGAGGGAAGAGGAAGAGAGAGAAGAAAAACGTAGACAATTGGAAGAGGAAAAAGAAGAAAAGCGGCGGCAGTTAGAAGAAAAGGAAGGGAGACGTCGAATACTTGAGGAAGACAGAAGAAAGGAGGAAGAAGAGAAAGAGGAAAGGCATAGAAGAGAAGACGAAGAAAGAGAAAATAGGTGGCAAGAGCGCGAACTGAGAAAATTAGAGCTGAAAGCAGACCTGTTGAAGAAGAAAGAGGCTATTGAAGCCGCTAAGAGGGAGCATGAATTAGAGCTTGCTCGTCTAGGACAAGGCTGTAATGCCGCCGAACGCGCCGAATTGAGAGAGGATAGGGCCAAGGCACCCAAGCTCCCATCATTTGTTGATGGTAAGGGTGACTTGGATGCTTACCTACAAAGATTTGAGACATTCGCAACTACAGCTAAATGGGAGAAGACAGGATGGGCCTCGAAACTTAGTGCTCTTTTGTCTGGATGTGCCCTAGAGGTTTATTCGCAGTTATCCGAGGAAGCAGCCCAAGATTATGACCGAGTGAAGTTAGCTTTGATGAAGACATATGACCTTACAGAGGATGGCTACCGTTGTAAATTTAGAGCATCAAAGCTGGAAGTTGACGAGAGTCCTGAACAGTTTATAGTGAGACTGAATAGATACTTATTGCGTTGGTTAGAGCTGTCAAACACTGAGCGTTGTTTTGAAGGCCTGAAAAGTCTAATTATCAAAGAGCAGTTTATTGACTCTTGTCCAAAGGAGTTGGCTATTCACCTTCGTGAAAGAGCCCCGGAAACGCTTGTCCAGATAGCAAAGATTGCCGATCAGTACTTAGAAGCACACAGAAAACATTTGTTCAGTCCCGCTAGTAGGAAGCCTGTGGTACTACCTCAGAAGGAAGAAATGAAGAATCAGCAGAATGATTCAACGACAGTAGTGTGTTTTAAGTGCAACGCTCGCGGTCACAAGGTTGTTAACTGCCCATCTTTGATCAAGAAATGTTTCATGTGTGGCAAGCAAGGGCATGAAGCTAGAAACCGCCGCTCAGGTAAACAGAAGTCCGGAGGACAAAATAGAGATGGTTTCCCTGTGCAGCGTGGGCAAGTAAGTGCCGGTTGTCCAGTTAAGCTACCCGAGGTCAAACCTACAGAAGAGGAAGTTAGAGCCTGTACCAAGGATGTTGAACTGTTGTTAGCCAGTGGTAAGAAGATCCCAATAGTAAGCAATGCCTGCCTTGAACCTCTATCTGGCAATCGGTTGAAAATGCCTGTTGTAAAAGGAAGAGTGGGAGAGAAAACTGTGGATGTCTTGAGAGACACTGGCTGTAGTGGAATAGAGGTTAAGAAGAATCTTGTGTCTGAGGATCAGTTTACTGGTGATTTTAATGTTATGCTGCTCATTGATAATACAGCGAGGAAGGTACCCATCGCAAGAATTATGGTTCATATGCCTTATCTCAACGGGCAAGTGGAAGCGCAAGTGAAATTACCCCTTTAAAAGTACCAAGTTACCAAGAGAGCCCTATTGTAGATAAACAGAAACTTAAACAGATGCAGAATGAAGATGTGAGTTTGCGGAAGTACTTGGAACGAGGTGATATACTAGTGAAGGGTCAAGCTGAGATTTCTTTTGAGGTAAAGAGTGGGATATTGTACCGCATCTACAAACACCCTTTTGTGAATGGTGGTAAGCCTGTGAAGCAAGTGATGGTCCCTAAGCAGTTAAGACCTCGAATAATGGAAGTGGCTCATGGATCTATAATGGGAGGTCATTTAGGTATTAAGAAGACGACTGACAAGATTCAGAGTGCATTTTATTGGCCAGGTATTCAAGGTGATGTAACCCGTTTCTGCAAATCATGTGATGTCTGTCAGAAGACCGTAAACAAGGGATTGGTTCCGAAGGTGCCACTACAGAAGATGCCTTTGATCGATAAACCATTTAAGAGAGTGGCCATTGACCTTGTTGGACCTATCAGTCCACCAAGTGAAGAAGGGCATAGGTACATCCTGACACTTGTTGATTTTGCGACTCGCTATCCTGAAGCAGTTCATTCCTTTGAAGATTATTGACACTGAAACTGTTGCAGAGGCGTTAGTAAATATCTTCAGTCGATTGGGAGTTCTTGAAGAGATCTTAAGTGACCTTGGCACACAGTTCGTCTCTCATTGCATGAAGGAAGTAACACGATTGCTGAGTATCAAGCAGATCACAACCACGCCCTACCACCCTATGTGTAATGGTTTAACCCAGAAGTTCAACGGAACAATGAAGATTATGTTAAAGAGATTGTATAGTGAACAACCAAGACAGTGGCATCGCTTTATCAACCCTTTGTTGTTTGCTTATCGTGAGGTTCCCCAAGAGTCTACTGGTTTTTCACCGTTTGAGCTGTTGTATGGAAGAGCCGTTAGAGGTCCAATGACTATTCTTAAGGAGCTTTGGACGAAAGAAGTTGAGGAACCGGAGGTTAAGAACAGCTACCAGTACGTTTTTGAGCTGCGAGAGAAGTTGGAGGACACCCTTAAATTAGCTCACAGTCAGTTACAGAAGGCTCAAGATAAAGGAAAGCACTAAAAGATTTGTTCTTGGTACTGAATAACTCAATCTTCCAGGATGATTATCACAAAGCCAAGAAAAGCAAGATGCTTGCAGAAACATTACAGGATGTAACACAAATTTTTCTTTTTACAAAATAAATGTACAGATCTGAAATACAGATATTTTAATACATGCAATTGTTTTGAAGATCAAATAATGCATAGCTCTTCCCTTTTTGTTCTTGATACTGAATAATTCAACCTTGCAGGATGATTATCACAAAGCCAAGAAGAGAAAGGCTCTTTCTGAAGCTCAATAATTGTATAATGAATGTTTACGAGGGTGATTTAAACCATAGTTTTTCCCGTTTTGGCTCAGGAACTCTCTTATATTCTCTTTCAGTACTTTGAAACAGTTACAGCTTATTACAAGCTGAAAATGAAGAAGGTGGAGGTAGAAATATCAATGTTAAAAGACAAGAAAGATAATGTACAAACCACAAACTGTAAAATGTCTTCTTTCATATGCATCATGGATCACTGGAGTGCTCATTCATGTCACGCCAGACATTATAATGAATGTGTTTTGTTGCCAATTTTAGTGCTAAATGGGTGGATCTTAAATTATTATGAAGAATTTTTTCATTGCACTAAAGCTCACCAAAAATCATCTCCAGTTATTCATATTCTGTGGAATAATAAAAATATAACCATAGCAGGCAAGTCTATATACTGGAAAGACTGGAATGCTGCAGGTATAGAAAGAATCTGTGACTTGTTGAATGAAAATAGTAAACTTCTAAGTTATGAAGACTAATCTGCAGGAAAACCAGCCTTAGGCCGCCTTTTACTAATTTCTACGGTCTTACTACAGCCATTCTAGACAAATGGGAAACATGCAGCTCTCAGGGTGGACTCTAATTTTAGTGAGCAGAAGTTGAAACGAACAGCTGAAAGCAGCTGCAAAAGTATTTGCAAATGGTTATTAGAAAGGAAATTCCAGGAACCTCTGGCTAGTTCAAGACTATGCAGACTAGGTCTTGATTCTGACAAGCTTAAAGCCATTTCGCTTAACCAAGGATACTAAATTATGTATGTTCCGGTACCAAATAATCCACAATATTTTTCCGTATGGCAGCAAATTATATAAGATGAAGATTTCAAACTCCCCACTTTGCATTCATTGTAACTCTTTAGAGACTCTTCCCCATATGCTAGTCAATTGTAACGAAATTCACAGTTTCTGGGCAAAAATAATATCCTGGTGGAATCATCAAAGTGGAGACTGTTACCTTGTAGATGAATTACGCATACTTTATGGTTACTATCCAGAAGACAAAAAACTCTAATTTTCAATTATTTTATTTTACTGGGAAAGAGACACATTTTTACTCAGAGATTTGAACAGAAGACCCGTTTCTTGATTTTGTTAAAGGTAAGCTAATTGTGCATAAATGTATATTCCAATCCAAAGGGCTAATTAACAAGTTTCACTCTCTATGGAAACCTCTCCTGCGCTTACTATAAGTTTTAATTATATAATAACCATGGCTTTTTTGTGTAAAGTAATGTAATGTATTTCATTATTTATTTAATGTTTTGTTTTGTTTTGTAATACTTTGTAATGTTTGCAATTAAGTGTTGAAGCATTAAAAAAATTTAAATACAATAAATAAATAAATCTGAAATAACGGTTATAATTGCGTATTTGCCATGTGCTCTAAAAATGAGCATTGGTTTCTTAGAAAATGGGATAAACAAGAAATTTCAAACCAGGAAAGGACTCTTCTCTGTCAATGTTTTTGTCTTTTCATAACAGTCATTTTTAGAAAGATAACACGTATTTGTTAACTACAATAGATATGTCCACCAAAGTTTTTGATAGAAACCACTTGTGCTTGTTGACTACCGTATATATTTGGCTTTTAGCAAATCTTGGCTATAAGCCAACACCCCTAACTTTAAACGCGTAGAATCAGCATAATTTCGGAACGAAATATAAATCCAAAACACCCGGCTATAAGCTCCGACCTATTCATTACAATACTTTTATCTACACTCCCCATAACTCGAACCTTCAAGGGAAATCGAAAAAAGTTCAAGTTAGCGGGAAAAGAACACTTCACTGCACAGTGAAAATTTTAATCACATTTAATTGTAGAAATGTCAAGTGAAAATTAAACTGGTTAACTGTTTATATACCAATTATAATTAACAGAACGAAACATTCTTATTATTAATTTCCAATTTTGGTTAATAAATCGTACTGGTAAAATGCTTTATTATAAGCCTTAGCATTATATTAATTATATAAGCTGCTTGAGTCCATCAGACCTGACAAAACTTGTAGGCCCTATCAAATTCCTGGTCGCATTCTTAAGGAGTCTGCATCTGAGTTGGTCTCTCCCTTGCCTCCCTCTTCCAACAATAGGAAACTTAAGCAAAGACGTTTTTGAGCAATGTATGTCAACCGGAAGTGAGTCCTCCTTTTATATATGCCTTTATGCTGACAAATTTGTTTTGTTAAGTTTCTTTTCTCTTATAAAGACGATTTACTTGAGAGTTTGAACCAAACCACTGCCCAATGATGCAAAAAGTCCACTTCTGGTTGACGTCCGTCACTCAAAAACGCTTTTGCTTAAGTTCCCTAATCATTTGAGGATGGCACTATAACCTCTGCCTGGAAGGATGCAAATATCACTGCCATCTTTAATAAGGGGCATTCTGCTCACCCTAACAATTATAGACCTGTGTCATTAAAATCTCTTATTGCAAAGAGCATGGAACACTATTTCTAAACAAATCTGTAGTCATCTTAGTGGAAATTCAGTCATCTTCCAGCACCAGCATGGCTGTTTAAGAGGACTTTCCTTTGAGACCCAGTTTATTTCTTGCAGAATGTGGACTGTCCAATGATCGTGCCTACTAAATACGGATCCAGCTTATTTATCAAAGATCATGAAGAGCTGGGGAAGTAAGAGCATCCAGTTTCTGGCAGTCCTTGACGATTTGTTGCTGGTGACAGGTTTCATGATACCTCTAACCCACACAAGTCTTCATTTTGCTTGTTCCATAATATTGATCTCTGTATGCAGAGTAATACCAGTAAACCTAGCTATCAAGAATCAGAAATTATTAAATTTTAAACCTCGGATTATGCATTTCTAGCATTCTGATTGGTTCACTAAATCTTGGTTATCAGCTCATATACCTTAGTTTGACCTTATATGGAAAACAACAAATTTTTATCTCGGACAAACACTGGGCAAAATAACTTATTTCGGTCCAGGTTAAGCAACATTAAATAAATATTAAATTTGAAGATAGTTTTAAGTCAGATTTAAGGATATTAAACATGACTTAAAAGCAAACTTTATTTTAAGTCATGTTTACGTTTAAGTTAAATGCATATTAAAACTAGCTTTATATTTAAGATATAATTAAGTCACTTTAAACATCCCTTAAACATCCCTAAATCACTGTAAGGATTTAATTACATTTAAGTCTTCTTAAATATGTCATTAAACGGACTGAAAGATTTAAGACAAATTTAAGTCTTCTTAAATATATCATTAATTATAAACGGACTGAAAGATATAAGACAAATTAAATTTTTTTTAGATATGCCAAAAATTTAATACCAGATTAAGACGTGTATTATTGATTTAAAGGTAAAAAAATATTACATCATAATTATTGAAATGATAATTTAATAATAATACTTTTATTATTTATTATTACTAAATCTTTTCCAGAATTTATTCCAAGTCCATTGCCTCTTTTAAGCCTAGTTAAATCTGCTACACACTCTTTTCCCCAATCCCTTACAAGAAATTATCCTTCTCCATCCATGCATACATGTATTGGCCTTTGGCTTAAAAGTTTCTGCCATTTTGGAATAAGATACACAAAAATTAAAATGGTGCCAGGAAAAAAGGAGTGCCTCTAATAACCTAATTTTTTCACTATATAATACTAATCTTTTCACACGAAAGTAAGAGTTGAAGACTTACAATCAAGGCATGTGTAATTGAAATGACTTTCCACAAGTATCACACTTATTGCTAAAGACAGAAACCAGAGTTTCTGAACTGAAAGAAAAAACTTCATTGTCTGAGTCAAGCAAACTCATCTTCATCATCTCCTTGAACAAACGCGCACACGAAAGCGAGCAAAACATTCTCCCACGCATGTCAAATCGGATATTGGTGACGTTAAAGGTACGTCAGCAATAGAACGCCAATCAAATGTCCACAGCTACAAACGCGGTATGTTTGATCACTGTTTTGACAGCGTGTTCATCAGTTCACTTCGAAAAGTTGTGCTATTCGTTGCAAGCTTTTGCCCTGGTTTTTAGTATCGTATTTTACAACCGAATCATGGCTACGTGCAGTCCTTCTCAAGAAAGACAGCTTGTGCTTATGGAAAGTATGAACAGGAGATTGCATTCATTTTTAGAGAGCCTTCAGCAAGAAAACGTCAAGTTGCGAACTGATCATGAACTCTCAACCAGGAGAGACTAAATAACACCAAACGCGGCTCAAAGCGTAAACGTACAGAATCCAAAGTAGAAGTTCCTGTGGATTTAAGGGTAGGTTTGTGTACTTATTTTATTGCTTTGATGTTAGAAGAAAAGCTTTTCATCATGAGAGACCAGAGTTTGTGCTTATTCTTTAGAGCTGACCGTGTGATAGCGTGTCTTCAAAGGCGCCGACATGCCTTCCCGTTGCGTTTTAGTTATTCTTCCTGAAAAGTCCTCCTGTTGCGTTTTAGTTATTCGCAGGCTAAGTAAACATGACCACGTAATTTACGGTGCTGCAAAAATCCAAACTTCAAGAAAGACAAATTAACCTACCTGTCAACAAACTTTAATTTTGCGTCTTCCCCGCAGCAAGAAGGCTGAAACTGCGTCATATGAAAGAATGCTAATCAGTAAATCACGACATCTTTCATAATTCAACGTATTTTTTTTCTTGACAAAATATTTTATTTTCGGAAAAGACGTGGACCAAGGACCGTAATCTTCAAAAGCATTTAATATGCGTGACATTTTAATTTGACTACTCATGCATGCAAGCGATGTTCATGAGCAACTGAAAACAAAGGCACAGTGATAAAAATTGCAAGAGACTACCAACAATCAATAAAAGGACAATAATTTGGTGAAACATATACAGAGACAACAATTTTCATTCATGAAGAAAGGTAAAGTGTCTCCGAAAATTCTTGTTTATGTTTTTTACAGTTGTAAGCCGACTTCCCGTGTTTGCTTTTTCAAAGATGAACTAGACGCAAGAAAATGGCTCAAAGCTTTCTTTTACAGCCAGAATTATGACGAAATATTTTTTTGGAATGTTTTCTTTTTATTCGCGATAAGAAAATGACTTAAGCCTTTTTACAGTTTTATAAGCTTATAATCAAACCTGATACTCGGTCAGATCATAGTCTTCTTACAATTTAAAACGTCCATCAACTAAATAGCTGCAAAAACTATGCTCGAATTCATTAAATTAGATATAAAAAACAGACGTCAAATACAACAATTACTCAGGCTTACCATTCGAGATGCACTGAAAACTATCAAGTAAGGCCAGAATCGCTTCAGACTTTTCAACCCTCTCACGCATCAAGCAAGGTAAAAAACGAAAATGATGCCATCTGAAATCGGCTTTCCAACTTTAACAAGCGATGTATTTCTCAACCAAAAACCCAATAAACAAAACTAGCCATGAATAACAGAAGACTCTTGAAAGCAGCTGAATTCCATTTTGTACATTCAGTGGACAAAGACAGAAACATTACAAGTCGATATAAAACACTGTCAGCTTCAACGGTCAAAGTAAACAGGTTTCAAGATGCTGCATAAATTTTCCGCATTAACTCACCTGTCAAATTTTGACCAATCAGAGCATAAAAATTAAATGTAGAGCGTGACCAATGCGTGACCTTGGTGAGAAAAGTCAAAAGCAACTGGCATGTCTTCGCTGCCTGTAAAAACTTGCTGAATTTTAGCTTCCGAGGTCAGTTTGAAATTAAAATTTTAATTTGCGGCACATAAAAAACAACATATTTTATATGGATTAAAAAATATGAAACTTGAGCCTGCGATCATTTGAAAACTACAACTTGTCAGCGGATAACTTCAAAAAGATACTCAACCTCGATGGGGTGACACTTGAGCCCGCAATACGGTCAGGTGATACTGGTCAGTGAATACCCTGTTATGACAGCTGTCAATTGATCACAACATTGATGTGTGCAATATCAGTCTTCCTGTGCTCCCAAACTAGGTAGAAAGTGTGAGGATTGAACACTGGTTGCCCTATGGTGCGGACGGACGGGCGGTGTACGGTCACGTGATTACCAAATTTTCTGGGATGGGTAGTTTACCTTAGCGATGGGGCTCCGCCCACGCGCACGCGCGGGAGCTCCACTAAAAAAAGAGCACGGAGGAGAAAATTGCCCATGGACTGATCTGCAAATAGAAGGATTGTTGTTACATGAATCAACTCTTATTAATAAACAATGAATGAATGAGCCTGAGTATCTTATGAATAAGAAATCTCAGCAGTTTTTTTTATAAAATGCTGCCTACTTTAAAATTTCTTTTTGCTAATTATTGGTCTTTACGTCAACAGCTCAATTCCTTCATTACTTCAGAATGGTAAAGGAGAAACGTCAAAGAATAAAAAAAGGAAAAAATGAAGAGCACAAGCAGAGATGCAAAATGAGTAGACGTCTCCCAAGTGTAAGTATAAGGAAGTTTTTTTTTCCAACTATCTGAACATGGTCAAATATAAAAACTTTTTTTTGAAAATTATAAATGCAGTGGTATTCCATTAATAGGGACACCTGTATGTACTGGACAGTTTTTCATGTCCTCATGAAAAACAATGTATAATATGTTTATAACGTCATAATGATATTTATTGTCAGTGATACATTGTTTTTTTTTTCTGATCTTAACTGTATATGGGTGAGGCCACTCATCCTTAGATATTTTATTTTTACTTTCTTGAAAAAATCCCATTATTACAAACATAAATTGATAGATTATATTTATTATTGAAGGACTGCAACACCATTATTTAGTTTGATTTTTGTCCTTCTTTATGTTTTTATTAGAAGCTGGACAGGCGATGTGGGACTTTTGAGCTTATAAGAGAATCCTTATCCTCGAGCCAGAAGCAGCTTGCCCCAGAGGTGCTCTATGTCAAGTAAATGAGCAGTGAGGAGTCTGCCTATGAAGATGAGGAAGATCCCATCACCGGTGAAGTAACACAGAAACTAAAGGGTTATTTAAACAAGAAGCTCTCTTGGGAGAGAACAGCCCTGACAAACTTAAAAAGCAGGCTTGACAGAGCCCATTATAGAAGCCTCACCCATCATGCCAAAGCATTGGCAAAGCCCAGGTTTGAGGGTGATATATCAAAGAGGCCACCATCTGATGGTCCATCATGGGCCGTGATACAGGCCATTGCTCAATAATAGGCTTTCTTATCTCAACTCAAATTTTGCATAAACCAGCATTGCATAACCTGGTCCTTAGTAAAATATGGCTATTTATTTGAAATTTAAGTCAGTGAGTGGAACCTTGTTTATACAGACTCAGCAAGACTGGCGGCAATAAATATTTAAATGGAAAAAAAGGAGTGTGGATGATAAGAAAATTGATATCTACGAGGTTCACTTTCAAAAATGCCATCTACTGTGGCTTTCTTAATAGGGTAGCTTATATGATGAACAACACATATAAGTACTAACTTTGATTTTCAAAGAGAAAGAGACTTGAAGAAAGAAAATCAGGCTTGAGTTTGCAATATTCATTTGAGAAATCTGGGATCAGAAGAATGGGATAACTAAAAAGTTTGTTTGAGATATTAATCAAGGTTCAACTGATATTTGGTTAACTGCAGAAAACAAACTGCAAGCTGTAGTCATTGATGACACTTAACTTTTCCAAATTCTCAAGCTGTCAATAATAATTATTTAATATTTATTATTATATATTGTGTAAATATTATATGTCAGATTTTTGCTGTTTACAAATTTTTCAGTAGCTTATTGATTAATGTACATTTAGCTCTTTTGCACTCAATCCACAGTTCAGCTATTTCGTACGTTTTGTTTCCTTTGGCAAGCATTAATACCCCCTGAGGTTTTTGCTTTTTGTTGTTGGTGTTTCCTTAAATGGATTTTAGATATCATTTTAATATAAGAAACAGGCATTTTTGTCTGACTTTACTAACTAGCTGTCTGTTGAATAAAGAGAGTAGAGAAGCGGGGACCAACTCTAGATGCCCGTCTTACCGAGGTGTTTGTCTTGTAAAGGTGTCTGGTACTACCAGAAGAAATGAACTGTTTTAAACCATAAGAAATGTATTGGAGACGGTAGTTTTACCAATTACAATTCTTTATGCTGTCGTCATTAGTGTTAAATATATTTAGATTTCTGTTTTAGTGTTTTCTTAAAATTATGTGCACTTTGTATTTTTAAAGGCCAATGAATTTCGTTTAAGTAATTTTTTAAAAAAGAATTGTAACCATCTCTATTAAATAAAATAAAGTGAGTTAGAAGCGGAAAAAAACTGCTTGTCTTCATTGTGTAGGGAAAGGGATTAACCAAAAAGGGATAGATTAATTTCATTTTTCCAAAAGGATTTTGAAAACTACTTAACTTTTCAGGAGCAGTAACTCATAAAATAGTACCAGACAAAATGATCAGGGCCGTACCATTCTTGAGCCCACTGGAACCAGCCGATTACTTTAAACTGTAGTTTCTGAAGTCCAATTAACAATTCAAGTTCAAGTCCTTTGACTTTAAAAATCAAGTTTTGGGCATATTTAAGATTGATTATTTTTAGCTAAAACCTTGAGTTTAGGCTCCGTTTAAGTATGGTTTTATAGTACGCTCCTGCTTAAACTATACGTTTCAAGTGCATTTAAGCTTGATTTAATGCAACCAAAACAAGGCGTTTCAGACAATTAAACAGCTGATTAAACCTACCTTAAACTTTAGCCTTAAAGCTGCCTTAAGCTGGGTTTATGTTAAATTAAAATTTGGGTTTAAGGAACTTAAACGTCCACTTAAACTTATTAAACCCAAGTTTAAGACAAGATTAATTCGTGTTTAAGAACACTTAAATCTTATTTTTCTTCTTGGGAAAGTGGCTTTCTACCAACAAAAAACCAAAAACTACCATGCTGGCAGTGACAAAAACACCATAAGCTTTGCTTTGAAATTATATAATGGTAATCCAACGTTTCCTCACAAATGTAAAGAAATTAGAAGTTAAATTCTTCTGTACTTCAAACTGATTTAATTAACTACCCACCTTTGCGTATAAAAGCAGAACGAGTACTAAAACAAGCACTCCAATCATTGATCACCATTTAAGCATGTCTCTACATTCTATATTCTGCGAAAACATTTATTACTACAATGATTCAACTATGGCCAACAAATGCATTTCTTGTAATCAGACCATAACAACAAGGCCACAAGTGACACAGTGTGATGGCTGTTTAAAATGGAATCCCCGTACTTGCAACACTGGTAAGTTGGAATTTTTAATTTTTTTTATTCATTCAATAAGTTCTTCAAGATCATTCTCTCCTACTTGTTCTTTTATGAAATACCCGTTGTACTACCAGTTTTGACAATCTTTCTTCAATATTTTTATAGGCATTACTCAACAAGCTTACCGTGAAGCCGTAGGGTTAGGTGCCAACATCAGTTGGTTGTGCTTGCCATGCCAATCTATGATGCACCAGCGCAGTCAAATATGGTAAGTCTTAAACGTTTTTATAAGGGAATAATATATAGATTTAGCCAGGGCTAAAAGCGAAGCTCCCATTAATAAATTTATTATTTAAATCAAACAATAAACTTGTAATCCACAAATCAGTTAACTTAAGGGGAAATTCATGTGGGAAAGGCTAAGTGATTTTAGAGTGAAACATCTTACATCGAGTTGGCCTATAACGTATATAACGTATATAATTAATCTGTCCATCAAGCAAAGAACTTTTCCTGATGATCTAAAAATCGCTAAAGTGATTCCTATCTTTAAACAGGGATCCCGTTCCGTGACTGTGCGATAATTATAGACCAATATCAGTTCTTCCAGTAGTAAGTAAAGTTTTTGAAAAATGTATTTATAATCAACTTATATCTTATTTTTTGTCAGAAAATATGATTACTCATACTCAATATGGGTTTAAGCCAGGCAGTACCACTATGGACTGTCTTGTTGATCTCACTGAAGAAATCTCTACGTGTCTAGATCAAGGAGATTATGCTGTATCAATATTTTTAGACTTGAGTAAAGCATTTAATACCGTCAATCATTCTATTTTATTATCAAAGCTACTGTCCTATGGCATTCGAAAACCTCATATCCACTGGTTCAAATCGTATCTTAATAAAAGAAAGCAGAGAGTTTTTGTAAATGGTAACATTTCTGACACCATGCCAATTACTTCTGGTGTACCCAAAGGATGAATTTTAGGACCATTGTTATTTTTGATATATATAAACGACTTTACTCAATCTTCTGATTTTTTCTCTATCAGACTATTTGCAGACGATACCTCTTTAACAGCTTCAGCTAAAACTATAGATGAACTCTTATTTGAGATAAATTAATTTTTTTGAGAACTACCTAATATTTATGACTGGCTATGTGCAAATAAATTAACCT
This sequence comes from Porites divaricata, assembly GCA_038088405.1. NCBI lineage: Eukaryota > Metazoa > Cnidaria > Anthozoa > Scleractinia > Poritidae > Porites > Porites divaricata. Next base: position 22,180,132 of record JBBMOI010000002.1, read on the forward strand.
TAAATCTACGAAAACCTAAATATCTTATCTTTCAACCTTGTCAGAAAGTAGATTATGATTTATTATTTCCACTATCGATAGCTGGAAAATGCTTAGAGCAAGTATCCAAAATTAAAAACTTAGGTATCTATATTGACAGCCACCTATCCTGGCAAGATCATATCGACTATGTGTGTGACAGAGTCAGCAAGAGTATTAATATTATGAAAAAGATAAAAAGTTATCTAGGTAATCAATGCTTAACTAGTATCTACTATTCTCTTGTTTACCCATATCTCATATATGGTAGCTTATTGAGGGGAAATAATTATGATAATCCATTATCACAGCTCATACGTCTGCAAAATAAAGCACTTAGAATAATGAATGACGTTCCTTTACGAGATCATATCACTCCTCATTATGTTCATCTAGGTCTATTAAAATTTCGTGATATTGTTAAATTTATGTACAATTGTTTGTTTTTATATGACTGTGTCTGATAATAAGCCGTGTAATTTTCCATTATTACTTGTATCTGAGCAACATGATTATTTTAAGCGAAGTGCATCTGCCCAGCAATTACAGATTCCCCACTCAAGAATTAATATTCAAAAGTTCTGCCCCACCGTCATTGGTAAATACTATTGGAATGATCTCCCCCTTCATTCGCAATAAATCATCAAAAATCCTGTTCAAAAAAGCACTTAAAATATATTATCTTGCTCAGTATTGACTTGTGTGTGTGTGTGTGTGTGTGTTTTTGTGAAAAATAAACTACAAAAGAATAAAGTCAATCTTGTTAAAGGGCCATTAGTTCACTATAATGTGCCCTTCTCCATTCTAATTTTCTTCTTTTATTTTTATTATTATTATGTGCACGTAGGTTAAGCAACTATAGTATTATTGAGTACAATTACTGTATTACTGTATTACTGTACAATTAATGTATTATTATTGTACAACTAATGTCTTAAAGGATGGAGTAAAAAGATAGAAACAAAAACAAAACAAAACATAGCAATCATCTTCGATCACATTCAAGAGCCGTAATGGTTCTTGATCACAGTGGATTATACCTGGAAAACAAATTCTCGGAAAACAAATCAGGCCGAATTTTTTGCTTTCGACAAGTTTACTTTATAAAATCTTGCCAACAAATCCGGGGATATGTAAACCAACCTTTTATACTTTTTACACATCACATCTGAGGTGAAACCGTACTATTTATCAAACAGACCTCGAGCGCAGTGAACATTAAAAGAGTTATGCTTCAACATAAATAATTTATTGTTGTTTTTTTTTTTTTTAATTTAAGGGTTTTATAACGATGTGTAATCTTGAAAAGCGTTTGATACGCGCGGCAAAAAGATAACTCCAGCAAGCGATGTTCATGAACGACTGAAAACAAACAGCACAGCGATTTAAATTGCAAGAGAGACTACTAACAATCACGAAAACAAATATAATTCGGTTAAACATTTACAGACACAACAATTTTCATTCACGAAGATAAGTATTAAAGCGTTTCGAAAAATCCTGAGTCTTAAAGCTTAATAACTTTATGTTTTAAGCCGGCCTCGCGGTGTTTGCTTTTCTCAAAGATGAACTCGAGGCAAGGAAATCGCTCAAATTTTTCTTTCTACAGCCAAATTTATAACTAAATATTCTTCGGAACGTGTTCTTCTATTTGCGGTGAGAAAATATATCTAAAGGCACTTTTAAGTCCTGTAAGCTTATATCGAACCTGATATTAGGTCGGTTTGTTGTCTCAAATCTTACAAACGTCAGTGAAACGTGCATAAACTTGCCGCATAAATTGTGCTCGACTACATGAAATTAGATATAAAAAAAACTTCAAATGCAATCATTACTCAGGCTTACCTTTCAAGATGCGGTTCGTAAAAGCTATCAAGTAACGCGAGAGTCGTTTGAGAATTTTGAATCCTCTTTAATACGCATCAAGCAAGGTGAAAAACGAAAACGATGCCATCCGAAATCGGATTTGCGACTTTGACAAGCGACGCATCTCTCAACCAAAAAACCAATGAACAAACTAGCCATGAATAACAGACTTGATAGCAGCTGTATTTCATTTTGTACATCCAGTGGAAAAAGACAGTTAAAAACATCACAAGTTTACACAAAACTCTGTCAGCTTCAGCTGTCAAATTAAAGTAAACAAGTTTCAAGATGCTGCATAAATTTTCCGCATGAACTCACCTGTCAAATTTTGACCAATCAGAGCATAAAAATTGGGCGTAGAGCGTGACCAACGCGTGACCTTGGTGAGAAAAGGTCTTCCTAGCCTGTATTGTTACATAACTTGCTGAATTTTCGCGACCATGGTTAGTTTGAAATCAAACTCTTAATAGTGCGGGGTCATCATGATATAAACACGGCATATTTCATATAAATTTTAAAAATAATAAACTTGAGCCTGCGATCATCTGAAAACCAGTAACTTGTCAGCGGATAACTTCAAAAAAGTTCTCGACCTCAATGGGTGGACACCTGAGCCCGCGATATGGCCAGGTGATATTGGTCAGCGGATACCTTGTTTTGACAGCTGTCAATTGATCACAATATTGATGTGCAATCAGTTTCCTCCTGGGCTTCCTGGGTTCCCAAAGTAGTTGGAAAGTGTGAAAGTAAACATTGGTTTTCCTGTGGTGCGGACGGACGGCGGGCGGGTGGGCGGGCGGGTGGGCGGGCGGTCGGTGTACGGTCACGTGATTACCAAATTTTCTGGGATGGGTAGATTACGTTAGGTATGGGGCTACGTCCACGCGCGCGCTTTGCGCGCGCGAGGAGCTCCGCTACTAAGCTCAATGTGTACCTTTAACACTTAACGTAATTTACTTACAAGTTCTTTTCTGTTTTTCTGTTTCAGGACACTGCGGAAGATGAACCCTCTCATCAACCTATCTTGGACCCCACCCGTGATTAATCATCCATCAGTGAACAAACACGCAAACCATCAACCGCTCCGTTCTCTTTAACATTTAAGATCATTAAAGACTCCACTTCAAAAGGCAGAGCAATTTTTATTACAAAGTGCGAATAGGTCCTAATTGCCTTTTGTATATATCTTTTACCAGGTCAATCCCTGCAAAGCAAGTACAATTGAATGCTCCGGTTCATTCCACCTTGGTTCAAATGCCCACAACCACGAAGCAGAAGGCAGCGCAACATTAGCCACCAGCTTCAAAGCAAAAGTCAAGGCCAAAGCAGCAGTGGACATTTTTAAACCAGCATCCGCCATTGTGGAAGAGGTCCTTTTAGAAAACCTGAATGACGTCCCCTGTCCGTGTTTGCCGAAGCTGGAATACATAGCCCGAGTTGCCAACCAACACCATCAGTGCCTGAGACCACAAGATCCAACAGACCTTAACTTCAATTTAGAGGAAGACCACATTCTAGATGGCTCCCTGCCAGGAGACATACAAGTGTGCCACCGTAGGCATCTGATGTTCGCCATGGATCAGCAGCTACAGCACCTTGTCTGAGCCAAGTCTTGGTATATAGACGGCACTTTGAAACTATGTACGCACCTATTCAACCAGCTGATGACTGTGAATGCATTTGTCAGGACTGACAACCTCGCCAAATAAGTGTCTCTCCTCTTCATACTGATGTCAGGATGAAAGAAAAATGACTACTAAAAAGTGCTCAAGCAGCTACTTGAGATCCTCCCCTCAGCCCCGGCCGTTCAACAAGTGACATTACATTTTGAGAGAGCAGTATGGGCCGCTTTAAGAGAAGTCATCCCCCATGCAAGGCTGCATGGTTGTGTATTCCACTGGACCCTAGCCCTGTGGAGAAAGGTGAGTAAATAATAAAAGTAGCAAAAACTTAGTCATAATAGGGACATATTTGCGATATGAAATGCTTTAAAAATGTTTTAAAAAACTGTCCTTCGAATCAATAAATTTATTTGAGATTAGAACTCCGTAAAAACAGAATCAGCAGCCAAATGTTTTCTTTTTATGCATCCTACAGGTGCAGGAACTCAGCCTTCAATCATCGTATACCTATGATCTTGGTACACACTCTTTCTTTAAAAAGATGATGGCACTACCTTTCCTGCCTGAAAAAGACATCGAGTCCATGTTCCAACGGCTTCAATGACATGCTTCAGAGCCTCTGCAGCAGTTCACAGAGTACGTAAACAATACCTGGATCAATGGCACGTGGGGACCCTATGACTCGACCGCATTCAAGAAAGCCATCTGCACCAACAAAGATGTTGAAGGCTGGCACAATGGCCTCAACCGCCAAGCCTCTGTACGTAGACAGCTGCTGATGTATTTGCTGATAAAGTTTCTAAACAAAGAAGCTGCACTTGTTGCCCTCCAGATGCTTCTCATTTCTGAAAAGAAATTGAGAAGAATGAAGCGATGCAAGTACTGTGAGCTGCTGGCGAAGCTGTTTAAACTTTGGGACCAGTATGAAGCAAAAGAACAATCAGCCAAAAGTTTGCTGAAAGCATGCTCCCACCTCAATGGACCAAGGGAAAGTTAAGGTAGATAAATTTAATTCTCAGTTTAGATCCTTTTAACGAGTTCAATAGTATACAGTGGATACATTGATGTCCAATATGTGTCAATCTGTTCTCTCAAACTAGTTAGAAACTATGAGATTGAACATTGATCGCGATCTAGGAAAACAAATGGTCAGCGGGCAGCTTTCAAATAGATCACATCACCTCAATGAGTTGACACATGAGCTTTCGATATGGTCCTGTGATACTGGTCGGTGGGTATCCTGTTTTGACAGCTGTCAATTGACCATATTATGAATGTCCAATATACAAGATGTGGACTTGCCAAGACACGCCTGAGACACCCCTCCCTCCCTTTTGATGGTCTCCCCTACGCCATCCTTACAATCCGCAGACGTGTACATATGCTTGGTCAATTACGTGACAACCATACTCATACCATGAGTATGGGGCTCTGTCCAACGCGCGCTTCGCGCGTCGGAGCCCCGCTAATGTACAAATTGTTGTATATTCCACACTCAGTACAATGGCTACACAGACAATTTCCCCTATCAATAACAGCCAATTGCGACTTTTTATCTAGGTCACTTTGCAGAGGGAGCTGAAGAGTATTACGTGTGCTTGGCCGACGAATGTCAGAACGAAACAATTTGGGCCGACCCAACACAGAACACAATTGTCTTTCCCCAGCCCAAGAATAAAAGGCCCAATTAGACAGTGCTGCAGACAAAAACATGAAGCAGGATCAGTCCCATAACAATACAGATCAACACCCTCCTGATGTCAGTACAACACAAAGAAACCGAACCGGATTACATGAACATGAACGGGAAGATATGACAACAGAGAGAAGATATCCACAAATGCTAATATCTGATCCATTCGACACAGAGTATAATTGTATTCTTCCCGTCCTCAATGCACAGTCCGAATTAAGTAGCACATCAGGAATTAACTTGCCAGAGAGTCAATCCTATAGCAATAAAGATCCACATGTCAATACCACCCACGAAAATGAAGAGGAACATATGAGTAACTAATGCGGATATGAAAAGTAGGGAAAGGACAATGCAAGTCAGCTTAATGGGAGTAACACATTCTGGTCCTCACCATAATCTTGATATTTTAGAGAACATTATAAAAACAACAGTGGGGAGATAAACACAAACGCAACACAAACATGCGAACTGTTTCCATATTTTTCCAATGTGTTGTCGACCACTTCCACAAGTTTATATTCCAAAGCTAGCAGAGGTTGCCAATATACGCCATCTTAGTGTACGGAAAATAATAAATATAAAGGGAAAGAAGAGTGGCTCTAAGAAATATAATTAATGCTAAGAACTGGACAAATACGTGGGTTACCCTCATAGCCTGTGGCCATGGCTGGTACGGTATCTCCAAGATTTACTAGAGAACCCACAATTAAGAGAGACCTGATTTAGTTGGGTTTTCTTCGGAGTTACAGTTTGGTTACAGTTTAAGGTAGCTGAATACAGTTTTGCGGGCGGTCAGCGGAAACTCGCATGATGACGCATGCTTTAAATTAGACAAACAAACATGGCGGCGAAAAAAGCAATGGTACACAGAAGACGATTTGTCAATTACTCCTTAAAATTTTGTGATATTTAGCAAAATTTTTACTTCCATCATATTTTAAATTGTGAGAACTTTAAAATTGAAGTTGAACAGATGAATTATGTGACACATTTAATAATTACAGTACAATTATATTATTGATTATCTAAAAACCCGTGTGTTAAAATTTGGTGAAATAAGTTTCAAATGGTAATGATTAATTATGCTAAGCTGTGTGCAAGTTGATAGGAAAATCTAATGAGCAAAGTTTATGTTAACTGAGCAAAAGTAAAATTTATTCATTTACCTTTGCCTGAATGCAGCAAAGCGTAATGAAACAAAAGATTAATGGTTTCTTGAATTCCCAAGCACAACTGCATTTGTCGGCAGTGTGTTTTAAGTGCCGGTATGAGATTATGCAAGAAAGTGTGATGTAAAGTAGCAAGTATATATTCGCTGAACAGTAAACAAGTTTCATTGTGGGTTTTTACAAGCGGACAGTTAAATTCTTAGCTTGCTCATTTTTTTTCGTCCACAAGGCGCGGGGCTGTCGTGGTCGCCCTGCTTTAGTTCGTTCTCGTGTTTCAAGAGTCAACGCGGACATGGACGACCCTGTTGTCAGGAAGTCCAGAACAAGAGAACATCGAAGTTCAGGCTGTTGTAGTTCTTGTTCACATGCATCCTCGGAGAACCAGGGGCAGATAGTGGGGACGAGGAAAAGCCTAAACGGGCGGAAAAACATATGGCACGAAGAAAAGTAAAGAACGGCGAGAAGAGCCCCTGGGAACAATGTCTTACCAGACCAGTTCCAAACGGTCATCACCGTTCTGGCACCAATCAGAAGCCAGAACGGCGGCCACCGTTTGGAACTGGTCTGGTAAGACATTGTCCCCAGGGGCTCTTCTCGCCGTTCTTTACTTTTCTTCGTGCCATATATTTTTCCGCCTGTTTAGACTTTTCCTCGTCCCCACTATCTGCCCCTGGGTCTCCGAGGATGGTTCACATGTTGCAGCCTCAAGCAGTTCTGGCCGTAGTTCTTCCCCTTTGTGAAGGAGTGTCCGCGAACGTTCGCACCGTAGAAGTTGTTCTGCTTCTCGCAGTCCTGAGACCCCAACTTGGGCTAAAGAAATCTTAAAGGCCCTGGAGGTGAAAACAGAGGAGGTCAAGGTTGTCAAGGAACAGCTCGACACACTAAAACGCAAGTCTGCGGAGGAGGAGCCCGAGTTCAAATATAAGAGTAACAAGAAGCAGTTCAAGTTCAACACTGACATGAAGAACAAGTTCAACCAGATTTTAGAGATGGCTGGGGCAGATGACGCGATCACTACGATTACCAACAAAGGTATGTCGCTCCTTGATAACAGAAATAAGCTTAATTCTATTGCTGACCGGGATGGCTGGGACGTGGTAGAATATTTTGAGGTGGACCCACTCACTAAAAATGACGAAGAAGAAAAGAAACTTGGAAACTTGGCCAGTCACATAGAATCATGGATTTTCGCCTGCATGTCAGTCACCTTTTGGTTAATCCTGTACCGCAGAAAAAAGCTTCTGTTTATCGCTGCTTTGGTTGTGGCAAAGCAGGCCATTTCATCAAGGATTGTAAAGTTTCCTCTTCCGCTAAATGACTATGATTTTGACGAGTTTTCGGAATGCGGCAAGGCTGAACTTGACACGGGCGTTTTCTCAGTTTTTTGGATTAGAGGCCGTTTGCACAAGTTTTTGCATGTTTGCCGTTCTATTGGGGCCTCTTCTTTTGTTCTTAGCATTATTGAAAGCAGTTATAAGTTACCGTTTCTTTCGATTCCAGTGAAGTGTTTCTTTAATAATCATAAAAGCACTGTTGATAATAGAGCTTTTGTTTGTGAGGCTATCGAGCAATTGTTGTTGGCGGGTAGCATGGTGGAAGTCAACGGTGACCAAGTTCATGTTTGCAGTCCCTTAGGTGTAGTTCCTAAAAAGAATGGCAAACTTTGATTGATTCTTGACTGTAAGTATTTGCTATGATCATTATTTCCATTGCGTGACATTTACGTCACTGTACTTAACATTATCTATCAATCGGATACCTAAAAAGGAGACAAGTTATTTGTAAGAGAGGACGCGTTTATTCTATAGCTTTTAAGAGTTCAGATTGGAAAAAGAGGTATGTTGTCGCTATTCTTTATTTACTCATGTTAAGTCATTGGATTGTACTCTGAATTATGTTGCTGATTATCTTTTAACCTAGTAAATCTCAATTTGTATATTCTACTTTGGGGTTACGCCCCCATATTTCACATCGGGATAAATTTCTGTTAGTTATAGATGTTCGCTGTATTGTTATTTCAGTTTTTACATGATTCCAAGCCACTGTATTATTAAAGGTTCTTAGAAGATCAGACTGGCCTTTTGGTTTAGTAAAGACCCTTATCCTCTACCGCGTGGTCAAAGGGTGAATTGTTTGGACTGATCGACTCACCTCCGCCCCCGATACATTGAACTTCACTCTCTTAACAAGCACCTACCCAAGCATAAGTTTAAGTTTGAAGACCTTCGAGTCGTGGCAGAAATTCTTCAGCCAGATGATTGGTTTTTTAAATTTTGATCTTCACAATGGCTACCATCATGTTGATATTTTTCAAGAGCATTGGAAGTATTTGGCTTTTTACTTTACTTTCAATGGTCCCTTTTGGTTTAAGTACGTCTCCTTACGTTTTCACCATGTCTTCGAGAGAATTTACATCGTAGTGAACGCATGTGCTTTTATCATGAGAGGCAAGAAGTGATATTTTTTGCTTCCTTCTGATATCCTGGTTAACGAGCTAACTATAGCTGTTTAACAAATGCAACAAGAAACCGAAAGTTGTGTTTTGGACGAAGATCCATTGGCGGAAAGCTGTGAAAAAAGCGAAAACAAACCTTTGCAGGTGAGAGCTATCCACCCAAGCAAGGGTCTAAATAGATATATAGTGGACAAGTTTCATCAACCTACAGCCAAATCAAAGGCTGCTCCTTTTGAAGCCATCGATCTTTCCATCTATAAACCCTCAGCTAGATGCCTTGCTTTCTCGACATCTGAAGATCGCCTGTTATTAAGGATTGTAGCTTTCCAATTTTGCTATTACGAAATAACCGGAAATGCAACAGATTATACTGTGATATGGGAAGAGCAAGACAACTCAAGCTCAACCTCAGAATGCGATAAAATCTGTATTCATCTTTCAATAAACACATCCACTGGTGAAGAAAAATTGGTAACCATTACAGTTTTTGGTACAACTGGGACGATCCTCCTGCAAGGGAAAAAATATGACGCATGGAGCAAATTCGAATTTCCGGTGATTCTGAAAATTGTCAACACTCTCAGCAATCTTCAACCTCTCTCTTCACTCTCTTCAGTTGGAGATGTTTCTCTCTTTGCAGCCTCACTTCAAAACGTTTTCATAACATTTGTCAGAGATGATGACATCCCATCATCAAATAATTCGGATGCCGAAATTCCCTCAACAACCAAACCAGAAGTGTTATCACCAACTGAAACACTAACAATCTCACCAACCCATTTAAAGACAATCTAATCCATGCGAGACACACTCGGACAGCTAGACGCAGATTTTACAGAATTTCATATGACCACCAAGGGGATCTGGAACAGCTAACAAACAAAACCGTTAAACAAGATCACTTAATTTAACTACAAAAACAATCATCTGACGATATACTCAATAATTTTTCTTGGCAGATCACATCACTCCAAAAAATAGTCTCTTAACAATCAAACATCAGTAAAAAACTGCATGATGAAAACCAGATCCTCCACAAGAAACACATACAAATTGACAAAGCAAATCCGGTCCTGCAAGAATCACAAAATAATCTGATGACAGAAATTAATTTCCTTAAAGAACAAATGACAGCACTTTGGCAAAACTCGAAGGAACCTGACCTCCCCAGCCCTTCCTCACAACCCAAATCTTCTTGCTCCGAAAACACCACTGACAGCGAACCCAAAAAAACGGACTGTGAGGCATCTTGACTACCCATCACAGCTCAAAAGCTAACAGTAAATATTCCCACGGAAAACAGGTTTTCACTGCTCCAGAATTGACACATCCGACAGTGTATCCAACACATAGCAAGAAATTGACCCGGAGACAATCACAGAAAATTTTTTTTTTTTTTCCAAACGTTTATTAAATACTCCACAGCGTTACAATACTAACGCTACAATAAATTACAAATACGTTACACTACATTACACTATGAATTTTAACGGTAAAGTAACTATACAAAAAAAAGAAAAAAATACGTTCTAAGTACAGACAACACTATAGTACAGAGTCCAAAGGCAAAGCCCACTTCTTATTAAATTTGCCCATGTTATTAGTTTTAACACATATGTACTTTTCTGTTTCATACTTAATTTTAACCTTAGATGAAAAGGCAGTTATGACTGGAAGAGTCTGATTTCTTCTACAACCCCATAAGTATAGTTTAGCGATCAGTATCAAATAATTCAGTAAAGGGCAATTTGTATATAGTACTCCTGTAATAACGTCTTGTAAGGTCAGACACACAAATTCTCTTGTCAATGTGTAATAATAGTATTGAAATTCCTTCCAAAACTGCTTGGTGTGTCTGCATTCGAAAAAGATGTGGTAAAGGGATTCCGAATCCGTTTTGCATAGTGAACATTTATCATCTTGAATATAACCTATTTTGCATAACTTTTTATTGGTAAATAAAATTGAATTAAGGACTTTGTATTGAAAAGCTTTTAGATAAGGTTCAAACGCTACCTCATGTGGAAGAAGGAATACCTTTTTCAGCTGGTTTTGGGTTAGATTGAAATCTTGACACAAGTATTTGGAGTTTTTTGGACACTGGGCAATTATTCTTTTAATTAGCATGTAGTAATCTTTAGATTTCTTTTCTAATATATCAAATTCTTTGTTATCGATTGTCAATATTAAGCTTATTTCTGAGCGAAGATAATTGCTATTCTTTAAATGTTTTGGAACAGAGTGACGAAGCCCTGCCCAAATTAGGTAGTTAATCTTGCTAATTTTTTTCGAAACAATAGTAAAAGAATTTGTGGTGTCTAATTCAAACAAAAGATCATTTATGAAAATGACATCTTTTTCAAAAAGTCTTTTAAAGAAAACAGGCTTATTATCGACATGTATCTCTTTGTTATTCCACAAAATATATTGACATTCCCTTCTACTATCGAAAACACTATGAAACTCAGACCACCATTGAAGTAACTCTGAATAGAATTTAGAGGAAATACTTATCTCTTTAAAGTCATAATTACAATGAAATAAAAAGAGGCCACCAAAAGGTTCCAACGAAAACCGTAAAAAATTTCTCCAAGCACCATTGTTGCACTGGAAGATCCTTTTCAGCCAGGCTAGTCGTAAGGATTTAATCATACTTTCCAGATCGATCATTTTTAAACCACCGTTTTCAAATTCATTAATTGTGGAAAGTCTTGTCACTTTATCGGTTCCTTTCCACAAAAATTTAAATACCATTTGATTTAACTCTTTAACGATTTCCTTGGGGACCGGCAGAAGCGAGGAAATGTAAACAAATTTTGGTATGATTAAAGACTTGATAATTGTTACTTTTCCATAGATAGAAAGACCTCTTGAAGACCAAATATTTATAAGTTTTTTTACACTGTCCAATCTCTCGATAAAATTTTTTTCCTGCAAAAGTTTGATATCGTATGAGTAATAAACACCGAGGGCTTTAATTGGTTCATCAGGCCATTTTATACCAAAAGGTTTTGAAGTTTTATCTCTAGATGACCCGATCCACATTCCTTCAGTTTTAGATGAGTTAATTACAAGTCCTGATATGTTCTTGAATACTTCGAGAAGATTAAAAAGGGCCTGTGCCGAGTCAATGTCAGACAGAACGGCCGTTGTGTCATCAGCATATTGAAGGAGTTTTGTTTCTTCGCCACCGATTTTAATACCAATTATCTGTGGGTTTTGACGAATTGCCAAAGCAAGAGTTTCAACTGCAACCACGAACAAATATGGAGAAAGCGGATCACCTTGCCTCACGCCCCTTTCCAGAGAAAAAAAATCAGTTGCGTGACCATTGTTGATAACACAACTTTCAATATTGTGGTACAGTGTCCTTACCCACCAAATAAATTCCGGACCAAAACCAAAGGCTTCTAAACAGCTGAAAAGAAAGCTCCATTCCAAGCTGTCAAATGCTTTGTGGAAATCTATAAATATCATTAAACCTGGAATATTTTCTTTTAGAGAGAATTCCATTAAATCAAAGATCGATCTAACAGTTTCACCTATAAAGCGGTCCTTCACGAAACCACTTTGGTTATGATGAATTATGCTTGGCAGGACGTTTTTTATCCTGGTAGCTAAGACTTTAGAGATGATCTTGGCATCAACATTGACAAGTGAGATCGGTCTCCAGTTTTCCAAAAGAGAACGGTCCTTTCCTTTCTTTTCAATGAGAGTGATCACAGCCTGTTTCTGGGAGCGTGACATTGCACCACTAGTAAAAATCTTGTTGACACAGTTGACGAAAGGTTCGCTAATAATTTCCCAAAAATTTACAGTAAAATTCGATTGGAAGCCCATCATTACCAGGAGCTTTGTTACCCTGAAAACTTTGTAAAGCCTTAACACACTCCTCCTCCGTAATGTTGCCTTCACACGAAAGCTTTTGTTCATCTGTGAGGCGTGGGATATTAAGACTATTCAAAAAAAATTCTGTTGCTTGCTCGTTACCCAAATTCTTACTCGTATATAATTCTTGGTAGAAACGTTTTTCCTCGGAGAGAATGTTGAATGGATCAGTAGTGATCGAACCATTAATCTTCAATTTTTGCACATGTTTTTTGACATGGTTCCTCTTCTCCAGATTAAGAAAATATTTCGTACTCTTTTCACCATGTTCACACCATCACGCCCGTGCGCAAATGATGATACCTTGACGTTTTTCTTCATAAAAATGTTCCAATCTTTCTTTCGCCGTATTAAGATCGCTTGCATTTTTATTGGTAGGATCACATTCGAACGTTTGCTTTGCTTTGTTAAATTCATCTTGCAATATATTCTCCTTATCTTTTTTTTCTTTTGCTTTACGTTTTGAAAACTGCACTGCATGTGCTCTAAGATTATACTTAATCCAATCCCATATACATCTGTGATTCGGCAGGTCACATCTGCCCTCTGCCAGCCAGACAGGCATTTTAGCCGTAACCTCCCTTTGGTAGTTATCATCATCTAGAAGAGAACAGTTCATTTTCCAGTAACCCGGACCTTTAATGTGGTTTTGACTGATATTAAAATCCAAGGAAATGGCTGCATGGTCGGTTTTAATGGTTGGAATAATATTTGTTACTGAAACCGAATCTTGAAGATTATTTGAAATCAGCCAGTAATCTAAGCGGCATAAAATCATTGGAGAGTTCTGGCTCCACGTGAAACTTTTCAAAGAAGGATTTTTAATTCTCCAAATGTCAACCAAATCAAGTTCATCGCGTAAACAATCAATGGTTTCAATAACTGATTTCCTCGGTACTATTGTACCACCTTTTTTATCGAGAGATGGATTCAGCAGACAATTAAAATCACCATCTATAATTATATTTTCTTCGTCTTCCAGATTTTCATTTTGAAGTAACGTTCTCAAATTGTTAAGAAAGGTTATAATGTCTTTATCCTTATTCGGTGCATAGATGTTAATCAGCACATACAATTTGTCCTTGATCTCCGCCTTCAGGATCAAATAGCGCCCCAGTGGGTCTTCGAATTTTGCCAAAACAGTGCAATCAAACCCTTTCTTGAAAAGTATGGCAACTCCGCACGAATTAGAACTTCCGTGTGACATAATCATATCACCTCCCCATTCATTTTTCCATTGTCTTTCAGAGTCTTTCTTTGAATGAGTTTCCTGCAGAAAGATTAGGTCGGCCTTTTGTTTTCGACACCACGTAAGAATTGTTCGCCTTTTACGAAAGTTATTTATGCCCCTTACATTCAGTGAAATCAATTTACAAGTGTCCAATACCATCTTGATGCAATCAGCGAAAAAAAGGTGGGGTTGAAGAAGCTAATCAGAACAAGGAATAAAACAAAAAAAGAATAATGAAACCTGTACGTTATAAAACGAAGTGTGAACCTTTGGACTAAATACCTGAAAGAAAAATCAAAGGACCTGCAAATTACAGTATCCGTATCAAAAGAACCGCATATTATAAATAAGTTGATTAACATCTTAATTACTGTACAAAATGCCGAAAGATCCATAAACAACAACAACAAGAACAAAAAAACAACATAGAAAACACGAATACCAAACACCCAAAACAGCTTAACACTGAAAGAAAAAAAAGAGCCGCTAGGAGAGAAAAAAATAAAAAAACAGAAACCCTTACCTATGCTCCAAAAGTGAAAAACAATCGAGCCTTGCCAGAAGAAAAAAACTACCTTTCGTAAACTTTCAATCTAATTTTCTAGCTCCCTCACCGTTATGAATAAAGCATACGGATATTAACAAGAAAAGCCAATTAAAACCGGACATATTTCCCATCAATGAAAAGCTTGTCAGGCTCGGATTTGCTGAAATACGCACGTTTACCGTCTTTCCTGGCTTTTTTCAATTTGTCCATTTGCATTTTCCGTAGTTTGTGTAACTCCTTCGGAATATCTTCAAACATCTTGAAGTTTGTGTCTTTAAGCTTACGACCACAATTGAACACACGTTCCCTGTCCGAATACCTCAAAAAGCGGGCTATAATTGTACGGCTACCATTTCCACTACCAGTCTTAGGTTTTCCCATTCTATGTACAAGGTGGAATTCGATCTCTTTCGCGTCCTCTATACCAAGAGCGTCTTCTATAAAATTTACAAGAACTTTTCTCGTGTCTTCAGCCGGAGCACTCTGCTGGGCTGAGGTTTCAGACGATTCCGGTATCCCTTCAAACTTCAGGTTTTCCTGGCGACTGTAGGCTTCCAGATAAAGGATTTGCTTACGGCAATCACTGATATCTGCTTTTCTCTTGTTCGCACTTTCCTGAAGTTCAGCGATTTGTTCGTCAACAAATTTTGCGTTTTCTTTCATATGGGAACAATCTTCTTCAAGAGACTTCTGCTTTCCTTTAACAGCCGCTACGTCAGTCTCTATATAGGATACTTTAGTTTGAAGACCCTTTACTGTCTGGTTAAGCTCGTCCATTTTTTCATCCAGCTTCGTTAGTCTTTCGTTAGTCATCGTTTGACTTGCTAGAATAAGGTCAAGCTTCTTTGTGAGGCTTTCTGTTAGGCTTAAAGCTGCCATAACTTCATCATCGCTGTTGGCATTGTCACTTGCTGATGGCGAGATCGTCGATTTCAACCTTTTTTCATCGGGAGAAACCTCAGTAGAGCTACTAGATGCGATGCAACTCCTTGATTTTCTCTTTGGGGTTAAATAAATTGATGAAGAAGCCATAGGCATTTCAAAAATATAGTAAATTTCTTAACGGTGAGCGGAGCAAGTTAACACACGTCTACATGCCACGACCGTCTCCCCAGTCCCCCAGAACGAAAAAAAAAAAAATCCAATCACAGAAAATATGACTCCACCTACTCCACAAGACATTACACCACCTCCAATCCAAGCATCTGTAAACAATAAAGCCGTTTTTCTGTGCGATTCAAATGGAAAATTTATTGACAAAAGAAAGATTTTTCAGCCAACACACGATTTCACATTCTTCAGATGTCCCAAAATTGAACACCAAGGGCTATTTTACAAGATGAAATTGATAAAGAATCGGCTGGACACCCTCAATTAATCATAATTCACACCGGAACAAATGATCTTTCTACAACAACGCCAATAGACGACTTCATCTCTGATATATCTGTATTAATCACTCAAGCATCTACAAAGTTCCCAAAGAGCAAAATCGTCTATTCAATTCTCTTGCAGCGATCTGATATTCCCCTGCATAGTTTATCCAAAATGAACACAAACCTTATTGACAGCTGCGCAAAAATACCAAACGTCCATCTTGTCAATCATTTAAATAATTATCTTCTCCACGGGAATTGAAGTGTTGCATGACAGAAAACATCTTGAAAAGAGGCACCTTGGTTTGTTTGCTGCAAACTTAAAAGCAGCCATTCGTGGTAGAGGAAAACCACTTCGTGCACTCATTTCACACTAGTCCTTTGGAAGGCTATCCTCCCTCCAGCAATGATATTACGGAACATACACAGCCAAGTCCACCAGACTTCACGGCAGCAACAACCTTTACCATATACAAATTCCTTGGGCCATGCCTCTTATAGCAATGCTGTTAAAAACGGTCACAATTAACACCTACAACATTCCGTGAGCACCGCAACAGCAACAGAACTTTCCACCGCAACACTACAATGTACAGAGCTTCTCACCGTCTCACTTACCGGCAGTGGGACTCATTCCTTCTGTTCCTCTCCAAAACGAATGTGCTGTTGGAAAAGCCCCGGTAGTTGAAATCACAAAGGAACTGGTATCTTTAATCACATTTTTTAAGACCCTTGTATAATATCTTATACATAACCCACAACTTTCAATGTTAGTTGTTAGCTAGTTTGCCGGGATATCTGATTTAAGCTTTCCTTTCTTCAGGTACTAAGTTTGATACAATATGCCAGGGCCCTTAAGTTTCCCCAGCAAATTATCTTTTTTTGCTTGGAACATTAATGGGCTATCGTCAAAATTATTAGGGGAAAAATTGCAAAATTTGGATTGTAAAAACATGATTAATTCTTTTGATTTCGTAATTCTCTCCGAAACATGGAAAAAAGTGACTGTTGAAGTTAACGGTTAGAAAATTGTGACTACAGATACCTTGAAAACAGGAAAATGTGGACGTAACTCGGGTGGATTAGCTCTGCTCTACAAACTAAAGATTGGATTTCAGTGCAAAAAGAATCACCAAATTGTTTGTGGTTTAAAATTAATAATCACTAAACAAAAACTACAAAAGACATTTATGTCTGTGGAACGTACATTCCACCATACAATTCTCGCTACCTTCAACCTGAACTATTTGAAGAGCTTGAAAGCGATATCGAGGAATGCTCCTCCCTTGGTTCAATAACAACATGGCTTAAGGTTAACCGTCATTTAGATAATGATTCATCAAACGAGACAATTATAAATGACTCTTTGACTCCTCTTCCAAAACAGTTTTTTTGGGAAAACGATTCGTCACAAAAATTTAAAGTTGCATTACAGTCTGAAGACATTCAAAGAATGATCCATGATTTTATGAATACTACAACAACCACGAGAAATGTTGACATGAACCTTGATGCAGTAGAAAATATTCTTATTTCAACCGCAAAATGATGTTTGAAAATCAAAACAGCAAAAAAGCGACGTTGCAAAATATCTTCGAACAAAAACTGATTAGACAAAGAATGCCACCATAAAAGACATGAACTGCGGAAACTTTCCAATCAAAAACACAGAGATCCTCTAAACAATACCCTCAGGGATGAGTATCACAACGTCTTACAGCAATATAAAAACCTTTTGAAACATAGGAGAAACGAATACTACAGCAATAAGATCTGTGAACTTGAAAATATGGTCGAAAATTCGAACAATAAGGGCTTTTGGACCTGTTTGAAGTCAATGGATGACACTATGAAGCAAACCTACACCCCTCCAATTTCTGAAGAAAAATGGATGTCCCACTTTCAATCTCTGCACTCGAATGAACCCCTTAACGAACAGCAGGAGGCAGTTATTGATGAGTTGCACAATTCAAAGGATATTTCAACACGATCTCACTCCCTGGATTACCTCATCATTTAAAGTGAAATTCGCACTGCAGCTGGAAAACTCGAAAACAACAAATCTTTTTCAGACAAAATCAAAAACGAAATGATCAAATCTAGCTTAAACGAAATAATGCCTGTTTATCTAAAACTATTTAACACGGTCCTCGACTTAGGAACTATGCCCCAAATGTGGTGACGGCCTCATTACATTAATTTTTAAATGTGGTACTAAAAGCGATCCATCAAACTACCATGGAATTTGTATTTCTAGTTGCATTGGAAAACTATTTTGTTCAATTCTCAATCAGAGACTTCTAAAGCATGTTGACTTGAATAATACAGTTCACAAGTCTCAAATTGGTTTTCTAGCAAAAAACAGAACAGCAGATCATGTCCTGACACTCTTTGAACATTAATAGACAAATATGTCCATTGTCACAAGGAGAAAATATATGCGTGTTTTGTTGACTTAAGGAAAGCCTTTGATTCGGTTTGGCATGATGAGCTTCTCTATAAGTTATCTACATTCAATGTCCAAGGAACGTTTTATAGTCTAATTAAGAGTCTATACTCGAAGTCTACCTGCTCTGTCAGGATTGGAACTAACAAAACACGATCTTTTCAATATGCAAGAGGAGTGCGGCAAGGCTGCATTTTAAGCCCTCTCCTCTTCAACTTATACCTTAACGATCTAGTGTTCTCATTTGACAATGTTTTATCAGACCCTTTTATGTTACCAAATGGCACCAGACTCAACTCTCTCCTTTACGCAGATGATTTGCTAATATTATCGCGATCCAAACTTGGTCTACAAAACTGCCTTAACGTACTATCTTCATATTGCAACTCATGGATGCTTAGAATAAATCCTAAGAAAACCAAAATAATGATTTTTCAACGATGTACATGAAAATGTGAACATAACTTCCGCATAGGCTATGAAGTAATTGATGTTGTCCAAAACTATACTTACTTAGGAACTTGCACCACATGTTCCAGAAATTTTACACTTTCGCTTGAACACCTCCGACAAAAAGCTCTTCATGCACTCTTCAGCCTAAGGCGGCACACGGATTTGAATGGTCTTAAGCCATCACTTGCGTGTAAAATTTTTGATTCCATGATTTCACTAATCCTAACCTACAACAGTAAAGTTTGGGGTACTTTTGTTAAATCAGATTTCAAGTCCTGGGACAGCTCTGCAATTGAAAAAAACCCATTTGCAATTCTGCAAATGTTGTTTACAAGTACATAACAAGGCATCCAACATTGCTTGTAGAGCTGAACTCGGTAAATTCCCCATGATCATTGATATAAATAAAAAGATTCTAAATCACTTAGACTATCTGATTGGCAAAGATGAAGATTCTATGGTTAAACAGGCCTTACAAATTTCAATTGACCTTCACCATAACGGAAAAAACCAGCTTTTACCCTGATATCATGAAAATGGTTGAGTACTATGATCTAAACTATGCCTTTTCCTGTAATTCATTGAGTGACTCAATAGTTAATTGGTATCTCGGCATAATGAAAAATAGATACGTCTCTTACTGGAATCAGACCCTTCAACAATCACAAAAACTCAGTTTTTATTGTACAATCAAAGACGAATATAGCCCCTCGCTGTACCTAGCTTCAACAAGAAAAAACCCTTCCAGAAAAGAATTGGTTAAATTTAGAGTAAGTAGTCATCAACTTAGAATTGAAACAGGTAGATACTAAAAAATCCCTCGCGATGAAAGGATATGTTACTATTGTACAGGTAACAAAATTGAAGATGAAAATCATTTCTTACTAGATTGTAAGGCATATTCTCAGATCAGAGACACATTTTTCTCCAAACTAGAAACTAAAATACCTGACTTCAAATCACTTTCACTCGATACTTTAATATCTCTTCTTACGAATTCTTCTGATTATTTGATTAACTGTCAATTAGTTTCATTAATCTCACAATGCTTTAAATTAAGAACCAAATTAATATCAATGAATGAATGAATGAGAACTGTAACGTCTTGTAATGTTTTGCAAGTACTAATTACTTGCATTAGTTCTTAAATTTAGACTAATAGCTTTTGCAATACTTTAATTCATTTATGGTCATGCAAATAAAGCATTTGTTGTTGTTGTTGCAACCAGTTGTTACACACTGGTGGTCACAGGGCATTTAAGAATTTCTTTCAATTAGGACGGCGGTATCAGCACAGATTCAAGTAAAGATTTATGTTCTCAGGAAGCGCAACTAGTGTGAGGATATCTTGATCGCCTCGGCCTGCTAGTGAAGGAGGAAAAGAGCAATTTTGAACCGTGCCAAAAGGGGAACACTTGGGCCTCATTTTGGACCTTACCAAAGGAGAATTTAGTGTCCCTCCACGCAAGATTGATCACCTGTTTAATCTGATTTCACTGCTTCTTGACGACCTGTCACCCACGGGTAGGGATGTCTCATATTACGGGTACCCTTATTTCCATGGAGCTCGCACTAGGTCCAGTTGTGCGTTTGCGCACTCAAGCCTTGTACGCAGTCCTTAATAGCATTCATAGCCTTAGTTGCAAGGTGGCTTAACACGTGAAGCTGTATAAGAACTTACTTTTTAAGAGATCATTTCTTTCGTTTGTGCGGCAAACCAATCTGGAGGCCCTCCCTGAAGATAGCGCTTTTCTCTTGTTCTGACACCAGCAATCTAGAAATTTAGCTCTTTAATTTTCAGTATGTGATTTGCTTGATTAACATTGCGCGAGTTGTGTTGTATGCAGTTGTATACAGAGATTTACATTTGCCAATTAACATTGCTTGATGACACAGTATCCTTGCCACAGGTACCCTTATGGTATCCAAGCGGTTAGCTATTTATTATACAGCAAACACGTTTGCTTTATGAACATTGCCTTATCTTGTATCCGGACGAGGTAAAAAAGTCAGCCGGGATCCCACCAATCCCACCCAGGATCTCAGCTACATTCTAGGCAAAATCCTGCCAATCCCGCATGGGATCCGGCCTTGAATCCCAGGTGGGATCCCACCAATCCCACCCGGGATCCCAGCTTTGTTCCATGCAAAATCTCACCAATCCCAACTTGCAACCTATGTACCACGTGAGATCCCAAGTGGGATCCTGCAGTCTCACTTGGGGTCACTTGTTTTTTACCCAACCAGGATCCCATTTATTCAGTTTTTTAATATACCCACAAATCCCAGTTCCAGCTTTAGAACATGTCTAAACTAAAGTGGGAAGGTGGAAAATATCACACATGGGGTCCAATATAAAGCTGCCTTACCCACAATTTTTTTTCCCATCCAAAAGGTTCCACTCAACCAGAATACAAAATAACGGTTTTGGCATTTAATTGGTAACTTGGAAAATAAATGAACTCAAAACTAAAATTCTTGTACTTGTAGTAGACATGGCGTTTAAAGATATTTAATAAATTGCTTTGTCTTTAAACACACATTTAAAGTCTTCACAACTCTGACAAGTCGGTATCTGCCAGAATATTATCAGTATTCAATTTGTAGGATTCCATCGACCATTTTCAACAGAGACTACAATTATGTCTGCAGTAAACAAGACGGGGCCAATGAATGGTATTTCATTGCATCACTCCTTAAAGTTTCCTGCTCACATCGGCAAGATTTCACTCAAATTTTTAGCTTTAATTCATACCTTAGTGTCAAAAGTTACCATCAGATGACCCAAGTAACAACGAAAACACAATCAGCAGGAAAATGCCTTTACTACCATCCACAATCCAGCTGACTTATCGTTCTCCAGCTTGATTGGAAGCACACTAACATGTGGGCAACAAAACAAATCATCAATCGGCCTTTAAGATAACATTGATTTGGGACTCTTGCTGGAAAGTCCGCGTGAATTTGAACTGATCCAACGGAACTTCATTTTTCGCTTTTCTATTGGTTCAAAAGGTGCACGTGACAACGGGAGTCCCTTTTAGGGAGACTGGTAACTAGTCAGCTCAAACATCAAATATGGCGGGCAAGAGGTGGGCAATACTTTCGGTGACCGAGTTTAGTAAGCCTAAAAAGCTGTGGTTTTAAAGTGCTGAATGAAAGAATCCAAAGCTTTTGAGATGTCAGCAGCAAGCGAAAAACCTTGCATTGTTTTTTTTGGCAGAGACGATGGCCTTACTTACAAAGCTTCAACGAAAGACATGTTGTAGACATTGTTTGGACTAGCTCAGGTACGAGAAGACACTTTGAATATCCCAGTTGCTTAATTACTGCACTTGTGGGGCAAAAGCTTTTTTTTCTGATAAAAAAATTCACGCAAAATGTCAGAATTTACGAAGCTAACTTTACGATCGCTGAGGTACGTGTAGACTTCTGTATTATGGACAGTGAATGGGTAACTTGAGCAGAGGCCCCTCGATCTTCCACGATAAATCGCAGCTATGGAATCCAAGGCGTGTTGTTTACTAAAGAGTGTTGTATGTTATCAGGCAAATCAATTGGAGAATGGACATTTAGGCAAAATGACTTCAATGCAGTAACAAATAACTATGCATGTGGCTTGCATGCACTGAATACCTGCAGTCTACTACTAGTATTAAAACACGAAAATAGTTGCAGTAGAAGTGAACAAGCCCAAAGCCAATCAGTCTGGACTGAGGTCAGTTTCCCTATTTTTACTTGTCGTTCGTTAAGCCTAAAAAAAGAATAATACAAGTATGGAAAGACAGTCAGGCAACATGGACAGTTCCCACATTTTTTCACTTTCATATGATGACAGAGAATATGAACAAGACCTTAGCACCACGAAATCTGAAATTGTTGTTTTCATGGCCATGAAAAAAGGTTTATGGGTTTTTCAACACATTTTCATGAAAAAGAGATTCGTAGTGCATGCTTTCTTTCAGCACACTCCCAAATATGGTGGAGCACGATTAAATTATTCCTTAACTTTACTTAAGTACAGAATTAAATGGCTGCTAGTCTCTGTCAAAGAAGATAATCAAAGTTTTGGAGATCTCTTATTTTTCAACAGTGTATAAGAACCAGTGAATTTTATTAAATTCTGTTTTGTTCATTATGATTGCTGTACACTCTTGTTTCTAATTCCATCCATGGATCCCTGGTGGGAGGCAGGATTCAACCTTGGATCCCAGATGGGATGTGGAATCCCAGGTTGGACCGTGGGCGGGACAGGTGGGATCCCGCCTTGGATCCCAGGTGGGAGGCAGGATTCACCTTGGCTCCCAGGTGGAAGGCGGGATCGCAGGTTGGACCATGGGTGGGACTGGCGGGATCCTGCCTGAATCCCGCCTGCCTTTTTACTTGGGGCGTGCCTTATATGCTTTTGCCACTGATTGTGAGTTGTCTGATCATCCCGCACCACATTATGGTTGTCAGTTTTTTGGGTGCGGGGAATTGAAGAATTATTCATTTATCTTTAACTGAATGCAGTGAAGCATAATGAAACAAAAGATAAATGGTTTCTTGAATTCCCAAGCACAGCTGCATTTGTCGGCAGTGTGTTTTAAGTGCTGGTATGAGATTACGTGAGAAAGGGTGATATGTAACGCAGCAAGTATAATTCGTTGAACAGTAAACAAGTTTCACTGTGGATTTTTAAAAGTTGACAGTTAAATTCTGTTTTTTTAATATTTTGATTGAAATGCCTGTAATCCATTTCCTCGTAACGATTTTAGTTTTGTTTTCCTTTCCTTTGGCCAGATCAAATGTATACAGCTTGTTTGGTTTTTCTTTTTTGCTTTGCGACTAGTTGGTTAGTTCACTAATGGGCTAAGAGTTGTCTGCTTATCCCACACCGCATTCTGGTAATCACTGTTTTGGGTGTGGGGAATTCAAGAATTTAAGGTTGTAAACAATCATTCATATTGCCATGAAAACTACAAAAAGGGCACATTTTACCTGTCAATCAAAATCTTTCATCAGTATATTTTTCACTTGCCAAATTTCAGATTGTGAGCTGCAACCTTTCCCTTGCCATGATTTGGCAAATGACATTCAATAACTAACAAAAGTGTGTTCAGCCACCTAAAGGTAAATCAAGAGTTAAAATCAATCAGTGAATCAATCAACCAACCAAACAGTCAATCAACCAACAAACCAATCAATCACCAAGCAATTAAGATACCTGCCCAGGAAACTTTGGTGCTTTTTTTAGTCTTTATATCTATGTAATTTTTTCAAAATAGTTTTAGTTAATTTTCCATGGTAATTTTTATTCAAAAGAACAAGCTAAATCACTAATAGCTTGATATGCAGTTGTTAAAACACTGGGGACCTTAAGCAACCTAGACAGCAAGCTGAGTGGACGCCGACTGGAAGTGTTCTCACGAAGCCAGCAACTTCTGCGCATGTCAGTGCTGTCGTCCACGTGGCGTTCAGGACGTGACATCTGTTGATTTGCCATCCCCAAGTGAACATGAGCATTTAAAGCAATCTTTGACGTTTCTGTGCCCATTTTACCTTGTTTAATACCAATGTTTGAAAAAAGGAAACCTTTTTTGTACTTTTTGCTGAAGGTTGGACCATTGGAGGAAAGATTTTGAGAGATTTTCAGTAAACCGTGAGCCGTGGTTTTCGATGGCTTTGGCAGGAAAGAATGTGTTAAAAGTAAGATGTTTATGCTCTCCTTAAATGCTTCTGAACTGTAACCCTTTTCCAGAAGCACTATTTAACTGGAAAAGGAAAAGGCGTTGATTCTCGGGACCCTTGCATGAAAGAGACTGGTTAAAAATCCCAAGGAAAATGTCTCGAAGCATTTTCATCCACACTTTTTTTTGTTCATGTGTTTTGAGATGTACATGTCTGCCTCTCGAAAGCAAGATTTTCACTATATTTCGTATATATTGTTTCTGGTAAACTTGGTCAACATGAATAGAGTCGCATATCCGTAGAAGATAAATGAATGGGACTGTATGGAAATCGTGCCTCTGGCAATTAACTCCTGTAAAATGTACAAGACAACAAAACCAGCTCTGTACTGTTTGATTCTCAATTGATTCGATTCAAACCTTTTCATTTGATAAACAGGTTACTGATTTAAATCCTTCGGAGAGTTGGAAAAGTTCTTCCTAGTTAATTGTGTTGTTCTCAATGCTAAACTGAAGTAACTCTGGCATTTCTTTAAACGAAGCCATTCAGTGAAGTCTACCTACTTCGGCGACGAACTGAGACGGGAGCTTGCTTAAACATTTGTTTTCCCCGCTTTGGACGACGTTCTCGACCAAGACCTCACTTGTCGTCTCTTGTCACCATTATATACAAACGTTTAGAAAATACAAGAAAGACATCGGTTATTTCCATGGATTTTGTCTGAATTCATCTATTTATGGCTTTTTCCCTGTTCATCACTTTATAAAACCACAGATTTTTTCCGTCACCAACACAATCACCTATATTTCTAGAAACACATACCACCAGAAATTACTACATTTTGTGCCAAAAGTTATTACAGTTTACATTACTATTACATTTTGTGTCAGTTATTACAATATGTGGCATAACAAGGGTTACAGTGCTAAACACAGATTAAAGAAAGTGAGGCCATGTATGTTATTGACCGTCAGCATCAGAGACAAGTTGGAAAAGAAGAGTGAAGTTCATTCTGTGAGTGATGATGGCAGCAACTTACCGAGACCTGTTTTTGAAAGCGAACAGACAAATCTTCAGGCTTGTTGGGCTGTTCAGAAAGTAGAAAATCACTAAGAGCACAGCAAGAGAACAGTATTACGTCAGCGGCTTGGTTTTTGTTTTATTCAGTCTAGTGTGAATGAGATCAGTCACCAAGTATCCTTCCCTAGTTTGGGCAGTGCTACCATCAGACTTAGAATCCATCTGTAATGTACCAGGAATTTGTATAGCAGGATAGACACAGAATCACGGAGAACTCAACAGAATTTAATCGAGTCCCCAAGCACACGGCAAGAAGATGCATAATGCACAAGCGTGAAGCGCATAATGGGTCATGGGATATGACAAATGCCCCCTCTTGAAACAATCCAATAATCTAGGGTGTCGTTTCTGAGACAGGAGGTACATAAGACCAAGTGCTCTTAAGAACCATGAAGAAAGGGAACACAATTTTGCTGCTGTCCAGCCCAACTCCTCAGATAGAGTGTGGCATCGCGGTCTGATAGCCAAGTTAAGAAGCACTGGAGTCGAGGGGAATTTCTAAAATTAGTTTATAAGTTACCTTTCTTGCTGTACACAAAAAGTGATAATTGAAGGAGAGCATTCTGTTGTTAAAATGCATAATGGGCTCCATTATCACAACAGTGCAGTCCTCTTTTACCTCTCTGAGCTGAACAGAGTTTTCACTTCACAATCAAGGAGTACAATAACTTGGACGCTGGACAGTGAAAATCCCAACTTGACTCTTACTTTGCACAAGGCAAAGCCATAATCTGTTGGTGGGTGGGTTTGGGCAATGACCCACAAAAGCAAGTTGCTGAATCATTTATAGCATATAAATTGATAATTATTTATTGTTTTAATTATTCACTCTTTCACCTCTAAAATAACAATTTTGTATAGTGATCGCAATTTTCTGTTTTGCAAAATCCTACTATTTTAAAGATGAATAGAACTCTGCGAAATCTATGTCAATGTTTTAGTTTAAATGGTAACACCAGTGACCATATGATCAAGATCAAAAGTGAAAATTTTAAGATTGGGAATCCCTTTACCTAACTCATTCCAGGTGTGGAAAAGTAAGTTAAGTCTCCTTTCACCTTAATAGTCTCTGATGGATTTTATCTATAACCTGTTTAGTTCTGATCAACTCCAACAGCTAACTCTTAAACAGCAGGTTAGGTGGGCCAAAATGGCCAGACTATGGTTTTCGCTACTTTTTTGCAGATACCTTTAATAGTCACACTTTTAAATGTGTGATGTCACAACCATTGTGCTAATGTTTAAATCTATACACCTATACTCTATTTAACTGGACAGATACATGCCTCCCCCCCAAAAAAAATTATTAAAATCATAACGATATCATGAAGGCGATGGCAGATGCAGGATTTGAAGTTCTCTGCAACCCAAATAGGAATACCACCACTGACGTGATACTACACACTTTGACTCTGAAGATGACTACCACACACATTGAAACATCAGTCACTGTCAACAACAACAGTCCTATTCAGGACTACGTTCACCCAGGCGATCATACTCAACCTACTTATAAAAGAATTGGTGGTTCACATACCACTGCTAGAACAGACAATAGCTGGCGGCAAATGTGCAGCTTGCTATGACACCAGCTGCTGTGCTCTAAGTTCAATGACATCCACCATAATGCCAGCTACAATGACATCCAATATAATGGAACACACTGTGGAATGAAGTGTAATGTCAGCCACTTTGCCATCTGGAATGGTACCAGCTACTGTGATAAGTAGTGTACGGACACCTACATGTAGAGTGCAATATTGTTAATACCAGCTGCAACAACCACTGTAGTATCACCAACAGGAATTATTGCACCAGCTATGGTGACAACCAGTAAGGCAGCTGCCATGACATGCAGTACATGTCGGCAACTGTCCCTCCCATACCACCACCACCTGCTCCTTATTCCAGTGTCACTGTACTATCACTTTTAATCCCACAGGCACTTTTGACTGGTAGCATTTTACAGCTGTCACACGTTGCAACTGAATGGTCATTTCTGCAAAGTTTCAACCAGTCCTATCTTGACGGAAGGAATGGAATCAATGCATGTGCTTTTATTTCCCTGTACTTCAATCAAGCTGCTTCCAAAGGCCTGCTTCCACCAAGAAACAGACTTCAGTTGGATATTTCCTGGAAGGATGCCCTCAGGCAGGCATTCATAAAAGTCAATAAATTGCATGATAATTTCTTTCACAAAAGTGTTGCAGTCCACCAGATTGGTGCAAAATTTTAGGTGAATTGTGGGATTTATGGTAAAAGCTGCAAATTTGGCACACAGGTAGAGATACATAAGTTAATTAATTTTAGCTATGGACCCACCCGTGATCTGCCCCCTAATTTGCCTTATTTAAGGTAGAAGTGTCACCCACTGGTTGATTAGCATGAACACGAGGCTGACTCCAAACTCGCAAGATTGCGTGTTAAGGTATTCTATATGAGATGCAACAATGCTCACAAACGAGAATTTATAGCCCAAAAAGGCTTTTGCCGCAAGTTTGAGGTGAAAGAGGATTATTTTGGCTGGAAAGAAGTAATTTACATCGGATCAGCACATTCAAAGCCTTCGCATGATGATATCAAATCTCTTGCTAGTTTCTTATTTCCTAATAATCATGAGTGATTTAAAGGTACGATGATCTGACCTTTCCAAGGTCATCCTCAGGTATGAAAAAATAATACACTAATTGCAGCCAAAACATTAAACGTGGAAATGCCCAAAAAAGAAACAGTTCACTTTGTCACTATCAAGCATTAATAATTCTTTAAAAGTGATGAAACCATTAAAATCTCCAAAAGGTTTATATTAACAGCAATTAAATATACTTAATACAAGTCTGCAGTAAACAACCATAATTTACACTGTAAGCCCTATCACGTGTAGAAACAAAAAAAAATGGCAAAAAAACGTGTAAACAAAAGAAAATTCACGATGATTTGCCAAGTTCTCAAGTAAAGTCTAAATTCACTAGACAAAGCTCTGGTGCAGCATCTTCGATGACTAAAACAGTAAGCTGTTTTTTTCTGCTCCGGTGCCTCAGGTACACTTATCAAGCATCCACTTTTAATGTAGATGCAAGGGTGTGAGAATGTGCACATCAGTTGCAAGATGAGGTCCTAATCAAAAAAGTACGTCCCGGCGATTTCAACTGTCAGGAAGCCGTGTATCATGCAAAGTGACTGCTGTTCCTCTATAACAAGGCAGAGAGCACGATGGTCGGCTGCTATGGGTTATCCTCCCGCAACTTTAGTTGCTTACTGGTGCAGAAATTGTCAGCGGCAGTTGGCACCAAAAGCAAAAATTGAAAAACATTCTCAAAATGGCAGCAAGTGGAAAAGTTATTGAAAGCCCAAGAAAGCCTCTTGGGGTGGAAACAGAGGAGGAGTGAACGTCTTCCCACAATGCATTGCGATTCAAAGTAATATATCAAGGTTTCCGTGACATCATCATTCGGCTCAGATGCTTGAACAAGTCAGAACAACATGGCGAAATGTGTTGTTAGAAATTCGCGGCTATCACAGATCTGCTACCTTTCAAAGGACGATTAGTCTATTCGCCCTTTTGGTCGGGGATGCGTTAAATTTGTTTTTCGTAATGCTCGTGTAATTTTTGTGAAGGATATGACAAAAAGGAAGGTTTCGTGATGCCACTCGAAACGTCCCGAATGAGCTAAAAACCAAACTCTGTAGTTGATTTCCTCGAACCTGGTTTGGTTTCTGGAATCACTAGCTGTTAAATAAAGGTAAGTCGAATACACCATTCTTTGTTGAATTATAGAACACTCCTTACTTGGAAGATTTTTGTCATTCGTTTCGTGTTGTCACTCAACCAGATTTTCGATCTAGGCTTGTGCGAGTTGCATGCAAGTACCGTAGTTCCTTTGTCAAACCATTGGAGTAAAAGGTAACTCACGTTTCTTACATTTCTTTAGTCAACAGACCCTTAGAGAAGACGATGATCCTTATTAAGAAGGTGCTTCGACGGTACTTCCTTTGTTGTTCGTAAAATGGCGCAAGTTCCTTTCATGTAAACATTGGTGTCATTGATTCATAGGCTTCGTAATTTACTGTTTACTTTTCAGTAGATCTATATATTAAAGAATGTGCTATTTGCTGCGAACTTCTTTTGTACCGAATTATATTTTTTGCCTCTGGTGTGTTGTGATTATACTTTCCTTTTATAAATGAAAGAATTGTGCACGCTTGAAATAGAGTCCATTTGTGCCTACCTTCAGCTACCTTTCAACCATAAAAACCAGATGCCTGTATGGCCTGTATGCTGTCCAAACCATAACTTAAGATACATCCCTAACAATAGCCTCTTACACATAATTGGCAACTATTAATTTTGGATGGGGATGTGTAAAGTTGTCTTTGTTGCTATTGATGTACTGAGGAGGCAGTGGTAAGTTCTCCATATAACCCTATACATTTATTATGCATACATGTTTTGCCCGTCTGTGCATGTGAAACTATTTGTGAGAAAAAGTATGAAATTGTTGAATGTATAATAAATGTATGGGGTAATACAGAAATCTTACCGAGGCAGTTCACAGAGGAGTGAAATAAAATTTCCTTACTTGTTTACATATTCCCTGCTAGCAGGGGACTCTCACGATGAGGCAAAAAAAATTTCTCCTTTCTCTCATTTTTGCCTTGCCATGAGAGACCTCTCCTAGCAGGGAAGTTTACATACTGTTTTGAGGGTTGAGAATATCATCCAGCTTCTGCAGTCAGTTACCATAAACTGCTGCTTATAAGTCCTGGGCATATACATCCTTGTAAAGGTTTTAGAAGGGGTTATAAACGGAGGGGCTTATAACCGGAATAGAAAAAGCACTTTGAAATAAGCTATAGCTGTGGCTGATAAAAATACATTTTGTACTCACTGGTTTTTGATTAAGCTTAAAAATGTCACAAATAAAATTTAATTCATTACATTTGGAACGGACTCTAGAGGGGGACATATCTGGGGAGCTCATTGTTTACAGTCTTATAAGTGGGTTTGCAGTATGTTATTGAACGTCTCACCACCACTCCTAAGATTAACTAGCCTCTAATCTTATTAAGTTGCAAACTCAGTGATAACCTCAATTGTACACATGATCAAAGTATCATAAAAACCTAAGAGAAAATAGCCTGCGAGAGTATCCTGTTGTTTTGGCTCTAGTTTCACCCACTGAGAAAAACTGGATGAAACCAGGGCCCAAAATCCAGATGCTCTCCCAGACTATTTTCTGTGGGCTATAGAGAAAACAGTGTAGTCTCATAATATGGTTTCTGTAAAATTTATAATTCATATTTACTTTTTAGTACAAAACATCTGAATATCAAGAGAAAATTTATGGCAACTCTATAATAAAGACCCAGAAATAAAAATGATTTTAACAGTCATTTTGCTAAAGATTAAAATTAAAAACTTTGAACCGATGAAAAAAATGATTGTTAGCTTAATAGATATTCATTTGTTTATATGGAAATGACCCAACTAACCTCAGAATATCTTTCTTCTAAAAAGCCTGGTTGGTCAGGCACAAATGTTGTAGTGTTCTCAACCCAGGACAGGTAGAAAAGAATTCTACTGAAATATGAAAAAGTTGGAGCTATTTACCATGGTGTGTTAGCTCTTGGAAAGTTGGAAAAATGCAAGTGATCCTGTCATCACAATAATTATTGTGCTGTATTTGCATTGGCCTGCTATGGGACTATTGAAAAGGAAAACTATCACATGCAGGGCATAACACTCTTAGTAGAGAGCGACTGTACGGATATTGATATAAAAATGCCACTAAGATGGTACTTTCTGTGACGTAAAATGAGGTAACAAAAATATCCATCCATACATTCTAAAATCTATAATCCAACTAAGGCTGGTGTGCATCATCACTTTGATATCTAGCATTCAGTATAAATGAAGGGCCTCACTGACTTCATACACTTGCAGGTTTCTCTAAAAGTATAAATGGGGTAAACACCTCAATCACAAAATATATAAAAATCTATTTGGCAATAAAACAATTAAGAAGAAAGCTATGAAACCCATTCTTTTTCGCCTTTTATGAATCCAAAGAACTTATATCTTATCAAAGAGACCCATGGCAAGATTTCAAGATTTGAAGATCTTTCATAATTAAGGATAGATTGTAATTTTAGTCACTTTATTATTTCTTTGGTATTGGCCACCCTGCTTTATGGTAAAGCAAAGGAAATTGAAATGATTGAAGATTTGGCGAGGGTATCACCTGGGAATGTGAGATCGAGATGTTTTCATAATTTACAATCTTAATTAAGTCTTTGTATAATAATATATTGGGAATGTTTGAAGTATTTAACAGTGTTCAGGTTAGGCCATTTTGCTTAAAAGTCGGAATCAATAACACAAAAAGACTACATTCAGACTCTGCATTTCCTGCGTGATGACACGTTTCGCAGCATTCTGTAAGACTTATCACAAAGCCGCCAAAGTTGACCGATTTCTCGGCCTTCAAAATGGTCAAATATCTGGGTCACTTTGGGTCACTTAAGTAAAAATAAAAAGATAAACCTCTGAATTACTTAAATATCGGACTTAATTAAACAATACCCCACTAGAAAAGAAACTACAAACATGTTTTCAGAACTATTCCTACGCGGCGAAAGATGACAGACCAGGACATCATAATTCAAATACGAAAAAATATACGTTCCAGAAGAAATTCTCCCGTAAAACTTCCTTTTATGAAAAGATAAAAATACAAAGAATGTATGAATAGTCTTACTTACCTCTAGTTAGGATTTTAACCCGGTAAAAATATCACACAAAAACACGACTTCCGAAGGAAAACTCCGCCATCTTGTAAGAAAAACAATCGCAATGCAGTGTGGGAAGACGTTCACTCCTCCTCTGGGGTGGAAAGTGATACAGAAAGAGGGGACCGCTTTTGGAACAGAAATGTGGTGGAGATCAAATTTTCCGTTGAACATGACTGGATAAAGAGGGTTTGTTTCGACGAGAGCAAGCAGAACTACGGGATGAGGGAGCTCGACCCTGTCCTGGAAGAGCTCATGGGGAACAAGCTTGAGCTTATTGGCCCCATGTTGGATGGGTTTATAAAAGAAATCGGGCTTTCAATTCATGCCAAGCTTGGCAGATCAAGAATGACTGGTCTCATGGCACTCGTCGTGTTATTTATGCCCTTCCAAATCTTCAGGCATCTGTGGCTCCCGGTACAAGGTTATGGCGGAAAAATTGAATCCTCAAAGAAGGCAGAGAAAATAACGTTGACAATCACACGACCCGACATGGTAAACAAAATTTGGTCGCCAGAAAGATTTTCATGAGATAATTTTTTAAAGAAGCGACACTATGAAAAAATTCCTGAGAAGGGTCGAATAATTCAAACCTTCAGTGGCAAATCAATCGTTGTTGTCACACAAGCAACTCCAATTGAAATAAAGTTATCCATGAAACATCAGAGGATCACCACAACTTATTACGTTCAGCACTATGACCGAAATGGTTTTGGGAAGGATTCTAATTTACAGAAACTCATGAACTTGACCAAGCAACAACAGGACTAATTAGACTGATCTGTTTGAGCATCACTTTGACCTTGAACACTTGAAGTCAACAACAACAACACTGAGGTTGTCTCAATCATTTATTTAAAATGAAAATGTTTCTTTCAGATATAAAAGGATTTTAATTACTAAATAACTTAAATATCTAGTCGAATACAATAAATGCATTACTACAAGGTAAAGCCACTATTAGAAGCCTACAGAGACAGTCTTACAGTGTTATGTAGCTAAAAATATTATGAAGATCTTTGAGTTTCACTGCTTCACAATAAAAACTCTTACTTAAAACTCCCGAAATCATAGAGAAATCTGTTTAACAAAAATTTTTCATATATTATCTATCAGACAATCCATTACTGGATATTCAGTCGAATAGAACGGCTGTTGCCGAAAACAAAGCACAAAAATAGAGAAACAGTTTAGGAAACTTTTGAATGTATTCTAATGTATTTATAATTTATGAATTGAGTTCGCCACGGCAGTAGCGTGACGTTTGAAACCAAGTCGAGCTACTGCCGTGTAGCACGGCAAAGCTTCCCGTGCTACACGGCAGTAGCACGTCTTGGTTTCAAACTTCACACTACTGCCGTGCTTAAGTCGAATTTAATTCAATCAATATAGTTCGGCACGGCAGTAGCACGACGTTTGAAACGGCCTTACTTTGCACAAGGCAGAGCCATAATCTGTTGGTGGGTGGGTTTGGGCAATGACCCACGAAAGCAAGTTGCTGAATTATTTATAGTATATAAATTGATAATTATTTATTAATTACTCACTCTTTCACCTCTAAAATAACAATATTGTACGTGTGTATAGTGATCCCAATTTTCTGTTTTGCAAAATCCTACTATTTTAAAGATGAAAAGAACTCTGCGAAATGTGTGCCAATGTTTTAGTTTAAATGGTAACACCAGTGACTACAATATGATCAAGATCAAAAGTGAAAATTTTAGATTGGGAATCCCTTTACCTGGTATTATTCTTATTTGGGTTGCAGAGAACTTCAACTCCTGCATCTGCCATTGCCTTCATGATATCGTTATGATTTCAATAATTTTTTTTTGGGGGGGGGGGGGCATGTATCTGTCCAGTTAAATAGAGTATAGGTGTATTAGCTTTTCAACATATTTTATGATTTCAGTAACTGATACAAATCTGCTGACTCATGCTGACATGCAAACATGCCCTAATTAATTATTCATGATAATCCAAAAACGTAGAGAACGTTCGTGACTTAAGCAATTTTACAACGTATAAACACTCAACAAAGACAAAATCTCTTTGTGCAGCGTCTTGTAACTTTAAATTCTTCACAAAACAGTTCGAAAGGAGGGCTCGATGCCATGCTTTGCTGCAACTAGACCCAGTTTGACTTGGTTTGCAGCCATTTTGGAATGAGGTGTATAAAAGAAGTGTGTTAAGAGAATATTCAAAGTAGAGGCTGTATGAAAGCTTGCAAGCATTTAAAAAAAAATACTGCATGCTAAATATCTCCTCAGTAGACAATTATGAATAAGAGGAGGTCTAGAGCTTTAATGCCATTATTTCTTTGCTTTGGTTCACAACCCTTTTCATAACCCAAAGAGATGTGTACCCATACAAGCAGCTAAAGTGATGTTGCAAGTGGCATTCAATGCTATAGGTTTCAAAGACGTGGCCAAACATTAGCACATCTCTTACATTAAAAAGTATGGTTTGAAACCAGCAAAGAGGCTCAAAATCTGGACATAGAAAGGGCAGCTCAGATTGTCGTATCTTATCTTCTTGATAACACAATTGCCCACAGTAATTCTGTAAGAGAGCTGAAGCATGTCACATGGGCAGATATAATTTAGAAAAAAAAGGGTATTTAGGTCACAGCCTATGTTCTCAACTTGAATTTACTGATGTTGGATATTCCCATTTCCAATCATGTGCTATCTTAAATTGGAACAACAAAAACTGGACACTAACAATATCTTCCTCTTTTACTTTAATTAATAATGAGTCCATTCCTTAGTTGTTACTCTGAAACAAATGTGGCATAGGCAAACAGATAATGTATTTTTAGATTCAAAATCTCAATTTGGGTTTTGACTGAAGAAATGTGCTCAGTTTGTGCTATTCTCGGTTTTCAACTTACGTCACAAGCATATCATATTTACTTGGTGGCCATATTGGTGTACAGCTTGCTCATTAGCATGTCAAAATACAAAGCGGTGTAGGGATTTTATACACGTGTCAAAGTAAAATCAACGAATTTGATAGATCTGTCGGAGAAAATCAAGTGAAACTTATGGAGATGATTGCTATGTCATTCCTCTATTGTTAGAGTAGTTGAAAAATGTAGAATGTTTTGAAAATCTACGTTAAATTGAGAAAGTTTCAACTCATACCGGAACCAGATGCATTGTGGGGTGAAGGATTACAACAGCATGTCTGAAGATAATGCCGGCGAATCTAAAACAGAAAGCTTTGAAAAAAAAGACAAAGGAGATTCCACACTTGTTCCTCTTTTATCAGAGTACTCGAAAAAGCTAGAGAGCCGGGTAAAATGTCGCTACATTGAAAAAGTATCAGTGATTGGTATTGACCCGGCTACGTTGTGGCATGCGAAGCTCGATCCAGACTGTTTACCACCCATTGAAGCCACAGATCTACTGTCATATTTGGTTTTAGATATGAGTTATTATACTGCACAACAATTCAAAGCCTTCAAAAGTTTAGAGGCATATAACCAGATGGTTTCTGGTTTTATTACCAGTGTACAGGGGAACGTTATCGCCTGAAAGTACGTGGTTCTTGCCAAAGTGCGACATTCGCAGTGCATGAATGACCCGCCGATCCCTGTTTGGGTGATCCCCAGCCAGGAAGGAACAATAATTTCGGCCCATTGCATGGGTTGTAAGGCTGGCTTGGCAGAAACATGTTCCCATGTTGCAAGCGTGCTATTTTACATTGAAGCATGGACAAGGATCAATGGAAAATTAGCCTGCACGCAAGTCAAATGCACATGGCTTCTACCTTTGTACGTGGACGAAGTTACTTATGCCAGAGCTCGAGACATCATTTTAAATCATCGAAAAAATTAAAAGAAGAGATGGACCTCAAAATAGATGCTTGTGTGGGTGAGAATCAGTCCCAACCACCAGCTCCAGCAAGAGTTATTAAAAAATCAAACATGTCAGTAAGACCACTTGATGAGGATGAAATGAATGCTCAACTAAAGAAGTTAAATGAATTGAGTGTAAAACCAGTCACAAGTGAATTTGTCCAAATTCTGCACACAGGTAACCAACAATGGGTCTGCACTAGCTCTGTTGGTTGTTTACCGGGTATAGTAAACTTGTATGACAGTTTATTCCATGACATCATTGCTAACGAAGTGGAAGAACAACTGAAAGATCTCATGGCAAACAATTTTACGGCAATTAACATTGTACCTGTCCAGCAACAAGGAAATGGCAGTAATGGTGGTGTGTTCTCTATTGCATTTGCAACCTGTATAGTGTACGGCAGAAACCCAAGTATTGTCACATTTGATGTACCACAGATGCGACCACATTTGCCTAAATGCCTTAAAACTGGAGTACTCAGGCCATTTCCCCGGATTTACAGTAATTCTAAACTGTTACTGACGTTTGAATTAGCCATGCATTTTATTGTATATACAAGTGATATGTATGCTTCATATGAGCTGTTCTAGTTGTAGTCAAAACACAAGACTATTAATGCAAAGAGAAATCTGTTATTAACCCTTTAAGCCCTAAGAGTGATCAGCATCAAATTTCTCCTTGTAATATCACTGCTTTATAAAACAGAATGGCCATGAGAATTAAGGACATGATCACACAAGATGAATCTAACCGATACTTCAACAAATTCTCCCCACTTCCTCTACTGAAAACATATAGGGATAACAAATGAGAATTTGAATTTTTATGTTAGGGTTTAAAGGGTTACGGTGAAGTCAGTGATCAAGTTATCACTTTGGATTTATGCATAAACTGTCTTGTGTAGTCAAGTTTTCCAAAACAAGTGTCAACCACACAGACATGGTTTGAATAACCTGGTACAATTTCTTTTAATCAAAACAAAATACTATTTTATTTTATCCAGTCAAACAAACAATGGTAGATATTTTGTAGTGGAACTATTCTTGATATTTCTAAAGCAAAACTAATTTTATGGCAAAGCAGACAACAACTAGCAAGATACTTTCTAAGGATGACAATGATAAAATGACATAAGTAAACAATAAATATGTCTACTGAAATATTATATGGTCAACCCACAAAAATTATTCCATTAAATAAAGCTTGGTTCCACATTATGAGAAGGAGGTTGTGATGTGGTCATTGATGCACCTTTTTGAAGTAGTTTCTCTTAAACAAAGCTAGCACTTATTCAAAGTTTCAGTCATTCAAATAAGGTAAAATAAGGCAAAGTAACTATAGTCCAGTCAACGTACTGATAGACCTGTCACTAATTGCAACAGAAGTTTTTTCTTCAGTTCTGAAATAACAAAGAGCCTTAAATATACATATTAAAAGTCTAGGAAAATCTATGCACGGGAAGACACTTAAATTCAGTTCAATTTTAACAGCCTGAATAGTCACATGAAAACAAGGCTGAATTCTATTTGCGATAGAAAAAATATATTTTGAGATATGAATTCGATTTTTCTGATCAGAACTTTGATAAGCAAACTTGCAAAAGTTTAAAAAACGTGTCAGTGACTTTAGGCCTTCAGTTATCTTCATCTTCATCTACATCTTCATCGAAATCAAGTTGGAGTGCTGCAGCATTGGGGTAACTAGTGCCTCTACAGTGTCCACAGGCAACTGAACACTTCAGATCATGTTTTTACATGTGCATTGCATGCTACTACAATCAGACAAGTCACTGCCCCTCACAATGCTCAACAAAGCTTCTGGTTCTGCCTGGAGGTGGGCCATAATAGGTACCAGTTGGCCATCATTCTATCTCAAACCCCATTCTTTAGCGGGTACTTGTTGCTCTTCGCCCTTCCATTTGATAAGTTGGTGATAGACTTTGATGCTGTGGTATGATGCAGCAGCAGAAGTAGCAGGCAGGCTTTTTTGACTGAATCTGGGAAGTACCAGTGGACACCTTTTCACAATAGCGACAAAATCGCAATCCACAAAGTACTTCTTCAGGCTCCCCATTGTAAAGACAAACAGTGACTTGCTCACCAGCCTTAACAATTTCTTCTTTTGACGCTGGAAGACTGTCAAACACCTTTACGTGTTCACGAAAGTGGGTGTCACTGACAAACCTCTTTAGTGGAAGACCTTTGTCGATTTCGTACAATCCAGAGATAGTGTTGCATCCACTGATAGTATTGATAAAAAGAATGTGACAAATCTCTTGGCCCAAGCTTTTCCTTCACTGGCTTTATATTCCAGAATTGACACTTAGTGGAATTTGCTTTTGGTTCTGGTTGGAAAAAAAGTTGATTGCATCTAACTCATCATGATAACAGAGAACACGAAGATCAGTGTCATCCCCTACCAGCAGATTGTCCACTGTTCTCGAACTTTCCACAGCTTTGTTTACTATGAGCAAATCGACATCAGCTGTCGAGTGGTAGATTTGGCAGTTGGTCTGCTAAGGATAACGACTAAGCATATTTATTAATGAGGGAATGTTTATTGCTTTCTTTGCCAGAAAGTGATTCTTCTTAATTATAAGTTTATGTTGTCAGCAAATGTGACGGTTGCACCTATTTTCCCTCCTGCACGTCTCTGCTGTGTCATGCTCCTTGTGGATGTACTTGTGTATCCATCAAAGACGATCGCTTTTCCATACTTCTGGTCCCCATAATTGCAGTAAAATGTACAGATATTCCGATAGGTAGACCCTCGTGGCCAAGGGATTCATTGAATGAGCACACCACCATCCAGAACCGGTAAATTGGCATCGAAAGGAGCAATATCAGCCGCTGTTGCTCTGTCATCCCTCTTCTTGTTAATCCACCACTTGTCTTCATGCTTCTCATTATCATCTGCTCTATAACAAGGTCTGTGGACATCCCCGTCCATTTTCGATCACTTCTTCATACTACATGGAATCCATTAATTATTTTCTGGTGCATAACAGGATGTTCACTCATTAGACGGACCATGGACTACAGATACAACTGAGAACTGTAAAGGTTGTGAGCAGAAGCTGTCATATAGCGAAGCATTTCAACATGCTGTACCCAATGTCCAGTACGTTCTGCTTCGATAAATTTTCTTAGAATGTCAACCATGTCCATGGACTGCAACCAGAGTTTAGCAGGGATCCCTTGTGCTGTTGGAGCTGATGTCTGATCTTACTGATTGCACTGGCCGAGCTGACTTCATCTGCTGATTTCTTTCTAGCTATTACATTTATTTAATCTTCGTACAGAGCACGAGCGTCTCGAAGCTCAAAAGCAGGTGTATCTGGAATTGCCTCCTCTTCAGCTGTTGCATCATTCACGTCAGGGGCATTAGCTTCTACCTCAAGATCAGGAATGGACACTCCTAGGGCTTTAGAAAGGATAAGGGTCACAAGGAGCTGCATCAATGACGAGATAAGCTCTCCGACCCTGCTGCTGCTGTACAGGGGTCTGTAGCACAGGTTGTTCAAGACCTAACTGGTGAGGGCCACACTTTAACTTCTACGTCCATTGCTTGCGGGCGCGAGACTGACCACAGGCCTGATAAAATCCATACCTTAATTTCCATTCCACTCTCGAGTAGAGTTCCGGACAAAATTCAATCTAAAACATGGGCCAACGAATATATCGATCTCGGAACTCTTCTACCATCCTTGCCAGGCGATCCTAAATACAAATTCACGGTAAAATCGTTTGGATCCAACCACCCTGTGGTCAGTCTCGAACCTGTCCAAAACTCCAAGTGCATTACTAGCATCAATCAATGGACTGCCGCATTTCAGGTTTTTGTTGCCATCTATACCATTTGATTTCCAGACAGCGCTCCCAGATTAATGAAATACAGTGTGACAGTGTGCGGTTTAGCAGCAAAAAACGCTCATTGGCGTTATTATGACGAAAATTTTCACTATTTACATCAAAAATCTCCTTTTTCCTTGGGACAAAGTGCATTGGGAATTGTGGTTGCAGGCACACAACATGACCAAGATTTCATCCTCAAACATTCTGTCTAGCTCTTTTAATAACCAGCAATCAAAGCAGCCCTTTCCGTGAGGATTCTGCTGGAAATTTCACCCAGGTGAAAAATGTTTTGGGTGTAATTTCAAACACGCCTGCTTTAAATGTGGGGGCAATCACCCAGCCACAAAATGCAAGTCAGGAAAACCACCCAGCGCCACTTCCCGCACTGTCGCATCCAGTCCAACAGATGTCAAAAACGCTTTTCGTCTAATTCCAATAAATCCATGCGACTATGATTTGTTAGGTTTTTGTTGGGAGGAGGGCTTCTATTTTGATAAGTGCCTGCCAGGCTGGCGAACAAATGCATAACCTTTCACACCGACAATCAAGCCTTGTCGGAAGTCATTAATAAAAAGATGACTAAAGAAAGGTAGCTGTTGGTTCTTCTTTGTGCCTTGGTTCTATCATGTTTGCAAAATAATGTCTTATTTAAAGCTGTAAATCTTCCAGGTGTGCACAACACAAAAGCTGATGCGTTATCGCATTTACAGGTGACCAAATTCAAGTCCCTGTCTAATGACATGGCACCAGAGCCAACAGCTGTGCCTCCTCAAATGTTACCAGAGAACTGGCAGTTAATTATAACAAAAACTCTTTTAGAGGCAAGCTTAAGCAACGCTTCTGTATCAGTTTATAAAAGACCGTGGAAGTTATTTACAGATTGGTCAGCTTCTTATTTAGGTGAGATGCCTATTAATTTGCCTCTTCAACCGGCCATACTGGCCCTTTTTATCGTGCATTTATACTCTAGGAATTATTACCAGGGGGGCTGGCAACAGCCTTTGATCTTGCCACTTTTCGGCTTTCCATGATCGCCCCAGTTAAGAAATCTGTCAATCATCTGAGAACCGTAGTGAGCATGTGCGTAACGGGTTGGGAATAACAACAAGTTCGTCTTTGCAGCGATTCTGAAGTGTGAAGTGAATTTGCTTTTGGTCCTGTTGGTCTTTGCTTTCTTTGCTGCAACCAATTTTTTCCCACAGGAATGTGGAGCTTACGTTTTCCTTTCTTCTGGCCTTGCGTTTGTCATTACATGCATTTACTATGCTAAGAACGAAACAGTGAACATGCTCCTCGATGTCCGACCTTTTGCCATGTGTTTCTGTTTAGAAGACCCACAAGACTAAAAGAAAGGCCAACCCTCCAATAAGTATGTAGAAGAGTTTATCTTTTCAAGTGAAAGGCCTAAAAGTAATTCTTCCCAATATTAAAAAAAGTGCAGTGGCTGTGGTGGAGTAGAAGAGTTGTCAGAGCTGTTTATGGTTTTACTACACCTTTAAGACGAGAAGAAATGATGATTAAGATTCTTAATTTTACATCCTTGATTGTGAACTTATCCTGGCAGAGTTTTGTAGGATGATCGCGTGGCATGGTCAAATCTCGTAGTTCATGTATTTTTTTTGTGTGTACTTGAAGGTAAATAAATTTTGCCAAGAGATTATTCTCTCTTGATTTTGCACATGTTGATATGTTTAAGTTTCATTCTTCGTGTGATTTAATTTAAACTTTACCTTAGTTTCTATCAAATGAATCTTAGGCAAATGAAAGGGTAATTATTTTTTGTGTTTGGAATTCTCTTTTCATGACAGCAGTTATTACATTGCCTTCAGTATGAGTCCTCATTCAAGTGTCTTTTGTTGCAAACAAAGAGGGAAAAATTATAAATTCCAAAAACTACATTCCTTGGAACAAGATTATGGTCAGGAAAGTGGTGACATTTCTATTTTTGCCTTAACTTTGGCCACTGTGATCAGGCTTTGCCATACAGTTGCATGTAATTTTTACACCTTCGGAAATCAACCTGCCTGGTCAGTTTGTCTGTATATAAATGTAATTAATGAAATCAAGCCCTCTCACCTTAAAAATTGCCTTGTACTTGGATATGAAAAACCACAATAGGATGGCTTGGAAAAAAAATGTACAATCATATTATTAAGATAATATATTTATTTGTAGTCAACAATAACAGTTAGAAAATGTGTTGAGGCAGGCAAAAACATTTTTCAGAGACCATAAACATTCACTGAGTTTGCTGTTACAACAAGTGGTAAAAGGGTATTAAAATGTGAGATCACCT
This sequence comes from Porites divaricata, assembly GCA_038088405.1. NCBI lineage: Eukaryota > Metazoa > Cnidaria > Anthozoa > Scleractinia > Poritidae > Porites > Porites divaricata. The sequence goes on from JBBMOI010000002.1 coordinate 22,222,454, forward strand.
CCCTAGGCTTGCACTGAAAGAGAGTGTGGGTAGTAGGACACATTGTTTATTTCCCTACCCTTTTTAAGCCAAGAGACCTTTTTTATCATTCTGATTCATTTCATTTAGCATACAGAATTAGGTTACCTTTTGAACTTAGAAACATGGAAAAAACTGGGGGGAAAAATTGGTGGTACCAAAAATGTAACTGTGAAAGCGGGTTTGAACCCAGGAGTCATTTCAAAAGTAGGTTGAGTTTGATCGTCCGGATGAACGTAGTCCTGAATAGGACTGTTGTTGTTGACAGCGACTGACGTTTTGACAACCTATGCGGTAACTATAGACTGCTCTTCATCAACCTTCACAGCCCAAACAGACACCTTGTTCAAAACTCTAAAGGGTGAAATGGTCACCACCCTAAATCAGTAGTACATACCCATCTAGGCCAAATAAGTCAAGTTTAGAAAGAACTGCTGAGGGGATTGGGATTGGGGATTCTTTTGATGGTTGATAAAAAATCAATTTTACTTTGTTTGTTTTTGTTGTAAATCAAATTCATCACTTGCAAAAACAATTGGAGTTGTACATTTTCCAAGCTCCTTCTGATTCTCTTAATAGACTGCAAAACATTTAATTTTATTTTTTGTTTCTTGTACTTCAGTCCTTTGAGCGATTTTCTCAATGCATACCCCTCTCTGATGTACTCACTCTTATTAGCAACTGGACAAGCCTCTTGTCCTTACACTAACCCATTATAACTATTTCAAGTAAAATTCAGAACTACAGGGTAATTTTTGTACAAACAATTTCAAGGAAATACTTAAAACCGAAGTCTCTCATCTAATACAAAACTACTAAATACAGTATTGCTGTTGGACATTTATTGATTATCACTCCAATGATATTCTAGTGAAGGTTTTGAAGGTTCAGTAAAACGCTCCCAGCCTTCTGATATTAAAAATAGCTTATACTGACAGACCCAGTATGTGAAGCAAAGTGAGTGGAAAATGTACCCTGGCTTTTACTACATTGGCCCTATATTCTGTATTTCTGCCCATAAATATTTGTTGTGGCTCCCGGTTTACAAACAAACTTACAAACAGCGTTGCAAGACACATACTAATATGGTGAGCTCGTAGCATATGTTTAGGATAAGGAAGAGAATTCTTAATACCACTGTACGTGGAAAAATATAAGAGATGGAGACTAGGCTGGTTGCTAGAAAAGTCATGAAGCTTATAAATAAATAACTGAACTTGGTGAGATTCCGAATAACGAAAAGTGAAGCCACCCATGAACTGTTCATACATCAGGCCCCTTGATGTCCAAAATTCCTTTAACAGTATTATTGAAAACCTATTCTCGATGTTTGGACGTGGCAAAACTTAAAACCGAACATAACTCATCACCCTTCCATGTCTGCACTCTCCGTCATATTTGTTTGGAAGGAAAATAGTACTCGGTCTAACTCGGCCAAATTTATTAACTGGGGCGATCATGTAAACTCAGTTCCAGACCTCGCTGCCAGCCCCCCTGCTTATTCCTCTTCATCAGTAACCACTTACATTTCTGCTATTAGTTACGTTCATAAACTTGCTGGTGTTGCTGATCCTACTGAGGTGCCACTTATTATACAAATTTTAAAGCGTTATCGGAAACTAACTCCCATTACTGATGTCAGGTTACCTATTATTTTGCCAGTATTGCGGAACTTAATTGGAGCCTTTGAGCATTCCCTTTATCACATTACCAGTCTTGTCTCATGTCTGCCGCGTGTGCTTCAGCATTTTTTGCTTTTCTCTGCATTGGGGAGTTAACAGCCTCTTGAGGCAACACTACCAATATCATTACTGTTTCACAACTAGACCGACTTGTTGATGCTCAGGGCAGAATTCATGCACTGCAGCTTACTTTGCATAACTACAAACATAAGAATTCTAGGCTGCCTTTTGTTATTTTTATCAATCCTGAAAGGTCATGCTGTCCAGTTCAGTTGATCTTAAACTTTTTAGCTGTGCAAGGGTCGGTCTCGGGCCCTCTTTTTTGTTGCTCAACGTGAAGTCTGATAACTAGATCATAGTTTGTTGAGCAACTTAACACAGCACTTACATCTTGTAACTTAGACACAAAGCTGTATAAGGCGCACAGTTTTCACATTGGCACAGCCATTTGAGCATCTGCCAAGGGGTTTTCAGACTCCTAAATTCGCCTGTTAGGTCGCTGGAAATCAAGTGCTTTTCTTCATTATATTAGAAATCCGAGTTTAGGAACAACTTTAGATAATCCTTGAAGACACAAACAGGTGTTGTGTTTTCGTCCTCATTTTTGCCAACAGCAATTGGGTGGGGCTGGGCCGCTTAAGAGCGGCCCGTGGCATTTTTCTTCTGGCCCTCACCTTTGCTGGACCTATAAATTCGTAAACGTTATTTCTTATTTTAACATTGATATGATGATTTTGCAGTTTTGAATAAAACCGGCCATTAACTTGGCCATGATTTTAATCCCAGACCACAGTCTCGGTTTTTTTTGTTTCCTAAGTTAGGTGCTCTAGCAAACAAAGCTCAGCTGTTGGCAAAAAGGGGGGTTTATTGTTAGTGTTTTAGAAAACCGGGGAGAAGACAAACCAAGTTATCATGAAAAATGGCTAGAATATGTATGAGAACAACCCATAAACTTTCCACAGAGTGCAATCACAACATGAACAAATGAAATGCATCTTGCATTTAGTACAAATTTAACAATATAACATACAGGGTACATGTATTGCTTTAACTTGGAATTAATTCTGAGTGCTTTTGTCAGGTTGTGACAAGTCCTGAGAATTCTTCAGCAAAGAAAACAGGCAAAAGAAAAATAGTGTAGCTACGATGAAACTCTTTCAAAAAGATGAATATGTGGAAGTAACAGGTTTGTTTGACTATGTCTCTGAGATAAAAACCCCTTGAGAGGAAATTATTTGCTAGGGAAGAAAACCTAAAGGTTTTCACAGTTGCCTTCCATTTTTGTTTACTCCAGGGTTCTTTCAGTGTTTCCATCACAACAAGGCAAGATAGGGTTTTTGCAAAAAAAAATTATCTTTACCTCCTTTCATTCATGTCTTTAGGATGCAATACCCACTACCTTGCACTAAAGGAAACTTTCAACACCATCTTAAATGAGTGTAAAAGTGGTAGTTTTTATCTGTTGGGGATGCTACGTGAAAAAATAGATTTTTTAAATTCGTGGGATATGATTCCTCTGACAATATGAATGCTTTTCTGTAAATCATCTCCACCATCAATTCGGTTACAGAGTGAATGACTTGGAATCTATTTTGTATGGGTTTCCTGTGAATGGAGACAAGAGGATGCTTGACTGCCGCAAAATGTATTTTTTGAGTCCAGATCAATTTTTGAGTTGTGTAGTTCAAATGGATCTGTAGTGTCAGTACTGTGCACTTTAATAGAGGTCAAAACTTGTGAGGAAAATCAATGGATAACTATCAAGTTATTCAGAGAGCAGCTGGGGACAGTTGTGTCTCCAGCCTGAGCAGATGCGAAGGAGACTACAGAGAAACTGGGTATGAACTTGGTACCTTGGGCTCCCTGTGGCAGACATTGCTTTTTTCACATTAAATATGTTTTATCTTGTAAGTAAGGGAATAACAAAGCTTAAGAGAAATTGGTTTTCACTGTTAAGACTTTTGGACGATGAAAAAGAAATTGCAAACATTGCTACTGTCTTAAAGCTGCTCCTAACAAAGACGAGCCCTGCAGTTCCAATGGGAGAATGAAGAGAAGAGTGATATTCCAAAGTTTGTACGTGATATAAAGGAATTGCATGACAAGCAAAGGCATCACATTTCAAGAGCATTTTGTGGTACCCCTGGCTTGTATGGTGTCAAAGAGGATTATGCTGAGTTTGCTGTGGGGGCAGAGTTCTGAAAACTTGGCCAGTGTGAAAAATTGAAGTTCCTGAATAAGGTTTCGGATCTCCCTCTCCATCCAAACCAAAGAAAACAAGACCCACTCGAGCCCATTGGACATCTGCCATTTCTACCTAGTGAAGTTTCAGCTCTTAAAGCAAAAGTGGCAATGATTCTGGAATCTAGTAATCCCACCGTCAGTCCTTACCTGCCCAATGGCATTCAGATAAACCCTCACAGACAATATTTACTTTATCGCAGCTATCAAGGAGCTATCTTGAAGACCCTTCCCTTGCTCTGATTTTGCCACCTTAAGCGACACGTCGTCTTGTATTGTTTTGCTCAGTTGTTTTACCTGCTTTTTTTTTTTTACTTTGTAGGCATTTAACACTTCCTTTCTGTTCATGCTGTTTCTTTTTCTGATATTTTGCTGGGCTTTGAATGATTTTCACTCTGGTGTGTCTTAAGGGATTTTATGTAAGAGCCTTGGCTGGTTATGTTTATTGTCTATTTCAGCTCTTGTTGCTCCCCTTTACTTTATATTTGAGCCCCTGTTGCTAGAAGTTTCCGTTATTTGAATTTTTAAATCAGAGCCCTTGTTGTTCTTGTTTGTTTTTAGGGACTTTAAGATAGAGGACGCGATGTCTACAATACGAGGCCGGAAGTAATTTTTTCAGAGACGAAGATTCCGCGCATGCTCATGTTGGATTGTCATTACATTGTGCTGGTGTCTGAAACGTCAACCTGAGCACTTTGGCGTTGTGGAGAAAACGTGAGTAGTCAGCTTTATATTTCTTCAAAGAAATTTATATATTAGCCATTTAAAAACACGTCTGTAAGCTTCCCAGAAAACACAGAGAAGTCACCTTTAATTAAGTAAAAATATTTTATCAGAGATTGAGTTAACCTTGTTTTGATAGATCTTGGAGGATTGGTTAGCCACCTGATCCACCCCGGGATACCTTTGTTTTAGTGTGGTACAAAACCCAATATTATAAATAAATATATCTGTGCAGATTTGACAAAGCATGGCTCTCCAATGAGAAATTTCAAGATAAGGATGGTGGGGGGAGACAACCTCAAGCACAACTGTGTTGGAAAGCCCAGTCAATGAACTGTCAGCCCCTGGCAATTCTGGGTTAGCTAGTAAATTCCTTTCTGGCCGCCAGGTGGTGGGTTAACTTGTTTTCCCCAGTGTAGGGTCTCTCTCCCTTTAGACTCTCGGCAGCCCAGTTATGCTGCAGCCTTAAGCTCTCTGATAAGCTGGCTCGCTTTCAGATATGAGCAGGCCTTGGATCAGTCCCCTGAGCTAAGTTCTAGTTATTGGCAACTCTCAACTCTCTACTGGCCATGTTGAATCAGTACAGTTACACACAGATATATACAAGCTCTAAATGGGGACACCGTAAGCTTGTAATTCAAGATTTGATGTACATGTATACTGTCAGATATACAGTGAACAGACACAGTCTGTGTATACCTTCACTTATTCACATTTTTTTATTTTAGTTCAGTAATGTTTTGGATCAAAGATCACGATTTGATACTATGTTGTGGAGTTCTTAATCTTAATCCATTCACTACAGAAAAAGGCTCAACACAACGAAGTACAATTTGGGATAAAGTGGCCACAGCACTGAATAATTGTTCCTGTCTGGCATTTAAAGTTGACAAGCGATCTGTTAGAGATCATGTTGGAATATTACAAAACAGGCATAAAAAGAAATTGACAGCTGAAGAAAAGGCAACTGGTATTGAACCTGATGAGCCGACAGAGTTGGAAAACCTGTTAGAGCAAATAATTGCCCTGGAAGAAAGTGCAGAGGTAGAGCAACAGGAAACTGGTCAGGGGAAGAACTGAAAAATAGAGTGATAGAGCAAAAGTTGAAGATATCAGGTTAAAAGCAATGGAAAAATTGAAAGACACTCGAAAAAGACAATCAGATGGGATGGAGGACAATCAAAGTAAGTGAACACAACACAGTGGCAGCAGTGCAATTTCTTGTCACAAAGAGCTGACATTAACTATGAGCTTAGACAGGAGGAGTTGAAGCTTAAGAGAGATCGACAAGAGTTTGAGAAGAAACAAATGGAAGTTTCTGCAAATGCACAGAAGCAGTTCCAAGAGCAGCAGAGTCAGCTTCTAAATGTAGTGTTGCAGCAACAGCAACAACAGAGCCAACAAACACTGCTCATGATGCAACAGCAGCAGCAGCAAACAAAGGCATTATTCGACATTATGGAGCGTATCGTAAATGAATAATTGCTTAACAACAATGTGCAAAATAAATCCCTAAGTGACTTTCAGTTGATTTTCTGACAAGGTTTTGGAATTGCATTTTGATTGAGATCTGGAAAGTAATTTTATGGTCATTCAAGCATATTCCTATGCCATTGCAGTTCTGCTTAGAAAATAACCCAAACACAATGTACGAGGTGCAAGAGGGTGAAAATACTGCTGCTTACATCTCAAATTTTCTTTTAAGTCACCTTAGGGATTTTTTTCTATGCACCCCTGCCCTTCTATTGTTTAATGCATTCTTAAGTTCTCTTGTGTTCCCATGGAAGGCAGTATTTTTATTACCGTTAGTATTTTTCTGCTGCTCTGTTTCAGATTTTGAACTCCTGAAATTAGGCAGGCGGGAACCTATTTTTATGACTATAGCTGTTACCAACTTTGCAAAGTTTGTTTTCATATTAAGCTAAGTCGTTTCAGTTACCCTGGGTTGGGTGGTAAATTACTGTACTCTGATCCCCCTAATTTATCACATTACTCCCTGTTTTTGGCAATGATGTAACAATAACTTTTTCCCATGTCTTCCTTCTTCCAAGTCAATTAGACTTGGACTTAAGACTTAAAACCATTACATAACATTTAACCCCTGTTGTTGTTGTATTAGAGTTGATCTCCTAGATTGAAAATTGTTCTTCTTAAGTGAGTTTACTATTTATGAAGTGGGGCGGGGTGAGGTGACAACTCACTGTACTCAGCTACTAAATTTATTACTTTCTTCCCTGTTTATGGAGATCATAATACAAATTGACTTTTTCTCAAATAGAAATTGGGGCGTTTTCCCCCTTATTCCTCGTCTCTTTTAAGTGTAGAATTTTCTAATAAAGTTTGTTGTTGTTGTTGTGGTTGTATTAGACATCATAGTTTGCAAAACTGTTTTTCTGTAGAGCATTAATTTGTTATTCAGGGGAGGGAGGCAGTGAATGGAATAACATAGTTACAACTTTTACTTCTCATCTGGGTTAAATTTCTCTAACCCCTGTTCTTCAGGAACATTCTAACCATTTTGGACCCTACCATCACACACGAGGGTATGAAACTTTTACAGCACCTCTATTTTCAAAGATGCCTCCCTTTCCATAAGTAAGGGACACTCCCTTTGTCCTTGGTAGAAACCTAACTGAAATACTGATCCAACGTGGGGGGTACAAGGCCAAAGTATTCAGCTGTAGACTTCGAATATAGGCAGGTTAGGGCGTTTCTAAGTAGTACACAAACAATGTGCATCTTGCCAACCTGGCTTAATCCTATCTTTAGGTTTTTCTTGAAGTCCAGGAATTTGAAATAATTAATGATGTCAGCAAATAACCATTCCACAGAAGCACGGACTGCACTCATTGAATCATTAATATATAGATTTAGCCAGGGCTAAAAGCGAAGCTCCAATTAATAAATTATAATTTAAATCAAACAATAAACTTTTAATCCACAAATCAGTTAACTTAAGGGCACATTCATGTGACTTTTGAGGGAAAGGCTAAGTTATTTTAGAGTGAAACATCTTACATCGAATTGATAACCTTATGTACACCCAAAAAATAACAAACATCTTCGATCACATTCAAGATCACAGTAGATTAGGCCTCGAAAACAAATTCTTGGAAAACAAATCACGCCAAATTTTTTTGCGTTCAATAGGTTTACTTTGCAAATTCTTTCCAACAAATCTGGGGGTGTTTAAACCAACCTTTTATAATTTTTATACATCACATTTGAGGTGAAACAGTGCTATTTGTCATACAGACCGTGGAGAGAATACGGTATTTCACAATTTTTCAAGACAAATTGCACTCAGGAATATTCAGGACGATCAATCGTGGGCTTTAAGCAAAACCGTTGAAGAATTTCCAAAATCACCCATGTGGCCAGCTGGTTCTCGTTTCTATAGTGCGAGCTGTCAGTGTGGCCGAGTGTTTGAATGAACTGTAAGAGAGTTACGCTTCAACATAATAGTGAATTTATTATTATTATTTTTTGTTATTTAATGGTTTTAGTTATAACGATGTGTAATCTTATAAAGTGTAATCAAATGCAGTGAGTTCCTTTGATAGGAATAGAAAATGTTTTTACTTTTATGTTGTCGAAACCTATTCCAGCAAGACTTGCTATGATCTTTTTTATAATTTGTTAATACATTTGTATTGCTTTAAGTAAAGGGTAGGTAGTTTTTCTTGTTATATATCAATAAATGATTTTACAATATATCCACGTCTGAAGTGTGATTGATAAACATATGCATTATAAGTATACTTGAAGTATACTTCCCATTAACCCATTCCCTCCTGGACATTTTGCCAAAAAACGTGTTTTGAAGCTAGTTGAGTGGTTTTCTGGTCACTGTCATGCTATAAAGAGCTAAAACTTACCACAAACCCATTTACCGGTCATACTCTTCATGGCCTTCTGATGCAGATGCAAAATATCAGCTTGCGAAGTTTGGGCATGCGCAGGGGCTTAAAAGTGACACAGCTGTCTTCACTTTTACTTTTCCCTTTCTCTCCTCCCCTCTTTTTTCGCTTTTCTTGCTCATTTTTTTTTTCTCTTGCTGGGCATCTAGTAGGCTTCATTTTGATGGGAAGAGTTTTTAAGAAAGCTTTTAGGATCTTAGGATTAGGTGTAAGGAAAGGTAGGTGGGAAATGGAACAAGATTTTCATGAAAATTTACAGGTCAATCTTGCATGGGTTTTTTGCCGTTTTCTCCGGTGTCCTTGACTGAATTGTGCCCATTCTGGTATGGTTTGAAAGATCTCTTCACTCTGCACAAGTTAGCGCACAAAGTTGGCCTAAACTGTTAAAACTGATGATGTCACAAGGGTTAGAAAGGACGTGGATCTGCGTGGATCCACACAGTTACGGGCGGTTCAGGGGTGAATGGGTTAAGTATACTTTCATTAAAGTATACTTTTTTAGGTGTCGAAAAGTTGTGTACTTAAAGTACAAATGAAGTATACTTTTTAAAGTGTTTATCACCTATTTAAAGTATACTTTAAATGTACTGAATTTGTACAAGGGTTTATGCATTCAAATATTAGCTTAAGCTTATTTTTCTCTGAATTACGCATCTGTTCACTGATGTAACTTTCCTTCAAATGCCAGGCCAACATTCTTTGCTTTACATTAAATCTAGGTTTGTGATTAGCTTCTTGCCTAGTCCCTGTACAGCGTTTTCCCAGTCCCTCTCGGTCAATTCATTTCGGTGACGTATCCGAGGCGAACGGTCGGGAAACGCCTAGACAAAAACAGAATGCGCATGCGTTTGTTGCTTTTTGAAATTCAAAGATGTACATTAATGTTGTGAGCAATGGGAGATTTTGTTTTTTTAACAACCCTTGTGGATATTTGCAGGATCGAATTTTGCCGACCGACTTTAAAAAGTCATCAGAATGCCATTCATAGTCCTATGAGTGTTGATACTGCTCCTTCAGTCTCATCATTCCAACTGAGCTATCGGAGTTTGGCGCTCGTGAATTTTCAAAGTAAATACAACATTCACCCTCTTAGTCCATGGGCTAATCATGATTTTGGTACCAACTCCAAGGACAAAGGATGATTGCTGCGAATTGATAGCACATAAGGTGGAGACTGAAAATTTGCATGATAACCTTTCTGTAGGAGTAGCTTTCAGGGTATTCTCTTCATGTAAAAGTACCTGAAATGACCTTTGAGATACCGACCAGCCAACTAAATGTGCACTTAATATGTTCTATATCTTTTGTAGTTTAATTTATTATGAGACAGAAGTTTTTTTTGTTGCGTTTTTTATCGCCAAAATATTAATTGTTCTGAATTTAACCAAAGTAGAGTGAGGAAAACTCAAAAGTAGCCTTTGAATAGCATTATGGGTAAAATCCAAAATGGTGGCTGCCATGGAAGGTGAGAGGGTTCTTAATTTGCCGGATTAATAGCGATTTTACTGTGTAAACGCAATAATTTCACGAAAAGTCACCAAAATTATCTAGTTAATAAAGCGCTCAAACTTTTTGAGGCAAAAGTCTTTGAAGTTTTGACTTAATAAGCAGAATTTAGGAAATACTTACAGATCTTCTAGGATCTTAACTTCGATAATCCGATGGAAATTGAAGTATAATTTTTGCTCATATCGATCATACACATTTGTTTAACATTATTTGAATTATCTGTTATTCGGTAATGAAAATTCCACATGATATGCCATTTTTAATGCATACACACATATGGTTTCTTTAAACACGCTAAAATCATCAGTCTAAAAAAGTTAAGTGAAGTAAAAAGGATATAAAGACTACACATACCTGAATGGCTTACATGATTACCGTGTGCCGGGAATCAGAAAACTAGAGAGCTAACAGGTTTACTTCCCTTTTTAATTGACTTAGCGATGTTGTTCTTTGTATGTTTTTTGTGGTAACTCATTCCAAATCGTGGCACCGCTATGGTGACAAAAAACTTTTAATTTTGAAGTCCAGAGTTTCATAAATTATAATATACCGTATGTGCTGTTATGTCCCCGTCTCAGTTGCAGTTGCATTGCAACTTAAATGCTGAAAAATGTTCATCTGATACAAATAGGGTCCTCATCTAAGAGAAGTGTTGATGATGATGAGGAGTCAAGTGCAGTCAAACGATTCTCCAAGAAGAAGTGTATCATTCACTGCACCAACGATAGCAGTAATTTAGTTAATCCTAAAGACGAGGAGTCGTGGAAAACCTTGCTACGAGCAGCACAGATTCAAAATCACCAAGAAATCGTAGAACTTTCGAAGTCTTTAAGCGAAGGAGAAGTCCCGCTCATTTACTACCATCGAAAGTGTCGAAGCATTTTTACAATGAAGAAGTTATTAGATAAATTATCCCAGCAATCATCCAATAGCCAGACTCAACCAGAACAAGTGGCTAGGAGAGTCTCTATTCGAGGATCCGAATCTTCCAATATTTCCACAACATATGAGCGCATTTGTATTTTTTGTGAAAAGCCAAAATATTTCAAGGGTACAAGGAATCGTGAGCCTTTAGTACAATGCCGAGATATGCGTGCAGATAGCTCTATCAGAAAAGAATGGTCTACACAAAAGAATGGTTCTACATGAGGGTGCTTCCTCGAAGAGAATTGACGTTATCTTCGATGTGTATAGGGAGAATTCAATTAACAATACAGAAAGAGAGCATCGAGGGGCTGAGTATGGAAATGAATTTAGAAATTTCCAACCCGACCATATGGTGCAGCAGTGGAGAAAGTTCCTTCCGACTGAATCCACAGAATAAGAAAGCCTTAACAATATTTGTGACCAAAGAATGGAAACAAGACAAGTATAGAAGAAAGCTCACAGGCTAGGTCCTATTTGTAGCCTGTGAAGAAGAGTGTCACCAAATCTCACCAGAGGCTGCCTTTACCTTTGAAGAACTTAACTCAACACAAGAAGCTGATATAAGGATTCTTCTTCATCTCTCTCATGCAGCCAGATCAGATTACAGCACATTGATTGTGGCATCAGAAGATACAGGTGTCTTCATTCTTTGTGTGTCATTCAAGCATTTAATTCCGTCGTCAATATTTTTCAAGTGTGGAACTCAAACAAGAGTTAGATACATCAGCATCACGAGTATAGTGCAAGCCCTAGGTCAAAATCTGTGCAGCAGTCTCCTTGGCATGCACGCTTATACTGGTTGCAACACCGTGAGTGCTTTTGTTGGGCGGGGTAAGATTGGTGCACTTCGAATCGTCAAAGGACAGAGATCCTTTCAGGAAATGTTTGACCTCTTAGGAGTGAAATGGGAACTCTCAGATGACCTAATTCAGATGCTTCAGAATTTCACCTGTCGTATGTACAGTTCCCGCCCAGGGACAAACAGCATCAATAAGCTAAGATATAGATTGTTCTGTTCAAAGAGAGGTAACATCGAGTCTGACCAACTACCACCTTGCGCTGATTGCCTGTATAAAGTTCCGTGTCAAACAAACTATCAAACAGGAATCTGGAGGCGTAGTCTTGAGAACTGCCCTGAAATTCCGAGTCCCTTAAGACATGGCTGGATTCAGGATGAGAACAAGTTAGGGATTGATTGGATGAGTGGTCAGCCAGCTCCTGCAACAGTTTTAGAGCTACTCTCTTGTTCTTGCACAAGATCTTGTAGGCTCCCTAACTGCAGCTGCCTAGCAAATGGTCTTAAGTGCACAGACATGTGCCGGCTCTCCGAGTGTGATAACAGGCGAGAAGAACAAGCTGTCACAATAGACGTCGATGCTGATGATGACGAGAGTGACAAGGACTAGAATATGTCGTCTGATTTGTTTCTCAGCATATTTGCCGTGGCTGTCAACATGATATATTGCCCACAGAAGAATACAGTCATTGCTAGTCACGGCTACATTTAAATATATGACTTGCTAAATGTGCACCCAAAATACATAAAAACAAATGGTCATTGTAAGAGGAACTATAACGTTTTGCATGTCACCCTCGGACATCCAAACAGTATGGCTTCGCAGAAAAACCACAATTATTGCTTTTGCCGGAACAGTTTGCAACTATGGTTTTTTAGTTTGTAGTTTTGAGAGCAGCTTCTTTCACAGCTTGAATTATGAGGATTTTGCATGTCCCTTCCAGTTCTGATCGTTTTGGGGCACTTCAGGGGACAAAATTGGCATGTTTGAAAATCAAAGATGGCGGATCCAATATGGCTGCCAAAAAGGTAATGTCATAATATAGCAGCCTCATAGGTAGCTATAACACCTGAGTCAAACTAGTATCTAGTTGTCATCTAGAGCTATCATTTAACAGTTTTTTTCAAACAATTCATCTTTATTACTTTAGTTAATGTCGACCCTCTGGTTTAAAGGGCTACTTTTCTATGTTACCATGGCAACAAACACCAGAATTCATCTAATTTTGCTACAAAAGTCTTGAAAAATCACTTACAAAACAGTGGTACCATTTAATCATCTAAACGTGTCCCCAAAACATGAGTAAAAACATAAGGAAAAACTTATGTATGTACATTTATTTGACATTGTAGAAAGCCGAGTGACGTCATTTCATCATGTGATAAACCCTATAAAACTACTTATTTGACGTGGTTATCATACATTAAAATAAACTAGAGGAGTCATAGTTTTTAAAAATATAAGCCACTCTTTGTCCCTCTTTTTGGTACCAAATCATGAAATTTGAGGTCCTGGCCCATGGACTATCTGTGTTCTATTAGACTTCAAATCTTCAATAATCAGAAAAACCATACTTTCAAATAAAATACATAAGCTGCGTTGCAAAAAGTGCCCAGAAACTGAATCTAAAAGTAAAATCCAATAACTTAAAGAATTTGAAATTCGCCGACATTCACAGAAGTGATGCATGTATTAATGTGAGAAGCATAAAATTCAACTTGCATGCGTTGTCTCAGGATCGTGTTTTGAGCTATGTTAATCAATGAAAGAACACACAACAACAGACAAAGAAATTATTTCTCGAAAAATTTTTATTCAAAGGCCTAAAAATTAATCCTTAATTAAAAGCAATTCGCGTAACACAAATTTGGCTGGTGGATCCGTTCACGCAAGTGAAATCAGCTGAGCACATGGCAAAAAATATACAACACAAATCTCAAATCAGGGCGCTCAAGTCGATCTGGAAATGTATAAAACGTCTACAATAAAATACTGGTATTCCCAAATACGTCACTTTCTTGACTACAGAGTACAAAATTTACCTGAAAATTCTTCAAAAACTTCGCTACTTGCTGTCGTTTCAAAACAGGCCAAGCGCTCCGATCGGCCATGATGAAAATTTCGTATATTTTAAATTCCACGAAGGACAATTTTACAAAGAAAAGCCTCCCTTTGTCAACTTGAAGAAAATTAAGCATTCTTTTAAAGTTTCCTTTCCCATCTGTGTGTTTTAGCGGTGTATTTTTAACCTTGAAATGCGAAACTCTTGTCTTGTTTACCATCGCCATTGAGCTGTCTCACTTTTGTCTCACTTTCTAGGATTTTTGTCTAGGCCTCACATTTTCGATCAAACCACGTGACCCATAACGCTTTGGCCGCGCGGAATAATGAGGCCTAGGGACTAGGCAAATTAGCTTCCTCAATATGATTGCTATATTCTACACTACACATAGTCACTAGTATAATAATTCTTAGTCAATCGGTACATGGTCAGTAACTGGCCAAGGTTTTAAAAACACTTAATGACTGGCAGTCCTATATTCTTAGTAAATTTCACAAAATCGAAAAATCCCAGCTAATCTAAATGATCATATGTCGATTAAGAAAAGTCAAGCGATCCTGAAATGCTTTATAGATCTCAAGTATAGCGTTTGGTTTACGCTGGGCTCAGAAGACGAAACCGTGTTTTGTGACACTTAAAACTTTTGGCAGCTCGACTGCCATTCAAGGTTTTCAAAACACTAATTGCTTGGCAGTCCTATACTCTCCATAAATTTTACAAATCGAAAAAATCCCAGCTAATCCAAATTATCGTGGGTAGATTGAGAAAAGTCAAGCGATCCGGAAATGCTTTATAGATCTTAAGTATAGTGTTTGGTTTACACTGGGCTTATGGCTTATGGCTGTTCTAAAGGGAAAAGAAGCAGTCTCTCATTTAAGAGGGATTGCTGAAATGGTAATTAAGAATGGTAAAGATACTCCGCAAACAATTGTCTTCTGTAATACTTTCAATGACATCTCGGCCGTTTAAGTTACCTGCTGCTTGTGTTGAAAGAAAAGGCTTCCATAGAGGATGACTCTAGAAAGAGAACTTGTCTCCTTGGGGTCTACCATGATGAGTTGTGGGAATCTCAGAAAGTCTGCATTGAGGAAGATTTTAAGAAGGATGGAATCAAGAGAATTGTTATTGCAATATGTGCACTTGGT
Organism: Porites divaricata; assembly: GCA_038088405.1. NCBI lineage: Eukaryota > Metazoa > Cnidaria > Anthozoa > Scleractinia > Poritidae > Porites > Porites divaricata. The sequence goes on from JBBMOI010000002.1 coordinate 22,237,478, forward strand.
ATGGGCATCAACTTTCCGAGGGTTCAGTATGTTGTAGAGTATGGGCCACCAAAAAGCATGGTGGATTTAATGGAACAAGCTTGAAGAGGTGGTTGTGATGGTAGTCAGGCACATTGTGTGACCTACTATACTAAGCGTCAACTTTCGAGATGTGGCAAGGAAGTTAAGTCTGTCATTGAAGCAGAAGGATGCCAACATCAAGCCTTGTACGGTCACTTTACTGATTTAGTTTCTTCCCTTACCCCAGTCCATTTCTGCTGTTCTAATTGTATAAAAAGTGTGTGCATATTGTGAAGATGGGACATGTTGTGGAGACAGTGAATTGTTCATGACAACAGGAGATAGTGAAGAGGAAACAACTGTTCCTGCAAAATAAAGGATTCTTACCCCAGAGGATCAGAATGACTTAAGACTGGCCCTGTTGGAATTAAGGTCAAAATTGTCAGCCTATGGAACTTCATTTTTTGAACCAACCATCAGTCATGGTTTCTCTGAGCAAGTGGTGGAAGATATTGTAGAAAATGCTTCTACTATTTTTACATTGGACAATCTTCAGGAGAATTTTTCAATTTATTGTACACAGCATGTCATGGATGTGTTGGAAGTATTTCAGGAACTTTTTGAAGACATCCCTGATTTTTATCAACAAATGGAAGTGCTGTCTACATTAAGTAAGGAAGTTGCACGGGCTGAGGATCACCTTCAGGCAATGGAGATAGCTGCTTGTGTAGAAAGTGCAGAAAAGTTAAGTTATGACAGTGATGAATTTGACTTCTTACTTCCTGAATTTGATCTTCAGTTCTAAATGAGTTACTGTAAGTGAAGCTAATAATTTATAATTATATTTAAAACTTGAATTTAAATAATGACACATTGGATTGCTACTTTCTATTATTGGAGTGCAAAACTGTGAACAGCTATCTAGTTTCAGACTCAGTGATTGTGTATCCGATACCCCGCCCCTGCTGGCAAAATTTAAAGTTGTTCATCAACAATATTTTTAGACTTGACTGGCTTCCTCTTTACTGATTGATAACATGATACACAGATTTCTGGTATTCACAGTTTTTTACATTGACAGTTCAAACACATTGATTTGCATTAAACAACTTATAGTGCCAGGATGCAAAGAAAGTTAGGTTTTCAGGATGCCTTTTTAGCAAGTCCTCAGCTAGCATGTACTAGCTCAAAATTCTTTTCCACTACTAGTCCCAAGAAAAATTTTGATCAGCAGGATTGATTATGGTTTTTCTATAATTTGAGTTCCCCACAAAAACTTCAATTATTGCCCACTGGGCAAGTTAAGACCAGTAGATACTAGCCCTGATAACTAAATCCACCAGAAAACAGACAACATTTTGCATTTCTGGTGGGGAAGCCTTTGGTGGTGTCGTTGAATGTCATCTGTTTTCTCAGGCTACGGCTACCTGACACTAGTTTCTTTGCACACTGTCCCGATGAAGTAAGTTATATTAACTTTGGAGCAAGGCGCAGTGTAATGTCCACGTGAAATGGGTGACAATTTTTTCGATTAAGTAAATATAAATGTAATTTTAATGACAGTTGTTGATGTACACTGATGTACACTGGATTTTGCACCAATGGATGTTGCATTTCATAATTGTACCTAACATATGCTTCATTCAAGCAATGGTTCAACATAAACTGTTTACATAAACTTTCCATCAGTTGATACAATGTACCTTGTCTGGTTTACTATTGGGCTTCACTTGTTTTTACAATGTACTTTTTTTTCTAGGAAATGGGAAGCGAAAGTTCAAGAAAGTTCTTTAAAGAATTGCTACAATAGATGACATAAACATATACCTATTACTCTGAAATTGGGATACAATTTCAAGTTTTGAGACATCACGAGCCTGTACCAGGCCATCAGCTCAAAGGTGTAGTGACCATCAATCTTTTTGGCATTAAGAAACTTTGAGACTACAAGACATCGAAATTAATTTGAACTTGCCTTTCAATTTCTATCATTTTGTAACTTCTAGATCCTTAAAAAGTTACAGAAGGCACACACACACATGTCACTGGGATTGGCCTGACAGGAAAAACTGTCTTTTCACTTCAATAGTACATGGCTTGCCACACTTTGAAATGTTTTGAGGCCCAGCTGTAAAATTCTCTGTAATCCAACTTCTTAAGAAGGTTTCACTTAAAGCCCCTACATGACTGGTACTCTCTGCCAGGCTGGACACTATAGACTTTCTTTTCATGTAAATCATTTGTGATTGTTAACACAATTTCCTCCAGATGTTTTGAGTCATGGTATCCACTACGATATTTCAAGTTACAATCAACATCAACCATCAACAAAATGTCTTCTATAGTGGATAAGGATTTGGCAATCCGCTGGGCAGCAGGCTCCATTACATTTGATGCTAATTGTTTCAAGAAAACACATGCTACTAAAAAAGACAAGTTGACAATACATGTATTTAGCCTCACCTTTTTTCTTGTAAACGTGGTTCAGATCAAATGGTAATGATTTAAGTTAAGGCATGGTGTTATATAACACATTTTAGTAAAATCCAACTAGTGGTCTATTATCGGAAAAAATAAAGAACAGCTCCCCCAACCAACAGTTGGCTGACAGTCGGCCGACTGTCATTTACCGCCTTTTACGAAAATTTTCTGCCAACAGCCGGCTGACTGTTGGCCGTTTGTCGGCCGATTGGTTGAGAGCCCCTGTCAAATACCAGAAAGCCTTAGCTCTCAGGGAAGAACACTGCATATCAATGTGAAATGAAACTTTCTCACTTAAGTCCGCCATATTGTTTATGTTTTTTAGGGACCAATCTCCTCTGTTCAGGTTTTTTAGGTACCAAACCCCTCTCTCCCATCACATCATCCTTGCAGTCAAGAAGCAAAAAATTTGTTTACAGCGGCTTCTTGCAGCTTTATTTTGGGGTTTATTAAATTGAAAATATTAACTGAAAATATTAACCAAAAATACACTCAAACAGACAAGGGTAATTGAAAGTGCATATATGACGTGCTGAATGAACCGCAATGCATAATAGGGCGATTTCATAGATAAACTTACCCAAGACATACGATGATGCGATTTGTGATACGTCATGCGACTGATTCTAATAGAACGGTAAGGGTTGAGTGACTGCGATGCCATTACACTTGTCAAATTTTCAAGTGTCGGTTTGCTGTTGGTCAACTGTCGGTTAACTGTTGGTATACTGCATCTGTTTCCCCTGTTTTGTATGTCCATTGAACATTGTGTGCCTGTTCCTCTGTCAGCTGATCCCCATGAACAACCACCTTCTTTAGGATATTGCCATCTTTAATGGGAACATGATCTTCCTGGAATTTCTTTAGAAGATCTGCCATATCACCAGACTTGTTGGTATTTCAAAAATCCAACCCCAGAAGGCACTGAAATAATATTTTAGAATATTTAAAATTCACTTTCAATATTAAACCTTTCCAAGAAAAATAATAACATTAATATCATTCTCAATTATAAATTCAATAATTTTATTGTCATTTTATTTTATGTTATTTTCATATACCTGTTCAGATTTCTGCCTCATCTCATTTGAATACTTGTGTGGCAAATGGTGTATAACAGCAGAGCTAAATTCTTTGTAAACTGCAAAATACTTGCAAATGATCCGGAAAACAAGCATTACCATGCTGGATTGCATTGCATCTTGCTCTTCCATACTTGGCAGGATCTTGATCATCTGTAGGTCTTTGAGTTGCTTCTGGGGCTGGGAATCATCAAGGTTACTGTCAGCTTTGACACGGTTCTTGACAGCAAAACTGTGTGTCCAATGCAATGACTTATTTTGGTGACTCTTTGACTGATGCCTGGCCTGGATTTCCAAATCAATGTTATCAGTGACTATCCTGATTGAAAATGGTTATGAGTACACAGCTCAGATTTATCAAATACAAATAGATTGATAGGGTGATATGGATAATGGACATAACTAGTTGCATTATGCTACTAAATTACTGACGTCCTAAAAGATATTTTTGAATTCAAGGCCGCCTCTACTCTTAATTCATCCACTAAACAACTTTCAGGGTAACAGCATCTTTAATAGATAGGTAAAGTTAAATAAATTTAGTGTAAACAAACAATAACGCAGTGCTTCAAGGATACTTTGGAAGTCAAAGGGGGCCCATGATAAGCTGGCCAGCTGTCTTGAACTAGATGAATTATGTAAGGACAAGGAATCAACTCCAAACATTGGAACAACATAACCATGATTTTTATAAACCTGTTAAAGGCTGGTACATGTCAGTGTTGGAAATTTGTATAATGAAAAGATCACTTACTTGAAGTGCACAATGCTCTTCTGAAGATTTTCAACTGCACTAATAATGACATTTCGAGAATAGGTAAGACACCCTTCTTCACCAGCATTCTCTAGTAATTTGCAGCTATTTGCATACACACTGTCTGCAAAGCATTCATAACTAGAAACCTCGTTTTGAGACGTTGATCTGTGCTGTTTGCTGTTTTGTGAAAACCTCTTTCAAGAAATCAAGTTTCAGTGTCTTTGAAAAAATGTCTTCCTTCCAGGAAGGGGGCATCCCTAGTATGGCGCATTTGCGCTTTTGGTTGTCCCCTTCTCCATATTAGTGTTAGCTTATTTGCTTGTAATGTAGTGGAGTGAGTTGGTAATAAATAAATTGGTAATAAATAAAAGGGACACGCAAGAAAGGTACCATTTAACGAGGTTCATGTAGACGACAAGCAGTCGCTGTGGTAGTTATACCTTACCACCCTGTCCTAAACGAGCCTGGCAAAACCAGAGTAGTCTTCGACTGTGCAGCTGATCAGCTTCTTACAGGACCGGACTTGACCAATTCTATAGTTGGCGTGTTGATGGGTACCACCAGACAATCAAGACACGTTTACATTTCTCTGGTGGCCAGATGGTGACTTGAACTAGCAACCAGTCAATCATCGTATGGAAGTTTATTTGTATTGGCGCAACGTTGTCACCGAGTTGTTGCAACTTTGCTTTGAAAAGAACAGCAGAAGACAACAAAGGTAACTTCCCAGAAGAAGTGGTCAGGACGGTCAAAAGGAACTTTTACATTGATGACTACCTCAAGTCAGTTAAATCTGCAACAAATGCAGTGGAATTTATGCATCAGCTAAGAAGCATTCTGTCCAAAGCAGGATTTTGATTAACCAAATGGTTAAGTAACAGTTCAGAGGTCTTGGACTGTATTCCATGAGTTGAGAAAGCCCAGTCAGTACTTGGCCTAGACCTGGACAAAGTAAACCCACCAATTCAACGGATGTTGGGGCTCAAGTGGGATTTAGAGAAAGACGAGTTAACTTTCAAGGTTACCTGAAGAGACAGACCAAATACCTATCGGGGAATACTCAGCATGACAAGTTCCATTTATGATCCACTTGGGTTGGTCGTGCCAGTTGTTCTAACAGGAAAGAAGTTGTTGCAAGATCTTTGTAAAAAGAAGCTTGGACGATCCAATCAGTGATGAAGATGGTGAGAGATGGAAGAAGTGGAAGAGTGAATTACCCAGTCTCTCTTGGATCTTGCTTGGAAGATGCATTAAGCGGTTGTACTTTAGAGACTTGAAATTTCTTGAAATGCACAACTTCGCAGACGCGTCGCAGATAGCACATGGGGCTGTCTCATATCTCAGAATGGTGGATGTGTAAGACAGAATCCATTGCACATTTCTCATTGGAAAATCTCGCCTACCACAACTGAAACCTGACTGTACCGAGATGGGAACTTTCGGCGGCAGTCTTAGCCGTTCAGTTGGACAAGTCTGTTTGAGAGGAATTGGACGTTCCGATTACACAATCAACATATTGGTCAAACTCCACCTGCAAGTTGCAGTACATCAGAAATCAGTCGAGAGATTTCACACGTTTGTTGCAAACAGGCTCTCAACAATTCACAAGAACATTTAACACGGCAGTCCGTTATAATATCACACCAGTCAAGGCCTTTGAGCACTTCATTATGGATCAATTTCTTGATTTCTGTGTGATACGAGGAAAACACTTTGTGTTGTCTTACATAGATAGTATTTTGATATCATGTCTTTTGCGTACCCTTCTATCTTCGTCATCGCTACTAACTCCATCTCCTTGAAAAGGCGTTTGTCTTTCGCCGGCTATTAATTCCAAGCTCCAAAACATGTAAGTGATGAAGAAAAATCTCAATAGTGATGTTAAATTCTCATATATTTTGATTTAAGTAAAACTCTTTAGTTTTGGAGATTGCTTTGTCTCAATTTGCTGGTGAAAAGATACCCTTTGCACTAAAAGAAACTGTTTACTTGGAGAATAATTAATATTACTCGCTAATAACAGTGCACGGTTCCATTGCACTAATAATTATAAACTGACAGAAAAAGGTTTTGTCACAACAAACGAGTTCCGTGGAGGACTTACATTTGTCGACACCCTGCTACCTTTAGCTCCTCCAGCCATTTTGAGTAACAGTTCTACAACTGCCCCTTGTTTCAGTGGTAAATTACTATGGACCTAGGTAATTCAGGCAAAAACGATTCTTTAATTTACAACAGCAGAAAATTTAAAAATTTCTTATCAACAGTGTCAAAATTAATATATACTTACAGATGACTAGCTCTTCATTGGAGGAAACAACCACAAGGAACTACCTATTAATGCCAAAAATGAAAAAGAAGCTGACAGAAAATACTGTGAGTGACTCTTTCTCCTAAAAAGTTTGAACTCTCTGTTGGATACTCCCTTTTGTCTCACCAGCTACAGGTACATTACCCCTCCCCCTTCAGGTTTGTTACACTTGCAAGCTTAGAGACAAATGAAGGGCACAAACTTTCTTGATTTCTCTCAGATAATGACAATTTGGACTACTTTTGGGCTTAAGAGTGAATGTCCACTAACGTCGAGCAAGGGGTGGCACATAATGAAAATCAAATTTTTTCAGTTTTTGTCTAAAGATACCGTATGGTGGTCCGAGAAACGTGGTAGTGCTTTTTTACTGAAATGTTCTTTTGAACGTGAAAAAAATAATAAAAGCCTGTTTCTGCCCCCACGTGTCGTGAAAATATGCGAAAAAAACGTGTTTAACACCTTCTAGTAAACTTCGTCCTGTTTAATTCGCGTCAAAGGGATACTCTCAGAAAAGGTCAAAAAAGATATTTTGAATGTTTGCAAGTTATTTGAGTACAGTTTTAAACCTCTGGATTTATTTTTAAGGTCGTGGTGATCATCTGAAATTCACCGAAATTCGCTTGCCTAAAATTCTATATTTGATGCACTTTTTCAAAAGAAAGTTTCATCACCCGGTAAAGCACCGAATTACTTGAAACTAAGAATTCTCAAGAGAGAAAATGAGGTACTAAAATGTGATGTAATTTTTTTCTCCGGGCTTTCTATCAGCGCCGTGTGCCAGCGCTCTAAAAATCTCGAAAATCACAAACTTATGACGTGTCAACATCTGGAAACCGTAAACAGACGCGCCGAACAAATTTCCGAAACTTGCAGATTTTGAATTGTTTCTCTCGTAAAAAACAAAGCAGATATAGGTCTTTCGGCTTAGTTTGAGTAAGGAATATCAGAACACCAGGCTCTGAACGAAACAGTGCTAGTGCTATCTTTAAACGTTGAGTCTAAATTTACACCTACCCGATCTTATCTCTTTAATTGTTGACTCAGCTAATCAAATTCACACCATTGCTAAATGAAAACTAAAGTGCAAGCCTTTGGCTGCAGTAATTTATTTCTCAGGTGAGAAAAAGAAAAATATATATGGAACATTTTCCATAGTCTACAAAGTCATGTCAGCAAATGAACTCTTGTCAATTTTGACCAAATTTGTCCGTCACGCAAAGAATTTCCTAAAGTTCGCCTAAAAAGGTTTTGTCACGCGATTACCAAGGAGGGCTAAAAACAAAGCAAACCAAAACAAAAAATCCACCGAAAGACTACGAAGTCTGGAAAAAGTATTGAGGCTTTTTTTTATACGAAAAGGGAGTACTTATATTAATTGTACTCGCGGAGACGCCTCAAGCGACGAGTTTCTTACAGCAACCCAAATAGCTGGCTTCTTCTCACGCTTGCTTCAAAGAAAACCCTCGAAAATGACGATCAGGAAGGTGTAGAGGTCGCCGCACATGAGGCCTGTCTAGAAAGTATTGTTAATGAGGCTGCGAGTGAGATTGCGCCTAAACATCCTATTGTCTATGACGACTATAATCTTTGTGAAATGGTGTCCCAAAAGAAGCTGAATGAATTTTCCATTACAGTTTTAAAAGACATTTGCACTTCCCTTGGTATTGACACTGCAGGCATAACGGTTCGACGCAAGAAGCCGTACATCGACAAAATACAATCGCTTTGTCAGGAATGCGCATGTCAACAGTGAGGCGTTCTTGGAACATTCTACTGTCTTGTATTAAGATTTTGTAATTCACAAGCGAAAACTGAAAAGAGTAAGAGATAGAAACGAGTTGTGTTGAGAAAAGATAGGCAACATGTACGAGAGGCAGCAAGTCTTTTTTATCGTAGGTCTAGTTTTTGAGTTAAAAAGTTCAAAAATGTTCCGCCAAAGCCCCTTAGCAGATAAGAGACGCCGAAAAACGCTGCAACCCTCTAATGTCTACTCTTTGGTGTATAGTAACATCATTCCATAACTTTTTTATTCTTATTTATATCACTAAAAAATAATGGCGCATTTACATTTCACGTTCCTTATTAGTACAATGCAAGCCGAAAAGGCACATAGAAAGACGTATTTTCACAAATTCGTTTATGGTAGGTGGGTTCTTACTGTCGCCTTTAGGGTGAGCTGGTTTTGTGGCTAAATGTACCAGTCACCAGCAGTTTTGCTACCCGTTATCGAAGGGTGGTACAACAAACTTTCACCTTGTATAAGGATGAGAGAAGTCATCTCTATAACTGATTAAGGAAATGACTCGGTCCACAAGGGGTTTGAAGAATATGTTTTGTTTTATGTTTTCTATCTCTTTGGCACAAAAAGCACGTGGAATTTTTTTATGTACCACTGCACAATTTTTCCCCTCTAATTTCTGATATGTACAAACAATTATGTTTATCCCTTCCGTAAACTGCTGATTATTCTTAATGATTAAGTTGAGCCAGGAGCAATCGGCAATCGGCAATCGGCTTCTGGTTAAACTTAAGAATTCTGGTCAATAATATAGAGACAACGTACTCTTATTAGAATGTTTAAAACTAATTTTATAAATAAAATTTCTCTCTTTTTTGCCCACCATATCTGCATACATTTTTTAATGAGTATTTGCGCTCCCTCTCCATGGCCTTATCACCAACTCATGAAACATGCATGACCACTTCACTCATTGCGTGACGTTAGCTAAACAAACAGTCCTTGAAGGAGGCTTTAGCTCAAGCGTTCAGCACGAGATAACCGTTGGTAAATGGTGTTTAATAAGGGTTCAAACAGGAGATCAAGGAAAATGCTTTACGGTAAAGCAGACTTATTTCAATCATAAATGCTCTTGCTAACATTTTAGATTATGGGACAGAAATAGAACACTCGAGTTGGTTGCTTGCAAGCGATACTGATTTTAATTGTCGAGATGGCTAAATTCAAAGATAAAAATATACTTGGAACCAGATATTTTGAATGTCAGATGAGTATAAAGTTTTTCGTCTTTTCTTCTGTAGTTTATGGGTGAAAAACGATAAAACCAAGGAGAAATATCCAAAGTTTTTTGTTATTTACGTGAAGGAATGTGTCACTTGTTTACACAGTTTATGCTCTGATAATATCCGGATTTTAGAGCGTTATTACTCGCTTCTGATGAAAAGCCCGAAAATGTTTTTTATACGTGGCTAGAGAACAACATTTCATATTGTAAAAAATACTAACTTCAAAGCGCTTGGCGTTTTACCGGATAGGGAAATCATACGGTGAAAAAGAGCGTCGAATTAAGAATTCCGGGCAAGCGAATTTCGGTAATTTTCGGCGGCCCACCGAGACTTTAAAAATCAATACAAATTAGTTTAACTGGTCTAAAATGCCTTACTAAGTGTTAAACATTTCATTTTCATGCTCCAAACAGGGTTAAGACTTGCGCGAATGAAACAGAGCGAAGTTTAGTGGAAGGTATGCTGCACGTTAATTTTGGGTGTTTTTCCAAAAACCTGGAGCATTAACGGTTTTTATTTTTTTGTGGCGTTAATAAAAATATTTCTAGAAAAAAAACCCACCACGTTTCTAAGCTCACCATAGGGTATCTTTGGACGAAATATGGAGAAAATTTATTTTTCATCATGTGCCACGAATTCTCGATCCAGCTCGATCTTAGTGCACATTCCCTCTTAAGACTTGTTCTAAACATAAATCTTGAAAGGCAAATTAAATGCTAAAAAGCCAACACTAACCTTCCAGAAGAACGTAACATGACCGTTTCGAAATCAGTTGACAAGAGCTTTCAGCAACTTTACGTCAACTGACAAAGCCTTCCAGCTGTTAACACTTTAAACTGTGACCATAGGCTTTTTCTCCACGGTATTTCGCCATTTTGATTGATGACTTCAGTGAATCAGACGCTGCAAAAGCCAAAATCTTGAGTGACCCTCGATTCAACTCAGAGAAAGACTCACCATCACATTGCTCAAACCGTTCAGTCGAGAAGAGCTTTGAGCAACTTTACGTTGAATGATAAGGCCTTCAAGCAATTGACACTTTAAACTGTGACCATCTGCATTTTTCCCATTCCATTCTGCTCAGGATAGGCAATTTTGATTGATGACTTCAATGAATCAGAAGCCGCAAAAGCCAAACTTTTGAGTGATGCTCGATGACAAACAGCAAAAGAATCGCCATAATATTCCTCAAAACCACACAGTTGAGGCAAGGTTTCTGCAACTTTACGAACCGTGATAACAACCTTCCAGCAGTGAACACCGCCCAATATTATTCAAAAATTACAGAGTAACTTTCATTTTAACAGCGACAATCTGAAGCAAATATCTAAGCTGCCACACTCTATCGCTGTTGAATCGTATGTTAAAGCCTTCCAGTACAAAGTAATTAACTCAATTCTTTACACAAATACAAAGTTGTATAAAATAGGTTTTAGAACAAATGATTTATGTACTTTCTGTGTCAATCAACCTGAATCATTAATGCATTTGTTCTATCACTGCTCACGCTCTAAACAGTATTGGATTGAATTCGAGCTATATTGGTGCCTTATTTCGAATCAACGAATTCGCCTCTGCTTAGAAAATGTGCTATTTGAAAATTTTGACGGAAAATGCTTGCCCTTCACTTCAATTGCTGAACTATTTTATTATCATTGGAAAACTCTATTTGTGGGACAGTAGGAGCAAACAAATCCTTCCAAACATTTATGGATTTAGGGCCAAGATCAATGCTAAATATGAAACAGAAGAAAAAATCAGTGACAAAGAATTCTTTACAAGAAAGTAGATACTGACGCCTTATTTAAGTTAACTGTATTAACTCCGTATTATTTCATTGCCCTGTTGTACTTTTTTTATAATTTCTTTTAGCCCTGTAATAATTTGACAATTAATTTTGCTTTACTCTGTTAATGTCTCTTGTTAAAGTGTTTTTTTTTTTTTTTTTGGTTTTTGTAGTATTGTAAATGTAATTATTTAATGTGACTATCACTAAACATTTAAAAAAAAAACTGTGGCCATCCCCATTCTATGCCGCTCAGGAAATTATATTTTGCTTGATGACTTCTCTACATCAGAGGCCGCAAAAGCTGCAAAACGTTAACGACACTCGTTTTGAAACATCGCAAGACTTGCCATGACATTCCCCGCAGCTGCATGATATTTATCGTTAAAATAATACTAAATCTTCTTTGTTTGGTTATGACATTTGCTTGAAAGGCCGGCTATATACCTTTTCAACACACTTGGGATTCAAGATACTTAATTCCATTAGCCTGTGGGTTAAAATAACGAAGAAACCAAATAGCATCAGACGTCCATCTTGGTGCTTTGTGGAAAAACAGAGCAGAGACTCTGCAACCGGATGTGATGTCATAAATCAGTGGATCATCGTTATACGAAATTTTGCTAAGTCGTGGCCCCCCCTGTTTTTACTTCAAAAGGTATTGGCACATAAAAAGGATGAGAGCAAAAATGAATTCTCAAAAAAGGAAAAGGTAAATAGATAAATAAGTAAATACACCTGTGAAAGGTTTGAACCCAGGAGTCAATTCAAAGTAGGTTGAGTTTGATCGTCCGGGTGAACGTAGTCCTGAATAGGACTGTTGTTGTTGACAGTGACTGACGTTTCGACAACTTGTGCGGTAGTCATCTTCAGAGTCAAAGTGAGTTGTATCACGTCAGTAGATGGTATTATATACTCTGGTTATTGATCTGATTGGTCAATAAAGTCAAGATGTTATTGGTCGTCTGTCAGTTAAGCCGCGGTGTTATTGGCTATGAAGACTCATAATCAGTAATTGGTGCGTTTCGATCCGTCTATTGTCACAGTTAAGCAGTCGTCTATTGTTAGTCAAATTGTCAGTTCTCCAGTTGATCTCTCGTAGTTAGTTTCGCTTCATCTCGTCAATAAGTCGTTTGTACGGCGCTGGTAACTGTTGGCTACGATTCAGTGGCGTTTGTTCTGAGTTAGTGAACCAGCTTTCCAAAGTAAGACGTTGATGGTAGTCTGTAGAATACGTTATACATGTCGCAGAGTCCCAGTCAATTTGATGTTTCGTCTGTAAATGATGCTCAGCAATGTGATTGTTGACGTCACCATTCCTCATTGCTCGTTTGTGTTCGGTCAGTCGCGTGCTAAGGTTTCTGCCGGTTTCACCAATGTAAGAAGCCTGGCAGTCGCAGCATTTGATCTTCTATACTGCTCCCTGTCTGTCCTCCGGTTTGTCTTTGTCCTTGACATTAGTAAGCAGGTGTCGTAAAGTGGTTATGGGTTTGTGTGCAACACGTACATTGTAAGGTTGTAATATACGTGCAATAGTTTCAGAGGTACCTCTGATGTACGGTACAGTAGCTGTCGTAACAGGGCCAGAGTTGACGTTCGTCTGAGTGTCAGTGTTGCTGTGGGTGTTCCGTCTAACAAAGTTCGTGTTGTAATTGTTCTTACTAAAAACGTTGTAAAGATAATCAGTCTCGTCTTGTAGGCTGTCAGGTGAATCGCAAACTAGTTGCACTCGCCTCGTCAAAGTCCGGATAGTAGTAGCCTTGTGAGAGGTCGGGTTGTACGAAGGAAGACTGGTCTAGTAATCGGTCGGTATGTGTCGGTTTTCTGTAAACAGTCGTTTGTAGTTTGTTGTTGTCGCGAGTGACCAAGCAGTCTAGGAAAGGTATCTTACCATTTTCTTCGATCTCCTTGATGAACTGTATGTCTGCATTCTGTCTGTTAAGGTGTTCGTGAAAATCGTCGATTCCGTCTTTGTGTACGGTGGTGAATGTGTCGTCAATGTAACGTAACCAGATAGGTATAGTTCGCGTGTAGGTAGCTAGGGCTTGTTCCTCGATGTTTTGCATGACAATTTCTGCTACAACAACAGAAACTGGAGAGCCCATAGCTGTACCGTGTAACTGTTTGTAGTGTTTCCCGTTGTACTGAAAATACGTCGAAGTTAAACAGAGGTTTAGTAGGTCCATGATGTCGTCTGTAGGTAGTGGTAGTTCAGCAGTAGAGTTCTTAATAGCATTCTCAGTACAGTTGAGTAAAGTAATTTTGTTTTAGCTCCTTGCAACCTAGCAAATCTAGTGTGTATCAGTGCAACAGGCGTAGGCTAACTCCTAACCCCAGGCTAACCCATCTTTTACTTTCTTTATTCACATAAGACAACTCAGGTTATTACTGATAACGCCGATTCAAGTGATGGTGAAGATCCAGAGAATGGCGAAGATTCTTTTGACCATATGGTAAGGCTTAAATATCAACAGCAGAGGTACCATATTAGCATTATGTAATTTTAAAAGGACTGCCCTTCTGTGATCTCTTCTGTGCCAACAAGTCACGTTGAGGTGGGATAGAGATATCCAACGGACAAATTGCCATTCAGTCAGGATAATTATGAGGGAAGCTATAATTACTTGATCCACTGGATATTTATTACCCTCCTTTTAAACAACTGGGTCCATAGGCCATTCAGATTGCATATTTTTTCGTTGTGGGTATTTTATAATGCCTTTTGTTTTTTATTGTGAATTTTCAGCAAGGGCGAGACGGGTCAAATCACCCCCAAAAAAGAAAAGGAACGCAACTACCAAGAAAATGGCACCCGAACCAAAGGTGAGTAAAATCAAATGTGTTACTAGTTAAAGATCACTTGATTGAGTTGGGTCGTGTGGACTGCCCTTCTGTGATCTCTTCTGTGCAAATAAGTCTTCTTGCCACTTGACCCTCTACAAAATAGTCAGCCTAATGGCTACTTCAGTTTTTGCGTACAGACGTAAAACAGGTCTGACATACATGTTATATCTTTTCCGGTTTGACATTGTATTTTTAATAACGCCTTCATCTGGTCTTTCTTATTTATCAGAAAACGACAAAAACAAAACAAAAGTCAGCAAGACCATTGAAAAAACAGGTAACAAAATAGGTACAAACAGTAAAACGCGCATATTGACAAAAACTATATCTAACAGATTCTTGTTATGTCTTACTGCAGATCGCAAGTACACGTTCTCAAGAAAATGACAAAGGTAATTATCTTTGTAGTAAGTGCTAAAGCTCCCTTTCGTACTCTTATACAAGTACTGATGGATTATTTTGTAAATTTAGTGTAGAACCAAACGTGTCTGAAACACAAGAAATATTCCAAGACCAATGGGTAAGAGCAAGCTTCGTACATCGTGTGTTTTGTTTGGAATTTTTTGTGTGCGTGCAAATATAGGTTATTAGCTGAAAGTGTCTGTTCCATTACAATGGCATGTTCATTTTTTAGTGTCGTCACGATGGTTGTGTGATGACACTGAAAACAGCTGTGTAGCAGACTATAAAGAACTGGCTGCCCTTTCAACTTTTGAGAGTGTGTATCGAGCCCCAATTTCCTTAATCCAGTCATTCACAATAGCTAATGAAACTTACCATTAAACAGAAATAGAGGTCATGATTTATCTCAGAGAGAAGGATGTAAAATATTTGACGCTAATAATACACTTGAACTCTCGTGCATTATAAAATCACTTCTGTTTTTCTTTTAGGATTATGACATAGGGAAACTTTCAGAAGGAGAGTGGGTTGCTGTAGCCTACGATGACGGCTATTACGTGGGACAAGTAGAAAAAGTCAGTCGGCCCGACAGGGTATTTGTAAATTTTCTCAAAAAGAGTAGCCAAAACGACTACTTTTACTGGCCCGAAGTACGAGACAGGGCGAATGTCTCACCAATGGTTATATTTTCTCCAAAGGTGAAGGTCTCAAAAGAGAGCAGGAAGTTTAAAGTTTTAAACTTAAATGCTGTTGTGACTGCCTTTGCATGGTTTTCACGGAAATATTTTTGAGATTTAAACAACATTATGGCTATATGCCCGAGAGCCGGGAATGGTCTTAGACACATGTTTAGACACTTAGAAACATTGCATGAGTAGTAGTGCGTGACTTACGTGCATGTTTTCACTTTTTACAAAACAACTAGGAAAAGGGATTTTGCAGAAATCCTAAAAAATGTTCTGATTGCTGGGGATATTAAGTATTTGCAAACCTTCCCGGCTGCTGCGCATATAGGCAGAGCGTTTAAACAAGTCAGAGCATATTCCAGATGCAGAGGTCTCAAAAGACTTGTTAGATTGATAGATACTTTTCAATGTAGGTTTCACCTGATATCCACAGATAAAATACTTGTGGCCCTCAACATAATGAAACATCCAAAAATAGATTAAGTTTACATGGCGTTCTACCTACTTACAAACAATAAAAAGATTACTGGTCATGAAAGGAACGTTCCCGATTTCCAGCGAAAATGTATCGATCGACTGGGCCTCTTTGATGTCTTTTGGGAGTTCATTCCAGCTTCTAGCTGCTGAAAACTTAACAGCATTTTTGACCATACTAGTCCCAACTTTTGGTAGTATTATATTATGCTTTTGCGTTTCTCACGCCCGCATTATGAAAGTCGTTAGACACTGTTAAAAAATGTAATAGCAGACTTAGCAGACATTTTCCCACAAAAAGTTACTACCGAGTAAATATTCTCTAACTTAAATTCGCTACACAAAAATACAGGACTAAGAAATCGTGTCTGTTCGATCACAAATTGTCTCTCATTCAGAAACACAATGGTATACGACGAAATACTGGTTTATTGTTTGAAAATATGTATTTTTATTGCACTTGCTCTATAAAAACGAAAATTTCATCAATGCTGGGTACATATAAAATACATAAAAGTGATCTCTCAACCACACGTCAGCACAAATCAGTCATGCTTACAGAAAAGGCCGTCAAGATTTCCGTACATAGAAGCCATACATCTTATAAATTTTTCGAAAGACAGGAAAGAGCAGTATTTCCGATAAAACTGTAGCTTTTAACGCCAGGCATCTTTCAAAATCGGAAAAGGAAAAAAAGGCATATCCGTTTTTAAATCAGTTAGTAACAATGATGAGTGTTTGAGGTGGGATCTGTAATGATCGCGAACATCTCTACCCTGGACATGGCACTCAGCCCAATTTTCACTTACATAGTTTTACCATTTGGAAAATTTGCAGCTAATTCAACCGAAGCGATGTACTATAATAAGAATTTCGATACAGACAGCAAGACCTCTGTGCAAAGAAGGTATATTGCTCTCTAGCCTTTGTTCTGTATTAAGGGTACGTAACTTGAACCAAATGTATTTTGTCATTTTGAAATAAAGCATTGTTTCCTCGACTGTCACTGTAATTGTTTTGCAAAGAAGCTGCGCGCGCATAAGAGGCATGCGTATGTGCCATGTGGTGGTGGGCTATCATAACCTAGAATTAGGACCTGCAGCCTTGTTGGCAGTGGTTGCTTTTTCTTGTATTGTGTCTTTACACGACTTAAGACGACTTTGGGATCATAACCAAACATGTTTGGATAAAGGAAAAGATGCGCTGCAACAAAAATACTGAGGCTATTTATTTCTGTTCCGGATAGCAAAAATATTTTTTTCCCAAAGTGCAACGGGATGGAAACTCATAAAGCGACCTAAAGCCAAGGAGTAAAACCTCCCACAACCAACCGAGTACGATGTCTCTTGCTTGCTGTACTTGACCTCGACCAAGGTCAGTGTTAAATTTTAGACCATTTTCCTTCGTCATGAATTTGTAAGAAACGTTCTTCTTTTTCTCATCATTCATGAGATTTTTCGTGAAAACTGGACGTGAATTTTGAGGCTTTTGGGTATCTAGTATTTACTAGTTTAGTTTTTTCCTATCTAGACACAGCTAAAATTGTGTGTGTGGTTTTTGTTTCAGAAATTAATTATTTGCCGGGACAACTGATAAAGGTGTACTGTATTTTTGGCGCGGGTAGTCAGTGGAGTTGTGTTAAGCGGACGTTTTAGTTGGTGGAAGAGTACACCTTTTTTTGTTTCTCACACAAATAGGAATTGAGGATCTGGCCTACTGCTAAGTAGCAATGTTAAGCGAGATTTCAGCCTAATTTTGTATGTTTTGTGACTAGCACAATTTCGTGCAACGAAATTTAATACTGTTGTTCGATCGACCCTAACAAATGCTTTTAAAATGCAAAAGCATGCGAGGTTAAGTGGGTCTCAAGTGACGGCGTAAGTTGCTGTTGCGTGAAGGATAAAGTCCTCCCCATAAAACTTGAAAAAAAGTAAAAATACTGTGCAAAGGAAAAACTTCGTTCTGATTGACATTATGAGCACTCAAACTACTGGAATCCGGTAGAATCACCAATTTTTTATTAGTACTTCATCTGAATGAATTATATTTTGTACCCTGTGTAGGCTTTCACATTTTAAGTATACTTCTGTGCAAAAGCGTGCTCGGCGAACTGGTATTGAATTTTCTAGCAGTTTTTATAATTCGACTGTCTCATACAGCCGCATAGCTTTCTTGAATACAACACCTTAAATTAAAAATCTTCAAAAAGCCACACAAAAAAGTTAGGTAAGTTAACTGTTTTGGAAATGTAGTGAAAGTAAATGTACTCGTGACTTTTTGCAAACGTTTTTGTTGGATATAAACACACCTTCCATCGGCTTTAATTAATCTTAACAGTAGGTTTTAGAACAAAAGGTGAACCATAAATAGTCCTGTGGTTAAAACAAAATTCTTTGTTAATAACTCTATCATGTACTAATTTCAATACGGATTGTGTCAGTGGGAGTGTAGTTTTTTTGTGCCTTATGCGTGCCTGTATGCGCGTATTTTCGGTTACTATCAGACCCAACAGATGTTTTCATTACTAAGAATGTTCTGTGCTTCCTTTAGTGTTTCATTTCCGGAAACAAGAATATCCTTAACATATTATGAGTTGCGATTGGTCATTCTGGCTAATGATAGTGGATAACATATACACGTTATTTGGCATTATCCAGTTATTGAATAACAAGCCTCTCATTGGTTGTAACAGACCTTAAGTTGAACAACGTTAGTGGGACTCTGCACCTCAAAAAATCCTCATATCCGATTGGCTCTAACAGTCAATAATTGCCAATAATGAATAACAACTTTTAGTGCCAATTATTTTGAAAAAGTACCAATCAATTTGAAATAGTGTTAATTTTAAAATAGTGATGATGTATGATGATTGAAATTTAAGCTGTTCAAATTAATGCTCTTGATCCCCTCTTGTTTGCTAGAAAGTAAAGTGAGACAGCAACAAAAGAGTCAAAGATAAGCTGGGAAAAAACTACCTGCATGCCTTAAACGGTAACACAGACTTTTGTTTCCCAACAGCATAAATTAAATATTTAACTGTCACGATCTTCTGTGCTTTTATTTCGTCATCCCACATTTTTAATAAAAAACATTCATATATTCATCATCTCAGTCACAAAGTTTCATTGAAACTGGAGAAAAGCCTGTTGTTCAACTGATACTCGAAGGTGGCCGGATTAAGGATAGTTTTTTTTTGCTCTTATCTTGAAATATTAGCGAGTCGATGTTTGATTTTTCTTTGCGCCCAAGAATTCTCTCACATCCTCTGGCTTAGTATCCTAGCGCCTGTGAGGAAATCGGTCGGCCAACAAACCACAAAACTCCTGTCACATAACCAAGGTCAGCCAAACTGATGGATTTTGTGTTGTTACGTTTATGAAAATGGTAACAGTATGTCTTTCTCTTCATTGTGTAAATGACCTTGTAACCTGATAGCAGATGTCTTATCTTTCATTTATTTGGAGATCAGAAACAATGTGAAGTTACTCGTATGATAAGAGACTCACTGATTGGCTCATATGCGAGATATCCTAACATTCCAAAATATCACGTGTCTTTGTCCCCATTTGATTGGTTTAGAGGTGGGATGATCCCACACACTTAATAGCACTTACAATGGATCGTTCTGATTGGATTATCAGTGAAATATCCCGAGGAAAAAGGCCTTACTCTCCAGTTCCATTTTTAAAAGGAAGTTTGCATTTTTAAATGGAGAACTGTTACTCGTAAACACAAAATTTCTGCAAAAATATTAGCGAATTGTAGTGCTTATTTTACTGCCTTACAATATCAGTAATCTTGAAACTGGAAGGTCATACAAAAGGAAGGGTAATCTTAAGAATCTTAAATTTTTTTAAAAGATCTATTGAGTGGTTTAAAAATTATTCACTAATTTGTTGAAGTAGACTAAAATGTTCAAAAACCGCCAACAAGAGCATCTTAATACATACTAATCAAATCCTTCTTTCCAGCAATCGGCTGGAGCTATCTTCATGATCTTTCACACACGTTTTTAAAGAAATTGAAACTGCTATAAGGTGAAATTGCATGTCAAAAGTGCTTCCTTTTCTACAGATAACAGCCGAACATCAAGATTGTCCATTTTTTACCGTATTTCTAACCACAAAATCTTTATCCCATACTATCTTGATAACGCTCTTACAGATTTTGCTTAAACTTCACGAACATCGAGGCAGCTATTGAAGGAAAAGCTCCCGGAAATAATTTTTGAAGAACAGCTGCCAGTGCCGAGATATAATACTGTAAGTAAAATAGGTAATAGCGTCATTTCGTCGCGATGACAACTCCAATGTCACTGCAACCCTGATCATAATGAATTTTCATCTTTATCTAGTATAACTGTGGGGACAATTTTTCCAAAACTTTGTTTATGGCGACGTATTGGCCCTGAAAAACTGTATCAAGCCACCTTAATGCTTTTGCGTTTAAAGCTGTCATCTAACCTATCAAGTGCTACTTTTCCTTAAAGCTGCCTGGGTAAATCACTATTGTTCATCGGATGGTCATCATTGGTGTGCGCTTCTTGACTCTCATCTTGAAAAATTCGGAGGCTCTTTTTTGTTTCAGTTTAATTACGACTTGAACTTCTTAGATCTAGAAGGTCTCCCCCTCTTTTATAAGAACATTTTAACGGTCTGGCAGATCCTTCATTCCAAGGTACCCCTTAGTGTTAATGAAATTAAAGAGGAAATACTTTGGAATAACTGCTTTATTAAGATTGGCGGAAAGACGGTTTTTTATAAGGCATGGGTTTGTAAAGGCATTTTAAGAATCAAAGATATCCTCAATGCTCACGGTACCTTCCTATCTTTCCAAGAGCTTAAAGATACTTTTCACATTTGTGGTACCTTTCTTGATTACGGTGGTCTTCTGGCCGCGATTCCTAAAGATTGGAAAAATGCTATCTTACATGGCAATCACGAACACACCAGCGAACCAAAGGTAACACAAGCAACCGTTGGAAATGTTTCAGCAAAACATGCACGACTAATGTTTGCAGAGAAAACTTTCTGCCCTCCATTAACTGAATCCTATCTAAGAAAACAAACATTCACTCCTAGTGCCGTGTATGAGCTTCCATTCAAAATCACCATTGAAAATAAGCTAAGAAGTTTTCAGTCCAAACTCATCCACAATATTCTTCCAACGAACCAACGACTATGGAAAATGAATGTTAAATCTTCTCCAAAATGTGAACAATGTGATGCTCCTTGTGAAACTATTAGCCATATTTTTTATGAGTGTCCTGCAGTAACAAGTTTGTGGGAAAAAGTCATAGATTGGTGGAATCGTAAACGTTCTGAAAACATAAATCCCAATCCAACAGAAGTTCTTTAAGCTTAAAAATGAAGTTTAATTTTAAGGTGATTCCCTGGTTTTGCACTGCACATAACAAGATGGCCTCTGTAAAAAAGAGCATGTGAAGTAACATTATTAAAATGATGTGGACCGAAGAGAAACGCTATTGCAATTTTTACTTGCGGTTGTTTCTTGCCGAGGTGATACTCAATGTGGTGGGAATGTGCATAACATAAGCATTACACGTGTTGCCGAGTTTGACTTCCTCATGGAGAACCTCGATGGTGGATGTTTAAGTTGTGCTTATTCACTTTGATTTTCATTTAAACACTTTCTCTATCACATTGTGTCCTAAATGTGATATCTCGATGTAAATTCTGTATAAACAGATTAGACTGTTACAGATAGTGCACTGGTGCACCAGTGCACTAGAGCAGAAGAAAGGTTCATATTGATAAGCCATTGTCAGAGTATTAAGAATGATCATAAATAGATTTTGGACTAGTGTATTAAAGTAAACGGTGCCGAGTTCTGAGGACTTGCTGTAACATCTTCCAATTCCCTTTTCAAGCCTTGATTAGTGTGGTAGGTTGACCGACTTAAAAAAGTGCACGGTGCTTTTTAAATAGTGCAGGAGAGGTCATAATTTTATTTGATTCTAATTTGAAAGAAGGAGGACTAACACCAGAAAGCTCAGGAAAACATCAACATCGCATTTACCCTGTATTCGAAAAACTTGTACACTGCCCTACAACAGCCATTTTAAATTAGTTCATGGCACAATTTAGCGAACTTTCTGAAGGTGTGATTTTACACATTTTTAGCTTCATACCTTTTTAGGCTTCTGCAAAGAACCACTTGTCAAGTGTGCAAAATGTGGCACCGAATTGCTTCTGATCCAGCAATAATGAGAAAGGCCTCAAGTCATGAGTTTGAATCCATTCGCTTGTGAGACACTATAAATGACTGTCAGCTCAAACATCTCGTTAAAAGAATTATTTGGGCATACACTGAGGATTTTATAGTGCTTGATTTGGCAAAAACTTCCATGTCATGGGAATATGTTGACGACGTGTCCAGAAGAAGTCACTGGAGAAAGTTGTGTGTTCTGAACATTGCCAAAATTGTCAATTCAGAATTCCAAGTTTCCACGACCTTGGCGAATCTTTCTGAACTCAATGTTTGTAACTCAGAATTTAGTGATAAACATCTCCTGGAGGCATCGAGAATGTGTCAAACTCTGCGAATACTTAAAGTTTCAGGTTGCCGTATTACTGATCGCGGCATTGAAAATGTCTTGTTGGAAAGTCTTGTTTTCTTCAACATTGCCAACTGCTCACTTTTGTAAGAACAGTCAATACACCGAGTTATCAAAAGTTGGGAAACAACATCTCTTTGTGTCAAAGGTCTTGATAGCCTTTAATTAATATCAATATAGCAGAAGGAGAAAAAACAAACAAACAAGCAACCAAGACGAAAACAAATAAAAGGAAAGAAAAAGTTCTGAGAAAACTGGTTAGGTTTTTGAACCTGTGTTTCTACTTGAAGTGTTGAAATGAGGCTTTGGGAACGATCTTAGCCTTACGAAAATAAGGCTGCCTCTTTGAATGCCCCTGAGAAGAAGACAGCAAATCCCAAGTGCTTTATATATTATTTTTAAATATGCTATCCCTCCTGGGATAAAGAAGCTTCCACTGAAATCCCGAAAGCGTGACTGCAAATTGTTGTCTCATGCTGACGACAATTCTGTCCTGACAGAAGGAGGAATGTGAAAAAATTAGTTCCTTCCAGGACTTAAGTTTCGCGTAGGTTGAACTCGGAAAGCATGTCGCCTGCAAATAATCACAAATGCTAAATGCCACAATTACCGTGCACCTTTAAAAAGCAACTGCAACCCCTTGAGGATCGACAGTCACACAATTTGGAACAACAAAATAATTAAAGCTAATTAAGAGTGTGTCCAAGAGAGAACCAGGCAGGGGATGATGATGCTCAAATCACGAATTTCGCTCAAACTTGGCACAATTGATGGGTTTGGTGAGATATTAACCTCGACAAAAAACAAGGTGGCAATATTGAATTCCCTGGGATTTACAGGGACCCCCCCCTAAAAATCACAAAATCTACTCATTTTTGCATAATTAATTGCAAACTTTGGTTTGGCTGTTCAACAAGTAGAAAAGACAACTTAAAATCTAATCAATTTTATCATATATGTTTATCAGACTTAATCCTCAGTAATTTAATTTATTAATGGAGCTTCGCTTTTAGCCCTGGCTAAATCTATATATTATTTTGACCTGAAATTCTGTCACATAAGTTAACTCCTTGTACCTAAC
Organism: Porites divaricata; assembly: GCA_038088405.1. NCBI lineage: Eukaryota > Metazoa > Cnidaria > Anthozoa > Scleractinia > Poritidae > Porites > Porites divaricata. Next base: position 22,260,983 of record JBBMOI010000002.1, read on the forward strand.
ATTTGTGCCGAGTTTGAGCGAAATCGGTGATTTGAGCATTATCACCCCCTGCCTGGTTCTGCCTGGTTTTCTCATGGACACACTTTTAATAAATCATTAACGATATAGTGACCACACAATGGGGTAATATTCATCTACCATTGCGGGTCGAATTGGAGTTTGCAAATGTTGGTTTCTAAAGAGAGGGCCGGGAAATCTATCGGAGAAAGAAAAAAACAATGAAATATCTCCCAGTGCTGTACAACCCATCCCCAAAATTAATGCAGGATTTGGGTCATATCCTGCACGTATTTTTTGTGGGTGTCTTGTTTTTAAGAGCAATTCTCTGTAAGAATCAAGCAAAGTGGGAAATGAAAAATTTTGACCCCCACTCAAATTTTGCATGCAATTAGATATTGTGGGGGGATGTTTAAAAATGCACTTTGTTAAGGTTGCTACTTTATTGTTGGCATGGTAATGCCAAATGTTTGTTGGTGGCACCAAACCGAATATTTAGCTCTGAAACTGTTGTAAAAAGTGCAAAATGCATAGTTCTGTTTCTCCAGAACATGGAAACGCTACAACCCAAGACTTAGAGCACATATAATGCCATCATTCTAGTTTACATTCATGTATCTTGCTTTTAATTATCTCAAATTTGATCAAAATAAATGGTCAATCAACTACATAGAGTTATGTCCTTTTGAGTTGATGGGTAAAGTAAGGTTATCTTTTCCTTGAATTTGTCCAAAAGTACGACAGTTCTAGAGCTATAACTAAGCAGGCAGTTTACACCGAAGTTCTAGTTACTAAGTCTGTAAAAATCTCTGCGGGGCGGGCTCTTTTGATTCTATGGGCAGTTAACGAACCCCAAATTTCAGTTTTCGTATGTTTCTTCACAGTTAACATTCTATCTACTCATCAAAAAAATTCCTACAACACTAAAACTGCCTTCAGTATTAAAAGAATATTATCTACCGAGTCATTTTCTGATCAAACAGTAGTGACTGGCTTTAAGTCTTTTAAACAATATTGATCAAAACAAAGCTTACTTGAAAATGGTTTCCTCCGGTTGACCTCGATCCACGATTCATACTCCACTTAAATTCTGTTGCTCAAACCCTTCCATGTGCCTGGTCGTGCTATCACCATTGTAAGTCATCTGAGGTACTTACAACAAGTTATAAAGAGATGCAAAAATCACACAGAATTTTACTAGGCAAGCCAAGCTGCACCTTATAAGCACGCACATTTCCTCCTTGAATTTACGGCTTATTTTTCTCTCAGATGCCACCAGTCGCTCCAAAAGAAGTCAAAACTTGAGCATTTTAGCCATAAAGCCAATTATCTAAAGCGCTAAAATCCAAAAACTTGAACCTAAAAGCTTAGACTTAATAATTGAGCATTCGTCGTCATTATTTTTGTTGACATACCGGCCCGCTTGAGAATACAAGTACTTAGAAGAGCAATGTATAAGCGCTATATAAGTTCTATTATTATTATATATTATTATTTTGCATCTTGCATGATGGCTTCATGTAGTGATCAGAAAGAAGTGTCGTACAAAGATGTTCAAGGATACATTCATGATGTCTCCCCAATCAAATCCCTGCCAATCTGAGATCAAACAGATATTTCGACTTTAAGTTACAGCAAGGGCAGGATCAGACAAGAGTTGTTTGTTTTAACACTGAGAGGAGAGATGAGGTGAAAGAGAAGGGAGAGTGCAAGATCCCCATCACGGTAACCAACGTGAATCTTAGCAAAAGGAAATACACAGACCACATAGAGTACCAAATAAACAAATTCTCAAAGGGTTTGCAGAGCAAAAAATCTTTCGTTCTAGTGGAAGGAACTTGAAGGATGCTGTGAAATGTCCATAAAGGAAATTCTAGACAAGAAATCTGATGGGGATGTTGTCACCTTGAGCGCAAAAGTTCTACAAAAACTAGAAGTTTCAAGTATATATTTGCGCCTCATGAAGAAAGATCTGAATAAGTGCGATTTGGTACTTGGAGATAACACTAGTGCCATTGTTATTACAGTGTGGGAAGAGAACATTCAGAAAGTAAATGTCGATAATTCCTATTGTTTTCATTTAGTTACTGTGAACAGTTTCCACAGGAAACAACTGAACTCTAACAGGGCAAGTACGATCAGTAAGTCTGACAATGTTGTAACTTCAGAAAAAGTGAGTGATATCACCAAAGGGTTGGCGACTAATGACGTGAGTAGTGAAAGTGTAACTGGACGTATTTTAGCAATAAGTATTAAGAGACTGTACACTTGCATAAATTGCAAGTCCCAAATTGCAGATATTCCAGGGCAATTCGTTTTAAAATGTTTGAAGTGTGCATTGGCCATACAGAAGGTAGATATGGCTGCAAGTGCCACAAGCGACATTGTAATTAAAGATGATAATGGGAATAATATCAGCAGATTTTAATGTCCAAATGCTGTAATGCAGCCTTTCTTTTCAAAACTTTCAGAGATGCAATTATTTAGCATCAAAAAAGCAGATTTGGCCGAAATATCAGCAGAAATGATAGAAGAAACGATGCTAAATTTGAAAAAGGTGAAATTCGAAGTTGTTATGAAAGATAAAATTATTACCAAATCGAACATGTGTAGTTCGTTTATGCTAGGGAGACCTTTGCCTAGTCCCTAGGCCTCATTATTATGCGCGGCTGATGCGTTTTGGGTCACGTGGTCCGAGAAAGTTTTTGAGGCCTAGACAAACTCAGAGAAGTGAGACATTTTGTCTCACTTGGGGCAGAGCTTTTATGGGAAGCAGGCGAGCTGTCAATAACTTTTCCGCGCTGATGAAAGATCCATGGAGAGTACAGAGGATAAAGGGCTAAACCGAGCATTATTATTCCATGCATGTTTTCATTGTTTAAAGTCCTATTGGCCTTTCTTTTTCATTTATCTCATTAAACTAATTTGAACTTTATTTCGTCTCAAAAACTATTTGTAGGCTGGGCAAAACAGCGTCGCCAAAAAATTATTTGATCAAGAATTGGAAGGTAAGCTAAAGAAATAAGTTTATATTTATTCTTGGATACGAAAGGCTATCTTTCGTTTCTCTGCCTTCACTTGCTCCTATAAATTTCTCATAATTTCACTTCGAAATACTTCTGATACGTTTGCTAACAGATTTGGAAGCTTATCAAACTAATCGAACAGGCTCTTGAATTTGGTTCTAAATGTGGTAGAATGTCAACAAACTACTGTTTGAAATCTTTTTATCAATAAGAAATATCATTTTAATGGTAAATTTGAAAATGAACTAAAATAGAAATTACTTTGGCACGTTATACAGTAGTCTTCTTTCCGATTTGTTCTTTTATAACACGAACTAGGCTAGTTGTAAGTGTCAATAGTGCCGGTCTTTCATAAGTGAAGGATATTCACACACAAACTTATTTATAGATTATTTCAGTTGACCGTGAGAACTTTCCAAAAATACTGACACATGCGCACTCTGAGATTGTCTAGGTGTCTCCCGGCCGGTTGTCTTGGATACGTCACTGAAACTAATTGACCGAGAGGGACTGGGAAAATGCTATAAAGGGACTAGGCAAGGGAGACCTATTAAGTATTTGACAGAGGAAAGTTGGGCTTTGTATTTGCCACGGCCGACAGTTTTTTGGGGGAGCTGTTCTTCACTTTTACCAAAGTATTTTCCAGTGTTTTCTTGTAATAGCTGTTATCCACTTGATGTGCACAGTCCCTGATGCAACTGTAATTAAAAAAATATTTGTTAATTCTTGGCTTGCATGTGACGTCAGAGATGTTTCCAAATTTGGGTATCCGCCATGTTGGTGTTCCACCGCGGGTGAAATTTACATATGTTTATATGCCATCGCTGTGGAATTACTCGAAATTACAACGGATTCTTCAGAAAAGGAACGTGTTCCTTCAATAGATGAGGCTTTGCAGTAAAATTCCAATATTATCTGAGTATTGCAGAAAACTAGACAACCACGTAAAATGAAGATATCTAGAAAAAATCGCCGAGGTTGGAGTGGATCCGGTCACTATTCCCGATGAACAGTTTAACTCTCAGTGCCTTCCTCCAATCGAAGCGACAGATTTGTTAAGCTACCTGGTTCTGGAAACGAGTTTTTACACCAAACAGAAGTTTAAGACACACAAAACTTTGGAGGCCTAAAACTTCATGGTCTCGGGATTCATTACGAGTATTCAAGGTTACATTGTCTCTGGAGAGCACATTGTTGCAGAAAAAGTGAGACATTCACAGCGAATGAATGACCCTCTGATCTCTGTTTGGGTGACTGCCGAGAAAGATGGAACAGTCAATTCAGCTCATTGCTTAGGATGCAAAGCAGGGCTTGCAGAATAATGCTCACACGTAGCAAGCGTGTTATTTAACATTGAAGCATGGACAAGAATTTGCGGTAAATTGTCCTGCAGCGAAGTAAAATGTACGTGGTTATTACCCTCATTTGTAAAAGAAGTTCCTTATGCTAAAATGCGGTTCATAACCTCTGCTAGAAAACCGAAAGCAGATTTGGATGAGAAAATTGAAAACTTAGGCGAAAACAGAGAAGCAACATCCTCTACAGGCAGTGGAAGAAAAGTGACCGTTCAAGTTCCCATGCAGGCACAAATGGACAACTTCTATGCAAATCTAAACATATCAAGTATTAACTGGTGGCTTTGAGGCTCATCGAGACTTACTAGCCAGTTTGTGTCACAGAGCAGAAGTATCCCAACAATCCCAGACCTTTTTGACGGTGAGAATTTAGAGCTGTAATATACTGACTTAACTAAATAAATGCTTTAGTGTAGAAATTTGTTTGTCAAGTGAAGAAATTTTGCAAATTGAGAAGGACACAAAAGTGACCACCATTTCAAGGGTATTTTATCACTGGATTGCAGAGATGGACTCTAGATTATTTCTTGTTTATTGGCCAAACAGAGAGCAACTTTGAAGGACTACGCCCCAGTGTTTCCAGTACACATTTGCAAACAAAACCACTGTGATTATTGATTGCTTCGAGGTGTTCATTGAAAAGCCACCCAATTTGCTGACCAGGGCACAGACTTTCTCAAGCTACAAACACCACAACACCATTAAGCTTCTAGTAGGATGACCCCACAGGGAAATATTTCTTTTGTTTCAGAAGCTTGGGGAGGTTGTGTCAAAGATTAGTTTCTAAGTGAGAATTGTGGTTTTTTAAAAAAATGGCCAATAGGGGACTCACTGTTACTTAATATCTTGGGTTGAGGTTTCCAAAACTGGTAATCCCAGCTTTCACAAGGGGAAAGACTCAGCTGGACCCAGAGCATGTGGAGGAGACAAGAGGTATCACAAATGTCAGAACCCATGTAAAAGGTGTGATTGGACTACTTAGACGAAAGTATACCACTTTGGAAGGAACTCTGCTGACTGACTTTCTGATTTGTAATAGTGAAAAACCATCGTATTCCATTGGTGGATCAAATGATAACAGTTTGCGCTGCTTTTGTTAACTTTTGTCCTCTGATTGTTCCATTTGGTTAAAATGAATTTCAAATTGCACTTCATAAATGTCACCTCAATATAACAATGCTTTGCCTTTATTGTTTCACTCGATCAACAGCAAATTCAAAGTTAACACAGAAAAAGCTGGGCACTAGCCCCTGATAACTCCTTGGCACACCCCATATCTCCCACCTTTTTCCTTCGCTCATGCTAACAAGTCATGTCTCAGCAAGGGGACAAGACTGCTTCCAGAGAAGAACCAAATCCAGGACCCAACGTTTGTTGCTACAACCAGTTGCAAAAAGACTTCACACATTGTACCTAACTTGGACGTCAAGGCTACGCACTGGAGACCCATCCCTCTTCCTTTTCAAAGTTGGTCACAATAGGAGATCATGCTTAAATTTTCAAGGAACAACATTGAAAATAGGGGAGGGATGGAGGGGGGACTGTTTAACATCCTGAGATGTGTGATTGTAAAGTGTAACTAACCCAATAAAAATGTTTCTTGCTAAATGAACTCTCCTTATTGTTCTGATCACTTGTGTGAAAATTATCGTGATTGACAAAATCCCTGCGCTTCCATGGCTGTTTAAGGTAGTAGTAGGGAGTTTAGTCACATGACTTTCCCACGCAAAATCGAGCCAAACAATTACCACATCGAAATTTTCCCTTCATTCTTGCTAATATATTGTATTCTTCTGCAATTAAAATTCACTTACCTTTAGAAGATACCTTAGGGAATAAAACTTTTAAATTTCATAATCATTGGTGGCATATTTCTATGTTAATGATCCAATCAAAGTTGCAACTTGCCTTCAGGGAGCACAACTGAAGCATGGCCACCATGCTTGACAAACCAGGCCTGACCCGGGGTAAGAAAAATTCGATTTCGCAGTGCTTATTGGGTGCAAAACAATGGCTAATGTATGAAACAATAGAGCAAAAGGATCAGGGGACTCCTAGACAGTAGTTTCTTTGGTCAAACGTCCATAGTTTACGAAATATCGTTATCGGTTTAAACTCGACCTTGAGTATTTTATGGACTCTTAGGTATCTGTTTAGCGAAAAATTAGTCAAATTTGACGTGGTTTCATGTGCCGGAGAGCAATTTATAATATGTGACTTCCAACGCGTGCCGACAAATGATGGCGAACAGTGAGGATCAAGTTCACCAGGAGCCATCAACTTCAAGGAGCCTTTCAGATTCAAATGAAACAGAAGGTAAGCAGATATTTCCTTGCTTTATTCAGCTGTTTTAGATATTAACTAATTTATGCCTCATTTTTACATACAAATTATTTGAAAAGAAAATTAAATGTGCTCGAGGAGCTATGGTTCTGCTCGGGCTTTATTTATCAATTTTCTCACTGAAGCAGAAATTTTCAGTGCTTGGTCTAAATTGTGTAAGACATGTTTATGCTTGGCTTGAATTTGCAGCTATTATTGGAATCTTATACATAGGTATTCTTTTGTTTAAGAGTCTGATATAAGTGTTGTTTTGCTTGTATATGAAGTAATTATTTGAATTTCCACCAGGCAAAGAGAAAATCTGGAGCTTGTGCAGAAGGTGCTAGATTTTGACATGTCAAGTATTGGTTTGGACTGATCAAGCTTTACTTGATGGAATTATGCTTAAATTCTGAAGTGTTACTTAGTTATAAGAACAGAGATTTAAGGATTTTTATTTCATAGACAGAAATAATCTTTGGGGGACCTTACTGTGAGAGAAATGGTTTACACGTGGCAGCCTTGAAGAATGGAGATCTGAAACCTTTGCAGAGGGAGTCCCTAACTGTTGGCATCATCCTGGAGCTCTGGAAACAGAAGAATTCTGTAAAACAAATGCTTCAATGGATAACTGTATTGGCTCCACTGGAACTTCAAATGTATCTGCCTGGTGTGACAGCTCAAAATCTGAACAAAGCATGCAATGATTTAATGAAAAAGGCCCAAAAGCTGGGTAAAAATAAAAAGAAAGAGGAACTTGAATTGCTAAAGCAAAGTTTGTTTCATTTACCTGGTTCGAATGCACCAATGGCTAGAGAAACACTAACACCAAAGTCAAAAAAAATTGCGGAACTAAAGGATGAAAACAGGGGGCTGAAAAGATCTGTCAGCAAAACGCTCAGTTTTAGTGAGAGATTGATGGATGAGCAAGATTCTTTGATTGATGACCAAGCAGCTTTGGAGTATGAATATTTTTCAACTGTTGAACACATGCGTTCAATTACGAACAAAATTGCTGGTGTAGCTTCAAAATGTAAAATGGAAAGGGATGCCTTTGAGCAAGATCTAAAAGCTTCACAAGAACAGTTCAGTGAACAGTCAGAAAAGCTGAATGAGATTGAAGAGAAACTTGCATCGTATACACCTAGAAATGTAAACAAGAGGCAGAAAAGGGCCCATTCAAAGATTAATGATCTTAAATCCAGAATTTCTGAACTTGAAGTGGAAAAGTGCAGTATTTCAAATGAGCTTTCAGAAGTCAAGGAAAAATGTGAACAAACCAAAAGTGGAGTTGAACAGCTGAAACAACAGAAAACTGGCTTACAGAAAAAGGTGTCACATCTGAAAAAGCAAAAGAGCACACAGGCCAATGAAATTAATTTGGTGAAGGAACATAATGCTGCCAACATATTAAAGCTTGAATCATCTGCCAAAGAGTTAAAAAAAAAACAACAAAGAATTAGAAAAGCTAACTTGCTTGCTGGAGGATGAAACAATCTGCACATTTGAAGATGGAAAGTATGTTGACGAGGTGCGAGAAGTTATCATGGACCTGCTAGCCATGAATGTCTCAATGAGCAAGGTCAATGAAGTAATACAAACAGTTCTGAAAAAATTGGCAGGGAAGAGTTTATCAAGACTTCCAAGCAAGGCCGTCCACTCTCGCCTACTTGTTGAAGTCAAGCACCTCGCTGATACACAACTGGGGAGGGCTATGCTAGAAGAACCTGATCCTTCCCAGGTAGTTGGAAACACCTCCATGGAGATGGCACTACAAAATATCATCACCACTACCAGGATTTCTGTAGTGTTCACCAATAAGTACATCGTGCGTGCCTATGATATATTGTAATCCGCAAAGCACTGTGGGTTTGTTGTTGGGATTGGCGGCCATCTTGCAAAGCATAGCGAGTTATTAAAATGTGTTGGGTTTTCGACTTAAAATCGAGTGTGTCGTTTTGCCATCCACCCACAAATACTACATTGGCGACGAGGATGTTAGTTGTTCCGCCTTTGTGAATACTCATTTTGGAAAATCCGCGTGAAGGAAGCGAGATTTTCAGGCGAATGCCGAGCAATCACGAAGAGAGTACAACGGGTGCCACGGCGGCAAGTCAGCCAACAGCGAGTCAGGCAGGTCAGGAAGCTCAACCGACACAAGTTTTGGCAACAGAAGTACGAAATCTACCCTGCTTCAACCCCAGGGAAGATCCAAACACCTTATCTGTGCGTTGGAAGCGCTGGAAGCGTTCATTTGAGTTGTATTTGCTGGCAAAAGGGGTTTCAAGCGATCAAAAGAAAGTCGCTTTACTGTTACACACCACGGGAACGGAACTGCAGGAGTTATACTATACCCTCGCAGCCACGGAGGAGGAATTAAAGCCCTATGCTGATGTTACGAAGATTTTGGACGACTACTTCGTACCAAAAGTTAATGTTCCCTTCGAACGGCATGTATTCAGACAAATGGAGCAGCAGAATGGTGAGAAAGTCGATCAGTTTGTGTGCAGGCTGAGGCAGAAGGCCATTACATGCGATTTCACAGACGTCGACGAAACGATCCGCAACCAACTGATCGAAAAATGTCTGGACCAAAAGCTCAGGAGGAAATTCTTGGAGAAAACTAATGCCACATTAGCTGATCTACAGGACACTGCAAGAGCCTACGAGGCAGTTAATGAACAGATGAAGTCTATGGATAAGTCTTCACACCAGTCAGGACAAGTCAACTGGATCAAGCAGCAGAAATTCCAGAACAAAGGGAGGGGACAGAGTGTAAACAAAGGGAAGAAAAGTGGACAGAGCCACAAGACACACAAGCCTGGAGATGATCAACCACATAGATGTTATAGGTGCAATCGTTTTGGTCACTTTGCAAGAGACAAAGAGTGTGAGAGGTGTGGGGTGCGTGGTCATTATGCGGTCTGTTGTGAGAAGAATGGACCGGGGAAACCACCTCCCAGAGTCAATCACCAAAGCTATCAGGCTAGGAACAGAAAAGCCTACCATGTAGCAGAGGGTGCAACTGGCACAGAGGATGGATATGCATTTGTTGTCGGAGGACAGAAGGACACTGGAGAAATTACACTTAAGGCCAGCGGAGTAGAATTGGACAATGTGTTAATTGATTCAGGTGCATCGTGCAACTTGATCGATTATGGGACCTGGAACAATCTGAAGCAGAAACACATCAGGTGTGAATCCAAAGTGTCAGACAAGAAGCTGTTTGCATACAGCCAGAAGGAACCGATGGAAGTCGTAGGGACATTTGTTGCTGAAGTAGCATGCGATGCTAGTGGTGAGGGGTGTGTGGATGAATTCACTGTCATCAAAGGTACTGGGAAACCGTTGCTTGGAAGGAGCACCGCAGAGAAACTTAAAGTGAAACGAGTGGGACTGAGTCTGTTCAGCGAGCCCCGAGTTTGTTCAGTGGTGTCAGAGGGGAGTGATGAAGGTATCCGTGAGGAGTATGCCGATATACTCAGTGGAGTTGGAAAGTTGAAGAATTACCAGCTTAAGCTACACATCAACAAGGATGTCAAACCAGTAGCTCAGCAAGTGCGCAGACTTCCTTTTGGACTCAGGGATAAAGTCGACCAGAAGTTAGATGATCTGCTAGACAAGGACATTATAGAGGAAGTACCAAACACTCCTACTGCATGGGTATCACCGCTGGTGGTAGTTCCGAAGCCAGACAGCGACGTACGAGTGTGTGTAGACATGAGGAGGGCGAATGAAGCAATTGAGCGTGAGCGACACCCAATCCCAACGATTGAGGAAATTTTGTATGATCTCAATGGATCCACCGTTTTCAGCAAACTGGATCTCAAATGGGGATTCCACCAAGTCGAGCTAGAGGAAGAGTCACGAGAAATAACAACCTTTGTTACCCATCGAGGCCTTTATCGGTACAAAAGGCTCATGTTCAGGATCTCGTCAGCACCAGAAAAGTACCAAAAGGTCATATCGGATGTTATCCGGGGGTGCAATGGAGTAGCGAATATTGCGGATGATCTGATTGTTCACGGAGCAGACCTGGAGGAACATGATCGGAATTTGAATGCAGTTCTACAGCGTCTACAGGAGAGTGGACTGACCTTGAATGGAGAGAAGTGTAGGTTTAGACTGCATAGATTGACCTTTTTTGGACATGATCTGAGTAGTGAAGGAGTTGCACCAAGCAAAGAGAAGGTTGCTGCAGTTGTGAATGCACAGGCTCCCAAGAATGCTTCAGAAGTGCGGTCGTTTGTACAACTTGTGCAGTACTCGTCAAAGTTCATTCCTAACTTTTCACAAGTCGCAGAACCTCTACGGAAATTACTGAGGAAAGAACAACCCTTTGTCTGGGGTACTGAACAGCAGGTTGCATTTGAGGAGCTCAAACGACTGATGACATCAGCAAATGCTCTTGCCTACTTTAGAGGTGACTGCAAGACAAGAATTGTGGCAGATGCGGGTGTGGATGGAGTGGGAGCGGTATTGCTTCAACTACAGGACGGTGAGTGGAGAGCAGTGTCATATGCTTCCAGAAACCTTACAGAGGTTGAAAGGCGTTATGCACAAACGGAGAAGGAGGCGCTGGCTTTAGTTTGGGCTTGCAAGAGGTTGAATCTCTACGTGTATGGGCGCGAGTTTGAGCTGGAGACAGACCACAAACCTCTGGAATGTATCTTCAGCAGAACGTCGAAGCCATCAGCAAGGATTGAGCACTGGGTACTTCGCCTACAGTGTCACAACTACCGAGTGGTGTACCGCCCAGGGAAGACAAGTATTGCGGACACTTTGTCCAGGCTGAACCAGGCCAATCCAAAGGATCCTAGCAGTGAGAAAGAGGATATTGTCAGATTTGTTGCTAAGGAAAGCGCACCAGTTAGCTTGACTCCGAGAGAGATTGAAAGGGAGTCTGAGAACGATCCAGAATTAGTGACTGTGCGCCAGTACATCCACACAGGAGATTGGTCGCAATGCAAGATGCCAGGTTATGTGAGTGTGAAGAATGAACTGTGTACCATAGGAAAACTAGTGCTTCGAGGAGATAGAATCGTGATACCTCAGAGTCTTCGGAAATCTGTATTGGAGTCAGCCCACGAGGGACATCAGGGCGTTGTTAAAACAAAGAGTAGACTGAGAACCAAGGTCTGGTGGCCTAAAATGGATGTGGACACAGAGCGAATGTGCAAAGGATGCCATGGGTGTCAGGTTGTGGGAAAGTATTCACCCCCTGAACCAATGCAGAGGACCGAGCCGCCTACTGGGCCCTGGCAGGATGTTGCAGCAGACCTTATGGGACCAATGCCCAGCGGGGAGAACTTGTTGGTCGTAGTTGATTATTATAGTCGCTATTACAAAGTGGTAGTCATGCGGTCAACCACCACACCCAAGATGATTACCGCCCTGTCAGAAATATTTTCAAGATTTGGATACCCTTATTCACTCAAGACAGATAATGGCCCACAATTTGTGAGCAAGGAGTTTGAGGAGTTCTTACATGAGTGCGGAATTGAGCATAGAAGATCACCACTGCTATGGCCACAAGCCAACGGTGAAGTAGAAAGACAGAACAGAACCCTCTTGAAGACCCTAAAGGTCGCAGAAGTAGAAGGGAAGAAGTGGACGGAAGAACTGCCAAAGTTCCTTTTGGCGTACAGGTCAACACCTCAAGTCTCTACAGGTGCCACGCCAGCCTTTCTAATGTTTGGTAGGGAAATCAAGTCCAAGTTACCAGAGTTGAGAGCGGACAAGTCAGTTATTGATGAGAGTACAAGGGACAGAGACTGGAGTCATAAGCTAGCACAGAAAGCCTACGCAGATGGAAAGCGAGGTGCTGTACGGAGTTCAATAGTTCCGGGAGATCAGGTGCTGTTAAAGAATACCAAGGGCACTGGAAAACTAGCGCCAAACTTTGAGCCAGAACCCTACTCTGTGTTAGCAAAGGAGGGACATCAAGTAACTGTGAAGTCCAGTGAAGGAGCTGTTTACAGGAGAGACAGTTCTTGGGTTAAGCCCTATGTTTCATCCGACGAGGTCAAACTTGCCCCGGAGGACACTAAGATTAAAGACTCGGGCACTTCAGACCCAAAGCCTATAGAGGAAGAGTGTTCGAGACCAAGGCGTACCATTAAACCACCAGAGAGACTTGAAGACTATGTGCTAGGGAAACTTTAAGACTCTATACGGGATGTGTTTTAAAAAAAGAAACTTACGTTGTTGACATTTAAGCTGTTTTTGCAAAAGTACTTTTACATTTAAACCGTTGTAGTGCTGAACATTTATACTGTTATAGCGGAAAGGAAGGGATGTAGTGTTGACCAATAAGCACGTTGTGCGTGCCTATGATATATTGTAATCCGCAAAGCACTGTGGGTTTGTTGTTGGGATTGGCGGCCATCTTGCGAGGCATGGCGAGTTATTAAAGTGTGTTGGGTTTTCGACTTAAAATCGAGTGTGTCGTTTTGCCATCCACCCACAAATACTACAATTTCCAAATTACAACTCCCTCTTGTCAGACATACTCAATGGGCCTTCTTGAGTTAGGAAAGTCTGACACAGAAGCCATCATGGATTCGTTTAAGTACAGAGTTAAGGAAATTGTAGAAGCATTCAGCAGTGGTGGGGATGTATCAGTTGAAGATAAAGTTGCCGAGTTGGTCACTTCCATCAAGAGCACCATGTCTGATCAGGGACCAACTAATGCCGCCTTTAATGAGCAACTGACTGAACTGAGAAAGGAATTACTCCCAAAAGTGGTTGAAAAATGGGAAGACCTTAGCGAAGATTCGAAGAAATCCCTTGAGGAAATGGGAAACTACTATTGCAAATTGCATTTACTTGTTAATCTTGGTGAAGAAGCAAACAAAGCCTTAAAATTGTTTGAACATGCTGCAACAGAAGGCAGAAATCCATTGGCATTTCTTTCTTCAAATGAGTCTGGTTCCTGTGGGCTAACAAGAACAGCATGCAAAGCTTTTCATCCCCATGGTAGTCAGACGGCTGCAGTCTCCGAGTATTTTAATGTTCATCTCTGAAAGTGGTGTGGAAAGCAAACTGGTTGAATTCATTGGGAATCGCTTCAACATAATATTTTACAACTCTGCTGCTGTTTTCTACCATAAAAGCCATATACAGGATTTCCTTTTTAAGTGGCCTTCACCAAATCGCCTACTACAGCTTGTGGCTAAAGACATTGTAGAACCTGTCTACTTAGCAGCAGTTAGAGCCCTTGGAATTCTGGACAAAGTTGTCACTGGCCCCTTTTTTAGATTAACTGAGAAAGCAAAGTCTGTTCTCGAACTCAATCCCCATTTGAAGTGAATGCAAGAGTGCTTTGAACAATGGAGCGTGGATTCCTCCCCACTACTGGAAGGAGCAACTTTGTTTGATGAAGACATTGTTCCCATCCACCGAGATGACATGTTCGACAGCCTCTTTGAAGAACAAAGTGTTCAGTTGGAGACATTGACACAAGAGGCCCTTGAGATCATCTTCAACTCATGGCTCATCCTCTTGAATTAAAAGACAAGCTCAAGATCAGCTCCCTGGTGGAAGTATGCATCTCCATCTTCTGAACAGTTAGCACAGGCAGCAAATGTTCCTGCAACTAACATGGCATCTGAGAGAGATTTTGGAGTCTTCGATTTACTCTTGCATTTGAAGCCTGCAGCAAGATTGATTTCCCATGAAGCTCTTGTAATGTGGACAAACAATAAAACTACTGCTTGGCTTAATTCACTGTCACCTGAAGAAAAGGAAAAGTGCATGGCTGATGCAAGAGCAAATACCGGTGCAATCCTGGCTCGGTACAAGGAAAGAAAAGAGAAAATTTTCCACCAATGGAAGGAGAAGTTATTACAGAAACAGAGAGCAAAGGAGGAAGCCGAAAGAAAATTACGACAGCAAAGACTAAATCTAGTGAATGGCATGACAGAGTTGGGGGGTCCATGGAAGTCTGAAAAAGAAATTAAAGAGGGTCTGATGAAGTTTGCTTCTGAAAAGGAAAGGCAAAAGGCTCTGGTAACACAGCTCCAGTTTCAGAAAGTAGTCCTTTAAGCAAAAGCACCGACAAAAGAACACTTTCAGCAAGGAAAAACTGTGCCTGGCAAACGGATTCTTTTTTCAGTCAAGCAGCTTTCCCAACGCTTGCTGGAAATTATTGAACTCAACAGCTTTCAAGAAACTGAGCCCGAAAATGAAGGTGGACTCACCTACCGAAGTTTAGATGATCAAGCCAAAACATTATCCGAAGAAAAAGCCAAGCTTCCCAATAAGTTAAGAGGTTCCCGTAGAAAGGTGCTAATTTCTAGGAGCAAAAAACTGCTTCCTCAATTCCGAGAAAATCCTCTTTTCCTCGTTGGAAAAAAGGTTATGCACAACTGCATTGAGGATGGTTCTGAGCAGCCAGAATGGTTCAATGCGACTGTTGTGTGCCTTACTGTTGTTACTGTTGGAGCAGATCCTGAGTACATTATCAAATATGACATTGACAATGCCATTACTAAACGATTTAGACAAGGGGGATTTAATTTTACTTAATAATGACTTGAACATTTTTTTAAAATTGTTTGATTCCATAAAAACACAGAGGCAAACTAGTGTGACATGGCCCCTTTAACTGGGACCACAATTAGCTTATTACCATGGAAACGAGCACCTTTAATTTTACTGTTTCTGGTCTCTGTTTTTTTAGGCTGAATATTATAAGTTTCCATTTACTTGATAAGCTGACATACATAGTGATGTATAAATTATAACAAATAAGGTGGTTGTCATGGAAACAGAACCCTTAAACTTTGATCATTCTTCATTGACCTCGGAAGGGTTAGAAAATGTCAGGTTGTCTGTTTTTGATCAGTACTTTTTGTTTTTTGATAAAATTTACCCTATTTATTAGTATTTTTTGCACTAATTTATGTGACGTCATCAGGGTTGTCATGGCAACTTGATTGACACATAGGATGATAGCTCTGTCAAAGTTCTTTATGATGGCCACGTTTCATGGCCAAAGCTTGCTTCGTTCCAAAGTTATAGCTGAAAATGTAATTCAGAATGTTAATTCTGGTGCCACTGAATATTAACAAAAACCATACTTGCTCTTGTATTTGAATTTCCATTAAATTGCTAATAAAAATAATGTTTAAAAATTCATAACTCTGCTTCTATTAGGCCTATTTCCATCATTTAAACAACAAAATGTTCAGAAAAATATGGAGAATTTTTTAGCAGTGATTTCAAGGTTGAATAAAATTAAGGAAAACCGAGCCAAAACTCCCTAGTAGTAGATACCCGCAGAATTGTAAAAAATTGACCATTCCCTAAGGAAGGTTTATACATCCCAAGACCCTCTCTAATGCTTCTATTTTCTACTTCTGGGTTTTTTTACTTGTTTTAAAATGCGCGCCCTTACCATTGCTTGATTTGAAGGGCTCTCTAACGTTTATTTTTTGTTTATTTTTCGTTTCCATGGTAATCGCGCATGATTACCATTGTTTTCGCCGTTTTTTCTCTAAAGACAGCACCCCTAGAGCCCTCAAGGAGCTGCCTGGTACTTTTTTCATATCGTGGGAGCCTGGTAACTAGTGTTTACGAAACAAACCACTTTTGAGAACGTGAGCAGCCATTTCAGAAAGTTTCAGAGCTTGTCTTACGTCTTTGCCCGTAATGTTTCTTTGTTTCTGGTTGAAACCGTCATTTGAAAATGCCGGGAACTAAATTTAAGTCGCTTTGCCGATCTGTTTCGCATAGAAAGCATTCAAGGAAGCCCAAAGAAGAATCAGGTTTGAGTGCAGATGTTCCTTCGGCGAAGAACATACGCCTCGATGAAAGCGCTTCTCCAGTGACAAGCAAGGAGTCTCTCTCCAATAACAAGCCAAGTGGATACCGCTTTCAGGATGTTAGCATTCCTCAGAAAGCACTTGTGGCCTGTGCTGTTTGTAAGGAGTGTTTGCAGGGCACTCTTCAGTTGTTTGAGAGACCCTCTGGTTGTGGTTTGGCGAGAATGCTCTTTTTGCAATGCACAAACAATTTATGCCATGCTTTGACAGAGCTTCCCACCTCAGAGAAAATTGTTCATGGAAAAGCCAGATTTTTTGACATTAACAGGAGGTCAGCATTGGCTATGCAAATCATTGGACGAGGCAGAGCCAGTCTTACAAAATTTTGCTCAGTTATGAACATGCCAGGACTGGTAGCAAAGAAGTCTTACCACCCACGTGAAAGAAATTGCTCGAGTGTCTCAGCAGGTAGCAGAAGCTGAAATGCAGAAGGCTGTGAAGGAAGTTTGCGACATAAATAAAGCTACGGAAGACGACATCGCTGATGTTGCTGTCTCTTCCGATGGTACCTGGGCCAGGAGAGGTTTCCAGTCTTTGTATGGCATTGTTTCTGCAATTAGTGTTGAAACAGGAAAAGTTGTTGACATTGAAATGAAAAGTAAGGTGTGTTACAAGTGTCGTGCTAAGAGCAACCTTGATGTAAACTCTCAGGAGTACATTGATTGGATTGTAGCACACGGGCCCAAATGCACATGTACCTTTGATAAGTCATCAAAAGCCATGGAGGCCCAAGGTGCTGTAGACATGTGGAACAGGTCAGTTGAGAAGAACAGTCTGTGGTATGTTGACTTTGTAGGCGATGGTGACTGCTCTTCTCATTGTGATGTGGTCAAAGTGAAGCCTTACAGAGACGAAGTGAATGTTTGAAAGGTGGAATGTGTCGGCCATATTCAAAAGAGAATGGGAGGTAGGCTAAGAAGGAAAAAGAAAGATATGAAACGGAAGAAACTCTCTGATGGAAAGACAATTGGACGGTGT
The DNA here is from genome assembly GCA_038088405.1 of Porites divaricata. Taxonomy (NCBI): domain Eukaryota; kingdom Metazoa; phylum Cnidaria; class Anthozoa; order Scleractinia; family Poritidae; genus Porites; species Porites divaricata. The sequence goes on from JBBMOI010000002.1 coordinate 22,278,488, forward strand.
AACCGCCTAACTGACAACTTGATTGACATTTTTCAGTATTACTATGGAAAGGCCCTGCAGCAAAATAAGGGCAACCTGCCAAATATGCAGAAAGCTGTTAAACTATTTGACATTATTATGCCTCAACTGCTGAGAACCAAATGCATGAGTACTGTCCTGAAGGAAATGATTCCTGGTGCAAATGGCAAAAGGACCAGACGAATGGAACAAGCTCCTTCAAACCCAAAAATGTTGCCAACATTTGAGGCCCTATGGGATGAGAATCTTCTTTAAAGCATTTTGGAAGGCTTGTCTCAAAACAACGAGGCACTAAACCACCTTGTGTGGGACATATGTCCTAAAGAAAAACTTGCGGGTCCTGAGACAGTCGAGACAGCTTGCACTCTTGCTGTTTGCTTGTTCAATGGTGGTGCAAAAACCCTACAAAGTGTGCTCAAAGGGCTCCATCTGGGAACTGGAGAGCACTGCAGGTCTGGTTTCACCACCATTGACCAGCAAAGACTATATGCTGCAGGACAGAAGGCTCTGGATGCAACAAAGGTTCGCCGCCAGATTCTCCGTAGCGAGCGAAAAGAGTCGAAATGAACAAAATGAAGGGCGAGATGGCCCAACCTATGAGCCTGGAGCACTTGGACTCTGAATTTCTCTTTTGATGAAATTTTCAGAAACTATTTATGTTTATTTTAACGAGTTTTACTTGGTTAATAAGCCATAAAATGGCTTTATTTATCAAAAAAGTGGAAATTTTATGTATAGAAAAAGTCATCCTCGGAGACCCAGGGGCAGTCAGTCGGGACGATACAATGTTCGTGGTGAAAGTTTACTGTAAGATCGAGACTAGCCCCTGGGCACTTTCTCTTACCGAATCAGTTCCAGAAGCGTTTGGATTGCCTGCTTCTGATTGTGATTGGCCAGAAAAAAACTTTTCTGGCCAATCAACGAAGAGAAGCAGCTGGGTGACTCTCGTGTTTCCTTACACGACCTAGTTTTCCTCATCAATCGCCATAGTTGCGTACCGCGTTCAACGGGCAAAGTTTCCCGAGGAAAGTTTCAGAACAGAATGCTAACAACCCGGAAAAATTACAAGTTTTAGCACAGCTACAAGAAACAAACACTCTCTGATGAATTTTTAGGGTGGATCTTTCGAAGGTATCGTAGATTTTTATTGCTGATACGATACGCGATGCATGACTTTCACTTTCCACACCTTTGCTCACATTGTCTAGTATACAATGCCAAGGTTACATTTTAGATGTCGTTGCACGACTTCTGAAACTTTCTACAGCGTGAAAATTTCATTTGCACGGGCCACGCAACTACGTCGAGTGATCGTGGGAATTGCCGGCTAGCCGCAGTGCACGCGCCAAACTCCTTTACCGTACGTTTTTTAATACAGCCGTTTTGTTTAGTTTGAAATCTCGGTCCGGTTATATGCTGAATCTTGACGTGTTAAGTGAGGTCGATTTTTGCAGGCTGTGTGGGTTTGTTTTTAGAGATAAGCGAAGAAAAAGAAATGTAGGTGAGTTTTCGAAAATGTTTGAAAGTGGTGGGTGTAAAAGTTTTGGATGGCGATAAACGCGCAGTGTGTGACACGTGTAGGTATAGAGGTTAGAAATAGTGAAAGAGTGGGATGTCTATGTACATATTTTTGTAGTCACTAAAAATTTACAAGAAGTGAACGGTCTTAAGGAAATTCCAGGGAGAAGAGACCGAGGAATAGGAAACTTCCCAAAGATCCAATTTCAGCTCTTGATTTCAAGGACCTGAGTGTCTGGCATACTAAACATACATGTGAGAAAACATGGGTTAATCTTCACTGTGATTAGAATAAGGGTGATATAGCAGAGACGAATTTTTAATATCAGATACGATTTTACAAATGCATGTAATAAAGTAATTTCACATAAAATGGGATTTTCTATCAAACTATTTATTTATGATTGGCTTGATGTTTCCCCTTACTGACCCCCTCGAACACATCCACAGTGCCATTGTTTTAACTCCCTTGCAATTTGTGGTACAAGATTGGACATATTTTGAAAGAATAATGCTGCAATATTAACAATTTTCCTTTGGTGCATTTGTTTGATATTTCATAACTTCCCTATCATAATTCTCCTCATCTGACAATAATATTCTTCATTGATAAATATTTTTAAATCTTTTAATACCCTCCTCAGAAAGTTAAAAATCTTCATAGCATGGTCACCATTCCACACAGTGTCTCTAAAATACTTTCCACAGAAACTAATTTATCACAATTGTCAATTATTGTTTCCTGTAGTAAACAATCAGAGAATACGAATTCTAGAATACAAGAAGTGAAGATTTGAATCTTGAAATTCCTGTCTCAGATCACCTTGACACTCATTAAGCAGACTCGCGAGATTTTTGACTTTGGCATTTGCTGGTGTTGATTCTGTTGCCTTAGACATCAAAAGAGTCATGCTTTTCGTGTCATCTTTACATAACTGCTTGCCCAAACTGACAGTCTTTGGCACAGATGTCGCAACATAAGTGGCTTGGGAGGATTCTTCCATTTTCAGTACTGTCATCAAGAAAGCAAGGATTTTTTCTCTTCTGCAGGTTATACAGTCACTTAATAAAATCCAAAAGAAGAAAGACTTAAGAATTATTGAAAACACTAGGTGACAATTTCAGCACAGTTCTCTTTTTTTCCAGAGAGTGTTGGAAGACAGTTTTTGTATGGTATGTGTAGGAATACCATATTTACTTGTGTATAATGTGCACCTGAATATAATGCGCACCCCACTTTTCAAGACAGTTTTCAAAAAATATACTCAAGTACCACCTAGTAGAACAAAGCCTTTGGGACAGAAAGAATCACCAATACATACCCCAGTGTAAATGTTTATTAACAAATTAAAATAAAATAAATATTACAGCTCCCTAGTATTTACATAACACAAGCAGTATATAATTTATAGTACACATGTGAACTCCAATAACGATGAAGTAAAAGAAAATCTCAACAGCTTAAAAATAAAACTAATGTAATGACATCTGTGGCTCTGTATTATGGGATGTTTTTCCATTTATAAATTAATATGTAAATGTTCAATTGCACACTATCTTCAGCAGTCACAAGGCTTACTTCATCAGCTTTCAATGTCAATAAATGGTGACAAAAACCATGATAATTCTTGTGAAGTGTCTGTCACCTTTTAGACATAAGATTACTGAGTATCCTTGAATAAAAGCCAGATCTACTGTTAAGTGGAATAAAAAACTGTTTAACCGTCATTCAATTCCCTTTTTTTTACATTTTTTCCCATTCTCAGTGATAGAATCCCCCTGCCATAGCAACAACATCCCATTTTATCCCTTCAGGACTCCCCACAGGGAATCCAGTGTAGCAGCCTTCCCAGTAAATAAATCAGCATACTTACCAATGAACAGCTGTATGTAGCTCATCACAAACAACTGCAACCGTATTCTTCTGGTAAAACTCCTTAGAGAACATTGCCCTGAATTTCTTGTCTGCAGCTAATGATTCTAGGCTTCCGTACAACAGAGAAAACGCTCCCTATCCATTCAATATTTCTTGATCTTTAGTTTTGCTTTCCCCTTAGAAGTAAGCGGCCTGAATTCCTAGTGACCTCGGGTACTTTACCTTGTCCTCAACAATTGACATGAGAGGTGAAACCACTATAACCAATGGATTGCTAGGGAATTCATAACCTTTATCGTTTTTAAGGTTATGAATTCCCTAGCAATAAATTGGTTATAGTGATTAAAACGATTTCAAAACCCCCTTGCTTATAGGCAACATTTGGAAGGTTACACTCTTCTATCAATTGCCTGAAAACATCTCTTCTCCCCACAATCTCCTCAATAATAAATTTTTGCTCCGCTTTTAACTGTACCACAGGAAACAAAGACAAGCTCTCTTCAAGCTCGAAAAGAGTTTGGCGCAAAAGCAAGACGAAGGGTGCGTGCACGGCAATTCCCATGATCACTCGACGTAGTTGCGTGGCCCGTGCAAATGAAATTTTCACGCTGTAGAACGTTTCAGAAGTCGTGCAATGACATCTAAAATGTAACCTTGGCGTTGTATACTAGACAATGTGAGCAAAGGTGTGGAAAGTGAAAGTCATGCATCGCGTATCGTATCAGCAATAAAAATCTACGATACCTTCGAAAGATCCGCCCTAAAAATTCATCAGAGAGTGTTTGTTTCTTGTAGCTGTGCTAAAACTTGTAATTTTTCCGGGTTGTTAGCATTCTGTTCTGAAACTTTCCTCGGGAAACTTTCCCCGTTGAACGCGCTACGCAACTATGGCGATCGATGAGGAAAACTATGTCGTGTAAGGAAACACGAGAGTCACCCAGCTGCTTCTCTTCGTTGATTGGCCAGAAAAGTTTTTTTCTGGCCAATCACAATCAGAAGCAGGCAATCCAAACGCTTCTGGAACTGATTCGGTAAGAGAAAGTGCCCAGGGGCTAGTCTCGATCTTACAGTAAACTTTCACCACGAACATTGTATCGTCCCGACTGACTGCCCCTGGGTCTCGAAGGATGAGAAAAAGTTAGCGTTTTTTACTATAATGCTGTCTTGGAGCAGGTCGTTTGAGAAAACGAATTGTTCAATTTTCATGAAATTTGGCTATCTTATGTTTTGTGGGCTCTAGAATGCAAAGATGTGGTTTTTGAAGTCATGACACTGAAACATGGCTCAGTAAAAGCAAACCAACATCAAGAAAAAAGTATTTTTCAACTTTGATCATTGCCATGAAAACATCACCTCCCCAGACCTTTATGAAAAGGTGATCATTGCATTCTACCATGCTTTTTGTATCTCGTTGCCAATTTTGGCTTCAATCAGACTTATTTCAGAGAGAAATTGACCTGCCCCAAAACTGCAGGTATCTCACAGCGGGTGCCCAAGTACTCACTCTCCCATGACAAGTAGTGTACAATGACACTTGGTGAAAATATGTCCCAAAGGCAGTTGAAACAATGTACTTTTGACTCATGAGTTTTTGCTCAATATATGTGGAACACTCCTGACAACAAAGTTGACAAAATTTTGTCGTTTTTGTTGTTTTGTGCGGGTATCCACTCTGTTCTGAAGTTGAAAATAGTCCTGGTAACGAATTAGGCTTGCATAGGATCTTGGGGCTGTTTTGGGGGACGCGGGCGATTTGATCTGGTGGCCCTATCGCATCTGTCGATAACATTCAATGAAAACGATATTCCAGGGGCAAAATTGCCAAAACCCACAGAACAATGTATTGTGCTAGTCTTTAAATGGTGGCTTTCCTGCCACAGAACTAATAGTCTAGTAGCATATGTAAGAAATATAGCTCCCGTGGAATTTCGTGCTGAAAGCAAGCAACTGTTCTAGAAGTGTTAAGAGGACCCCAAAGGACAAGAAAAAGCTTGTTGCCAGTTTTGTAACCCGCACCGAGGCTTCCCAGGGGAGGGGTAACAAAATAGCCTAAAAGAACCTGCATGAAAACGAGGCTGGGGAATAAAATGTCTTAAAACTTTACAAACTGTGAATAAAATGACACCAAAACTCGATGTTGTCAGAAAAACTCGATGTTGTCAGCTTTCTCGTTAGCAGATGGGACACTTCGCTAGTCACGTGACGAAGCTAGCATGAAAATGAGGCTGAGAAATAAACGTACTATAACGCTATCAACTGTGGATAAAACGAAACCAAAATAACAGGAGACATATAACTCTATGTTTCCAGTGTTAGCTTAAGCCAGTGGGATACGGTATTAGTCACGTGACAAATCTAACATTAAAACGAGGCTGCGAAGTAAAAAAAGTCAAGTTTGTTAGTGTTAGTGTTGACCAAAGCCGGTGGGACGCGTCACACAGGCTGATTTTACACTGCAGATAATACGAGGTAAAAGTTTCAAATCAACCTTTGCTTATAGTAAAACATAAAATTTTGTGACGTGTGGTGAACCATCCTGGCCAGTAAGTGGTGTGTCAAGTAAACGTAATTACCAACAACTTCATTTGACAATAATTTTCATAAAAGAAATTTGTGATCTGCCTTAGACAACAACACAACAATAAAACAAACCAAAACAAAGAAGTAAAAAACTGCAGTGTAAATTTAATGATGAAGTCAAAGTGTTATGGCAACTTCTGTCGGGCACAACTTCTATTCAATAGTAAAAAGAAACTGGTATAAAAAAAGATTCTCATCGTTTTACTCAAATTTTATTACAAACCGGTTAACGCTCAAATTTTAAAGGTTATGACCCAAAAAGACCTTGTAAGCATGCCCTGATGAACATCTTGGAGAAACTGTCTGTAGATCGTAATGATTGCAATGAACCCAATGCAGTTCAGAATGGGCAGAATAGAGAAGAGCACACGAGGGTCTCTATTGTTGATGCAATGGCAGAAGTGCAATCACTTGTTAAGCCTGAATGGGTTAGAAACTGCTCGAACCTTGAAGACCACTTCATCGGCCTCATCTTTGAGAAGTACAAAGACAATGAAGAACTCCGCCTGATTTTTGACAGATATGATCTTCCGTCCTCCCTGAAGGAAGGCACTTGAATTAAGAGGCAAGGAGGGCAACAACCCGTGTATTATCGCATTACTGCCTCTACCCACATCGCAAAAGTTCCAATGAAGAAGCTACTTCTACACAACGAAACCAAGATGGAGTTGACAGATTTCTTGGCACAGAAGATAATCCATTATGGGGAGAGAAATGGACGAAATGTTGTGGTAGCATGGGGATCTCAGTGCAGGGGAACAAACAAAGACATGTCATATCTAGAGAGCAACCAGGAAGAGGCAGACACCAAGATATTACTGCATGCTATTGATGCCACACCCAATGGTGCAACTGAGCTGTGTATTCACTCTCCCAACACAGATGTTTTTGTCTTGTCTGTTAGACGGTACCCACATCTATGCAAAAACACCTCGTTTGTCACAGGCACAGGCCATAATCATCGTGAGATCAAGCTCGAAAAAATTTTTCATGCTCTTGGTCCTGCAAAAGCAGCAGCCCTTCCTGCCTTTCATGCTTTAAGTGGAGTTGACAACACTGGCTGCTTTTCTGGAAAGGGAAAAGCGTCCTCCTGGAAAACGTTCATAGAAGCTGACGAAGAAGTCATCAGTGGTTTTTCAGCTCTTGGAGTAGACGCGATTCCCAGCAGAGAGACGATGGCCTTAATTGAGAAGTTTGTGTACCAGCTGTATGTACCGAGGACAGATATTTGTACAGTGAAAGAGCTGAGGTGGCGTTTGTTTCGAAAGAAGCAAGCGCAGTCAGAACGGCTACCCCCAACCCAAGCTGCCCTATGTTAAGCAATATTAAGAGCTCACTATCAACTTCTGGTGTGGAATAATGACAAAGTTGCAAATCCCACCCTTCCATCTCCAAAAACTTTTGGCTGGACGGCGGATGAAAATGGTTGGGTACCAGTCATGACAAAAATACCACCCACTCCAGACGCAATAATCTACGTTGTAAAGTGTAAATGTGCCAAGGAGAGATGCAGAACAAACCACTGCCAATGTAGAAAAGCTGGGCTAAGCTGCACTGATTTATGTAGTTGTTCAGACAGTGGGGAACTTTGTGAAAATTTGCATGACAACGATGGTGATTATGACGATGGTTACTATAATGATGATGATAGCGACGATGATGATGATGGTAATGATGATGTCAATGAAGATGAAGAGAAAAATGTTTATGACTAGGTTTGATAGGAAGACAGTGAAAGTGAAACATAATTCGCGTAGGACACACTGAAACATTTCTGTATGAGCATTTTACTTACTAGCTGACCATTTCACAGTAGTAGGAGTTACGCTATTAACTTTTCGTCAGTCTCAAAGATAAGTTAAAACGAGAGCATCACATATGCTGGTCAGGTCACACAATTTCTTGTACACCACAGCTGAAACAACGATCTCTTATCTGTGATATGTTGGATGTTGGATGTAAAGATGGTATCTAAATCCACATTAGATTATCAGCCTCGTTTTCATGCTAGCTTTGTCACGTGACTAGCGAAGTGTCCCATCGGCTAACGAGAAAACTGACAACATCGAGTTTTACATCTGTTATTTTGGTGTCATTTTATTCACAGTTGTAAAGTTTTAAGACATTTTATTCCCCAGCCTCGTTTTCATGCAGGTTCTTTTAGGCTATTTTGTTACCCCTCCCCTGGAAAGCCTCGGTGCGGGTTACAAAACTGGCAACAAGATTTTTCTTGTCCTTTAGGGTCCTCTTAACACTTCTAGACCAATCACTTGCTTTCAGCACGAACTTCCCACGGGAGTACATATGCTCCTAGACTATAAAGTTACGGGAAAACAAGAACTTGTCGAAAGGTGAACCATTATAGTTTTAGTCTCAATGTAGTTGCTTGATGATATTTGTTGACAATGTCAAGAAATGAAATCTGACAAACTGTTACTTCCTTGTTTGACATTTAGACTGAATGATTATATAAAAAATAGGCTTAATAAAGATTTAGTGGACCCAGATAGGGGAACGAATTTAGAAAAGAAAAAAATAACCCAGGAGCCGCTGATGAAGTGGATCCCGATATCCAAACTGACTTTCCTTTCGACGGATTTGAGTGTGGTATTTCGGTACTTCCCAGAATATCACTCAGCCAGATTTGGAAGTATTTAATTGGAGACGTCGAAATTAGGAAGGAGCTGGACACAGAAATGCCGATTCAAAAGGATACAACTTTTATAAATCTGGCCACGTTCGACAGATGTTTACAAAAATGGATGAAAATAATTTATTCATTAAAAGCATTGTTCTTGCATCAATGAAGGGGAAAGCGTATACCGTCAAAAATACAACAAATTTAAGAGGAGACATTTCCAAGGCTGTTTGTGGCTGCCTGGCTGGAGTGGATGGCTGATGTAACCATCTTGCTGGGACTCTGTTTGCAATAGAGGAGAAACAACAACAAAGTTTTCACGAGTGCTGCGAACACTGCCGGTGCTGTGAGTCACCAAACTAATGTCCTGTGCACCTCAAAGCCATGCCAAAGGAATTTGCCGAAAAAAGGAAAGTAAATGCAGAACCCATACAGTATTTGAAGTTTCAAAACACGAATATGGTAAGGAGAAGAAACGATCTGTAAGACCTCAGAAAGATGTCAGAGCTCCTTGTGAACAAACAATCTGCGATTCTGAGCTCAAGAGCTTTTATGATGTGGTGAAACTACCGTATTTATTCGACTATGAGCTGAGCGATTTTTACACAAATTAAAACAAGTGAATTAAAATGTGGGCTCTAGAAGGGGTCTCGGCTTATAACCAAAGTTTTTGAAAAAAATTTTTTTCCAGCACATGGAAACTCTACTAAATCGGGATGTAACTACTTACAAGCCGAGCTAAAGTAAAGAAACACAACATGCAATCATTGCTGAATTCAAGAGTGTGACTGGATGGTAGTTCGAAACGCATCAGTGTCTTGTACATGTTAAAGATTCTTGATAGGGAATAACTGTGACGGTGACGGGATGTGATGACAAATCGATGGAACTTGACTGTTTGTGGCTCTCAAGCATGTTAAGGCATGGCTCGGGCTTAAAATATTATAAAAACGAAAAAAAATCATTGGAGCTCACAGAATTGATGAATTGCCACCAAACTTGGCAAGCAAACAAAACTCGTTTGCCTTGACGTATTTCTGTTGACGGAACCTTAATTTGTTAACCACGTGACCTGTGACGTCAGGTTTAATTGTTCGATAGAAAACTTAAAATGGGGTGACAAGATGACCCACAACCTATATAAGTAAAAGCATTTTCATACGCAGCTCTTTGCACTCTTTAGAGTTCTGGCCGGAATGGTTGACTACGTAAACTTAAAAATATGATTTTTTAACAAAAATCTCTGATGTTTACAAATTTTGTCAATTAGCTTCGAAATAAAACTTTATTTTAACATGCAGCTCACCATTCCGGCCAGAAAACGTTAGAAGAACTTTAAAGGCATGAGGTTTGCTGTTTACTTTGCTTGTCCATGATAAATTCGGCACCCCGTTTGCCCTCGAGTACCGCATATTCAAGAAATACAAAAACAGGCGCCATTTTGGAACGAACGTTCGTCGGCAAGAGCCTGGCAACTAATCAGATAGGTAGATACCACTGAAAAAATAGACTGGCGGCTCTCCCTTCAGCATCTGACCAATAAGAACATCGCATTGAAAGCAAAACAAAGATGGCGGACGAAAGAGATGTTTATGACTCAAAGACCAATGTCGTTTGTAGTCATATTAGAACTTCTTTTGCTGAGGTAAAGGCGTGTAAAAGACTCAAAGCGCTTCAATAAATTCACTAAGCGTATTTTGGAAATGCTGTATATTAGATATTTTTAATGCAAAGTCAATTTTCTGCGAACATTTTCAGCAACGAAACGCCGGTAGATTCTTCTAGATTTTATGTCTTCTTCGGTCAGGAAAGTTTCTATAAGGTACGCTTGGAATGAGCTTCAGTTGAAATTCGAGACGATGTGCATGCGAAATACTTCAGATTTTGGCGGATTGGCGCGCAGTTTCAAAATGACGGAGAGAGTTTGCTGTGGGTTTGCTAGGGTCTTCATTTGGGAGACAAAAACAACTGCTTTTAAGAATATTATCCGAGCTTCTGATGAAACACAGGGCCAGTTTAATAGGCGCATTCTAGATGAAAGATTTCACCTCTACATTGAGCAGTTTAAAGACTACAAACCACTGTTACTCGACAGAGGTAAATATAAACTTCGGTGATATGGCATTTCATGCACTGGTTTTATCAACGTTTAATGGATAAATTTTAACATAAGTTACTGTAAAAAATTACATCAGCAGTTACATTTCTGAAGAGCTACAAAACCATTGATAACAAAATATCGCAGTGGAGAAAAGCAGCGGACAAACAGGCCTATCTTGCACAGTTTTCTTCTGCAAAATGGTCCAAAACAACAGCACCAAGACGAAATCTGCACAGCATTCAAAATTGCAAGTGCTGCAAAAGTTTCCATGCATCTATCAGCAAAACATTCCCTGAAAGCAAACAAAACAAAAATAAACCTCAGGGCCCTTTTACTGAAATTAAAAACAGATCAGCAAACCATGTCCCCAAAAAGGCTCAAGCAACCAAAGGAGAACTCAAAGCTGTCGGAGAAATGATCTTTTCAACATATGAAACAACATGCAAGGAAAATCTGGGCAAGTCATTTAGTGACGTACTGCTTGCTGTACCTCAGCTAAACCTCCAAAAGAAACAAAGCCCAAATGAAAGAAAAAAACAGCGTTTGGAAAAACAACACGAATTCAAAACCTACGTTGAAGCTGTGTGGAAAGACAACGATGTCGACTCTCATTTAGCTCAGAGAGCATCTTTGGCTTTGAGAGAAAAACAAAGAATTTATCAATCTTTCGAAACGATACAACAAGCCAAAGCAAGACTAGAAAAAACCCCACCTGGAATGAAGGAGCGTTCTCACATTCCTAAAGAAGTCATAGGGAACACTGAAAAGCTTTTGAAAGATGTGAAGAACTGGCCTAATGAGCCTGTCTGCTGGTCTGCAAAGGCAAAAGAGTATCAAATCAGAGGACATACCAGTGATACCACCCCACGTAATGGAGGGCAAATAATAAAAGAATTCTTGAAGTCAAATGGAATAGACACAACCCCCTTTGAGCCGGCCAGTGGAGGTATATAATTATCACTCATGCATGAACAAAAATAAATTATTGTTTTAAATACAAATAACAAACAAAATTCACAGTGACACATTTGCAGTGCAGTTCAATTTGCAGTCCAGTTCAATTTCCTCACACAAAAGGAAAAAATCAAATATAATGACAACAATGTTATTCTAACCTTTTGCATGTGGACTGTAATTGAACTTTCCATCATAGAATTCAGGGTAGTCATGTTTAATCTTTTAAATCAGCCTGATTTAAAACTGTTTGGACTGCCTCCTAGTAGTAGTTCTACTCCTATTCATACCTCATCTCTCTCCCAACCCCCCCCCCACCCCCTGCCGCTCATAATAAAATTATTATAAAGGTTCTTTTTAATTATTTGTTTACCAAGGGAAGTGTCATGTGAGGAGAGCCTTAAAGAAACAAGTTGGTGGTGCAGTTTCTGTTCCTGTCCCTCGTACCAACCAAAGAATACGAGAAGACATAAAACAAAGAATTGCATCGGGGCAATTCAATCTCGGCATCCCTGTGCTAGACAATGAATATACTAAGGTAGTTCTCACAGCAGAGGGAAACATTGAAAAGAAAGTCTGTAAAGTTTCTGCCAGAAAGTATCCACTGAAAGAAGTCTGTGCAAAAAGTGCAAAAATGCACAAAGATCTACTGAGATTGAGAACAGATCAAGAGTATAACAGCATGACAACAGAGCAGCTGAAGACAAGACTGCAGGTTCTCCATGAGTACAGTGACAGCATGAGCAATGACCAACTCCGCCAACATCTCAAGAAGTGTGAGAGAACCCGACACTGGCTCATATGGCATGACCACTCAAGTATAGCTAGCTCAGGCTTTATGTTGTTTTTAGCACGAGAAGTGTTTGATCCTGCTGTTCATCTCACTAACCAAGAACACAAGGAGAAACAAGGGGGGAAAGGAGTGGATGTGCAGTCAGTAATAGAGGCCCCACACCTCTACATGCTAGGTGCTGCTGGAGCAAAAGATTCAGACCAACTTGCCTTCATTCCAACCAGAAGAGAGTGTCTAAGAGAGCTAAACTTCACTGAAGTTCTGGTGCCAGATAAAACTGAAACAGTGGAGCTTAAAGAAAAGATGCGATTTATGAATGGTGACAATCCAGCTGTAGAATTTGAAGATGGTACACAAAAGGGTGGGCATTTTGGTTGCTCCAGATGCGGTGGAGACATGAGACGGGCTAGTGAGTATCACTACATGGCTAACCAAAAGTACCAAAGCCTTGAAGAAAAGCAGAGCCTAGTGCTGAAAGGAAACTTTGGAAAATCAGATGCTACTGGCCCCTTCAAATCCCTCAAAGTTGAAAACATCAGAGCAGAATTAAAATCAAGAGGAGTTGATGCACATGGCAACAAAAAGGAACTCCAAGAGAGGCTAACTGATTTACTGAGAGGGACAAGCCGAGTACCTGCTTTACTGTTTGGAACACAGAAACAGTCACTTGATGGGCTTAATCTACAAGATTATGAAGTCCTTTTCTTCGAACTTCTCCACACATGTCTCAATCACATAGCCAATATTCTCACAGAGTTGCCTCTACACATGACAGATGTTGATGCCCTGTTGCTGTTTAAAGAAATCACAACCTTGGCCTTGAAGAAAGATAAACTGCGAGCAACTGACTACAGAAGAGCCATCTTAAAAGTGTCCATTGCCCTATCCAATAAGAATCTCCTCACAGAAGATGAGAAAGATATCCTTCTCCTTTTCTGTGAGATGATGGGTATTTATTATGAAAATGATGGGAAAAGAAGCCCCAGATCAGTGCTACGCCTTTATAATATCTCATTTAGACATGGTCAAGCAATCCAGAAGCCGCTGACTCCACCAAAGGAATTAACCCTAAGAAAGCTGTGTGGTATTTATTATCATGGAGCTGTTGATCATGCACCATTGCTGTACAGGCTGATCTGTCTCCGTTCCATCTGTGCTGAGCTCTTTGAGAGGTATTTTGATAGGATTGAGGACATCACCAGAAAGACCTGGAACAAGCACATAGAAGACCTTGTGCCAAATGCCTACCTGCACATTCAAGCTGAAGACGCAGTGGCAGCAGAGGCAAACAGTTTGACAACCCTTGCAAGCCAAGAAAAAGAAATCTCTTCTCTTGCAAAAGGTCTTCCCAAGCCAGCCAACTCAGTTTTCTCAAAGGAACTCATGACAAAGAGATCCAGCCTATGGCAAGCCCATCTTTCCAAGATCTGTGATTTTCTGAAACCTGGGGGTGAGATTTGGTGGAAGTGGAGGGAAGATGGCTCTATTGAATTTTTTGATGCACCAGATGAACCAGACAACAAAGCACAAGGCCCTCACCTTCATCCCTTCAGATCAAACAACATTAGCAAGATATGCCACTATTTGGAGAAAACCTGGAAGGAATGTGCTAGTCAGCCTGACCAGCTTCCACTTTACAAAATGAGGGATGAAGATGGCAAACTAATCTACCACAGGGAGTCTGAAGATCCAGCTCAGGATGACACTGAACCAGAAAATCTCCCACTTACGCAAGATTCAGTAGCTGCACTATATCCTGAGCAGGAAGAAAACACAAGGAATGAAAATGGTGATGAAACAACTGAGATCATTTTCGAAGATCAACAGGCGGAGCTTGAAATAGAAGAACACAACCCTATTGCAATACATGTAGATATGGATTTGCATTCAGATGAGCAGCCTGATGCTGAATCACCACGAGATCTAGAAGCAATTACAGCAGATACTAACTCAAGCATACATCAAACAGTAGTTTCTGAAAATGACTGCCAAACGGGGCCACCTAGCAAAGCAAGAAAAATAGAAATACCACCGGGAAAAGGAAAGGAGGTTCAGTCAAAGACCGCAAAGGCCTTAGAATTGATTTTAGGAAAAACACCAGAGGTCTCTGAGATTGATCGACGAAAGCAAACAGTTGCGAAAAACCCCAAGGCACACTTTTACAGAAAGAAGTATGACTTACTTCTTAGCAACTTGCAAACTTGTGTTTTAAGGGAACTAAGATCTGTCAAAAACCAGCTAAAAGAGTGGGATAAGAATTTTTTGGCAACTCATGGCAGAATACCAAATGACGGTGACTATATTAGTGATGGCCACTTTAAAGAATTGACTCAAAAGAAAAAAGTAGCCTTGAAGCTCCTAGAGTCATGGAACATTACAGTTCACCTTTTGTAGATACATGCGTAGGACATTATTAGAGGATAATTTTACAAAACTCAGTCGCATACACAATATTTATAAATGTCTGCCCCACAGTTTTTGTTTGGTTATGTTTTCAAAGAAATTCTTCACACTGCAAAGCACCACAAAATATGTTATCTTGGGAAGTTTCATTGTTTTTGGTTCAAGTAATGGCTCATTCCAATTTAAGGCACTTGCATGGGAGGTCGTCATAACCTATCCTCACTAGACTTGCCTTCGCTTATGTTTTAGCTGGAATTCAATTGCCTAAAACCTCCAGTCAAATGAGAATATGAGCCTAACACTAAACAAAACATGACTCATTTTGACACAGTGTTTCTTGTTGTTTACTTCTTTCTTTAGTTGCATTTATGAATATGGTGTATGCCACCGGTAGTTTAAAACAGCTTTGCATGAATCAGCTGGAAGAAATTATGCTGTCTCAAATATACATCATGTTGCATAATATTTGTGCACCCAATTTACAAAATTGTCATACGAATTATTTGTTAGACTACTAGCATGATAGAGTCAAGTTTTGTGAAATCCCTCTACTTAATGTATGACTGTGTCCTGTGAGTTTCCATATTTATGAGAAAAATGTATAATATCAATTAAATATTGAAATACATTCAAAAAAAGAATATTAATTTTCTAACAATGCATTAGTAGATAGCCTTTGAGTCAGAGAGTGCGTTTCTCCTGATATGAAAGACGGAGAGGACAATTTTGGGACGCATTTGCTGAAAAGAAATTGCTCTCGATGATAAAACACTAAATTCTTCTTTGAATGAGTATAATATTTCTTGGTGATTGCAAGGAGAATTTAGATCTTGACGTCTTATTCAATTACACTAAGAAAAACGTATTAATATGTATTTTTTGGCATCTGAAATCGACTCTTTTACAGGAAAATGCTTAATTTAAGCTATACTTGTTTTCTTTTGAAGGAAACATGAAATACTATTATTCATTTTCTGCAATAAAAATTCAAATGCGAAAGTGTGTTGTCGAAGGATATTCATTATTAAAGGACTATTTTAAACGGTGAACTATCTGCTCAGGTCATAAAAGAAGCAATAAACATGTTCGCTTACCTTCCATAACAATTTTATTACGTTTATCGAGCTCCCTCACAGGCATCCAGTGATCTCGATTGCGCAGGCCGCTTCGATTTGCCAGCGCTGCACACAAAGAATCGGAAATCCAGCTTCTTGTCCGCCGAGTTTACATGAAATCCTCCACAAAACTGGCCAATACCTTTCTCTTTATAAACAAGTTTTAGAGGGGCAGTAAATTGCCCAACTAAAACGACCAAGGATTAAGAACACATGAAGAAGTTTTTCTACGCCGCCATGTTTGTTTTCCCTGTCACATCCCGCTGCTACGGGAGGTTGTAACGGGTCAACCCGCAAGGTTCTCTGCTGGGGGTGAGGGACAAGGATTCAAGCCATGCCTTAACATGCTTGAGCTCCAAATCTTCTGGGAGATGCTGAGCGAGTGTTGTTTTGATGCGTAGGCTGACGGAATGGCAGCGCTTCCATTTCTGGTACCAACCGAGGATAAAAATTTGATGTGATTTGACACTTGTGAAAACTGGCCAATGAGAATCTTTCATACACAATGTTGTCACATGATTGTGTTTCTGTTGTTTTAAAATACAAAATCAATGCTCGACAGAAAACGTACCTTGGCTTCTCTGCTCTGTAAAACATTCCAGTATTCTTTGATTGAGCTCCGGATACTACAGCGTGAAGCATCCCATCGTCTTCTGTTTCGCTGATAATTTAATCTCGCCATTAAGCGATGGACCATGGAGTCACTGATGCCATATTCTCTGGCAATTTCAGAGTTATTTTCAACAGCTTCTGCTTTGGTGACTATTTTAAGTTTAAAAGCAAGGTTGTATGATGTGCAGCAAGCCTTGGGCATGATGACAACTTGACTTGAAATAAACGATTGCGAACATGTGATTGTTTGGTAGACACTACATATGTGTAGATACTGGTGATACCGCTTACCGTAACACAGTTTTTTTCATTTTTTTGATCACAATTTATCTTAGTGATGATTCGTTGCTTTTCAATTTAATAGTTACGGGTAATATTTATTAATTCATGTGTTTTCGAAGAGGGAAGCTTTTTTGTCCTTTGCATATTAAATCACCATTATATCTCTTGTACACGCGCGTGGGTGTTATCGTCTAAGCCTCATTTATGACAATCACTGTAATTTTTTCCGAAAATGTTAGGTTTTCCCATAGTTAACAATTCAGTCTTGTAATAATGAATGGGTCCCGGCTTATAGCTGGGTGTTTTCGATTTATGTTTGGTTCTCATTATGCTGAGTCTACACGTTCAAAGTTTGGGGTCTCGGCTTATAGCCGAATAAATATGGTAGTTGAAAAGAGAACGGGAAAAAGATTCGTCTTAGTTTTATTTCAACTCACGTTTCCCCACATAATAGTGACCCAGAACTAGCAGCACAGGATCCTCGCGCTTCAGAACTGAATTGGAGTCTAGTTTCAACCGAAAAGGTCCATCCAATGTCACTAGACGAAATATCCCTCAAGGCAGAGTGAGTAAAGAAACGTTTATTCTATTCGGCGAGTGAACCAGTTGAAATTGAACGAGGAACAACAGATCAGCACACTTCAATTTTGTGGTACAATGTTCGTCAACCACGAATAACAGCTTCACAAAAAGAGATGTCTCTTAAAGGAAAGTACAAGCCTAACAAAGGCAATTACAGAGGTTCTCATGTACAAGTCAAATATTCAAACGAAGCTCATGAAGGAGGGCATTGATATGGAGCCCAAAATCATAAAGGTTCAGCAGGGAAACAGGAAACGTTGTGAGGAAATGTGGGTTTTTCATTTCCGAAACTCACCCTTTCTTAGGTGTTAGTCCTGATGGCATTACCGAGAAAGGACGCTTAGTGGAAATCAAGAAAGCAACATCAAAAGATGGCGAATCCAGGGAAGATACCCTCTGCAGACTTGGTATATACAAACGAAATAAGGAGAAAATTGCTTAGAACAAAAAGTTCAACAACTATTCTGTAGCAAGTACAAGCAGTCACATTTTGTTCTCTCAGATGGAGTTTGGTTGAATCATGAATTAGTCGAGTTTAACAATGACTTTTGGCGAGGTCGGCTCCAGGACCTTAGGAAATTCTATTTTCAAAACCTCCTGCCTGAATTAGTCTATTTAAGAGAGCTCCTTGGCCATCCTCACTGGAATAAGGAGATTGCTTTTCCGTACAGTAGTTTATCAAATGTAAATGACTAACAAATTATCTGTCTTTGAAACAACATATAATCAACCTAGGGGTCTTTAATAGCGGAGCTCTTCGCGCGCGCGTGGGCGGAGCCCCCCTTAGCTAAGGTAATGTACCCATCCCAGACAATTTGGTAATCACGTGACCGTACACCGACTGACCGCCGTCCGTCCGCACCACAGAACAATCAATGTTTATTTTCACACTTTCTAACTACTTTGGGGGCGCAGGAGGAAACTGATTGCACATCAATGTTGTGATCAATTGACACCTGTCAACAAAGTATCCACTGACCAGTATCACCTGACCATATTGCTGGCTCAGGTGTCGACCCATCGAGGTCAAGTACTTTTTGAAGTTATCCGCTGACAAGTTACTGGTTTTCAAATGATCGCAGGCTCAAGTTTATTATTTTTTAAATTTATATGAAATATGCTGTGTTTATATCATGATGGCCCCATACTATTAAGAGTTTGATTTCAAACTAACCATGGACGTTAAAATTCAGCCACTTATTTAAAAAAACAGGCGGGGAAGACCTTTTTTACCTAGGTCAAGCGTCGGTCACGCTCTACGCCCAATTTTTATGCTTTGATTGGTCAAAATTTGACAGGTGAGTTCATGCGGAAAATTTATGCAGCATCTTGAAACTTGTTTACTTTGACAGCTGAGGCTGACAGAGTTTTGTGTCAACTTGACATGTTTTTAACTATCTTTTTCCACTGGATGTACAAAATGAAATACAGCTGCTATCAAGTCTGTTATTCATGGCTAGTTTGTTCATTGGCTTTTTGGTTGAGAGATGCATCGCTTGTCAAACTTGGAAATCCGATTTCGGATGGCATCGTTTTCATTTTTCACTTTGCTTGATGCGTATTAATAGAGGATTCAAAATTCTCAAGTGATTCTCGCGTTACTTGATAGCTTTCAGGAGCTGCATCTCGAATGGTAAGCCTGAGTAATGATTGCATTTGATGTTTGTTTATCTCATGTAGTCGAGCACAGTTTATGCGGCAAGTTTATGCACGTTTGTAAGATTAGAGACAATGAACCAACCTAATATCAGGTTTGATATAAGTTTACAGAACTTTAAAAAGCCTTTAGATATATTTTCTCACCGCAAATACAAAGAAAACGTTTCGAAGAATATTTAGTTATAAATTTGGCTGTAGAAAGAAAACTTTAAGCGATTTTCTTGCCTTGAGTTCATCTTTGAGAAAAGCAAACACCGTGAGGCCGGCTTAAAACATAAACTTATTAAGAGGCTGTCCGCGTAAGAACCGATAAGGCAAATTTCGGTCTATCACGGATTGCCCTGATTTTTTCGGTGGAAGATACCTATCCTATCCCATGAAGAAATATCACATTTATTTGG
Source organism: Porites divaricata (assembly GCA_038088405.1). NCBI lineage: Eukaryota > Metazoa > Cnidaria > Anthozoa > Scleractinia > Poritidae > Porites > Porites divaricata. Next base: position 22,298,020 of record JBBMOI010000002.1, read on the forward strand.
ACCAACTCAATTTTTTCTCTATTTTACAGGAAGATTTTCTAGGTCACCTAAAAATAGCCAGTTTGCCATTGGAAGTGGTGCAATTTTGCTGAAACTTTAGGGCTCTGTCAAATCTACCTTACACGGCCGAATAAGCTGATTATTTTACACACAAAAGTTTTAACTCTGGTTAATAGTTTCAAGGTTTAATGGTTGCATTCTGTGGAAAGTTGGCTGAGATATGATTTTTTTAAAATGACCTTTAATTTGCTCAGCAGGACAAGTAATTTACATAACTAGAGCTGAACGGTAATTTCGCAAAAGTGGCACCTAACCCAGACTCTAGTCTATGATAAATCAGAAGTACTAAGACCAGTCTACTTCTTAATGCAATAAAATTTGTGGGCACTCTCACTCTCGTGCTGTACAAAATTCCGTTAATGTTCCAAAATTCGCCATTTTGACAGCAAAGCTCAAATTGTAAAGGTCCGCATCTGATCGACTAATTTCCACAGTTTTAACGTTTCTAATTATCACCAGAAGTCATTTGACCCTTTAAATGTTGGACTTTTGAAAACATGTGGAGAAAACTTAGTAATCGCTTTTTCTTGTTATTTTTTTTCCTGTCGACGATGAACGTGACTTTATTCTTCATATGCAAATTAGCCTTAGATGTGTCGCTTCAACAAATTGACATGAAACAATCGTTACATTTCACCTTTCTAAGAGGAAAAATAACTCTTCTTTCCACAGAAAAACACAAACCATGACGTAGAATCCCCTTTAAGGTCTGTTTCTTTTTTTTTTCAAAGAGGAAGAAGCAGCTGAATGATATCATGATATACAGTGTATGTTTGCGTGGCTTAAAATAATTCAATTACTGTGGCCTGTCACGCATTCTTAAAGAGGGTTGGTCGATCAGAAAACAGTAGCGTTGTAGTGACCAATTCTATAGTATTATCATCTTTTTTTAAATGAGAGTTCCTGGTTATTGATAATAAAAAAAAAAAAGTTAAGTTGCAAGGTAAGTCCTCTTATCAGCACAATAAAATTTGTGGGCACTCTTTTTTGCGTGCCTTAAAAAAGAGCGTCAACGTCAAAAGATTATTTGCTTATCAGAAGACAGTAGATCTTTGTACGTGGCACTATGATAAAAAAAAAATGCCCTACACTTTTTCTACCTTAAAAAGTTTTATTTTTCTTATTGTAAGAGAAAATCTATTCAAAAGCAATTTTACTGTCACGCCAGTAAAATGTAGTTAATGGAACGTGACACTAGTTATTAGTAACCCTTTCATGGCGGTTCTTTTCAATAAAGCAATTGTGTAGCCAAGCTACCAAGGTCAGCAAGCTGTAAGATACATTGTTTTCTAGCTTAGAACTTTGAGGCCTTGTTGTCTTTAGCAGGTTAGTACGATCCACAGCATTGGCCAACTTTTCAAAGCACTATTCATGGCTAAGTGTTCGCACGTGCAACGCTGAGCTGCTTCATAGTATAGCCTTTTCTACTGGCTACACCAGCAGACGTTTGTCTAGCTATAAAAGCCTAGAACAAGTGTTCAGAGTTCACTTGTGTTCTGTTATCCAGCAAGGTTAGCACTCTGTATATTATTCTTGTAAATTTTTACAATGGCTCGCCCTCGACGTACTATTCCGCACTCAAACCGTGCATCCAGCCGAGATGAACAGGACCTCACCGCATTATCAAGCGAGGTGCTCAAACTCCGTCTTCAAGCCCTGAACCTTCCCATCACGGGATCCAAAGGGCAGTTGCTAAATCAACTGCAGCAGGCTTTGCCAGGAAAAGCGGCCACATCGTCCACAGCGCAACCAAAGCGAGTTTCCAAGGCTAAAGCTCGTAAGAGGCGCCCTGCAATGAGAACCAACACGGCGACCAGGCGCTCATTGGAAAGCCTTCCAGCGAACCTCGACAACGCTAATAACGAGGACAACGCCCTGTCAGACCGTGCTTTGTTGTCCTCTATCGAAGAAATGATCGAGTCGGATCCTGAGCCGGATGAGTCTAACTTCCAACAGAACTTCGGTTTCAGCCAAACTCAGTGTGCAGCAATCAAGGCAATCGTTTGGACGACTCGCCCTCATGGGTTCTCCGGTTACTATGGTCAGAAAGAAAAAACCATTAATTGATACCTTTCCCAAGTGGCTTGACGCTTACATGACCTACATGTTAGTACTTGTGAATGCCTACCCACGAAGGGCGCTTGAACCTATCAAATATCAACAAGTTATTAGCAGAGCAGTCCTAAATTTAAGGGTTTGGCTTGGCTCTCGTACGACCAGCAGTTCCGTCGCCGGGCGGCCTACGACTTGTCCCCGAGCTGGGATAAGGTTGACCTCGAGCTGTGGACAGTGACTTTCGCAGGCCTCGCTAAGCCCCACTGACCTTAACAGAAAATCTCGCCACCCCCAGACAGCGTGCTTCGACTTCAATAAGTCCTCTGGCTGCTGGCGCCGAAACTGCAGCTACCCCCACATGTGCCGCCGCTGCTATTCCAGTGCCCACACCGCCCTGGAATGCACCCCGGCGCAGCCAAGCAGTGCCAACAAGGCCCCAGACCCAGCGACCGCAGCAAGAAGTAAAGTGGAGCAGCAACGGCATAATCACAAGCCTTTAGTATCCTCACCTATTGACATTTATCGTTTAGAGTTAGAATTATCTACTCATCCGGATACAAGCTTTGTATATAATCTACTTATTACGCTCAGGGAGGGCGCTTGCATTGGCTATACAGGGCTGCGTTCTGCCCGGGTCTCACCTAACCTCCTTTCGGCAGCTTAGCACCCTGAAGTAGTTTCTTTGAATCTACAGAAGGAAGTACCCTGGGAAGGGTAGCAGGTCCATACCCCTCCCCCCCGTTACCAAAGTTTCAATGTCATCCGGTAGGCGTTATCCCCAAAAAGCACTCACCTGAATGGCGCACTATTTACCATCTCTCCTTCCCTCAGGGTACTAGCATTAACGACCATATCCCTAAAGACCCCTATTCTTTAAGTTATGTACGGGTTGACGATGCCATCCGTATCCTCCAGTCCCTGGGAAGGGGGGCTTTCATGGCCAAGACTGATCTTAAATCCGCCTTTCGTCTGATACCTGTTCATCCAGACGATTGGAACTTACTAGGCATTTATTGGCAATCCCAATTCTACGTAGACATGTACCTACCCTTCGGGCTCCGTTCGGCCCTGTTCCTCTTCAAGCAGCTGTCTGATGGCCTTGAGTGGATCCTTAAAAATAACTACGGCATCCAGGGTGTTATCCACATCCTGGACGATTTCTTTACTGCCGAACACAACAAATTAGACTGTCTAACCAGCTTTAGTACTCTGCTAAAGGTCACTTAAGGCTCCGGTAGTCGCTTCCAAGACGATAAACCCCTCCCGGGAGATTGAGTTCATGGGGATTATCTTAGACAGTGTCCGCATGGAGGCCCGCTTGCACCAGGACAAACTCATCAGGATCAATCAGCTGCTCAATTCCTTCAAAAATCGTCGGTCAGCGCGCTTGGTCGAGTTACAGTCACTGATCGGGACTCTCCAGTTTGCATGTAAAGTGGTGGTGCCGGGTAGGACCTTTCTACAGCGCGCGATTAATTTGACCAGGGGGTCCCCAGTCGTTTTCACCACATACTGCTTAATAAGGAATTCCTTAAGGACCTAGCCATGTGGAAAATCTTCCTCTCTAAATGGAATGGGCGCTCCTTTTTTCTCGAGTCTACCCCTACCCCGGCTCAAAATCTCGAGCTATACACCGACGCTGCGGGCTCTATAGGCTTCGGGGGATATTTCCAGGGCAAGTGGTTTCAAGGCTGTTGGCCTCCAAACATGCAGTTGAACCAACAACAGGGTATTAGTATTGAATGGCCAGAGCTCTTTCCCATCGTTGTTGCCTGCGCCATATGGCACCAGCTTCTCGCCAGAAAATGCCTTCAATTCTGGTGCGATAATTTATCTGTGGTATCCATTATAAATTCAGGCCACTCTAAGACGCCCCGCATTATGGATTTGGTTAGACATCTCGTGCTTCTTTCAATGCAGCACAACTTCGTAGTGCAAGCGCGTCACGTGCCTTGGGTTACAAACGCAATTGCTGACGCACTCTCCCGATTTCAGATGCAGCGCTTCCGGTTCCTTGCCCCCCGACGCCGACCAGAATCCTTGTACCATCCCGCCTTTGCTCATGACCCTCTGAGGGAGGAAGTCCTGCAGTATGCTACCTGGGGTCTTGCTGAGAACACCAATCGGGCCCGCAGCTCTGGGGAAAAACGATTTTTACAATTTTGCCTGATGAATCGTATCTTTAGCTTAGACGGGGATGTGTTACCTGCCTCTGAAGGGACCCTTATATACTTTGCTTCCTACCTAGCGAGAACAGTAAGGCATAATACTATAAAACTCTATTTAGCCGCCGTTCGCAATCTTCACGTGACCGCAGGGTACCCTGATCCCCTTAAAGGAAAGCTCCTTCTCCACAAAGTTTTGCGCGACATTCTTCGCTATCAGGGCAACCAGCGCACCCGTCGCCTACCTGTAACCCCTGAGGTTCTCCTTGCAACTCGTCCCGTCTTACAGTCCTGGCTTTGCTCCCGGGATTTTTCTATGATCTGGGCCACCTTTAACCTGGCCTTTTTGCTTTCCTGCGCTGTAGCGAATTTACCTACAGCGGGGTGCGCAAATTTCGTCAACAATTCGATCTTTCTACTGATTGCATAACATTTCACCCCAGCTTGGCACACCCACAGTGCATAACAGTATATCTAAAATCGTCTAAGACAGACATTGCTAGGGAAGGTCAGTCACTCACTATAACTCGCACCTCATTGCCCCTTTGCGCCGTTGCGGCTATGCAAGAGTACTTTCTTTTGGTGAGGCCTCAGCATGGACCTTTGTTTTATTTCGGATCAGGTCATTACCTCACCCGGGGCATCGTATCTACCCTCCTTAGGGATAGTGCTAGGGTCGCTGGCCTACCTTATCAAAGCTTAAAAGGGCACAGCTTTTGTATCGGTGCGGCCTCCGTTGCAACCGCCACCGGCCTGCCAGATTGGCTTATAAAAGTTCTTGGTCGCTGGTCTTCGGACTGCTAGCAGCTCTATATCAGAACTCCTCAATCTACATTAGAGGCCGTGGCTCCCATGATGGCTATCGTTCCTGGACGCTTCCAGCCAATCTAGCTTCCTTTTCTTAGTTCTCCTGTTTGGGCTTGGGGGGATGCATTGCCTGGCATGCATCAGTGGCAGTTAAGTCTGCGCAGCGACTTCCCCTAAGCTTCTTGGCCGCGTTGCTGTTTAATATCGCATGCAAACCGATACTCTTGTCTGATCCAGCACGTGCTGTATTGCATTCAGCTCGTAGTGCTGGGGAGATAAGTGAGGTTCTTTGGCCACGCCATCGCCGGAAGTCGCACAGGCTAACCTAGCGCAAGGCAGTGCTCCCCCATTAACGTCAACTTGTCAACATTGTTTTTTTTATAATTTAGTTAATGCGTTTAACATACATCGCAAAGGAACAGAGACATTAAAAGCAATTTTACTGTCACGCCAGTAAAATGTAGTTAATGGAACGTGACACTAGTTATTAGTAACCCTTTCATGGCGGTTCTTTTCAATAAAGCAATTGTGTAGCCAAGCTGCCAAGGTCAGCAAGCTGTAAGATACATTGTTTTCTAGCTTCAAACTTTAAGGCCTTGTTGTCTTTAGCAGGTTAGTACGATCCACAGCATTGGCCAACTTTTCAAAGCACTATTCATGGCTAAGTGTTCGCACGTGCAACGCTGAGCTGCTTCGTGGTGTAGCCTTTTCTACTGGCTACGCCAGCAGACGTTTGTCTAGCTATAAAAGCCTAGAACAAGTGTTCAGAGTTCACTTGTGTTCTGTTATCCAGTAAGGTTAGCACTCTGTATATTATTCTTGTAAATTTTTTCCCTCCCTCCCTTTGGAGACGAGGTTTGGGCTTTGTTTTGTGCTATGCTATCAAATTAACTAGGGACACTCCTTGCTCGTGCGGTTAAGTCTGCGCAGCGACTTCCTGCAAGCTTCTTGGCCACGTTGCTGTTTAATATCGCATGCAAACCGATACTCTTGTCTGATCCAGCACGTGCTGTATTGCATTCAGCTCGTAGTGCTGGGGAGATAAGTGAGGTTCTTTGGCCACGCCATCGCCGGAAGTTGCACAGGCTAACCTAGCGCAAGGCAGTGCTCCCCCATTAACGCCAACTTGTCATCATTGTTTTTTTTATAATTTAGTTAATGTGTTTAACATACATCGCAAAGGAACAGAGACATTAATGCTTTGCAAAAGGCAAATTAGATGTAAATTTTAGTTCTATAAAGCGTTTATCCATAACAGAATGAAACATGAAAAATAGTTCCTTTTTTCAGTGAATACACGGAAAAGGGATTATCTTTTAAGTTTCTGTTAGGGTATGACATCCGAATTAGCACGATGATCTTGTTTTGGTTTCAATCTAATTGAATTATAATGCAACAGGTGCTAGTTTCAAATATAATTATGTGAATGAAATCGCCGAAGAGATCAATTGTGAAAAATGGCTTATTCAGCTATTTCATCAAGCTGTTCTTTCTGCGAGATCGTAAAGGCAGAGTTTGGTCCCAGTAGGGGTGTGGAGGGAAAAGTCTTGCTCACAGAGTGCATGGATGATATTAAGTCGCACTTAGCCAGCTGTCACTTGTCTAAGTGTAGCAAAGTCAGTGAAAATGGACTCATTTTAGCGAGAATAAGTATTTGAGGTTTTGTAGGTATTCGGAACTGAAATGGCAATCTGTCCAAGGCACAGACATTAAATAGCCTGTGTACAGACCCCCTCCCCTCAGGAAAAAAGGGACCCTTTCTCCGAAGGGGGTGGGAGTGGCGTGTACACAGGCTATATCTAACACTAAAATGACAATCTGCCTAAGGCACAGACACCTACTTGGCAGGCTTTTGCGAGCACCAAGGTCTTGTTAATAGGCTTGATTGGAAGCCGCTGTTCTGAAAAATGAGCCCCCAACGGACTGGGAGACACCAGAAATAGAGCCTAAGGTCTTGTCAATACCCCGGTCATACTCTGGATCATACTGGCAAAATAACTACTGTGGCAGGAAGACATGTCATGAATTTCCAGATAGCTATCGAAATAAGTCAAAGTTTTGTCCCATCACGTATCATTTCTTTTTCCTTCTCCATGCACAAAATTTTCTAAACGTACAGTGATATTCTAATTTCTCTATTCAACATTTTATCTTGCGATGTTTTCTGATGTTCATTTACTGTTTATTTGAGCTTGCAAAGGTAGTTTATTTATTTCTATTTTTGACAGCCGTGAATCTTGCCCTTATCAATTCTTACCTTTAAAATACTATACATCTGTGTTTTGTAAAACACAGGTTTCTGATGATTGTTTGAAGAGCATTATAAAATGTGACCCTCCACGGGATTTTGGGTAAAAAGGTGAATGCACGGGCACGCTAAAATGACACACTAAACAATAGGCAGTGAGCGACATGACACGCTGGCGTGCAAGCAGTGTGCCAACTGGCACGATTAAAGAGAAATTTTCTTTTGTTTACATCGCAGGCGAAACACAAAGGATCGTGTCCTGTGAAACAATGCCATGTGACATTGATCAAAATAGCAGGCTAGTGAGAAAAATGTCACGCTAGCTTAAATTAATGTGCAAAATGACACGCTAGTGAGCCCAATCAAAATGAAACGCTGCAGAGAAGCCGAGTCCATTCCTTTAACTTACCGTGTTGTCAAACGGTACAGGGTCCGTTTTGTCTGTAAAGCCAAAGATTCTTCTCAAAAAAAAATAAAACAAAGTAATCTCACATCCGCGATGGATCAGTGTCTTCGCGAACTTTTCTTTGAATTCCGTAGTGTCCAAAGCTGCGTAAGCTTCGTGTTCGGTTGTTAGGAGTGCGAACTCCAACGCCATGTAAACAGCTTGCAATGCAAAACTTCAGCCTTTTTTACTGTTTTTATACATGTAATGAAACTAAAAATTCAATACCCCTGAACAGTACAGTATAATAAAAATGTCTCGTTCGACTTATACACTGTATCAGCGGCAGATTTAAAATAGTTGGAAATTCTAAACCGATGCTTGGCGGTTTAAGTTTGTCCAAAGATAGTTCCAGAAAATCGGCTATAAGACAAGCGGGATGCGTTGCCTTGTTCATCTAACTTGCATCAGACTCTGTTTAACGTTTTTGACAAGCAAGCGTATGAAGAAAACAGTCCTGAGAAGCATCCGTTGAATACTATCGATCCCGCTGCAGTCGAGCGGCTCTGTTGCTCTTCGATTAGAAGAATTCTCAATCGAAAACCCGCATCAGTAATGGCCCCATAATAATTGTTATTGATTCTATAATTATATCAAAAGCTTCATCTCTTTTTATGGCAACAGGATTAAGGAGTATAAATATAGATATTGCTCCTGGTTTATGGATACAATCGAACTCTAAAAACTAACATACCCAGCGAATTCGGCATTTTTTGCGAACTCGAATGTCACGCCGGAATGGCGCTTTATACTAATGACGTCATGAAATTTTAGACCCCCCACGTGACTCAGACAAACAAACTCCACTTCTTTGAGAGCTACAAGGGAAATGGCGAGTGGTTCGCTTCATTCCCTTACAGTTCTGACTGAAGAGGACGGCGTTCCTGGCTCCAAATTTGAAAGAGAACCGGAAGAATACACTGTAGACCAGCTAAAACGGTGGTTAAAATGTAGGGGCTTAAAATTAAGTGGTAAACGAGAAGACCTTGTACAGCGAGGGAGAGACTCGGCCTATCCACTGGGGAAAGCAGTTTATTCGCTTCAATACATCTCACTCTGTGCTGGTACGTAACGCGAAAAAAAGAAACGTTACTTCTTTTTGAAATCATTCGTTCGCATTCCTCCCCTTTTGAAGCTCTGTTTTTTGTGGACCATCTTTTAAAGGAAAGTAAAGAACAGCCGGAAAAAGTTAGACTGTTTATAAGATTTTTTGTCTTTTGTTAGACTTCAGTCTGATCTTGTGCTTTGCGTGCCTGGGACTATCCAGCGTTGGCGTGTCATTCCGTAAGAGTGTAAGTACATCGCACGCGTGCCGTGTCATTTAACATGAGACGTGACTTATAGCACACTGCTTGAAACAAAACCTTAAGCATGTCAAACAAAACCTACCGTGACAGTCTTTGTTTTACCTATCAAATATGCGCATATCCGTGACATTGTGACACAAATAGCGTGTTGTGTTATGGCACGCGTGCCCATGTCATCACTCTTTTACCCAAAATCCTGTGGAGGGTCACAAATTATTGGGAAAAAAAGAAAGAAATGTCTACACAGAGTCAGGATTCAACCTCTCCCCCAGGGCTTTCCCACCTGTGCCGTTTTCTAAGAGGAATGTCCTGGCGACGAGGCTAGGAGTGATTGCGGTCGAGGTGTCGTTCACATGACTGTATGAAAAGTATTTCATTCTAGTAATAAAAATATTTTCTTTGAACTTAAACATGTCTCTGGTTTTGCAAAAATTAGTGGGACTTAGAAGTACCAGAATGTTCAGTTCACCTTTATATAGCCAATTTGCTCCTTCTGTTGCAAGAACCTTGAAAAAACTTGATGCCAAAGGGTCGAGAAGAGTACGATGAACATTCAGCAACCATGTCCACACCTTTGCCGGAGAGGTTTATTGGACAAGATTTCTCTGTTTTTCATGTTTTGATAAAGAAAACATTCTCCAGATTCCTGTTTTGTTTGTATTTGTACTCTCTTGAACAACGTACCATCCACCCTCTCTCCCCCCTGTTCCACCTCTACTTTTACAAGCATTTGTACTTAAAGGGGTGGAATTTCTCCTGTGTATATTAATTTCTGAAAAATTAAGTCCTTCTACTTTTTCCTAAAATTCTTAAACTCAGTTCTTTTTTCTTTAAGAACCAGGGTCCTAAAGTGGTTTAGGGCTTCGGGGCTCCGGACCAAAATAAACAGGGCTCCAGGGCTCCCGAGAAATTGATCAAGGGCTCCAAGCTCCGATATGCTTTTTTGCTTTAATCCAAAAGCAAATCCTAGAATTGAGAAAATACAGCAATTTCTATTTTTTAAATGCTGATTTTATGTTTTTCTCCACTCTACTCGTGTTTGACAGTTATCTAGAGTTATTTATCAATCATGATCAATGGATATGTTTATATAATATTTGACACAGTGAATGACGTGTCAGGTTTGGAAGGTTAAAACGCGGCAAGACCACGACTTCTTTCATAACACATAGAGATCTGTTGCCAGAAGACGAGGAGTTCGAAATGCAAAAGCTTGTTACACAAATCGTTGACTCAGAATTGAGACCACAAGACCCTCAGTCAGAAGCTTTCAACCTATGTGTATGTCAAAATCAACATAGTCAGTTCAACGTGGTAATGCTAAAAAAATCTTGTGTCACTTTGAAATACCAATCAAATCCAGGGAAAGAAAGGGAGACCTAATTGACAAACTTTCGTCTTTCATACAAGAGTGCACGTGCTTTTCTCCATCTGCTCAGGAGTGAACACAGGGATCCTTAATTTAGTGTGATTAACAGCCGGCAAAAACTTTCGGGATTATCGTAAACAAAAACTATGCCTTTTTCTGCATGCCAAATTCCTAATTTTTACTGAAATGTTGCTAATTGGCGATAAACACAATGCTCTGTTAATACCACCCTAAAGTTTATGGGGTAGCCTATAGTTAGCTAGGGATCTAGGAAATGTGTATGTTGCCTAAAGGTCTTTGCAGGTGTGGTCTTATGGTGTCGCACTGGTATTTGTTTTGTTTGTGAGCTATTTCCAAAATATTAATTGTTAATTCTGTAATTGAAAATAATGTGCTACTGCTCGTGAATAAGAGTGGCCATATCCAAGCGACTACTTCGTACCTATTTGTCATGTATTACTGACTCAGTTAAAACGGTCGTAGAATGAATAAATACAACAGCACGGTATTTCCACCCAGTAGAGAATCGGAATAAACTGTGATTAAATTGTATGATTATCAATAACTATGACTTCAAACAAGATACAATAACATATAAGAACTCATCGATACACGGCCCCTCTGGGGGAATGCGTGACGGGCCACAGTAATCAATATAATATATTAGTAATTTGTGCAAACATATCTTCTTTTGCTGCTTCTTCCTCGTAAAAGAAACAGACCTAAGGGGATTCTAAGTCGTATATCTTTCGTGTCTTTCTCTGGAAAGAAGAGATATTTTTCCCTTAAAAATGTGAAATACAAGGGTTACATTTTCTATCAATTTGTTGAAACGACACAGCTAAGGCTAATTTGCATATGGAGAATAAAGTCACGTTCATCATCGACAAGAGAAAAACCGAAGACAAAGCGATTACCAAGTTTTCTCCACAAGTTTTCAAGAGTCCAACATTTAACGAGTCTAATGACATTTGGCGATAATTAATAACGATAAAGCTGTGGAAATTAGTCGATCAGATGCGGACCGTTACAATTCCAGCTTTGTTGTCAAAATGGCGAATTTTGGAACATTAATGGAATTTTGTACAGCACGAGAGTGAGAGTGCCCACAAATTTTATTGCATTAAGAAGTAGACTGGTCTTAGTACTTCTGATTTATCATAGACTAGAGTCTGGGTTAGGTGCCACTTTTGCGAAATTACCGTCCAACTCATAGTTATGCAAATTACTTTTCCTGCTGAGCAAATTAAAGGTCATTTTAAAAAAATCATATCTCAGCCAACTTTCCACAGAATGCAACCATTAAACCTTGAAACTAATAACCAGAGTTAAAACTTTTGTGTGTAAAATAATCAGCTTATTCGGCCGTGTAAGGTAGGTTTGACAGAGCCCTAAAGTTTCAGCAAAATTGCACCACTTCCGATGGCAAACTGGCTAGTTTTAGGTGACCTTGAAAATCTTCCTGTAAAATAGAGAAAAAATTGAGTTGGTCCAAATAAATGTGATATTTCTTCATGGGATGGGATAGGTATCTTCCACCGAAAAAATCAGGGCATTCTGTGATAGACTGAAATTTGCCTTATTGGTTCTTATGCGGACAGCCTCTTAAGCTTTAAGACAGGATTTTTCGAAACGCTCTAATACTTATCTTCGTGAACGAAAATTATTGTCTCTGTAAATGTTTAACTGAATTATATTTCTTTTCATGATTGTTAGTAGTCTCTCCTGCAATTTTAATCGCTATGCTGTTTGTTTTCAGTCGTTCATGAACATCGCTTGCAGGAGTTATCTTTTTGCCGCTTGTATCAAACGCTTTTCAAGATTACACATCATTATAAAACCCTTGAATAATAAAAAAAACAATAAATTATTTATGTTGGAGCATAACTCTATTAATGTTCACTGCAAATTTGGCGCTCGTTAAAAGTGAAAACTGGCTGGCCGTATAGGTGATTTTAGAAATTTTTTTAACAGTTTCACTAAAAGCCGACAATTGATCGTCCTGAATATTGAATGAGTGCAATTTGTCTTGAAAAATTGTGAAATACTGCATTCTGTCCGAGGTCTGTATGATAAATAGTACTGTTTCACCTCAGATGTGATGTGTAAAAAGTATAAAAGGTTGGTTTACACATCCCCGGATTTGTTTTGCAAGATTTTGTAAAGTATACTTGTCGACGGCAAAAAATTCGGCCTGATTTGTTTTCCAAGTATAATTCACTGTGATCGGCTCTTGAATGTGATCGAAGATGATTGCTATTTTTGGGTGTCTTACATGGCTATCAACTCGATGTAAGATGTTTCACTCTAAAATCACTTAGCCTAATTCCCTCAAAAGTCATAGGAATTTCCCCTTAAGTTAACTGATTTGTGGATTACAAGTTTATTGTTTGATTTAAATAATAGATTTATTAATGGGAGCTTCACTTTTAGCCCTGGCTAAATCTATATGTTATCTCGTATTAGGGTTGGTAGGGTACTGGGCATCAATTTTTTTGAGGGCACTCTCCCATTCAAAAAAATACAAGTATGAAAGTTCGTTGTGTTAGCGCTAAAGGTAAACACACCATATCGCTACAAGATAAATTACACGAAATTTTACGCGAGGCCGAAGAAAAGCTTCTTGATGCCACTCTTGATGTCCTTCGCCAAGATGAACAACAATACCATAGCAGATGCACGGAAAAGAAGCAGCAGATTGCAACCGCTATCGAGACTTGGAAAGACTCGTTTAAAACAAGCGAGAGCTCTCTGGAAATTGAAGTTGAACAATTTGTCGTCTCAGCAAAGCAATTTGCTGACGAGTTTTACTTTGAGTGCGTCGCTATCAGAACCTCCAAGCAAGTCGTGGGGAGTCTCAAACAGGCTGAGGAAGCACAAAAGAACACGGAGCGAATGGAAACGGAATTCCAGCCAAACGAACTATCCATAAATGACATGGTTGCTCGTGCAGTACAAAAGGAATTCTCAAAACTCAAAAATGTGTCTGCTCCAGCAAAGAAGAAACAACCCCCTCGCAATAGCTCAGGAGGCAGGCGAAAGTCCAGATCAACATCCAGAAACGGAACACGAAATGGTAAAAAACAAGCTAAAGGTGGCCCCAGCCGATCGTCTTCAGCACAACGCCAGTCACAAAATGCACAAGGCAGACGGAGTCGATCGCGCACCAACAGGCAAACACCACAGTCACGGGTCACATTCCATGACTCTCGCCGAAAGCAGTCAAAAAACTCGAAAAGCTCTGCAAACGGTGCCGTAAGGTAGACCAACGGGACAAGTACACTAAATGGCTGGATAAAATGGCGAAAAAACTGGTTCTGGAGATTTTACCTCGAAATTTGGAATTTCACAACTTGTTACACATGTTTCTCAACGCAACGCAGTCATGAACTCTTGGCCTGGGTCTAAAATTTCGACCCTCGCTCAGACCACCTGCCACGCGTGTCTTCAAAGAACAAATACAGGATTTTTGCCAAAGCATCCGGCTACACTACAAGTATGTCGACCATCCTGACGACCCTGATTTTAACCCCAAACTGTACATTAAATCAGATTGGAATCTGCCACAAGACCCAGACCTCAAGGAAAGCCTGTATCATGTGTGTCAAGAGCTACTGGAAAACTTCAGCGAGAACACGCCACTGTTGAAAAGCAATTTAAGCCACGACGAGCGAAATGGTCTACGAGAAATCAAAGAAGACCCCACTGTTCGCGTCCTGTCAACGGACAAAAACCTTGGACCTGCTGTCGTCTCCACGGAATGGGTTGAAAATGAGGCTCTTAAGCACCTTAATGACTCTAATTCATACACGAAAGTCACACAAGATGACTGGACGATTAGACGTCGTAAGGTAATTGAGACTAGAGAAAAACTTACTCATAGTTACTCGCATTTTTTCCCCCCTAACTTGCTTAAGTTTCTATGTAGCTTAGACAACAACACTAAGAGTTCTGATCCCGCTAAGTTCTATATTATTCCAAAGATCCATAAGTCACCCATGGCTGGCAGGCCTATTGCAGCGTCTCGCTATTATATCACTAGACCTGTTAGTATATTTGTGGATGAGCTAGTTAAACCCGTCATCAGTATGCCTACAGTATTATGTGACTCTGGTGAATTGATCCAATGTTTAGAGCAACTTGAGCTACCCGCTAATTGCCTTCTTGTTATGGCCGACGTGTCATCACTGTATCCCAACATTGACACTAAGAAGGCTATTGTTGCACGTGACCTCTTGCTTTGAGAGGGAAAGGTAGCTCAAACCGCTCTATTGGTTCAGCTCACTAGACTTGTCTTTGAGAATAATTTTCTTAAATCACAATTTAGCGATGATATTTACCATCAAACGTTCGGTATTGCCATAGGAACTCCTTTTGCAGTCACAGCCGCAAACGCTTTTATGTACTATCATGAGAGAGACATTATCGAGCAGTACAGTCGATATTTAACTCTTTATAAGCATTTTATCGATGATCTTTTCATTGTGTGGGATGGCCCAAAGGATATACTCTTAGAATTTCTTTGTGCTATTAACTCCAAGGATGAACGCATTAAGATAACTTACGAAATTAGCGAATCTACGATTTCTTTTCTAGACTTGCTACTTTTTAAGGATCCTAGCTTTAACAGGCTGCAGTATTCTACTTTTCAGAAACCACTTAATAAGTACCTCTATATACCGTTTGAGTCATTTCACCCCAGTAGCAACAAAAGAGCATTCATTAAAGGCAAACTTATGCGTTATGCCAGAAATAGTTCAACATATAGTTCCTTCAATGAGATGCGTCAGCTATTCTGGAAACGTCTACGCCTTAGGGGGTACCCTGCTAAGTTTTTGCTCCCCATATTTAAGGACATAAGCTATAGCAACAGGAAGAAATGGTTCTCTAGGTATGATAAGTCTTCTCGACAAAGAGGGGTGGTATTCAAAACACATTTTAATTGCAGTCATGTAGGGATCAAAAAGGTTATTCTTAAGCATTTACCCAATCTCAACTGTATTGTTAGTTATAAATCTACTAACACGTTAGCACATCTATGTAAGTGATTGTTTTTTGGGGCTCACGGATTTAACGTTAAATCCGTGAGCCCCAAAATTAAACATCACACACTCTATGCAGGATTTTAGTCATATCCTGCATGCATTTCTTGTGGGTGTTCTTGTTCACACCCTTACGGGAACGTAATTTGTACTGCAAATGTTATGTATAAATAAGTCCCCCATGTAATCTTGTTTCAAACTCCCTGATGAAGTCTGTAGTTATCAGACGAAACCGGTCGGAGAATAAACCTAATTGAGTTAACAAGATTTTGTTGCTGTGTGCTGCTCACTAGTATCTTGTTAAAAAATTGTCCTTTATGACGAAAACTGCCTCCCCAGTGGCTGACTATAGCATTGAGTACGATCTTTTAAAAAGGCTTCTTCAGTCCAACCAGCTAAATACCCTTTTTGAAACACGATGTTTTTAACTGTACTTTATCTCCCACACGCAGTTTAGGATGAGCCCGTTTGCGCAAGCGTTTTTTATAACATCGATTCCAAATCAAGTATTCATTGTCTGGGGTCATATGGACAGGTTTTTCTTGAACACTGGAATGAATGGTGTGATTGTATTGCTCCACGACGAGGGGAAGGGCTTTCAAATAGGTGAGGGTATTGGCAGCAGTAAAATAACTATACAGTTTGGTTTTTAAGGTTTTAATAAGCACTTCCGCTAGGGTGGCTTTCATATCCCCTTGGGTGGAAAAATGGTCTACTTGGTGTTTTTTAAAGAAGCCTTGCACCTTAGCGTTCGTTAACTCTGTTCCGTCGTCTGTCTGTACTCGTCACCCATAAATCTTCCCTTGTTTCCAACAGTTTCAAATCAGTTTATAGAGGGAATAATTGCTCTTTTGTGTAAGTATTGGAAGGAAATTATCAGTAACTCCTGGGTATTAGAGACTGTCTTGGGTTACAGAATAGAATTCATAGATTTTTTCATATCAGGAGTACCATTCTTCACTATACAGGACTGTCGAAGAGCGAGAGCTCATAGACCAAGGAAGTTCTTGCCCTTCAACAAAAACAAGCCATCCACAAGGTTTTCCATCCAAGCAGTCCAGATCAGTTCATATGCTCTTTGTTTATGCTCAAAAATCTGCTAAAACCAAAGGACTTCTCCACCAAAATAGACCTAAAACATGCTTACCCCACTGTTTCAATTTAGAAACAGTACCAGAAGTTTGTGTGCCTTCCCTTTGGGCTGCACAGTTCACCTCGGGTTTTCAAAAATTAAACTTTTAAAACCAGTGGTCAAACACTTGTGAAAGATGGGAATAATTGAAAAACATGCCGATAGCTTGGATGATTTCCCTCACAAAATCGATAAGGAAGATCAGGGCTTCCTACTACCTCTGCACAAGACAGTGTCATGTCAACAAATCCTGAGGATCAGCACCAGAAAACCCCAGTTATAGATATAAGCACAACTCCTCTTACAGTGCCACCTGACCCAAGAACAAACTCAACTCCTGCTGCACATAGAACTGGCTGGAAGGGTGACCCTCTTTCTCCATCAATGGGCTCCAAACAGATTAATCACTTTTGAAATTTATAGGAAAACTATGTTCCACTTAAAAAGAAATACACTTGTTTCACAGCCTGTCAATTCCTAGTAGGTGTCTATAAAAGAAATCGACTGCAGAACAGGAGCCATTTTTTTTGGGCATTTTTCATTCCAGCACTGGCTATATGTATGATGTTGATTCCCAAGACTGTTACAGATGGCGCCCTGGTGCACCAGTGCAGAAGAAAGCTTCATATTCATAAGCCATTGTCAGAGTATTAAGAATGATCATAAATAGATTTTTGACATGTGTATTACAATAAACGGTGCCTAGTACTGAGGACTTGCTGTAATATCGTCCAATTTCCGATTTAAAAAAGTGAACGGCACTGCCGGTGCACTGTGCTCTTTAAATAGTGCACGGGAGGGCATAATTTTACTTGATTCTAATTTGGAAGAAGGAGAACTAACACCAGAAAGCTCAGAAAAACATCAACATCGCACTTACCTTGTATTCGGAAAAAATTGTATATCGCCCTATGACAGCCATTTTAAATTAGTTCATGGCACAATTCAGCGAACTTTCTGAAGGTGTGATTTTACACATTTTTAACCTCATATCTCTTAGGCTTCTGCGAAGAACCATTTGTCAAGTCTGCAAATTGTGGCACCGAATTCCTTCTGATCCAGCAATAGTGAGAAAGGCCTCGAGTCATGAGTTTGAATCCATTCACTTGTGCAACACTATAAATGACTGTCAGCTCAAAAATCTCGTTAAAAGAATTATTTGGGCACGCACTGAAAATATTATAGTGCTTGATTTAGCAAAAACTTCCATATCATGGGAATATGTCAACGACGTGTCCAGAAGAAGTCACAGGAGAAAGTTGCGTGTTCTGAACATTGCCAAACTTGTCAATTGAGAATTACAAGTTTCCACGACCTTGGCGAATCTTTTTGAACTCAATGTTTGTAAATCAGAATTTAGTGATAACCATCTCCTAGAGGTGTAGAGAATGTGTAAAACTCTGCAAATACTTCATGTTTCAGGTTGCCATATTACTGATTGCCGCATTGAAAATGTCTCGTTGGAAAGTCTTGTTTTCTTCAACATTGCCAACTGCTCACTTTTGTCAGAATGGTCAATATGCCGAGTTATCGAAAGCTGGGAAACAACATCTCTTTTGTGTCAAAGGTCTTGATCTCTCCCTCGTCCAATTTCAGGAATTGTATGGGGATGATATGGAAGCTGGAGTGGTATTTCTTTGTGGCTTGTTACCTAATCAAGCTCGAAAATGCATTTACTGCAGAGAGAGTATCTTTCTTACTTGGACAGACGCAAAACAAACAAGAGTCCCTTTTGAGACTCAAAATTTGACCTTCGTTGTTTGGACCCAATTTTGTTTTGTAACACATATCCCAAATCGTCATGGTAGTCGTGTTTTCAACATGTCTTCAATATCTACCATCAGACGAAGTCTCTGGGACACTTTTGGAATTTTCCCGTCCCTCCCGTTATAATCACTTGTGTTTTTTCACAGTAAATGAGAGGGTAGAGCCCTGGCAACGAGTCAAGGTACATGTATAACGTCAGATACCTGGGGCTTTCAGTTAAAATAATAAAAAAAGCGACTTTTTTTGGTTCCTGTCATGAAATATTTTACGTTGAGCACTCTTTAAAATCAATTATGGATATCCATTTCTAGAACCACAGCGCCACAACTTTCCTGGTTGTTGCAATTGTTAACCCTTTCATTTCAGGGGGCAGGAGAACCCAAGGATTGTGGTATTAATTCTGGACTTAGTAGTCGAATTCTTAAAATAGTAAACGCACATATTTTTTGTACATGTAATTAGACTGTTTGCATTACAATGTCAGTTAACGACTTCAAGGACTCAGGGGTAATCTCACAATGTCAAATTACTCGGAATGAAGGGAACTACAATTACATTACGAACACCCCCCAAGCAAAAATAATGCCACAACGCTCATAACTATGGAAAGGTCGTTTCAGTGTTGCATATCAACGAAATTAGAAAGTCAAAATCGCAGTCTAGCTGATTTATGGTGATAGCCTTTAATTAATATCAATATAGCAGAAGGAGAAAAAACAAACAAACAAGCAACCAAGACGAAAACAAATAAAAGGAAAGAAACTGGTCAGGTTTTTGAACCTGTGTTTCTACTTGAATTGTTGAAATGAGGCTTTGGGAACAATCTTCACCTTAAGAAAATAAGGCTGCCTCTTTGGATCCCCTGAGAAAAAGACAGCAAATCCCAAGTGCTTTATATACTATTTTTAAATATGCTATGCCTCCTGGGATAAAGGAGCTTCCACTGAAATCCCGAACACGTGACTGCGAATTGTTGTCTCAACCTTACATGGAATATGCACATTGATCAAATCATAAAGAAAGCTTCTAAACGTATGTATTTCCTAATACAATTGAAAAGGGCCAATGTCACAAGGCATGAATTAATTATTTTTTATACATCTTGTATAAGGTCAGTCATGACCTAGTATCACCTGCGTTCTTCTATGCCCTGCCATTATATTTAAAGAAAGATCTAGGGAATGTAGAGAAACGAGCACTATCAATCATTTGCCCGGGACTGGCCTATAGAAAGGCCTTGGAGCTTTGAAATATTGTCTATCAATGACTACATCGCTAGCTTATGTAAAAAGACCTTCCTCTCGATTGCTAATGACCCGGCCCATCACTTACATAATATGCTTCAATCGTCAGGGCCATCATGTTATAATATTCGGTGCAAAAGGTGTTTTGTGATTCCCAAATGTAAGACCAAGTGTTTCAAAAATAGTTTTTTAACAAGATCATGTATTGATAACGAATTTTAGCGCCCGGTGAGTTTTGTAAATGAGATCAATGACGTATATATTTTAACAGTTTTAAGTTTTGTTATATTTTTAGGACTTTATCATTATCATTTCATTATAGTTCAAGTTTATGGTAGCATAAACTGATGTTAATAAACCTGAGAATTAGGCCCTATGAAAGCACACTTATTGACATACTAGCAACAATCATGTCTCTGTTCTTATGTCACACAACGCGCAACATTTGGATAAGCCTTTGTACTAAGCAAGGGTAGATACTAGTTCAAAGTACATGAAAGAACAATGAACAGTAACTAGTTGTTCAATTACAATGTATCCTTCTCTTTGGCAAAGTCCACTGTAACTTAGCATGAGATATCTACTAGACTCCACAAAGGTTCCATTCATATTATCACATGCTCATCATGCACATGTGCTCCTCTTTTTGCCTTACACTGTCCTTTCCCAGTCGGTTCTCTAAGACTTCGGTTCATTCACAACAGCGTTTTTTCGCCTGGTCTACTTCCTCACAAATCACTTCGCTTAAATCGACTTACATAACTTAGTGTACCATGCCAAGGCAAAGGAGGAACATCAACCGTCGAAATGCCGTATTGGATGGCGCCAACTTACCAGCAGAACCAACAGACTAGAGCGCCATGTCTACGGAAGCTCTTCGCCTCATGCTGGGAGTACGTCACCTCCAGCAAACCGGGAATCACCGGGAACTTATCTCACGACTACAACAGACTGAGCAGCAAAGACCGCCCGCATCACAAACAGCAAGTGCCCCGTTCAACTCCAGTATCGCCACCGGCGTTCCACACGCGGAATTGGCTGCCTTTATCACCTCCATAGTGCACGAGCGGATGAACAACCAACTAATCCAAGATGGCGGTGCCAGCAATGCCAGTGCTCAACTCGCTCGGCCCAGTCCTCCGAGTAACCTTCAGGACAGCCTTAGGTCCAGTCCTCCTCCACCGCTACAAGATGGCGGCCAAAACACGACACGTCAACAACAACCTTCCCTTCAAAATCTTCCACCACGCAATCTCCTCCCAAACACCGGCATTTCTTCTGGTCTTGGTTCCCTCTCTTCTCCTGTTGACTTTTCCAATCCCGCCCAAGTAGCGTCGCTTCACTCTAACTTCCGACAGCCTTCCCTCGCCAGCCATCTGACTAAAGCCACCTCGACGGCCATCACCAACGGTGAGTACGTGGACTTTGCTACCCTTTCACCAATGACCTCCCTTCTCACTGACACCATCCATTCCCATCTTAACCTTAAGGTAGGCAATCAGGGTCTAACTATTCTCCTTCCCTCCTCCTCTAAATGCCCCAAAATCACCTCTGTCAATCTATGGCTCGATGCCTTTGCCATATATTTCTCCATTATAGTGTCTGTATATCCCTCTCGTGCCGCGGATTTAATAGCCTATCAATAGTTAATTCAAGATGCGGCACGAAAGTTCCCTGGGATGGCTTGGTATACCTATGATGTGGAATTCCGAAGGCGTGCCTCCCGTAACCTTTCTGCCAAGTGGGGGGAACGGGACGTCCAGCTCTACCTCGATACCTTCACAGGCCTCCCCAAATCGGGATGCCGATCTTGTGGCAGCACTGATCATCTTTCTGATACCTGCCCTTTATCTCCTCATATGTCCCGGGATGCCCTTACCCAATCTGACCTGTGCTACAACTTTAACAAAGGCTGACCCTGTGCTCGCACCCCATGCCCTTACCAACACAGGTGTAACCAACCGGGATGCTCAGCAGCTCACTCTGGGGAAGATCACACTAAACTCACCCGCCACAGAGAGGACAGACTTAAATCGTCTTCAAGCTCTGGCAATTCCTCCCGAGGTCCCTCCTAATTACCTCTCCCAACTGACCCCTCCCACCCCCATTGACATCAACAAATTTGCATTCTACCTTCAGGGCAACCCAGATCACACAACAGTTAATCATCTTCTCACAGGGTTTTCCCAGGGCTTTAAGATCGGCTATTCAGGTCCAAGGGCCCCCAAGGAATATTCTAACCTTCCCTGGGCAAATATCAACCCAACTATCATTGACAAAAACATGCTAAAAGAGGTTACCCTGGGCCACACAGCAAGGCCTTTTCACACCCCTCCCTTCTCCAACCTGCAGGTATACCCCATTGGGGTCATTCAAAAGAAACACTCTTCGCAATGGCGTACCATTTTCTATCTCTCCTATCCCAAACACTTGCAAAGTCCTCATCACCTATCTGTTTGGTGATGGCCATGAAAGACTATCTCTTCCAAGCCCAGCCAGCATCCAGCCAACCTCTGTTTGCCTTCGTCCAACCCAAACAATGGCTTTCACGGAACAATCTAACAACAGAGCTTAGGACAATTCTTCACCACTGTGGTCTCCCCGCCAACAATTTCTACTCCCAAAGTTTCCGTATCAGAGCCACCACAACAGCAGCAAAAGCTAGCCTTCCACCCTGGCTTATTAAAGTTTTAGGCCGCTGGAGCTCAGACTGTTATGACCGCTATATAAGGACCCCGAAATGTACCATTTTAGAAGTACCTAGACTCTTAGCTAATTCTAGTCCATAACTAACATTAAGACAGCTAGTGCCATCATTAACTTTCGTCGGAACATTTGCGAAGTCGCATAAGAGCGGTAGGTACGGCTCCCTCTGCCTACAAGAGCCCAACTTTATGCGCCTTATACTGTGGGGGGATTGCGTCCCGTGTCCCCATGCTCCACAATCCGTGGCAGGGAAGTGCAACCCCTGGCTGCACTTTACCCCACAGTAAGGCTTAGCCCTTGGAGACAGGTCCGGAAAAATAACCACTCCAGGGTGTGGACCCCCAGTCCCACCTGATCTGTACTCCACCCAGGAGGACCACGCCTCCTGGTTCCCCCTAATTCCTAGTGACTGGGGGATATGGACCTCACCCCCAGAGACTGATCAGGACTCCTGTCCAGGGTGGCTACCCCCGGTACCACTCGATCTTGTCTCCCCCCAGGAGGGCTCCTCTCCTGGTCCCCTTACCCCTAGATTTAAGTGCTTCCCTGCGACCAGAATTTTGCCATTACCTTTTGTGTGTTCTCTGTGTGGTACACGGCATATAGCCTTTTTGCAAAAACACTGCCAATGGGAAGAGTTTATTAACACACTATTGTAAGATTCTGTTATATCATATATACCGTAAACACCGGCAGATAAGCCGCACCTTTTTTCCAAAAATTTGCGATCAAAATCGTAGGTGCGGCTTATCTGCGAGACCATTTGGGAAAGGTGCTGTTAATTTCCGTGAATGGACACTTTTATGGCATAATACTGGAATAAATGCTACATTACAACAACAAGAGAGTATTGGTCATTGCTTTTGCGAGTTTGGTGGCTCCTAAAAGAGCCGTTGGTGATGAGTATAAGCTTATTTCAAGCTTACATTTCTTGCCGTTAAACCTTCTTGTTTAACAGGTCTTTTAAACGGTTTATGGTCGCTTTTCTCGAACAGGAGAACCTTACACAGCATGGAATTTCCATTCCCCCACAAAGTTGTTTACAGTGTCGACGACAGCCTGTTACTTCAAAGGTAATTGATCCTCCACGAGCGAGAAAATACCATGCTATTCTCAAGTATAGCGTGGTCCAGTCTTCCATCGTCCGATATTATGCCTGGTTACACAGCTTCACACAGTGCATGCAAGAAAACAACAAATTTACGCGCAAAATTCTATGGAAAAGACTGCCTTGAATGGAGAAATACCTGTGAACAAATACCAGAATAATATCAATTATATGTCATAATTGGTGGACATTATGTTTATTCTACTAAAGAGCTAAAATTACGGGTAAGACTTTAAAGTAATTTTCGATCAATTGTTGGCGAGTTTGCCTTGGATGAAGACAGAACACTTCATAGTCTCGACTTTGGATTTCTTTCGTGTTTTTTTCATGAAAAACTTTTTCCAAAATTTGAGTTGCTAAACTCGGGGTGCAGCTTATCTGCCGGTGTTTACGGTATTATATTGTAAATACACAATTCAGCTTCGTAGCTGCAAGCTTTTTACAAATAAACTATCTATCTATCTATCTGACGACAATCCTGTCCTGACAGAAGGAGGAATGTGAAAAAGATTAGTCCCTTCCAGGGCTTAAGTTTCGCGTAGGTTGAACTCGGAAAGCACGTCGCCTGCAAATAATCGCAAACGCTAAATGCCACAATTACCGTGCATCTTTAAAAAGCAACTGCAAGCCCTTGAGGATCAACAGTCACACAATTTGGAACACAAAATAATTAAATTAATAAATCGTTAGCGACTTAGTCATCAAACAACGTGCTAACATTCGTCTACCATTGCAGGTCGAATTGGAGTTTGGAAATGTTTGTTTCTAAAGAGAGGCCCGGGAAATCTATCAGAGAAAGGAAAAAAAACGAAATATCTACCAGTGCTGTATAACCCATCCCCAAAATTAACGCAGGATTTGGGTCATATCCTGCACGTATTTTTTGTGGGTGTCTTGTTTTTAACATCCTAACAGCGAGGTGTTTTTTTGTGCTAGAATTGAATGAAATGTGAACTGCTGTTTTGAAACACCCCGCAAGAAGTCATTTTTTACCGCATCATTTCCCTTACGTCCATAAGTTACAATCAAGAGGTCCAATTTGACACCAGGAAAATAGAAATGTGATACTAGGTATTACCAGTATATAACAAGCATACCCTACAGAATCTGTTTGTTAAAAAAGTTTCCTCAGTAGTTTCTTGGCAAACCAAAGTGACTCCTTGCTCAAAACTGACTTTACCCGGTCAAAAAATGTCTACTCATCTAGCACTTAAAAGTTACAAAGATGCCTTATTTTATTTTCCTCTTGACAACACCCTGGAAACGGCGAGGACAAGATTATGGCGAGTTGATCAGAATGAAGCCATTATTTCCCTAATAGAAAAGAAAGACAAAGACAAAAGGGACCTGTCAAACTTGAGACTGATTTCGCTTATTAATGTCGATGTTAAAATAGGTTTAAATGCCAGCGCCACGAGATTAGAGAATGTTTTACCAAACATCATACATTTCAATCAATCTGCATATGTGAAGGGTAGAACATTTTTGATGCAGTCAGAACCATAGAGGTCGATATGGAATTTTCAAAGAGATATAGTATTGATTGAAGAATGGTTTGTATAGATTTCAAAAAGGCTTTTGCAACAGTTAGTAGGGACTTCTTATTTCGTATTTTATCTGTTTTTGGTTTTGGACCATCTTTTATTCAATGGATCCGCACGTTTTACAAGACTGTCTCTAGTTGTGTCCTAAATAATGGCTTTGCAATTTCATCCTTTGCAGTTAAAAGAAGAGTAAGACAGGGAGACCCTCTCTCTGCTTACTTAGTTATTATAGCACTGGAAGTTTTAAGTGTTAATATAAGTAACAGTAATGACATTCATGGTACTAAAGTTGACAATGAAGAGATCAAAGTAATTCTTTTCGCAAATGACCTGACTGGATTTTTAAAGTATGATCTCTCTGTAACAAACTTAATTAAACTTACAGAAGATTATGGAACTCGCTCTGGCCTAAAGGTTAACCACGAAAAGACAGCGCTTATGCTGCTAGGTAACCTGGCCTGTAGCGTACAAGAAACTGCTCTGAACAACAAAAAATAAACGATCAGTTAAGATCTAAGTACATGTTACATTGCTTTCCTCAAAATCATTGCATTCATTACCGTCATTTTCATTTACAGAGCAACTTGGAGACACAGCCTAACGGATTTGAGGATCGAGAGATTCAATATATTCAACACTGTCAGTCACATCTAATTCTTCATCAGTGGCAAATATTCCAATGGATGGATCTATAGCTACCTTCAAGGAATGGGCAAAATCCATGTTTAACGAAGAGGTTGCTGCAAACTTTGAAAGAGAGGAAATAGACGGGACTACATTGCAATTGGAAAGAATTAAGACGGATGAATCTATGAACAGTTTAGGTCTAACCACCATAGGAAAGAAAAGCAAGTTTGTCATTGCACTTCAAACCCTTTTCGGTAAATATTTCAGAGAGAAAAAAATTATAATATATTTTCATGTGTCTTGTGTTGATAAAGCACCCAGTGCCCAGATTATTCTTGTTATTCAAGTACTCTAAAGAGAAGTGGTTGTTATATATAGAAAAAGTGCTTGAGCTTGTGTAAATCAACACTGAACCGAAAAGGTCTGTGTATTGAGGATGTAATAGCTACTGATTTTGTGCTGCATATTTTCCAGGAAAAGCATTTAAGGAGCCACACCAACCTTCAACCAAGAGATCCAGATTGGAGCCTCTTATAAGCTATTACGAGATTGACAGAATTTTGCCAAACAGAGAAAAAGGTGAATTATCCTTAATGGATCGTAGCATCTACAATGTAAGTAAATCATAAATAGCTACTTTTGACTACAGCCAAGTGCCAGTGACTTTTTCTTTTCCGTACAAATTTTTTAAACTTCAGCCTCCCCTCCACCAGCCATTATTTACAAATTCACATCTTTTAGAGTAATGTTTCTCCCTTCAGGGGTCCACAAAAATCATCTTTGGTTACACCCTTGGTCTGTACACTGTATTTATATTACAATGTGGTTTCTTAATTAAAACAAAATGCTGAAGTTTTGATAGATTGCTGACTTTTAATACTCAGGAAGAAGAGGCTCATTGCATTGACCAAAACAGTATGACCTGAGGATAAACCAGCACCCTGGTTTAGAGGGAACACAGAAAGTACTAAGAAGCTCTTGGAAATAGTTGAACAACTTGGTGAAGATGACATGTACACATTTCTTAAAGCAGGATTAGGTCGGAAGGCAATTGAAAAAATTATCAGAAAACACATGCAAGAAAGGAGGCGAAAGGAAAATAATCCCCTTAATGATCCAGACAACTCAAGTGGCAGTCAAGATAGCAAGTCGTCATCAGCATCAGCCAGAAATGAGAAAGTTAAAAACTATGAATCTTATTTCAATAATGGTTAGTATGATTTTTTGCTTAATTTATTTTTCCAAATAATAACGATTGACAGAGAAAGATGTAGCAAAATTTTACCACTACAACGTCTGCGTCAGTGGTTTAAAAGTTGGATCACTCTATCCAGTGGACGGGACTTAGTGTTAGGAAGACCATGAAACTTGTTAACACATGGGGCCTGGTTCATGAACTGTCTTAAAATGTATTTTCTCATGCAACATAAGCAAATTAGGGGTTAAATCTAACACTAACAGCGTTTCTTTTAAAAATTGAAGCAAGCCTTTGCTTTCTTAACAAAAATGGGAAAAATGATTGGTTTTATTGCATTCTTCTCAATTCCTGCTAGTATTATGAGTGGTCTAACCCCCCCCCCCCCCCCCCAAAAAAAAAAAAAATTCAATAACAATAATCATAATGTGAAAGGTTTGAACCCAGGAGTCATTTCAAAAGTAGGTTGAGTTTGATCGTCCGGGTTAACGTAGTCCTGAATAGGACTGTTGTCGTTGACAGTGACTGACGTTTCGACAACCTGTGCGGTAGTCATCTTCAGAGTCAAAGTGAGTTGTATCACGTCAGTAGATGGTATTATATACTCTGGTTATTGATCTGATTGGTCAATAATCATAATCATAATGACAACAAAACAGTTTGCTCAGCATGTCAATAAGCTTGAAATGTGACATTTATTATGGTGTCTTCTCTCCCTTTCCAGGATTGACATTGATGTCTTCCACAGCCATAATACTCGCATGGCTGAACAAACCTGCCATCAGTGATGTCCCACTACAAGCCCTAAAGGGTGAGGCCAAGCAATTAGGCCTCAACCTTTTCCATAATAAAGACAAAAGCACCCACATTAAGGCAGTCAGTTGATTTGCAAAAAAATATCAATAGACGATGTAAAGCTTACAAAGATTTAAAGCTAAACAAAAATGGTGTGCATTAGAAGTTGTGTTTTATTAAGAAGGTAACAAGCAAGAAACATAAACATGCCTTTTAGTAGTCGTTACTATGAACTTCAACCTTTCAGGAGTTGAAAACTGTGTATTTACAGTAATATATAGATTTAGCCAGGGCTAAAAGCGAAGCTCCAATTAATAAATTATAATTTAAATCAAACAATAAACTTTTAATCCACAAATCAGTTAACTTAAGGGCACATTCATGTGACTTTTGAGGGAAAGGCTAAGTTATTTTAGAGTGAAACATGTTACATCGAATTGATAACCTTATATGTACACCCAAAAAATAGCAAACATCTTCGATCACACTTAAGATCACAGTAGATTAGGCCTCGCAAACCAATTCTTGGAAAACAAATCACACCAAATTTTTTCGCGTTTGATAGGTTTACTTTGCAAATTCTTGCCAACAAATCTGGGGGTGTTTAAACCAACCTTTTATAATTTTTATACATCACATTTGAGGTGAAACAGTGCTATTTGTCATACAGACTGCAGAGAGAATACAGTATTTCACAATTTTTCAAGACAAATTGCACTCAGGAATATTCAGGATGATCAATCGTGGGCTTTAAGCGAAACCGTTCAAGAATTTCCAAAATCACCCATACGGCCAGCTGGTTCTCATTTCTATAGTGCGAGCTGTCAGTGTGGTCCGGAGTGTTTGAATGAACTTTAAGAGAGTTATGGTTCAACATAATAGCGAATTTATTTTTTTTTTTTATTTAATGGTTTTAGTTATAACGATGTGTAATCCTATAAAGCGTTTGATACGCGAGTCATTTTTTAGTACTCCTGCAAGCGTTGTTCATGAACGATAAAAACAAACGGCACGGACAAGCGATGAAAATTGCAAGAGAGACTACTAACAAAACAAGAAATATAATTCGGTGAAAAATTTACAGAGACAACAATTCTCATTCACGAAGACAAGTATTAAAGTGTCTCTAAAAATTCTCAGTCTTTAAGCGTAAAGCTTACTGGTAAGCTAGCTTCCCGGCGCGGTGTTAACTGTTTTCGAAGGTGAACTCCTCGAAGCAAGAAAATCACTTAAAGTTTTCTTTCTACAACCAAATTTATAACTAAATATTCTTCGGAACGTTTTCTTTCTATTTGTGGTGAGCAAATATATCTGAAGGCTTTTTAAAGTTCTGCAAGCTTATATCAAACCTGATATTAGGTGAGATCATTGACTCAAATCCTACAAACGTGCATAAACTTGCCGCATAAACTGTCAGTGTGAACTGTGCAAGACTTCATGAAAATTAGATATAACAAAAACAAACATCAACTACAATAATTACTCAGGCTTACCATTCGAGATTCAGTTCCTGAAAGCTATCAAGGAAGGCCACAGTTGGTTGAGACTTTTAAACCCTCTTACGCATGAGGCAAGGTGAAAAACGAAAACGATGCCATCCAAAAACGAATTACCGAATTTTGACAAGCGACGCATTTCTCAACCAAAAACCCAGTAAACAAACCAGCCATGAATAACAGAAGACTCTTGATAGCAGCTGTATTTCATTTTGTACATCCAGAGGGAAAAGACAGTTAAAAACATCACAAGTTAACACAAAACTCTGTCAGCTTCAGCTGTCAAAGTAAACAACTTTCAAGATGCTGCATAATTTGTCCGCATGAACTCACCTGTCAAATTTTGACCAATCAGAGTATAAAAATTGGACAAAGAGCATGACCAATGCGTGACCATGGTAAGAATAAGGTCTTCCCCGCCTGTACTTTTAAAAAAACTGGCTGAATTTTCGCTTCCGAGGCCAGTTTGAAATCAAAGTCCTAATAGTGCGGGGGCATAGTGACATAAACACAACATATTTGATATGAATCCTTGGAAAAAATCAACTTGAGCCTGCGATCATTTGAAACTGGTAATTTGTCAGCGGATAACTTCAAAAAATATTCGACCTCGATAAGTCGACACTTGAGCCCGTGGTACGGTCAGGTGATACTGGTCAGTGGATGCCCTGTTTTGACAGCTGTCAATTGATTACAACATTGATGTGCAATTAGTTTTCTCTCGGGCTCCCAAACTAGCTAAAAAAGTGAGTAATCATTGGTTTTCCTGTGGTGTGGACGGACGGTCAGTCGGTCACGTGATTACCAAATTTTCTGGGATGGGTAGATTTATTTACCCATGGTGCTCCGCTGGCGCGCTTCGCGCACGGACCTCCGCTATTAAGTACTTCACACAAAAATGCATGTTAATATGCATGTATTTTTCAGTTTTGTACATCATATAACAGTTACAAATTGTCTTGCTATAAGGTATCTTTTTGTGAATAAAGGTCTACTGGTCAGTCA
Source organism: Porites divaricata (assembly GCA_038088405.1). NCBI lineage: Eukaryota > Metazoa > Cnidaria > Anthozoa > Scleractinia > Poritidae > Porites > Porites divaricata. The sequence goes on from JBBMOI010000002.1 coordinate 22,328,137, forward strand.
GATGAACTAACGAGATCTTGTATGTTGTAATATTTGGATATTTCATGGCAGAAACAAAGGGAAAAAAGCCTGAAAGGGTCTATTTACCAGGAATGTTTGGATAAAACATTGTAGCTTTATTTATTTATTACTATCTTTTTAAGTATGGGGATGTCTTGGATTATTTTACCCATCTAACTCTGGGTTAGTCATTTTCCATGGACGGAGATTTTATTAATCCAATCTTGGGTTTGTCATTTTCCATGAATGGAGAATTAATTAATTCAACCCTGGGTTTGCCATTTTCCATGGATGGAGATTTTATTAATCCAACCCTGGGTTAGTCATTTTCCATGAAATACAGGACTGGATAGTTAGTATTTCCTGATTTGGATTTAACATTATCCTGACCGTTTTCTTCAGAATCACGCTCTGGTTTTTGCTATTACCAAATCCACATTTCGCTGAACCCAAAGGTAGTTAACTTGAAAACCATTGCTGGAATTATCGTATTCCAATACTGGTAAATTTAAATTTCCAGGTTAGGTAATAGCAAGAACCAACCTGGGTTTTTCTTCATAACCAAGCCTGGGAAAATTGCAGTTTATCCAATCCTGGATTTTACAAGTAAAATCACCATTGGATTTTTCTTTTTTTTTCCAGTGATATAGCCAAGCTATTATTTTATATTGGTTTTATGATTAAGCAGCATATACCAGCGGCCTTTTATAATAGTCACAGTTGGCCTTCACTTTCTACCATGACCAACATCACAAATACGATCTCTTTAGACTTGTTGACTATAAAAATATAATACATTGTCATTGCAGTGGGATTGATTTGTCTCTTTCTAAATACTTACTTTTGTTGAAGGTCCTTCGTCCTGTGTCTCACTGTTCTTGTGCTGGTTACACTGGTTGCTTGTTTTTGACTTTGTTGTCTTTACACATCTAATTGCTTTTTAAAATAAGCTTCCTGATCGTGTGGTGTTTCCTGTAAGGTAAATAGTTATTGTCGTGGATCAGGGGTGTTGTTGTTTGTATTGTGTGTTGCTGTGCTTGTGTGGCCTTTAAAATTATTTCATTGTTCCTTAAAAACAGTGTGCCTTCTTTTACAAGACCTGCTTACAGTTCAAGTCAACATCCAAATACTCCCGTGTGCAACATTTTTGGAGTCTAGCATAAAAGGTCTTCTTTCCACTGTTATAGTTACATGCCTTCTACTGTATTACAGTGTCTTGTTTAACATTACAAAAAATCAATCTCTGGCAGTGGGAAATTCAGTTCCCTTTTACTTTGCAGCCAATGCTCTCCTTCTGACCATACCTGCTCTACCCTATCGATTTGGTAACTGTAATAATGTAGTGGCCCTCAAGATCTTATTGGGGACATGGAAAATGTTAAAAATCTAAGGGTGTGTGATAAACACTGTGCCAGTTTTGCATCCAGTGGTCCTAAGCGTGCAAAGGGTACAAGTTAATCAAAATCTCGAAGTGATTCCCAGCATGGAATTCGACTGATGCAGTAGATTTTAACTTAAGTCCACTCTGTTTTTAGTGCAGGAAAAGACAGTTTCCCTTAAGACATAAGTGGACAGCACTTCAAGCCGATTTCTTTAGCCACCTTCAAAACGAAGATGAAGAGTCTGGTTGGCTAGTCGAGGAAGAAGATTACAGTGAAATGGGCGAGACTGGTGGAAGTGGTACTAACAGCAGCAAGAGCTGGCCTGAAAAAGAGAAAGGTGATGCGAATAAAGCATTTACCGACAAAACGGTTAAGAACGAAGGAAAGCGTGAGAAGCCAGAGCCGTGCCCAGTACGAAATTCTAACGATGAAGAGTTTGTTGAACTAGGCAAGGAAGATTATAGTGAAACAGACGAGTCTTCTGAAACTGGTTCTGATGGCAGCAAGAGCTGGCCTGAAAAAGAAAAATGTGATGCAAGTGAAAATTTAACAACAAAAGCGTGAGAAGAAGCCGTGCCCAGTACCAAATTGTAATGCCAATGTTGTTCACCTCCCAAAACACCTCCGCAACGTTCACAAGTGGCATGCAGAATATGCTAGAACAGCACTATCAAGATTCAAGCTCCGCAAGAAGTATGAATTTGCCAGTCAAAAAAGTGAGGAAAAGAAAACCAAGCCGAAGCCCAATTGAAAGAGCAAGATATGTCCTTTACCTGGATGTACGTTAATTACAGAGAGATTGCCTCAACACCTAAATTTTATTCCCTTCTAAATTTAATGGTCATGAAAAGGATTTTTTGCGATAGCTCGTTCAGATGCTTTAAATTTTGTGTCACATCAAATTTTATTCATCTCCAAATTTTGTGATGCATCAAGTTTCGAGTTCCTCCAAATTCTATGCCTCACTGAATTTTGCGATGCATTAAGTTTGATGTTGCTTCAAATTTAATGCATTGCCGAATTTTGAGATGCATCAAGTTTTGTGTTGTTTTAAATTTTATGCCTCGCCAAATTTTGTGAATTCGCTCGGTTGGCACTGGTGACTAGAGAGGAGGAGAGGTTACTCTTTTTCCGCTGTTCTTGTTGGGTTTCAGCTCACCTGCCCGCCATCTTTCTCCCCAACACATAATGTCGGAAAGGGAAAGCGCTCCTCAGTTTTCCACCACAATACATCTGCTACGTCAGGCGACAGACATACTTTCAGGAGTCAGTAGCTCCCATAGGAGAAACAGTACATTATCGAGCTCGCCATCAACATGTACATCTAATCCACGGCTTGGGGATGCAGACAGTGCAAGCAGTGGTGCAGTTTTAAATGATTTCAGGAACCTGTCTAGTCCTTATGGTCTGTCAACATCCTCAAGAAATGCTCATGGTTCCTCTTCAAGAAGTAAAAACAGCAAGCGGTTCCTACCATACAAGGTACAAGAGACTTGGACCCATCAGTTCTTTTGTTTGTTGAATCCCAAACAGGAGATTGTACCAAACAAGGGAGAGAAGATACGACTCCAAGAAACGGGTTTGGGCAGGAAAAACATTGTATTTGGAAGTAAGGATGGAGCTAAGGAAATGAAAAGTAAATTGGAGTCGACCTATCCGAAGCTTGTAGAGGGAGGCGGGTTTGAAATCCTGCGTACTGGTTCAAAGAATGATCTTGTATTGATAAGCCCTCCTGCTGCAGGGTATTCTGTACCATTTCTTCGTGATCATTCAGGCCTGGCCCAGGCTCTTGCTTATAAACGACCACTGCAGAGTTCTTTAGCTGTTGAGATGTATTCCACTGCATCCTTGGTAAGTTTTCTCAAAATAGCTGTGCGCCCAATGGAGAAAAAAGATCAGCATGTTTCCTGTTTATAGTAAGCACATTAAACTGAATATTTAATGAGATCTTGTGCCACATACAGTTCCTTTTTTCTAAGGTGGAGGGGATTAGTACATGAAGGTGTCCTTGACAGTTATACAATTTGGGGTGGAAAAGTTGCTGTCACTCTTATCTAGTTAATAATTGTTGTGGACAACCACTACAATGATTATTATAAAATAAAGATTTAGCCAGGGCTAAAAGCGAAGCTCCTGTTAACTCGAATTTATGATTTAAAATCAAACAATAAACTTGTATTCCACAATTCAGTTAACTTTAAAACACATTCATGTGACTTTTGAGGGAAAGGTTAAGTGATTTTAGAGAACAGTAATTTGCAAACAGCTCCAAGCTAAGAGTGAACTTAACCTTACATCGAGTTGATAGCCTTATATCTACAGCCAAAAAATAATTAAATTATGATTAATAGAGTTATACGCTTCAACATAATAAAGAATTTATTATATTTATTTTTTATGTAATGGTTTTATAACGATGTGTACAGTATGTGGTCCTTGGTCCGCGTGTAAAAGTCATTAACTTGATTATCTTACCCGAATCTTCACGCAACGAGCTGAAATACTCCTTGAAGATAGCTTTTATGTTCCTGTCGATAATCCTGAAGTTTCAAGTTCCAGACATGAATATTTTGCTTGGAATTCGCAAAAAGGCGATCGTTTTCGATCAGGGTGGATAAAGGTTGGGCGGTGAAACGAGCGCGTCCGAGCAAAAAGGTGTGATGCAATAAACTGGGACTCTGCTTACAAATGTCACTTGTTTTCGCTTGTTAGACACTGCTGCTAACAACTAAGTACTGTCGAAAACACAAAGGAAAATCTCATCCGTGGCAAAACTAAAGACAACAGATTGTGTTTCAGATGACATGTATTTTAAAAATGCGTGCATGCAGCTCGTGCAAGGTGAAATTATGCAAATTTCAATCACTATCATCCTTCTTTTTAATTTTGAACAAAACATCTCATACGTCTTTCTGTTTCTTCGAAACTTCAAAATAAGTTTCCTCTCAGTTTTTACTGTTTACCTTGTTTTGTTTTAGAGAGACAAACGGAGAAAAAAAACGTTAAAAGTAACCTCAATAAATTTCGTTTACATGCGGTTGCCGAATTTGCGACGCATTGGGCGAATCGCCATGGTGCTTTGCTCCCGAGAAGCAAAGTTTAAAGCAGCACAACGCCACTATATCAAAATATACCAATCTAATTTTTTGTTATGTTATACAAAATGTATCCCCCTTTAACATATGTAAAAATTGAGGCTAAGAAGTGTTAAGCTTTTCCAAACGAAACGGCGAAAGACGATTAGGTGATATTTATTGAAAGAAGGAGGTCTTCAACACTTTCAAATTAAACTCAAATTTTGGCATTATACGACCAACAAGTTTGACTCATAGGCATACAGACACAAACATATCGAACTGTTTATTGATATTGTTACGAAACGAATTTATCTATTTAACATTGTAGCCCTGTTTTCGATGGTCCTTGGTAAGCAGCACGATAAAAACGTAAAAATGTTATAGTTTCTACACGAAAACGTGATTTTCACAGTATTTCTTGTTTTTTTTTCTTTTCTTGATGCTATTAAGCAAAAGTTTTTTTCGGAAGATGTTGTGAGCGTAAAATAATCTGCTTTTCTTTCAAAGACTTCAGACAACAGTCTCCTCGAGTCTCCCACACAAGCATCGACAAGCGGTTTTTAGCGCGGTCGAAAATAATTACTAAAACTTTGTATGTACTTGAGGTATTAAAAAAGAGAACTTGTAGAAATGTATAGGGGCGACTTTCAAAACACTGTTCGAGAACAAAGGCCGTCGCTTTTTACTTTGGAAAGTATTTTTCAACCAAGGTCATAGGACGTGGACCAAGGACCGCTAAGCGAAATTTGGTGATATTTTTGCAAGAGTCGCTAAAACAAAAAAATTAGCGTCTACGGCAATATGCTTCCAACAGCAGAAATAAGTTGATCTGAAAACCTGTTCTGCAAAAAGACTAGTCTTCCTGTTGCGTTTTAGTTATTCGCAGGCCAAGTAAACATGACCACGTAATTTACGGTGCCGCAAAAATCCAAACTTCAAGAAAGACAAATTAACCTACCTGTCAACAAACTTTAATTTCGCGTCTTCGTCCGCAGCAAGAAGGCTGAAACTTCGTCATATGAAAGAATCCTAATCAGTAAATCACGCTATCTTTCATAATTCAACGTATTTTTTTCTTGACGAAATATTTTATCATTTTTGGAAAAGACGCAGACCAAGGACGGTAATCGATCTTCAAAAGCGTTTAATACGCGCGGCATTTTCATTTGACTACTCCTGTATGCAAGCGATGTTCATGAGCAACTGAAAACAAACGGCACAGCGATAAAAATTGCAAGAGACTACCAACAATCAATAAAAGGACAATAATTTGGTGAAACATATACAGAGACAACAATTTTCATTCATGAAGACAAGTATTAAAGTGTCTCCGAAAATTCTTGTTTATGTTTTTTATTTTGTAAGCCGACTTCCCGTGTTTGCTTTTTCAAAGATGAACTCGACGCAAGAAAATGGCTCAAAGCTTTCCTTTACAGCCAGAATTATAACGAAATATTTTTTGGAACGTTTTCTTTTTATTCGCGATAAGAAAATGACTTAAGGCTTTTTACAGTTTTATAAGCTTATAATCAAACCTGATACTAGGTCAGATCATTGTCTTCTTACAATTTAAAACGTGTATCAACTAAATAGCCGCATAAACTACGCTCGAATTCATTAAATTAGATATAAAAAACAAACGTCAAATACAATAATTACTCAGGCTTACCATTCGAGATGCACTGAAAACTATCAAGTAAGGCCAGAATCGCTTCAGACTTTTCAACCCTCTCACGCATCAAGCAAGGTGAAAAACGAAAACGATGCCATCTGAAATCGGCTTTCCAACTTTAACAAGCGATGTATTTCTCAACCAAAAACCAAATAAACAAACTAGCCATGAATAACAGAAGACTCTTGAAAGCAGCTGAATTCCATTTTGTACATTCAGTGGACAAAGACAGAAACATTACAAGTCGACACAAAACACTGTCAGCTTCAACGGTCAAAGTAAACAGGTTTCAAGATGCTGCATAAATTTTCCGCATGAACTCACCTGTCAAATTTTGACCAATCAGAGCATAAAAATAAAATGTAGAGCGTGACCAACGCGTGACCTTGGTGAGAAAAGTTAAAAGCAACTGGCATGTCTTCACTGCCTGTAAAAACTTGCTGAATTTCAGCTTCCATGGTCAGTTTGAAATCAAAATTTTAATTTGCGGCACATAAAAAACACTAATTTTATATGGATTAAAAAAATGAAACTTGAGCCTGCGATCATTTGAAAACTAGCAACGTGTCAGCGGATAACTTCAAAAAGATACTCGACCTCGATGGGTCGACACTTGAGCCCGCGATACGGTCAGGTGATACTGGTCAGCGGATACCCTGTTATGACAGCTGTCAATTGATCACAACATTGATGTGCAATATATGTGTGCAATATCACTCTTCCTGTGCTCCCAAACTAGGTAGAAAGTGTAAGGATTGAACACTGGTTGCCCTGTGGTGCGGACGTACGGACGGGCGGTGTACGGTCACGTGATTACCAAATTTTCTGGGATGGGTAGATTACATTAGCTATGGGGCTACGTCCACGCGCGCGCTTTGCACGCGCGAGGAGCTCCGCTATTAATCATGATAATATTATTATTAATAGATTACAAACAAATTGACAGCTGAATTGATTGATGCAACACAGAAACTAGTCATTTTCTCTAGCCAACAAACTTTTGGTTCAAGTAAAGGGATTAGTTTGCGCGATGACGCAAGAGCCCAGAGCGCTAGGCCTTCTGGGAGAGATTCGAGAAACGTGTTGTGTTCTTGTTAGCTAACGTTATGAGTGCGAACCTCCTGAGCCTGTTGGAATCTGAGAAATCCTGTGTAATCTTAGAGAAAATGGAAGTGTTGTAACCTAAGAAACGAGCCTCAGACCTGGAATAAATACAGTTCAGTTCAAATTCGTCTACATGGTCCACTGTTAGCCGGATAGAAGCGGATGCTACGTACCAGTTGTAAGTGAAGTCGTGTTGTGTTATGGCCGAAGAACTCGCCAGAAAGCGACGGCAGCGTGCAGGGCACAGGTCAAGTGCGAAACGTATTATTTCATCTGTTATTGATGTCCTTGGAGGAGGAGACATTTCTCAAGTGCGGGAACACGAAATCAAGCTGAAACAACAAAGAGACAGCCTACAACGAAAACTGAATACTCTTCGACAACTTGATGCAGAAATTCTTGACCTTGTGGCTGAAGAAGAAATCGAAGGTGAAATTGAGCGAGCAGATTTGCTGGAGGAAAATGTTCAGTTGGCTATTGCTAACATAGAAAACACCCTGTCGCCGAAGGTCATGGGTTCAAATGTAAATACTGAAGCGAACGTGTCGGAAAGCACGTCAGCAAATGAAGCTCAAATTGGGAGTAATTCTTCGCCGCCTTCAGCTTCAGCGTCGAATTCCTCTTCGTCTGTGCGGAGAAATACTCAAGTTAAATTGCCAAAGCTGGAATTAAAGAAGCTCGACGGCGATCACAGTAAGTGGACTTTTTTCTGGGATAGTTTTGAAGCCTCAGTTCATAAAAATGAGAGTTTAACTGCCATTGACAAATTTAACTATTTAAACTCATTGCTCGAACGGTCAGCGGCAGAGGCCATTTCCGGGTTAAGTCTTGGGGCATCGAACTATGAGGAAGCAATAGACATTATGAAAGCTAGATTTGGCAACAAGCAGCAAATAGTTAATCGTCACATGGAAATTTTGTTCAATCTTGACACTGTCACGTCTCACTATCATGTAAGAAGCTTACGTCAGCTGCATGACATGATTGAATCTAATGTGAGAAGCTTAAAGTCATTAGGAGTTTCACGTGAATCGTATGGGGGTTTGCTATCATCTATCTTGATAAACAAGCTGCCTCAGGAATTTCGTCTTGTTATTACCAGAGAAATGGGAGATGATGACTGGCAATTAGATCAGCTGCTTGACATTTTCAAAAGGGAACTTGAGGCAAGAGAAAGGGCTGGAGGGTCTACGCTGAACAAAGGACAACCTTCTCCACTAAAACCGAAACGAAGAGAAGATGGAACTACAAATGCCTTGTTTACCGGTAGTGATGCTAACTGTCCCACCTGCACGTTCTGTAGGGGGAAACACCCATCACGAGATTCCCAAACAGTACCTGATGTACTAGCCCGTAAGGAGCTTTTGAAGAAGTATGGGAGATGTTTTGTTTGCCTGCGAAAGGATCACATTAGTTGTAACTGCTCAGCCAAGTTCAAGTGTCATAACTGCAAAGGCAGACACCATGTTAGTATTTGCCCAGCCAACCTGAGTCCTTTGAGACCAACGAAACCTGAAGCATCAGTTCCCACACCAGGACAACAACAGCAATGCTTAATGGCTCAAACGGCCAGCAATAGTGTCGTTTTCCATACTGATTCCACTACATCCGTGTTCCTTCAAACTGCCCAAGCCATGGTGTACAATCCTCAACAACCAGAGGTTAAGATCAGAGCTAGAATAATCTTGGACAGCGGAAGTCAGTGCACCTATCTTACAAACAACCTGAAGAACATTCTTCAACTGCCTACTCTAGAGAAGAAGTAAGTCTCGATAAAAACCTTTGGAAGTGCTGTTGAGAGATTGGAGTCGGTAGAAGTTGTGGCCCTAGGAGTAGAGCTAAAGGGAGAACCAGATCTTGCACTGTCAGCCTTTACATTGCCTCTGATTTGCCAACCATTACAAGGTCAGCCTGTGGAACAAGTGGTGAAAAATAATCCCTGCCTTTCAGGACTGAAACTTTCCGACTTTTGTACTGAAGGAGAGACTCTTGGTGTTGACATTCTAGTTGGCTCGGATTATTATTAGAAGTTTGTGACTGGCCACACCATTAAAGGGGCCCAAGGTCCTACAGCTGTTCACACCAAACTGGGATGGGTACTTTCAGGACCCGTTTGCTTAGGGAGTGTAGAAAATCCTCCGAGAAGTAATCTTGTGACAACCCATGTCTTAACATGTGCTACTGATCAAGTGTCTTATGATGGTCTTCAGGGAGAGTTGAAGAAGTTCTGGGACTTAAGAGTCTCTCGGTGTGAAGCCGCCAAGTGTCTATGAAGAGTTTGTTGAGATGTTGTTGTACAAGGGAGATCACTATGAGGTCAGTCTCCCAAGGAAGGCTACACATTCACCACTCCCTGAAAATTATGAGTTGAGTCTTCAAAGATTGCAAGGTTTGCTGAGTCAACTCCACAACAAGCCAGACATCCTGAAGGAGTATGACAGTGTTATAAGGGATCAAATCGAAAGAGGAATTGTGGAAGTTGTGAATGAAGAAACCAAGCCCGATGTCGTCCATTACATCCCTCATCACGCTGTTATCAGAAGAGACAAGTCAACTACAAGGTTAAGAATTGTATATGACGCCTCAGCCAAGTCAGATGGAGCTTCATTAAATGATTGTCTTCATGCCGGTCCTGCGCTTACGCAAAGTATTTTTGACATTATGTTGAGGTTTCGAAATCATAGAGTAGCTCTCGTGGGGGAAATTGAGAAGGTGTTCTTAATGGTCCATATGAATGAAACTGACAAAGATGTACTTCGTTTCCTGTGGGTCGATGACATTGATAAGGCTGAACCCAAAGTTATTACACTGAGGTTCACATGTGTTGTGTTTGGACTCTCTTCAAGCCCATTCTTACTGAATGCCACAATTAAACATCACGTAGAGCAGTATGAACAATGTGACCCTGATTTTACCAGGAAGTTTCTTGAAAGTATCTATGTTGATGACCTGACATCGGGAGACAGTGACGTGGACAGCACCTTTGAGCTCTATGTGAAATCGAAATTGAGGCTTAAGGAAGCAGGTTTCAACTTGCGGAATTTATTACAAAATTAAGGAGAACTGCGGGCAAGAATTTAGAACAATGAGAGGTTGGTTTCAGGAGAAACAGGTTCTGGAGCTGGAGGGAAATGTTGACAAGCAAGTTGTTGAAATGCCAGTAGTAGACACAAACGTCGTGGAAGAAGATATGACCTATTCAAGAAACATTCTAGGAAGTGCAGTTGAAGATGTTAGCGATCAAAGAATTTTAGGGACTCTATGGAACTATCACAATGACAACCTCGTCTTTGATTTTACAAACACTGCCTCTTTAGCAGAGAGTAGAGCCTACAAAGAGAAACGTGATCAGCACAGCCTCTAAAATGTATGATCCACTCGGTATGATTTCTCCGATCACAGTCCAGTTTAAAATCCTGTTTCAAGAGCTGTGCAAGGACAAGAAAGACTGGGACGAACCATTGGAAGGTTCTTGCAAATCAATCTGGCAGACATTGGTGACACAACTGCAATGTGTTAAACCTCTTACTCTTCCAAGATGTCATTATGCTGGCACGGAAGGGGACGTCATTGCAAGTGAACTGCATGGGTTTTGCAATGCATCAGCTAAGGCATATGGTGCAGTGGTCTTTCTGCATATCGTGACGACACATGCAAGTTATGTCAGATTTGTGTCTTCAAAAACGTGAGTAGCACCTCTTTTGGAGCAGACGATACCCCGTCTAGAACTGTTGTCAGCGGTAGTCCTGTCCAGACTGATTCATAGCCTGAAGGAAGCACTTAGTTTCGAGAGGAAGATTGACAAATTCATGTGTTGGACTGATTCCAAGATAGCCTGGTATTGGATTGTACAGAGCCAAAAGGAGTGGAAACCATTTGTTCAGCACCGTGTGGACGAGATAAGAAAACTTGTGCCTGAAGAATGCTGGAATCATTGTCCAGGGGCTGACAACCCAGCCGACTTACTCGCTAGGGGTATGGACTGTCATGAGTTGGAGACCAGTGTGCTATGGTGGAATGGTCCCAAGTGGCTTACTAGTTTTGAGGGTCTGGAGAATCAGAAGGAGATACTTTATCAGAAGTTTGTTTAGATGCACAGTTTGCAAGAAGTTTGAAGGGAAACCGTATAAGGTTCCACAAGCTCCACCCCTGCCTAGCTACAGAGTGAAAGAGGTGCCTGCATTCTCGTACATCGGTTTGGATTATGTTAGACCTCTTTTTGTGAAGTCTACCAGTGAGGGAGAACGTAAGGTCTGGATTTGTTGGTTTACTTGTTGTTCTACGAGGGCAGTCCACTTCGAGGTTGTACCCAATAAGACTTCAGAGGCATTTCTGAGGTGCTTAAGAAGATTCGTAGCTCGTCGTTCAAGGCCTTCTTTAGTGGTATCAGACAATGCCAAAACCCTTAAGAGCGCTTCTAAGGAGCTTGACAAGATCACAAGTGATCCCACTGTTGTGAAGTACTTTGCTCAAGAGAAGATCAAATGGTCCTACAACTTAGAGAAGGCCCCATGGTGGGGAGGTTTTTACGAACAACTTGTCAAGTCACTGAAAAGATGTCTTAAGAAGACAATCGGCCGAGCCAAACTTTCCTACGATAAACTTGTAACTGTTGTTACAGAAGCTGAAATGATCTTCAATTGCTGACCCATTTCATATGTCTCTTCTGAGGACCTAGGACCATCCCACCTCATCATTGGTCGAAGGCTCAGCGCCCTTCCTGAAATAGACAGTCCAGCAGATGCAGACTTTAGAACTTTGCCGGACCTGAGCAGAAGAGCAAGACACCTTGATATGATTCTGACTCATTTTTGGAAGCGTTGGAGAGCAGAATACCTTCTCGAATTACGACATGCTCATAACCAATTGAAGAAGACAGCGGGATCAAGGGTAGTGTCTGTCGGAGATCTGGTATTAGTTCATGACGAAACCCACCCAAGATCTTATTGGAAGATGGGCAAGGTGGAACAGCTTCTGATGAGCAAGGACGGGCAGAGCAGAGGTGCCGAGGTCAGAGTCCACGGGAAAGGATCAAGCGGCGGCGGGCTCTTAAGGAGGCCGCTACAATTGTTGTACCCACTGGAAGTAAGCTGTTCTATAGATGAAGCAGCTTCTCAGGAGCAAGTACCTGAATGACCGGAACACCCAACGCAAGGTCGAGTGAGAGGAAATCGAGAATGGCGTAGAGCTGCAGTTGAGGGAGAGCAAAGAAGAAGACAGTGGATTGCTGAATTACAAGACAAACATTAAGTTTTTTTTACATTTATTTTGAACATTGAACGCTTTGTTTAGAGAGAGAGAGACTATGTTCACTGATTTATTTGATTTATTTATTTTTCATTCTCTTCGATATATTATGCTAAGTATAGAAGGTGGCCATTCTTTATGGTCCACGGGGGGGAGTGTGCGCGATGACGTAAGGGCCCAGAGCACTGGGCCTTCTGGGAGAGATTTGAGAAACGTGTTGTGTTCTTGTTAGCTAACGTTATGAGTGCGAACCTCCTGAGCCTGTCGGAATCTGAGAACTCCTGTGTAATCTTAGAGAAAATGTAAGTGTTGTAACCTAAGAAACGAGCCTCAGACCTGGAATAAATACAGTTCAGTTAGAATTCGTCTACAATTAGCTACAATGTATAAAAGCTCCCCCCACCCCCTCCCCCCCTAAAAAGAAGATTGAAACCATTTTAAGCAAAAGGGGCTTTTAACTGAATATATACAAGGTTGTATAAGTACATGTACTTTGCATGGACAGTTAAAGGCCTAATTCAGTTGTGTGGATTATATCATTTCACTCATTCACACTTACAGGTACTTTCCCAAAAATAGGTAGAAGTAATAAACTACCTCCAAACACTTTTTCTTTCTGCTTAGAATGAGGTTGATGACAATGATGCCCCTAAGGTAAACTGCATTAAGTGTGGTGAGGAGGTGATCATCACTCAAGTGAGATTACATCAAAGAAATTGCAGAGTTCTTCAGGAGGACCCTTCTGTTGGTGCTAGTAATACTACTCATGACAGCTAGTAATCATTCACTTCAACTTGCTAGTAGTTCCTGCCAGTCAACCGAGGTAATCTAGAAGTGTTAATGGTTACACTTTAATCTCTATACATGATATTCATTTGTAAATGAGTATTAAAGTTGTTTCTTTTTGGAGTGGCTTGAAAGCTAAACGTTTTTTGCTTTTCGGTAGAATGGCAATTCTTTGGTAGAGTTAAATGCACTCTTCCCCCAAGAGAATGAAGAAACAATTAGAGATGTATTGAAGGAAAGTGGAGGTGACACAGTTTTGGCTGCTTCTCGACTTGTTCAGTGGGACAGTGAGTATTCTCATTTTATGTTCATATTTATGGGAGACCTTCTGTTGATAAGCCTTCTATTAAGTGACCAGTTATCAAGTCAAATCAATTCAAGTCAAGTCACTTTTTATTTACACTCACACGGAATATTAATACAATTCAGGGTTATAAAATGTAAAAGTAAAAAGATTGTAAAAGGGAAAAGAATTGTCCCATTTTAGGTGCATTGTGTAGAGTTTGGGACACCTCAATAGTTCATAGAACTAACCGAGTAGGTGACCCAAAACAAGAATACAGGTAGAAGGAATATAGAAACAAAATAGCCGTTTTAGATAAAAAGTATTGCTTCATTGGATACTTCATTTATTTAATATTAGTATCAGTAGCTAAAAATAATATAATCACATTTTAACGTCAGGAATTAATAACGTTATCATCATCATCAATAATAGAATCTTGATACTTTGATGAATACTAGAAAATGGCTTCATTGTCTTAGCATCAATAGATAAATAATTTCAAAGGTTGGTGCAGTCACTAACGGAGAGAGTGAATTCCGTATTCAGTGGTGTGAACCGATTTAACAAATCATTTTGTGATTGGCGTGTATGATAGTAATGAATGGAAGATACTGGAATAATATCACCTAAACTTCCTTGTGTTTTGCTGTTTGAAGGGAGTTTTCTATTCTGTCTGATCCCTGCCAAGGTCAGAAGGCTAATACAGCTAGAATATTTTTGTAAAGGGTATGAAGTGTATGAGGTAATAAGCTTTTGATAAACATGGAAATGCTTTCACAAAGTACCAACATACAACTGTAACACTGTACTGCATTATATGATATCACTTTCTGTCCTGTGGATGGCCTGTTCCTTTCAAAAGTCTACATCTATGTAGGAGCTTGTGATCTATACTAATGCCTAGGTTAGTGAAGTCTTGGTTGTTATGTTGATTCATTCAGTTCTTGGTGGTAAATGACACTTAACTACAACTGCACATTGTTTTTAATTGCGTGCCAAAACAAATCAAAATGAAATAACGGGTGTGTTCCTTTCGGCGAATCCAAAAACGGATTTTAGATCTAAGAACGGATTTCGCGTTCCTTTCGGCAAATCTGGTGAATCCTTTTTAAAAAAGGATTCATTGGATCCAAAGAATCCAAATCCAGATTAACGGATTAGTGATCTACGCTGTTCCATTCACAGTGGATCCGGAAATTAGTCAGATGATCCAGCGGTATTTCCAGTTGAAGTATTCCCATAGAGGCCGTAGAGTTTCCTCGTTGCTGTCATTTGCCGCAAAACATCTGGAAACATTAGAAGATTGTTCCTGGTACATTAAAATATCCATATACTAACCATTTGTCTCTAAAGATTGCTTGAAATCAGAAATGAATAAAAGTAACAAATGAACTACTATCTAACTACAAATTCGCTTGTAGACGCGACAGGCACTCGATTGTGTTATATAAAAAAATCCGACCTATGGAACTGGATCAAACTGGCCGACATTCTTTAGATAATTTTCAATTTTAATGCGCTTTTTTCTTTGTCTGTTTTATATGTTCCATTGTCGCTATTCGAACTGCCGACCACTAAATTCTGCACAGTATAATCGCATAATTTGTCAAACAGTAGAAAACACCTCATTTTTTGGGAGGCTGTCGTGCATATTGCACGCGTTGGCGAAAGGTTACCAAGGTTACAAATCCAATTTCGGATTTCAGGTTCCTTTTGACCACGAAATCTGGAAAATCTAAGATCAAAAATCCATTTTTGGATTTGCCGAAAGGAACACACCAAACAGATGTCAATAATTTTTATTGACCTTTCCTGTGATAAACAAGAATTCTTAGTTAATAAATCTAAAAGAAAAGCCTTTCTTGTGCTAAACATTTATTAAAGACATTGTATTTGTATTCATGTCTGTATTTGAGGTACTCCTGGCACTAACAATCAGGTTGTGAACATAGAAGACGATTTTGATGATGATGTGGATCTTCTGCAGTCTCCATTCTTAATAGAAAGCGTTGATAACGACCCTGTCAATATATATAGGAAGGAATTTCTGAGATCAGACGAACCTCCTTTGAGAGCTTACATTGATAGAATAGGAGAGGACTTTGCAAGTGATGTCTTGGCCATCTACAAAAAGTCTAATCCCAGCTTCTGTTCCAGTGTAAGGCTGAGATTCGAAAATGAAAGAGGTGTGGGAGATGGGGCAGTTCGAGAATTTTTTAGCCTTCTTATGGGAATGGTACAGAATGGTTTTCCATTGGAAGAATCCCAAGTCACACTTGTCGTTGAAGGACAAGCAGACCACAAGGTGCCAATCCCAAATGCCCTGCTATGCAGCAGTGGCTTTTTCATCAGTGTTGGGAGGATGATGGCCCATTCGTTTCTTCATGCTGGACCAGCTGTTTATGGTTTATCTCCCGCAGTGATTGATTATTGGATTTCAGACAGTATTGATACCATTACCATTGAAGATGTTCCAGACTTTGAGTTACGTCAAGCCCTTGTTGAGGTTAGCTCCAAAAAAGTTCTTAGCAGATTTCCTATTCTTTCTAGTCTTTTTTAAGTCCTGAACAGTATTTTCAGAATCCATTTAAAATGTATATAAATATATGTGTACCTACAAATAGAAAATGCAGGTATTGGTGTCCAAAGCACCTTGCACTTTAATTCAAAATAGATTTTGATCAATAGTCGCTTCAGGAAAAATCCCCACTCTTCCAGCCCTACCCATGGTTCTGCCCTAAGTCACAAGACAGTAAGAAACATGGCTTGAAGGTTTTCCCACAAATGACAACTGATCCATTAATTTTCAATTACTACATTCTATGTCAAATTTTGCTATAATTATGATTAACTGGTAACAGGACTTCGTGTCGTCCAATTCTGTCTGTAATCATACTCATTATTAAATAATCACTCGTATGGTTACAGACAGAATTGCACTCCAATGAGCCATACTACCATTACTAATTATCGTCATTATTACTATTTACAATATAGCTAACAAGTCTGGATAAGGATAAAGAGGCTAGTAATGATCTGGAGTTTTTACGACCCTACCGTGATGAAGTGGCAGTCCTTCAAGTCCCTCTGTCTTGTGACAAAAGGCACATTGTTCTTCAACATATTTTGGTCT
The DNA here is from genome assembly GCA_038088405.1 of Porites divaricata. Lineage (NCBI taxonomy): Eukaryota > Metazoa > Cnidaria > Anthozoa > Scleractinia > Poritidae > Porites > Porites divaricata. Next base: position 22,344,824 of record JBBMOI010000002.1, read on the forward strand.
ATAACGTCATCGAGAAACATCGCAATGAACTTGGAGACCTAGTTACAGGGCTGAATGAGCTTTCACTTCTTAACTATTTAAGAGCCAATATGGAAATGGCAAAAGTTGTCTTTCCCCGCGAGGCTGAGGCAGCGGTTGATCCAAACGAATTGAAAGAGAAGATTGTGCTGGAGAATCTTGAACATCCCCAGGCTGAGAATCTCAAGGGTTTCTTGTTTCAGTTTATCAGTGACATTTCTAACGAGGCAGATGGAGGTGAGTTCTGTGCTATGACCATATGACAACCACAATATCAGAGTTTACTTCTACTCCCAGTCTTTTTTTAGCTATTGCAAAGAATAGCTCGTATGTGAGTGATCGGGGGGATGTATCTTTGTCTCCTTGCATCTTTGTTTGTATGCTGCACCGCAATGGACCAATTAGTTGAAGGGACTATGGTGAAATCGATAAGTGATACCATGAAACCAATGAGATTTTCGGATCCAAAAAGTACATTGTTAAAGGACAGTAAAAGTTTCTTTTCGGGCACCGTCTTGGTTCTTTTCAATTTTGTGTTGTTTTTGCCGCTGAGGTTTCAAAAGCGAAAAATTTAACTGAATATTGTAATGCTTGAATTCTGGCTAACATCCATGTCGCATTACATCGAGAGAATCAAGAAATTCACGACCTAATGGAGGTGTGAACACCGACAACAGATGTGTCTATTTTATAAATCTCCCTCTTCCTAAAGTGAACTACTAGAAAATCAATTTTATCTACATTTTCATACAAATTGTAGTTACTGCACGTTTGACCTCTGTGGAACGATCACCGGCACGTTATTTAAGAAGGGTGAAAGGTTAATACAGGTTTCGCTGTACATAATTGTTTTGCCACGCACATGAATTCCATGAACAACATATCCAATTTCTCAACCATTTTAGACCTAAGCCACAGTTTTGAAAATAGCTCATGCACGTTATACGTGCTTATGCTATTTTATTTGTTTCTTGTGACTTTGTTTCTACTTTCATAATCTTTTTTTTCCATTGAAAATCAGGGTTTTTTTCTTAGAATCAGGCCATGCAACTGTTTGGAATGCCGAGTCTTGGTGCAACTGAAGTAATCTTTACACTTCTCAGCAATGGAAAGTTAAACGCATTAAAGCTAATCGCACGTGTAGACTTCATTTGCAAAGTTATCTTTGGATGTTCAGTCTCAACCATTTTAAGTTGGCTTCTTATTTCACCAAACCAAGTGCATTTTGCTCTTTTCAGGTGTTGTTGGTATCAAAGACCTTCTAGCATTCTGGACAGGATGGGAGGTTTTGCCTCCCAAAGATCAAACCCTTCGTGTTTATGTTGATGAAGGAAAATCATTATCAAGCCTTCCAGAGAGCAAATCGTGTTTTAACCGACTGTCATTACCTTCGCAGCAATCAGATTATGCAGCATTTAAAGCTTCCTTTATTACAGCGTTGAAATATGGCTCCAGGGGATATACTTCTCTGTGAATTAATATAACTGCATTGTCTGACTGTTACTAAATGTCTGCGTGAGAGGATATGCGTTATACGGTTGAGTTACATAGGACTACATTTTCTTATTATTCATGTTCAATGTTACCAAACTAAGAATTTTTATCAAAATGGTACATACAGAAAGTACATTTTCTAAACTTTACGAATGTTTTTCAGACATGTTGTTTACGCAAGGATTCAGCTATTGGGCCTGAACCAAACAATGGGAGTCATAAGATTACAGTATTTCATCCGTGATACTGGAACCGAAAACGGTCCCGATTGTACTTGTTTGTTACTATTGTAAGTTATCTGATTACCTCTTTGCTGGGATATAAAGTTTGATTTAAAGTTCTTTTTTAAGTACTTTCAAAATAAAAGGCATGTTGTGATTGACAATGTGATCTTGTTTAAGACAATGTCAACTACGATAACATGAAGTAAGACAATGTGATCCTAGTCCATGTTATCGTAGTTCACTCTTTCCCTCACAAACACCATTGTTTGGAGGTACACATCAACACCCTGAAAGTCTGAGTGCTGGCATGTGTAATCATGATTACACATGAGGCTGCATGACGTAATGGCGGTTGGTCATAAACTTATTTGCTCTGCCATAGTTTTTTATTTATTTCTGTTCTGTTGTTTAAGTCGCTGCTCACTGTATCTATATACGTTCGCTTTCTGTTCATCTTCTGGTCTTGATAATTCTGGAGTGACGACGATCACTGTTGAAGGAGATTTATATCGTGCAAGTTGCTTGTCGTCGATGCATCGGACCCGCCGTCTTGGATTTTCATCTTTGACACGATCGCATTGCTACTTCACTTCACAGATATCTCATACTCCGAACTGTTTCTACCTTTAACCTTACGCGCCTTCGCTTAACAACTAGTGGCGACATCAGCCCGAACCCTGGTCAGCCCATCACGTCCTTTACAACAAATCGTCGAGCCGTTCAACATCGAAGCCATTATCATAGCGACCGTTCCAACCTTGTCCATATCAATTGTGTATCGGATCTCCATTTGAGAACATCGGTCACTCCTCTGACGGTGTGCACGCTAAATGCTCAATCTATTGCGAACAAATCTGCACTGTTTGTCAATTATATCAACGAATGCAAAGCTGACTTATGTGCAATAACTGAAACCTGGTTGTCAGACAACGACTCTGCTGTTTGCCACGAGATAACTCCACCTAGCTACAAACTGTTCCACTGCCCTAGAAGTGATCGTAGAGGCGGTGGTACGGCCCTTTTATTTGGGGATAACATTAATGTTTGCAAGCTTGAATCTGGCTCAAGGAATTCCTTTGAATTTTCCGAGTATCTCGTCTGCACTGGCTCCTCACGCATTCGATTTGTAATTATCTATCGACTGCCATATTCTACTAATCATCCTGTGACTGTCAACAGTTTTATTGATGAATTTTCAGAATACCTGGAATCTGTTATACTATCTAATGATCTCCTCTGTCTAACTGGCAATTTTAACATCCATGTTGATGATCACAATGATCCAGCTGCTTGTCGTTTCTTGGATTTATTGGAGTCAATGTCGTTAACTCAACATGTGGTGGAACCAACGCATGAACATGGCCATACACTAGATCTGGTAATTACTCGAGAGTCAGACAACCTTATTTGCGGTCGACCCGCACCTGACATCTTATTTTCAGACCATCTAGCACTACTAGTTAAATTGAAAACAGCTCGACTATCCCTCAAAGTTGGCCGTGTCTCATTTAGGCAGCTGCGATCAATTGATAGGGATGCATTTATGGATGAAATTCGTAACAGCACACTTTTCCAAATGGGTACTGATGATCCTGATGAGCTTGCTGCCTTATTTGACAATACATTGCATTCCCTGATGGATCGTCATGCTCCCGTTAAGCATAAGAATACTACTAGTCGACCATGCGTTCCATGGATGAACGACGAAATTAAATTGGCTAAACGAAAGGAAATGGAGAGCTTCTAAAGCACACATCGATTTACTGTCTTACCGTAGTATGAGAAATCGTGTGACATTTCTGAGTAACAAGGCTCGTAGTGACCAGAAGAAGTTATTTAGAGCAAGCAAGTCCTTGCTAAATTTATCGAAAGGTTCTGGCCTTCCATTATCTACCAATGATTATCAGTTGGCTAATAATTTTGGAAAATTCTTCGCCCAAAAAATTGCTGATATCAGGTCTGTTAATACAAACCAGATCTGCCTTCCTATCAATGCAACTAGTACTGTGACTGCTTCCTGGTTCTCAGAATTTAATCTGTTGTCCGAATCAGAGGTGTTTGATCTAATCACAGCTTCGTCTAAGAAGTCTTGTCCTCTTGATCCTATTCCAACCAAGCTTCTTAATGAGTGCGTCCATGTGCTACTGCCTCTGATCACCACGATAATTAATCTTTCGCTTGATTCTGGTTATTTTCCGCACACCTGGAAGTGTGCACTGGTGCGGCCGCTGCTGAAAAAGGATGGATTACCCCGTCTTTAAGAACTTCAGACCAGTGAGTAATTTGGTATTTATCTCAAAGCTGGTTGAGACTGTGGTTGCCAAGCAACTACAACATTATTTAAATTGTAACAATCTGTTCCCAGTGTTCCAATCAGCTTATCGACAAAACCACAGCACAGAAACTGCACTGCTTAAGGTTATGAATGACATTCTCTTGAACATGAACAATCAGTGTGTTACTTTGCTAATTCTGCTCGACTTGAGTGCTGCCTTTGATACAGTTAATCACGACACCATGTTACGTCGACTTGAATACTCATTTGGTATACAGGGAAAGGCCCTCCCTTGGTTTGCATCCTATTTGTCTGGAAGAACTCAGCGGATAATGATCAACGAGTCACTATCCAAACCTTTTAAATTAGATGGCGGCGTGCCTCAAGGTTCCTGTCTTGGTCCGCTATTGTTCACGTTGTACACGAGTGAGCTTTTTGAGATAATTAAATATCATCTGCCCATGATTCACTGTTACGCCGATGATTCACAAGTTTACATCTCATTTAGTCCAAACGACAGAGCTGAACAACTTGCTGTGGTGAGGAATATGGAAGACTGCATCAGAGACATTCGGTTTTGGATGTTGAATAATGATCTTGAATTTAATGACAAGACTGAATTCCTCATCATTGGTTCGTCACAACAGCTGGATAAGCTAGATAATATCAGTAAACGTGTAGGTGACTCGGAAATTCATCCCGTGCCACTTGCGAGAAATCTTGGTTGCTGGTTTGATTCTAGGCTGTCCATGGCATCACACACACATCACAAAACTCTGTGCCTCTTCATTTTACTATATTTATAACATTCGTCAGATCAGAAAGTATCTTTCACGGCAGTCAACTGTAGTACTTGTCCATGCATTCATGACAAGTCGCCTTGACTATTGCAATGGTCTTTTATATGGACTACCAGACTACTTGTTAAATAAACTGCAACGAGTACAGAACGCCTCTTATTTATGAATTACACTGGTTACCGATTAAATACAGAATCGAGTTTAAAATACTTTTAATTACTTTTAAGATTCTTCATTGTTAGCGCCTACTTATTTATCGTCTCTCATTTCTCTTAGGCTTCCATCTAAATATAATCTGAGGAATTCTAGTGATAACCTTTTACTTAGCTATCCGCGTTTTAAATCTAAAGCTACACTGGGTGATCGTTCTTTTACCTGTGCTGCACCGAAACTATGGAATGCGCTATTATTTGACATAAGAAGCGCCAGCACAGTTAATATTTTTAAAGCCAAGCTAAAAACTCACCTTTTCCGTCATGCACTGTTATCGCGATGGTAGTTGTTTTTATTGTTATGAGTCTACTTTTAATATTGTAATTTTTTATTTGCTTTTAACTCGTTGTAAGTTTACTCTCAATTGTTATTTTTGCTTTTTAGCCTTTTTCGTTTTTTAATCTTGTCATGCGCATTTGAACATTTTGTGGAATTTGCGCATTATAAATGTTTTATTATTATTATTATTATTATTATTATTATTATCCTGACTAGTTCTTCATAGTCGGTCAACGTTAAGGGTGCTGTTGTTTCTGGTACACACACTCGCTGATTTTAAAGGTTGACAGGACCATCCCACTCTTCCGAGGGCGATGGTCCTTCCCAGTCAGTGCCAAAGTTTTCTTGATCAACCTGGGGGCAGAAAAAAAAAGGTTTTCAAGGGAGAAGTCTCATGACAGTTATTTTTAACCACAGTTGAGTGCTGAAAAAACATTTTCCTAAAATGTTTTTTGGTGACAAGTTTCTGATCATTTCCAGCCATACAAATCTCGCGTCCAAAGAAAGTCACAAACCTTACAAAAACCATTTTTACTTACTTATTCACGACAATTGGTTGTTTATGTTATATTGGAATTTTATTTTGATGGCATGAGAGTGAAAACCAATATTGGTCCACAATACAAACCATACCCTTTGGTGGACGTCCTCGACAACTCTGTGATTAGAATGTTGCAACTGCAGTGAGCCTCTAACCCACAACTGTAAAGGGGTGAAATTTCTTTCTGTGGAAATGGGGCCGCTGTTGTAACCCGCTGTGAAAATACCCAGTCGCCTGTTTATCCTGGGCAAGTAGACATAGTGTAGACAAAAAATGTGAATTTCATTGGAAGGATCAAGTAGTCCTTGGTTTTCCATGTGATTAAATAGTTCATAATAGACATAAGTGCAACCCTTAAACAAATCCCTCCAGAGCCTCTCGATACGTTGATTGTGTACGCTACGTCCAGTAGTATGACTTCCCCTGTTTGGTCCTCTTAAGGGATGTGACAGCATAAACAAAGCTACGTCGACGTTTTCCCCTCCTTTATCTGACCTGACTCGTGACAGCAAACCATACGTCCGCACAGCTCTCTGGAACAGACTTAAAACTGTAGCAGCACGGTTGTTTGTGTTACACTGCAAGTATACTATCATCCTCGAGTAGCTGTCAATGCCACCGTGAATGACAAACCGCCACCTATAGAGAAAACATTTTTTCTAAATTACTTGCTTACTAGTGAGCAGTACCATCAACAATAAGTTTTGTATTTTCAACACCGGCACCTCTTTTTTGTGGAGGAAAACATTTCCTATCAGACCTCAAACTAAAACTGGGTAGCTATTAAATCTAGCCCAATTTCCAGTTTGTTCGTATATTTCTGTCCCTCTATATAATACACGCTCGTCAAAATAAGTACTAATCCAGTTCGTGTTCGGGGGAACGTCTTGGTAAAAGTAAAGGATACTTATTTTGCGTCGGTAACTCTTAATAGTTGTAGACTAACAACCCTGAGACCGACGGTGCACGCATTTTACCTCCCCCCTCCTCTTTCCATCAGTGCTCTGTTATATGGATATTTAAAGCTACTTTAAGCTACACGGAAAGGAAAGAAGTCAAAAGAAGGATTTGAGGACTGGTTTGGGAATCGAACTCTAGACCTCTCGCACTGACCAACTGTGTTAATCCTTGCTCCAAAGGATGAAAAGGTCTTGTTTTTGGCGTTTGGTGCCTCCATCGATTGGGGACACTGGACAGTGAGGTAACAGAAATCTGTTCTATGTGCCTCAAATACCCGCACACTAAATCATTGAAAAGAATGATGTAAGAAGACCTAAGACGTAACCAATCCAAATGTAGGGGACAACATTTCCATATGGGTGCAAATGCTTCATTCGAACATAAGACTCCTACCATTAATGATATTCAGAAAATAGGGCCCGAGGACATAGAAGCCTACGCTCTCATAGATGTTTATTGATTCATTTGAACTCTATTTACGTGGTGTACCTCATCAATGTTGATAGTCAAGAGTAACAAATTGAGTGAGTTGCGGTAATGACATTTAAAGGAGTTTGCTCGCACGCTTTATCATTTGCTTATTTAAACTTCTTACTGTATTGAAGTACAAGTGTTAAAAGTACATGTTGTTACCACTGCAGTGTACGGCTTGGTTTTTTATGTTTTATTACACCTGATTTTGACCTGCTTTACTTGTCTTCTGGGGTCGCAGAAATCGGAGCTTGAGGAATGATGAGGTCATCACATTCACAAAAAATCGCGTTACTTCCGATTGCTCCCAAATTTGGCCCACAGAAAGTTAATAGATTTAGCCAATTATGTGCCTAGTTCCAGCCCCCAGGGAGTTTTGAGATTCACGCAACGATTTTTCAAAATTGGAGAAAATTTCGCCGCGACATGGGATGTTTTTGTGACTTCTTTTGCGAAGAATGAAAGCTTGTATCGACGAATTTCAACCAAATACAAGTCAAGCAAATTATTTTGAAGGATTCTGGAGAAGCAAAACAAACGGGAAAATCGAGGTAAGAAAACAGTTTGAATCTTTGCCTGAGTCTGCAGCACATGTTGTTCAAATGCAACGAGTTCCTTCCCGCTTGGCCTTCGCTTCGCTTTTTGCCATCAATTCCCTTCTTATTTTGATGAATTATATCGGTGAATTCATGTTTGCTTGTTTTTAACTCGATTATTTAAAGCGTCTTTCAAAAGGAAATATCGGGCCACGAGGTGACACTATAGTATCAAGTTTCCCTATGCTAATTAGCTCTGACCTCATTTGCATAATCCGATAGGGTCAACAAAATAAATTTGTAGAAAATTGTTAGTCGCTCTATATTTTCAACTGATATTCGGCTGTTTTACTAAGAGATTTAAGATAAAAAATTATTTCTACTGTATTACACAAAATATACAACTTTTGTGGGAAAATTACACTCTCAAAACTTTTTAAAAATAATCATCTAGAAACATGCCTTGTTTATTTTTTTTGGCGGAATATTATGGGTTTCCTGAGGCCAAATTATTTTTTTCTGAAAGTTTAATTTTTGCCCTTTCCAATGAGGTATAGCTTGATATGGAACTGAAAATAACAGAGATATAATTCTTTAAAGTTGCATGGTCAAAAATACCAAAAAACAGTAAGACAAAGAGCTAAAAAACTCTGACAGCAAGCCATCTGTTGACATTTGTTCCAAGCTACTGGGTTTTATGCATAACATCGTTCAAGTCAATATGTAAGACAAAGAATTCTTCAGAGACCAGCACATACTTGGAGAACCTGAAGTGCGACAATTGACGATCATAGATGACTTCCAAACAATTGCAACAGAGTGAAATCACCAGTTATGTTTTAAGTGATAAAATGAATGAAGCCGGTAAACTAGACAGGTTACACTTTACAGTCTTGGTGTCTGAGGTTATTCCACACAATATCTCGTTTTCTTTAGTGCTAAGTCCATGCTTCATTTTATTTTTCGTTTGAGCCATGTTCAGGGCAACATCATTGGTCTCTCTTTTACGAGATACAACAGTTAAGAATCCCCCAGTGCAATACACAAAAAGTAATGAATTTTTTTCCTTCAGTCATTAATGTTAAGTATTGCACATGTTCCTTTTTGTTAAGTGCCTAACATCAGAGAACAGTTTTACATCACAACCCAACAGCAACAGCTAATGGTCCACGCCAGTTGAGAGGACTCTGTTTAAACACACCTGTTTATTTCATAAATGGCTGAAGTGGACATAAACATGCTAGAAAAAGAGATCCTTATTGCAGAAAATATTGCAGAGGCAGAACAGCCTGCAGAAGACTTGCCAAGGGCCGAATCACTACATGATCAGGAAGAGAAAGAAGATGACGGAGGAGATTGGAAAGGCAATGTAGGCAGGAGGAGGAAGACAGAGAGAGGGAGGGAAGGGAGAGATGAGATAGGAGGAAAAGGGAACAACAGGAAGCAGCACAGAGAAGGACCGAAGAAGAGGAAAAAAGTGCCAAGAATGGAAGAGGAGCAAGGATGGCACATTTGTAAGGTCCAGAGTTCCATCCCCGGTGAAAGGGCATTGATGGAGAGAGGGGGGTAAAATGAGCGACATCAAGTTAATCCAATGAAGTACTGTAATTAGTTATTGACATAAAATATGGTTCCTTTACCTATGCCTTTAAAGGCAAAGAAAGAAAGAGGTGAAAAAAGTAAAGAACCTTAATGGAACCTTGTCTTGTTTTTCTGCCAAGTGTCACAAATGTGGCCAGCTGGGCCACTAAACAATAGTGTGTGAAAATGAGGCACCACCTCAAAAGCAGATCAAGTAGTGTATAATTTCAATGGGCCATGTAGGTTGTTCATCAAATAAATACAGAAACGAAAGGTATATGGTTGATGTTTTACTTGTATGTATAGTTGATGAGTAATGGCCTGGCAACAATGCATTCAGTTGGTTATTGAATGATACCCCCAGCATAGGTGACAATATAGTGATCACTACATTACTATATTTTCATCTACTGACTAGCTAGTACTGTTTGAAAAACAGCGGGGGGACCAGGAAACAAGATTCTGCTTTCGAAATAAATCAAAATATATATCTAATGATATATTGTTTATGCAACAAAATTTGTCACCACTGTTGAAATAAAGGAAAAGAAATAGGCCTAACATTCTTGAATTCATCCAGGCTTAAAGATTGCTTCCTGAGCAGTGGTTTGACACTAGCCACTTCGAGATCAGTAGGAGCAGTCCACATTCCACTGTTTAGGTATGCATAAAGATATTCTTAGTTGGCCATTTGAATTTCTTATCACTTTTCATCAATGCCCTTGTAAAATTTCGCCATTTTTGTTATTATTGCACGAAACGCATTGGAGGTAATAAAACAATTTTTTAACTCAAGAAATTTGCAGAAGTATTGCTCGCTGGTTTATCTTGTGTAATAGATTGTGCTCTATCATCTTACCTGATTAACATTCCCTTTTCTTAAAACTTTTTTTTCTCGACATTCTATTTTTATGAATCTAATTATTATTTATTTTGACACAAACCACCTCGAATAGCCTTGTGTTTCAATTTTGATTTGTAACAAGGATTTTGAAATAAAGTTGTTGTTTTGTTTCCTTTTAGAAATATCCTATATTCCAATACCAGAAGAGGCCTCATGGCAAACAAAGCAGTAGTGCCAGAACAAAGGATTGCAGATTTAGTTCCAACTGTCCACACTCGTTACCATCCGGCTACCATCCCAGCTTGATTCTACCATGGATGCTATTGTAAGAAAGAAAATTCTTGAACGCCTAGACCCAATCAAATCTTTTGGCAATATGTAAGTCACTGGAGAAAAATGCAGCAGAAGGCACTACAAATGTAGGCCTTGGGATTCAGTGCAAAAGAGCTAGGGGCCAAGACGAGACGCTGACAGGCCTAGGGGCCAAGACGCTGACAGCCTGCAAGTAAAATTGATGAAATTAGTTACGTTACAGAAGTTAAGATGCAGGGCGCTACACTTGGAAATCTCTGCAGTAATGTGGAAGATCTCAAAGAAGCAGTTGATCAGCAAGAAAAGAACACTGATGGCACTAAGTGGAATACTAGCCTTCTGCAATTTAAAAAATCAAAGCTGACCAGGTCGATAGTCTAGTTGAAGTGGCAACCATTACGATATCCTCCCAAAGTGCAGTTGTTCAACCTTCCAAAGCATTGCAAGGAGCTATTTCCTGCTTAGAAACAAGAAACAGGAAAGTATGAATCAGGGTGAGACTTCCTCCCATCCAAGCAAGCCAGCCACAAAACCATCCATCAGGAGATTACCTGCCCGCAGGAAGCATCAGCCACCAGCAATCATTCAAGAATCAGACAAAAGGTTTTTCCCTGGCAGTCCTTGTCAAGAAAGCAGGATCATTATTTAAGATCAATAGCTGAAAAATTCTCACAGGGCGTTCCAAAGCCCCATTGCAAGCATCAACAAGTATGGATATTGCTACATGGCAACAGCACGTATTTCAAAACAAATGAAACACATAGTTTGGTCGCCAGTACATATAGCTATTACATAATTCCCGCTGTTTTGAGAGAGGTAGGTTGACAACCTTGTCAAAATGAAATTTCAGCCACCAACTTCCTTCCTAGGTAAACTAACACCAGGTTATGCTGCAAAGTTTATCGCCAGCAATTAACAATCTAACTTTAAATGAATATATAACCCTAATCACATCCCCATTATAACTGATATGGATATCGCATGGTGAGTAGCCAAAAAACACTATCCACTGTTTTAGTATATACTGAAATAAAATAACATACAATTAAAGAGAATAATAATAATAATGAATAACAATTGCAACATATTCTTTGACAAGAGGCAATCTCTAAAACATTGAAACCCACAACACTGTTTCAACTTAGGAAAGAATGATTTGAGTCTTGGGTTCATTTGTAGATTCAGAAATCACTTGTCCTTTCTGAAATGTTACTCCAATTGTATTCTCCAAGGTTTTACCATTCTTAAGTTCGTTGCTTGATTTCTATAACTCATGAGAAATCTATTCGCAAATTTACACCTCCACTAAGTTTAAAAAAATGGGCAAATGACTTTTACAAAGAAAACATGATGCTACTTGACCTTACTAATCAAAAGTTTAAGTCAACTACTTACTAAAAAAATGATCAAACATCAACAATGAATGTTTACATTAAAATTCATTTAATTCATAGCAGCAGCAGGAGCCAATAAAAGAAAAGGCACCAGGAAAAAGTCAGTTTGACTGCAAGGCCTATCGACAAGACAAGAAGAGGATTGTCGCAATGGTGATGAGACCATAAGAATGTCAAAACTAACAGGCAAAGGTCTCTTATCAATGCAACAGAACTATTACAACTCTGATATCATTTACTGGCTTTAAAGAGAAAATTCAAGTCTCCTCTTAACAATCCAGGTTGTTCTGTGAAAGCTTTGGTCAATTGAATGTAGTTATGAATTAACAAAATGATAAGATGATAAAATGTCGCTGAACTATTTCATCAGCCAAGTTGTAAATCTTTATGACAATACAATTAGTACTTTTTTAAAATACACTTTTTTGATAATGCACTGCAAACATGGAGTGTTTGTCTTCAGACACTGTTTTTGCATCTATATAGTGTACTCTAGGTGAGGCAATCAAGTCAAAGACAAACCTAACTTACACTCTTTTAAGTCCAGGATACCATGCGTTCACCTTATAGATCTTATACAGAACAATTACAGCTCGTGTATAATTTGTACAACCCTGGTCAAAACCCTTGGGACACTAAAGTCATAGCTTGTCAAATTGAGGCATCTTCCCTCCCCCCTTCCCCCTCGGTGCAGTGTTGACATTATGTATTTAAGTTTTAATTCAACAAGATCAACAATGCTTGGGGGAGAGGGGGACAACAGAAATAGCCCCTTATAACGACATCCCCAAGCTTTTGTAAGAGGTAGAATATGAGTTAATTTAGCAAAGTGCGTCTTTGTGCCTAATTTCCTCAGTGTCCTAAGACGTTTTGACCAGGGTTGTAGCCCTTAAGAATTTTTGACATATTTTTAGTATTTTCCTGTATATTTTATACTCCATAATTCCAAATTTCAAATGTTTATCAAGTTTTAGATTTTAGGGAATTGTAGAATCACTGCTATTACTATGTTGTACACTATACATATTTGTTGTCTATTCCCTTAGTGTCCCAATTAGCTTGACACATCAACACTAACAGTTTTGTTGTTATGCATGTTATTTTGGAACAAAATCAAAAACAAATGTGTTGGTAATGATAAGTTGTCTCTTTTGCTGCTCAAAAATCTGTATTAATCTTTGCACACAGAGACAAAAGAAACCGAAAATAGCTTAAGATATCAAGCCTCTGGGATATTTTTGACAAGTGTTTTATGAAATCGGGTTTTTGCTGTTGTTTGATCCCAGTACATAATTAGACAGTCCAGTTCAAGAAATTTTGAGATCGGCAGCCATACTTTTCTTTTAGCAAATTTTAGTTCAAATGACGCATTTTCTTCAAAAAGCATTACTTTGGAGCAAAGATCACCATCCAGGTCACCTTATTTACCGACAGCTTTAATGGAAAGCTGTACTTTCTCAGTAAATTCAGTCACCTCAGAAAGAACATTTAAACCGGATGCTAGATATTCCGATGACACAAAATCAGTAAACAGGTCTCTATGAGGTTTAGACAATAATTTCACCATAAAATCTAATTTGACGTAGTGTCAAGAGGAGTATTTGCAACTCAATAAAGTTCACCCAGATGTATTCCATACAGAGTCAGGGTTAAGGATCTAAAGTGACAAAAAATCCAAAAGAGAAGAGGGTTTTCAAAAGTTTTCTAAAATTTGCTACGAGTTCTTTTCAACACATTAAAAATACTGACATAATTTATTTGTAAAGCGCAAAGATAACATTTAAATATGATCTAATGCACTAAATCAAACTGCGTTGTAAGTAGTGGATTTCAGAAAACGTGCCAGATCAACACCTTCGCTGTCAGAGAAGAATGCAACAATAACACCATTAGTGAGATGTCTCATGCAGAGAGAGCTAGGAATGTTTTTCAAGTTACAAAAAGAAAAAGATGATAAAGTAGGAGGCCATTTACTACATTGTTCACATATAGAATTAGAACTTTTGCTCCATAATTAACTCTACCTAACCAACACACCCCAAGAAAAGAAACTGGAACAATTCAAGACACAACACCAGAAGTCTACATGAAAAAAAAAAAAGGCAGAGAAAAAGAAAAAAACGAAAAATGCAAGGAAAGTAAATAGAAGAAGAACCATTTCAAAGAAAAATGGTTCCCTTAGAATTCCAATACATTTTGAAATTTGGAGTTTTTTTTACTGGTGTTAGTGAAATACTCATGAAAAAAAGCATTTTCAAAGATTTTGTCATCCTTTTTTAACAAGTGCTGAGACAGAAAGACTGATATTGCGAGATGTCAAGGTAAAGTTTAAAATTGACTTGCACATAATTCTTTTCTCACTTTATAGTAGATAATTTATTAGTTCTAGCTATATCAAAATAACAAATTGCGATAAAAAAAAAACCCTCAACAAAAGCTTTAAGACATAAACTGCAAGAAAGAGCATGTGAAGACATTTGCCTTCACTTAGAACACTTAAGCTACCAAAAGAACTAAGTATTAGTGGATCACAGACAATCCTAATTACGTTTCTTTTTCAAGAGCATGGCACTGAACGCTCAACAATATTTACATGATGGTCGGTTGCTAAGGAAAATGCTCCCATAAACAAAGCTGGGTCACGTGACGACGCAGTAGCAAACAGTGTTTATAGCACCAGAATATATACAAATCATGTGTAGACACTTCTCTATTCCCTCCCTCCATGAAAAAACAATTGCCTAGCCTCCCCATGGCAAAATGTTTTGGCAAAATTTGCAGTTCAATTGAGGCACTATTTTCATCATTTTGGAGTTTAAACTTACACTGAGATTGTTTTCAGCAGCATGTTTTTGTTTTGAAGGACAAAAAAGTAAAAATAAACGATCTGAATTTGTTCCCTACTGTAATTTGTCCCAGTATCTTCTTGCTTCCCCTGAAACCACGGCAGTCCCGAATTCAAATCAAATTTCACTCATCATGGCATCCGTTTCAGGAGAACAAGGCAGTGAAAACAAGAAAACGATGTTTAAACCCCCTTTTTGATCGGCAGTCATGCACAGGACGCCATGTTGGATCTTCCTTTTCCAGACCATTAATTTTCTTTGAATGGATTGCCTTAAATGTTCTATTTTTCACCGTTTTAGTTCGACTTGTTTGTGTGCGAAAAGTAGGAACTGCAGCAAGAAGTGCAACCACAGTGGAAGATGCGACTCAAATCTAGGTCACATTATCTAGCGTTAATTGAAGCGTGACTTTAGGGAAAAGTCGAAAAAGAAAGAATAGGTAACAGCGGAAAAATTAGCCTGCATAAAGGAGAAAGAAGAGGATCTAAATGACAAAGAAAGAGAAGCGACAGAGAAACTATCTCGTATGGAAACTTGATCCAAGGAAATAGGTAAGACTCCATCATTTGACAGTGTGGCAAGTCATGTCATATATATTAAACTGTGAATTTGGCATTTCATAGTTTTCTGCACTTTTGCCAGTATTTTTATTTAGCAATTTGACAAAGAATCGATTTAATTTAATAGTGTTTACATCAAAAAAAGATTGGTGGCCGGGGGAAGCAGAAATGTGAAACATTTCAAAAAATAATGATGTATTTTTTATTTACATTAACAGCACAAAAGTTAAAGGAAACAAAAGATCAACAAGAACAGTTGACCAACGAGATGGAAGAGAAGCAAAAGGCTCTGGATGAGTTTGACAGAAAATATGAAAACTGAAGGATTTATTGGAATAGAACAAGAAGGCAGAACCTTCAGACTACTTTTGAAATGATAAATAACAGAACCTCTACTACCAGATTTAGACGTAAACTGGAGACTAAAAATATTCTGCAGTTTACTCATGGTGGGGAAGAAGGCTCACTATATGGTGCTTGGGACTACCTTAGACCTCATGCACCCTCTGAGTTAATCGATAAACTTATAAGTGGGTACAAAAGGGGCAAATATTTGCAAAGTTTTTGGTGAAGCTACCGATAATTTTAATAAATCTGAAGATACTTTGAAGCAAGCTGTTGCTGTGAAATATCATAATCATCTTTCTAGGCGAAAATTTGATTTAGTTTGCAAAACACAAAGTTTGGTTTTTGATCCGAAAAAAGAGACATGGTTACCCAGGTGTATTAAACAAAGATATAGTTATTTCATTACCTAAAACAGCTGGTGAAGCTAAAGTTGTTAAAAGTCTAGACATCGGTTGTGTGTCAAATACCTGGATGTCCTGGTGTGTCACACAATGTCACTGGATTAGTATTTATGATCCTTGATTTACACTTGCGGTTACCACACTTAAAGAGAAAGTTGACGTGGTTTAATGATAATTCCTTTCATTTTATTTTTCAGTTTTCAGATGATGGAGCACCAGAAACTAGTGAGCTAAGTATGTCAATTGGATCCCTCACCTTCTGGAACCTTGGAGAGAGGGTTCGTAGCAGAGAGTATCAGTACTTGCTGCACTGTTTAAGTATAGGGGAGAAAGATCCAGTCATGGAAGACCTGTGGTTGCAGCATTCAGATGAGATGTTGCTACTTGAAGGCAATATCCTCACTGTCAGTGGCAACCAGTGCCCTGTGGAATTCCAACCTAGAGCAGATCAGTCCTGGCAGAGCTGGGCCAATAACGAGTTCAATCAAGCTGCCACATACCCATCACCACATGCAAATGTTCGTAAGGGGAATAGGTGTGTCATGGGGGGTACAATAAGAAATTCAGCTTCAGATACCTGGACACCACCTTCAAAGGAGAAGTGTGAGAGAGATTTAGGCAAGTTAGATAGTTTTAGGGACTCACTTAGCAGCAGGTTAGGAGGTCATCAAAAGCATGCTAGGCAGAATGAGGGAAAATGGTCTGCGAAAGGTAGGTTCACCCCAAATAAGAGATTTTGCTGACCAACAAAGGCCAGAACCAGCACACAATGAGATAAATGCAAGGCAGCACTTTCTTAACTTCCTTAAGAATCCCTCATGAGGAATGTCACAAAGACATTTCTTCAGGTATTGAGTGCACCAGTGACAATTGCAAATGAGAAGAAAACATCAAGTGAAGCAAGTGTTTCCCACCCTGAGGGTGCAGGTGAGAGAGTCTGGCAGCATGACCTCCCAACAAAGAGTGCTGGTGAGTTTTTAGACGCCTACCAAATTACAAAATGGGAAACATGAATAGTGGGCTGGAGAAGTATGTGGGAACAAGCTTGAGCTGACCGGCCTGTTAATTGACAGTTACCATTTGGAGATCGGTAATCAAGTATGTTCCAAGTTAACTCAATCAAAGGCAACATCTCTGGATAGCTCTGTTATCTTTTTCGTACCTTGGCCTGTATTTCATCACATTACAGTACTGTTTAGAGGATATGGTGCTGAAGTGACATTCAATAATTAAAAATCGAAAAGTCTTCTCTACGGTCCACCTTCTTGAAACCGCAGAAAAGATACTTTTGCCGGCTTGTTTTGAGGGACAAGATGTTCTAAGGAAGGTAGATTTCATTCCACCTTGTTTACATCCCAAAACTTTTTCTCCCTTTCCATATTTTCGGTATCTCTTCTCAAATCAATAACAATTTTTCTAAGATCAGCCATCATGTTTTTTACAGCTTTTTTGGTATAGTTCGACACTGATAATTACCACTGACGATTTTGCGCCCGCACAAACAGGAGCATTTTTTCTAGCAACCGACCATCGTGTTAAAAACCAGAGTTTTAGTTTCGAAACTCAGAGCTTCAGACTGGTCTAAGAATTCTGTTATCCAAACCCCCATTTTTCCAAACACCATGTCAAGAGATCGCTACCTTCACATTCTGCGATTTCTGCATTTTACTTACAATGACAATGCACCAGACCCTGCTGATCCTAATAGGGATAAACTGTGGAAGATAAAGCCATTTTTGAACCCTTTGCTGCCAAGATTTACAACAGTTTATGCACCCTCACAGAATTTACCTTTGGATGAGACACTCATCAACTGCAAGGGACAAGACCAGTTTAGGCAGTTTTTGCCTTTAAAACGAAGTAGATTCGGACTCAAAGGTTTTGTCATAGCAGATGCCTCAACTGGCTATGTTCTTAACACATCTATTTACACTGGGAAAGAGGGCCCTGCATGTTGTTCTGAACCTAACAGAGCCATATGCCCAGTAAAGGATACCGGTTATTTGTTGACAACTAGTATACAGTGTACCCCTCTTTCTGGAACTGGAAAGAAGGAGTATACTTGCTTGTGGCACTGTGAGGGGGAATAGAAAGTTCTTACCCAAAGAAATTGTTGACCAGCAAAATGAACAGGTGAAAAGACTCAAAATAGGGGATTCTCTCTTTCGTCAAAGCAGCAATCTAATATGTTGCACGTGGAAAGACAAGAAGCCTTTTCACCTGCTATCAACTATACCTGAGGGTTTGGAGATTGGTCAAATGGAGAGGAGGCTCAGGTCAGAAGGCCGGTGGCAGTCAAAGAATTTTACATAGCCAAAATTCATCAAGCTGTACAATTCAAATATGGGAGGAGTTGATCTCGTTGATCACAGGACTGCCACCTGCTCCAGGCTTATGAAAGGAAATATTTGGTATTACAAAATTTTCTTTAATATGCTTGAAGTAGCAGTGCTCAATGCACACATCATGTACCAGGGAGCTGGCCACCAAGGACCAGATGTTCGTTTTAACCGGGAACACTTCCACTATCCAGTAAAAACTGCCACCCATAGAAACTGCAAGGTGCACATTCAGCGAGTGAAAACAGTATATGAGTGTGGTATATGTCAAGTAATGTGTCCAGCACCTTGCTTTGAGTGCTATCACACTTTGCAGCAATATCTCTTTGATGACCCAGAAAGGAATGGGGCTAAAAGGCTCAACGATGTCCATGGCAGACCAAGGGCTGGACCAGGAAGACCCAGACAAAGGAGATCAAGATAAATGACTTTTCTACAGACCCTGATGCATGCAAAGCCAAACTGTTTTTGCTGAAGTTAAATTTAGTGTATGCTGTTCTGAACTTTGAACTGATCTAAATGTTATTACGCAAATATTAGGCTACTATCAGCAACTAATCAAAAGATTTACATTGTTTTGTTATTGTTCAGTACTGGAGTTATCCATATACAGATATAGTGCATAATATTAACAAAAATCCATATGCAAAATATCAAAATGATTATTTAGAGTATATTTATGATTGGAAAAAACTGATTTATTTGTTTTCCTAGATTTTTCATATTTTTTTTCATAAACTCATATCTTATATTTTTTGCACTAAAAGAAAGTGCAGAATATCTACTTTCCAAAAATGTATGGGTTTATGTGTTTTTCATGTATACGAGAAATATTACAACTCAAAAACTGGCAGCATGTCTAATATTATGGGAAAAAACCCCTATCCCCCTCAGTCCTCAGGGGGTTAAATTGGCTCAAGTTTTTCCGAAGGTTTAACTAGTCAGTTTTTTCCGTTTATTATTAATCTTCAGCTTTTCATATATTTTTTCGTTTCGCAGATTGTCTTCGGTCAGGAATCAAGCACCCAACTATACAGGCTATTTTCTACCCTACATCCCTGTTTGGACGCTGCAAGCCTGTACTTAGCAGCTCAATTATAGATTTGGAAAAACTATGCTTGAAGAACATAGTACATGCCACTATCCGACAACACTGATATGACAGCCCTAGATGAAGAATGATGATATTAGTTATATTAAACAATCAACAAACAAGAGATCAGTTTGCCAAACAGTTGAAGCAAGAAACTAACAAAGAGGACCAAAAGGACAGGGAAGTGGGAAGGAAGATTTCCATCTCAGGATAAGAGAACCAGCTCCAAGAAGCAGTTTGCTTGAATTCTCCTGTTGTTAAAGGTGGTGTCAGCCAATTCCTATTAGACGAACTTCATCCAACATGGCCAGAAATCCGTGACAGTCAGCAGTCTGAAATGGGGGCAAACAAATCCAAACATATTCTCTTACAGCATGATTATTGGTAAAAGCAAACAGGCCACAAGGTACAGAATACTCCAGATTTTCCTGTCCTGGGATGTTGAGGGCAGCAAATTAGCTTGTTCATCTTCACTTCCGGTCACAAATTTTGACCAGAAGTTGCCTCACAATTCAAAGCCTCTTCATTGATATTATTCTGTGCCATTCCTCTGTTGTGGCAGAGGAATTTCTACAGCAAAAAGAATTTAGTAGGATTTGCTTTAGCAGGAAAACAGATATCCACTTGAATGATTCCTTGGAGTGTTGTTCATTTTGAAAAATGTCGTGCCAGTTGTGGCTAATCTCTCCAAAGCATTTCAAGCTGGATCTGTGTTATTCTCACAAATCGTTCCTCTGGTTAGTACTACCAAAGCCACTCTTGAGGAGATCCTGAAAACCAACTCACCAGTGGATAAGTTTGAATCTGCTTTTGATTCCTATAACATGTGCGAAGATATCACGATAAATACTGCAGAAAAACAGCAGCTTTACAAATTGCAAGAGAATTATATCAGCTGTATGACTGAAAACATTGAGGCTTGATTTGCTAGCAGTTCCCCTACTCTTACAGCCCTCAAGATTTTCGACCCTGTGAGATGAGTTTCAGTGAATATGGCAAGAAAGATGTCTCTACTCTTCCTGACCACTCTCACCAAAGCGATGATAACAATTCAAAGATGAGAAAGACCAACATCTTGCTGAGTGGCAGCAAATGAAGTTTAACATAAATGAAATGTGAGCCATGCATTCCCATTGAAATTAAGACAGGAAAAAGCAGCAGTACCACCAGTACCTAATGGTTTCTTAGCCAGTTGATGAAGAAGAAATCAGAGTACCATCCCTTCGTTGGAGAACCTCCTCTCATAGTGGAGGCTGCTATCACTCTTCCAGTGAGCAGTGACTCGCCCCGAAGAGGTGCAAGTGCCCTAAAGAAGAACAGATGCATCCTTGGAGCAATGCTCCATGTTAAGATCAATGGACCAACATTAGGCAGTCCAAGCATGTTATCCTTGATGACTGAATCAGTACAGAGCTGGCTAAATAAAAAGATCAGGAAGAAGCTTCCAAACAGGATAGGTACTGGTAAAGAACCAATTTCTGGAGCTGCAGAGCGATGACAACGTCACCGATTTCAAAATGAATTATTTCATTATTTCACATCATTTCACTCCTCACAGGAGATATGAACTCAATAAATTGGCCTCGCTCCCAATGTGTGGCTTCATAGCCCAGTTGGTAGAGCAACGCACCGGCAACGCGGAGGTCACGGGTTTGAATCCCGTTGAAGCCCTGATTTTTTTTCAGGCTTCTTCTTTCCAATTGCTTAAATTGGAAAATTTACTGCGATGATCATTCTTCACTTTCATCTACAACCGCAGTTCAAAATGAATTATTTCACTATTTCACATCATTTCACTCCTCACGGGAGATATGAACTCAATAAATTGACCTCGCTCCCAATGTGTGGCTTCATAGCTCAGTTGGTAGAGCAACGCACCGGCAACATGGAGGTCACGGGTTCGAATCCCGTTGAAGCCCTGGTTTTTTTTTCAGGCTTCTTCTTTCCAATTGCTTAAATTGGAAAATTTACTGCGATGATCATTCTTCACTTTCATTAACTTGTGTAACTTCTTTAACAAACACTCAGGTCAGCAGTTACCATTATTCCTTTTCAGACCCTTTCAACCAACCAGGGGCGGAATGCAGGAATTTTAATAACCAGTGTGAGCACAATTTCCTATTTTTATGGGGATGGCATGCAGGAATCGGAAGGGATTAATAGCACGATTTTGTCTTGACTAAAAATTTATTAGCATTGAATGAAAAAAATGGTTCTTTAGTGTGTATGCCGCCATTGTAGTCAAGCTAGGAGTGTCAAAGAAAGTGAAGCCTGTCAAATTTTGCCATTATCACTTTTGTGTGTTGTTCATCTCTCAAAGTTCTGCTAGTTTTGTTGTTTTTGTGACTCAAAAAGAGGTATCAAATCACTGAGGTTAGAAGTCAGGTTCATTAAGATCCTTCATTGATCTGCTCTGATTCCTGTTTTGTTGACAGAAGCATGACATTATATGTAGAGAACTGTCACTCTGCGGTCCATCACAAATTACCTTTTTGCACACAATGCCTCAGGAATTTCGGAAATACTGTCAAGGAGAATGTAAAGAAGACCACAGACTGGTAGGCACTTTACAATACCAACCCAAACACCACAACTTCCACCTGGGGTAATAAGTACTCAAGACACCCAGTTTATGAAGGAATGGGGCTGTAGTTCATCAAAAAACTGTCCAACAAGAAACAACCACAGCTAGAGCTGGAATGCTCCCTGAGTTCTTGTACAAAAGACATTGTGCCAGGGAAAGCCTTGGCCTAACAGCAGATGTTGGCCTTCCTGACAACGAAGGCCAATATGATACAAGTAGCAAAGCAGAGGAGGAAGAAATCGAACACCAAGTCGGAGAAGGATCTCAAAGGGTCCCCACTTTAGATGGAGAAGCAAAACTTCCTGCTTAGAAGGGTGTCCTCATTTGGTGGTGCTATTCCATTCAGAAACAAAGTTTAAAGAATGTATTAAAAACATCTTCGGGCTGATTTCTCACTAGGCATCCAAGAACTAGATCAGCCTGAACTCAAAATCATGCATTCTTATATGAGGGTGTTTACTGTATAAGAAATTGAATTTATTTTGTAAACTCGTACCTTCATGACTTGCTCTAACCACCTCTTAGTGATCACAGAGCTGTTGTATAATAATTAAAGGAACTATAGCTTCTTTTTTGTTTTTCAATTGAGCTCTCTTCGAGAGACAAAATAATTACACGTATAAAGACCAGTTGGAGTTTCCCAAATTTTAATTAAACCGTTGGTAGAGTTTTTATTGGCAGTGTTCTAACTTCAGTCAAATGTGCACTCCAATAATTTATTTTATTAGTTGCCAGTACTAGGATTTTTACAATGTAATAGAATTCTAAGTCTATTTTTTTATTAAATATACTTCTTTATGTTTGTACATTAATGTTTTGGAATAAACCCTGTTTGATGAATTTCATTCAAAATTATGGTTGCAGTCAAGAACAGTTGACCTAGTTTCCATTTGATTCTGTTGCACAGCTTAGAACAAGCCCAATGTGCAATCAGAGAGGTTGGTGAGAGCTGTAGATAGTTTGTGGGTATCAGTGCTCTAGAGACTAAAAAATAAGAGTAGATGTAACATAGTGTTAGATTTTGACCATAATTGCTTTCGAAGATTGTTTCATTGAAAGGGAAGAGAGGCCAAGGAAAAGGGGTACATTTCATTAGATGAAGCGAACTTCAGTACATGTAAACTCCCTGAAAACCTGAAGTTAGTTACTTACTCCAGGGGGGATGGGGTAAGGGTAAAAGACCTTTTTAAGGTGCAACTGCTTTTAGCCAAGTCACCTAAGCTTTTACACTTGTTCAAGGAAAACTTCTAGAAGATAAACAAATGCTTATTGAGAAACTTTCTCTGGACTTTCACTGACTACCATTCACACTTAAGTTAGATTATTTTCTTTGAATTTAACCGATGTACTCCTGTGGCCCGACCTTCAGTCTCATGACATGGTTTTGTAGTGTGTCAGTAAAACCATTATTATGTAACCATTGAAATGAAAGTTCGCATTTTTTTCTAATAGCCCATTTCTGAGTTCTCGCATTTTAGAGATCTGGTGCTGAAATCAACTCACGAGATCGAGGCTAAGTGCATTGCAGCCCATAACATGGAGGCTTCGAGTGAAAAAACAACGTGCAGTGAAGATTTCTCGAAACTATTAAAGGTGGATGAATTGAAAAATTATTTGCGAGAGAGGTATACAATTAAGCGATGGTGGCAAAGGAAAACGGAAAGCTGAATTGCTTGATTTATGCCAGAAAGCAGCGGCAATGAAGCAGAGGAAACTGGATGATTCTGCTGAAGACCGTACAAAGCTACTGGAGGACAAATTGCAAACAAGTGAAGGGAAGTTGCCAGACCCTAAATCTTTGAGCGCTTGGACCCACAAGTTCTCGAAAATTCCAGAGTTCACGTTCGGAGTCCTTTACAATTATTTGGTAGGTAAAGAAGATTATTCGCCTGAAAATCTTCGTTCGTTCAAAGTCTTCTTGGCTTCAGGTTGTTCCGTGATGGCCACATTGTTGACCAAAGTATTGTCCAGTGGAGGAAAAAAGCTTTTGCTTTTTCCAGTTTAAAGTTAAACCTACAGAAAGGGCTAAAACTGAAGACGGTCAACCACGTATAATGGATTTGTCATTTTAAATTCAAGTGGAGAGGTCCATTCAGCCTTTTGTCCCGGCAAGGGTGGAAGTGATGGCAGTTGTAGACATGTAGCAGCCGTGTTGTTCGATCTACAATCCACAGTTAGCAACAATTTAATGTCTACGTGCACTTCAGGGAAATGTGAATGGAAAAGACGTTGTGGAAACAACGAGTATGCTATTCCTTTCCAAGATTTAAAAATTGTAAAAGCAGAGTTGGGAAAAACTGAGAACCCTGTAAAGCCAGTTAATTTTGAACCTGGGCATTCATCTTTTGATGCTAGCATTATAAAGGACATGCTCAGAATAGGACTTCCGGAAGTGTATCCCCAAGCTGTGGCTCTACAATTTCTGCCGAAGTCCAAAGAACCCAAAATCCCAGAGTCTCCAGTAGCTAGACATATAGCTGATGATAACAATGTTGAAAGGTATGAATCTGTACAAAATGTAAGTTTGTACACCCTAAAAGAGTATGCAGATATCTTCAAAAGTGAAAACAATGTCGGTAGTGAGGAACTTTGTTCTGATGAGACAGTGCAGGCATTTATGGAGTTTTTGTCTATCGATGAGAAGCAATCTGATATCATTTGTGCAAAAACTGTCCAACAGGCAAATAGTCAGTTCTGGTTTGATCAAAGATCTGGACAAATAACAGCCTCCAACTTTTATAAAGTCTGTCACATCAGAGAAACAACTGATAAAACAAATACTGTTAAACTTCTTATGAACTATTGCCCTATGGAACATATTCCAGAACAGTTAGAGTGGGGTCATGAGAAAGAGATTTCTGCATCAGAACTCTATTTTAAAAAACTGAGTTCTAAACACCAGGAACTCGCAGTTGTTGAATCGGGGTTTGTAATAAATCAAAACTGGCCCTTTCTTGGTGCTTCCCCAGATCGTATTCGCTTTTGTAAATGTCATGGCAAAACACTAGTAGAATGCAAAAGTTTATTCTCAAAGAGAAATTTTCTGCCGGGAATTGCTGCATCAGAAAAGTTGATAAAAACCACGAAAGGCTTCCAGCTGAAGGAAGAGACCACTTGGTACTTCCAGATACAGGGCCAGATGGCCATTACAGGAATTCATCACACCGATCTGGTGATTTACACAAACAAGGGTATCCTGATTGTCCCAGTGAAATTCAATGAGCAGTTTTGGCTTCGAATACTGGATAAACTACACTTGTTTTTTGTACAGTTCATGGTGCCTGCCTGAGCTTCTTTCTGGAACCATTTTGCGTAGTCATGATCCTTAGATGAATGTTTTATACTGAAATAAGTGTATATGTTGTAGGTTAAAATCAAGATCACTGTTAGAATAATTTTAACCAAGTTTGTGTTTGTTTTCCTTTGCTTTTTTTATTTCATGATAATGAAATATGGAGAAATAGGAACTTTAACAACCAGTATGGAGTACACTATGTATGTTTTAGAAATGATATTGAAATCATAAGAATTCAAACTAAATAATAACAGTGTGAATACAGTGTACAATGTTATTTATCTTGCCAAGGGCTTAAGCAAGTTATAAAGTCCTCCACAGACAATCAACATTTGATCAGCCAGTTTTGCTAGAGTAAGAGGTAGATTTCCCTGGAAGTCCTTGAAGTCTTTTAATCTCTCTATGGCCCTCTCCATGTGAATATGTACTCTTGCAATCTGGCGTGTCAACCTTGTTGTTGCACGTGAAAGTTGTTTTCCTGAAAAAGTTGATTGTATATTGTTGTGGAATTTAACATTCACCTTTATTTTATTTATTTATCTATTGTCACTAGATACAGATAGCTTTTTTGTGTTAAACAGTGTTGATCATTCCACTGCAAGGGCCACACTGTTATGCAATTGAGTTCATTAATTCTGTTTATTTGAATTAAATCCTAGAGTACATATTTTTAATTAATTAATTAATAAACTGTGAATCTCTTTTTTATGCACTCACATAAGTAAAAGGGATGCAAAAGAAAATCTTTAGTTATTGATTGATTTATTGCTAAAAGAACTCTTGCATTTTTTGGAAAAGGGAGGTATGTTAAGATAAACCTTCTTCTTTGTTAACATGTCACGTATATTAAAACCTCTGTCAGCCATTACAGAGTCCCCTTCCTTCAGCAGGTCAACCAGCTGCCTTTCCCGAGTAATTTTCCTATCACTGGTGCTCCCAGTCCAAAATTTAGATAGAAAACTGAAGTATCCAGAGGGGGTTATTCCAACTAAGGCTTTGATAGTGTTATGTTCTTTGTACTCACTCCAAGTTGCTCTCTGAGCATATGGTGAGGTTGGCTTCTCTATGAACACCTCAGTGCAGTCATAATTATCCGTGTGTTTGGATACTTCTTGGAGTGAGGAATACTTTTCTTAACCTCTTCTTTACTAGGCCAAAGTACTAGGGTTTCCTTAAACAGAGTTGCAAGGAAGCAAACCCATGTGGTAAAAATTGGGCTGATCTGAGCCTGGGAGACAGAAAATATATCACTGAGTTGTCTCCCCATCAGACCAAGCCTAAGTCTCACAAGACATATCACAAATTCCTCAAGAACACTAAGGCTTCTTTTTGGCCCAGGTTTGGTAACAGGTGAAGTTTGGTATTTAGTTTTTTTGCCCTTGTTTTTATCCCAGTACTTAAGCTTTTCAGCCTGTGGTGTGATCAAGTTCACCAACATGTTAAGGCATCCTAATGTTGGTATCCCAGTGTAGAACTTCCCAGAATCATCATTTTCCATAACATCCTCCAAAAAGAACTCTCTTTTCAATTTTGCTTTGTCTGACAGCGTATCTTTGAGGCTTTTTATCTGGTCTTCAAGTTGTTCAATATCACGTATGGTTAAGTCAGTTTGACAACTAACTGAATTTACCTTCTCAGACCTAGGTTTACTTTTCTTAAGATTAATATTTGAAGCTCGATCGGTTTCATCATTTTCAGCCACAAAACAGTACGAATGATCATGATAAATGTCCTGCACATCGGCACCACTCCAGGCAACAACTAATCGCTTCCACAGGATGATTTTCTTCATTGATGTCCACACACATGCTTGGCTCAGGTGTTTTGATGTCGTTCAGCCTTCGTTTCTTTAACGCTGATTCATAACAAAGTTCTCTTTGACTTCTTTTCGGCTCACTCGGTTTAAAAATTTGTGGCACGGCGGACTCGATAATTTTACATCTACCATTATTTTTATAGTGTTCTTTTGTAAGATTCTGGCAAAAAATGTACGCTACAAATCCTCAAGTTGTTAGGCTCACTCGCCTTCGCTTTCTTAGCTTCAAGTGCAAACTTTGGAGAAGACTGGGTCGAGTAATGGCGGAGTAAAGACCTTTGATGTGACCGCAAACTTTACACTTTGCATGGTGGCTAATGGCCGAAGTTTTCAATAATCTACTCAACAAAAGAACGATTAGATCATCGGACACCTCAGACGACTCAACCACATCGCCTGAGGCGAAAAAACCTAAGAAGTACAATTCACCGCTCACTGAAGGACCCAAACAAGAAGAAGATAAAGTAATGACAGCTCTTAATATGTCGGAGGAGATTGCTGCGAAAGTACAAAAGATTTTGGAAAAGCTAGAAAAGCTAGACACGATAGAACTGTCTTTGAAGAAAATTGAATCCAAACTGGCAAAGCTAGAAACATGAACGACGGAGTTGGAAGCTTCCAAAGAAGAAGCCAAGAAGGACATACACGATTTGAAAGATGGCGCCAACTTTGCTACAAAACAGTTACAGGAGAAGTCTCAGGAGGAAGCAGAGGCACAGGCAGAAATTACTGAGCTCACGAGGAAGGTGCAAAAACATGAAGAAGCAGTAAAGGAGACCGAGTCAAAATGCTTGTATCTTGAGGCCTATTCTCGACACGAAAACATCAAGTTTATGAATATCGAAGAAGGACCTCAAGACCAACCTGAACACACCAAGGAAATTTTAAGAGACTTTCTAGAACGCGGACTGGGATTTGTAGATGCTCGGAATGTAGAATTTCAACGTGCCCACCGCACAGGAAAAACCAAAGATGGGAAGCCTCGTCCAATTCTTGCACGTTTCCTGAGGTATAAAGATGTGCAAAACATTTTTTCACTTGGACACTGCTTGAAAGGATCAAAGGTTCAAATGTTCCGAGACCTACCGACTGAAATTGTTAAACGCCGCAGAGTACAGATGGAAACTTTTAAGACTGCTAAACGAAGAGGAATCACAGCGGCCTTTAGCCAAGCACAACCAGATAAGTTGTATATTAGAGGGCGCTTATGGCCTGTAGGTAAAGAACTTCCTCCATAACTTTTTATAACTTTTGTCGTTGCTTCAACAATCGAGTCGGGCCATCTGTCACTGTGTGATTGATGAAAAACAATGTATAACTTATGCTAATATATAGATTTAGCCAGGGCTAAAAGCAAAGCTCCTGTTAACTCGAATTTATGATTTAAAATCAAACAAACTTGTATTCCACAATTCAGTTAACTTTAGAACACATTCATGTGACTTTTGAGGGAAAGGTTAAGTGATTTTAGAGAACAGTAATTTGCAAACAGTCCAAGCTAAGAGTGAACTTAACCTTACATCGAGTTGATAGCCTTATATCTACACCCAAAAAATAGCACTCATCTTCGATCACATTTAAGAGCGCGGGCTCTTGATCACAGTAGATTAGGCTGGAAAACAAATCAGGTGGAATTTTTTGTGTTCGACAAGTTCACTTTACAAAATCTTGCCAATAAGTCTGGGAACGTGTAAACCAACCCTTTTGCGACTTCGGTCAGGGCTTGCAATGTGGTTTGTCCATTAGACACTGCCGCTGTCACTGAATTATGGCGGCTTGATTCGTTTTCTTGCACTTCTTCCTCGTTCCTTTGTGCTGGTACGCTGTCTCCAAGAGGCAAATGTTGCTACTTTTTGCGGGAGGTTACGTCAGGAGTAGACAAACATCTCTTTCAAACAGTTTCTCATTACTTCTATCACTCTTCCACTGAATAATATTTTCGTTCTACTACTCACCAATTTCGGTGTTATTCCAAAACAAAAACAACTAAGTACTGCCGAAAACACGAAGGAAAATCTCATCCATGGCAAAACTAAAAGACAACAGATTGTGTTTCAGATGACGTGTATTTTATAAATGCGTGCAGCTCGTGCAAGGTGAAAAAAACATCTCATACGTCTTTCTGTTTCTTCGAAGCTTCAAAATTAGTTTCCCCTCAGTTTTTACTGTTTACCTTGTTTTGTTTTAGAGAGACAAACGGAGAGAAAACCTTAAAAGTAACCTCAATAAATTTCGTTTACATGCGGTTGCCGTATTTGCGACACATTGGGCGAATCGCCATGGCGCTTTGCACCCGAGAAGCAAAGTTTGAAGCAGCACAACACCACTATATCAAAATATATCAACCTAATTTTTTGTTATGTTATACAAAATGTATCCCCCTTTAACATATGTAAAAATTGAGGCTCAGAAGAGTTAAGCTTTTCCAAACGAAACGGCGAAAGACGATTAGGTGATATTTAGTGGAAGGAGGAGGTATTCAACACTTTCAAATTAAACTCAAATTTTGGCATTATATACAACCAACAAGTTTGACTTATAGGCATACAGACACAAACATATGGAACTGTTTATTGATATTGTTACGAAACGAATTTATCTATTTAACATTGTAGCCCTGTTTTCGATGGTCCTTGGTAAGCAGCACGATAAAAACATAAAAATGTTATAGTTTCCACATGAAAACATGATTTTCACAGTATTTCTTGTTTTTTTCTTTTCTTGATGCTATTAAGCAAAGTTTTTTTCAGAAGATGTTGTGAGCGTAAAATAATCTGCTTTTCTTTCAAAGACTTCAGACAACAGTCTCCTCAAGTCTCCCACACGAGTGTCGACAAGCGGTTTTTAGTGCGGTCGAAAATAATTACCAAAAACTTTGTATGTACTCGAGGTATTAAAAAGGAGAACTTGTAGACGTGTATAGGGGCGACTTTCAAAACATTCTTCGAGAACAAAGGCCATCACTTTTTACTTTTACTTTGGAAAGTATTATTCAACCAAGGTCATAGGACGTGGACCAAGGACCGCTAAGCGAAATTTGGTGACATTTTTTCAAGAGTCGCTAAAACAAAAAAAATTAGCGTCTACAGCAATATGCTTCCAACAGCAGAAATAAATTGATCTGAAAACCTGTTCTGCAAAAAGACAAGTCTTCCCATTGTGTTTTAGTCATTCGCAGGCTAAGTAAACATGACCACGTAATTTACGGTGCCGCAAAAATCCAAACTTCAAGAAAGACAAATTAACCTACCTGTCAACAAACTTTAATTTCGCCTCTTCACCCGCAGCAAGAAGGCTGAAACTTCGTCATATGAAAGAATGCCAATCAGTAAATCATGATATCTTTCATAATTCAACGTATTTTTTTTCTTGACGAAATATTTTATCATTTTCGGAAAAGACGCGGACCAAGGACTGTAATCTTCAAAAGCGTTTAATACGCGCGGCATTTTAATTTGACTACTCCTACATGCAAGCAATGTTCATGAGCGACTGAAAACAAACGGCACAGCGATAAAAATTGCAAGAGACTACCAACAATCAATAAAAGGACAATAATTTGGTGAAACATATACAGAGACAACAATTCGCATTCATGAAGACAAGTATTAAAGTGTCTCCGAAAATTCTTGTTTATGTTTTTTACAGTTGTAAGCCAACTTCCCGTGTTTGCTTTTTCAAAGATGAACTCGACGCAAGAAAATGGCTCAAAGCTTTCTTTTACAGCCAGAATTATAACGGAATATTTTTTGGAACGTTTTCTTTTTATTCGCGATAAAAAAATGACTTAGGGCTTTTTACAGTTTTATTAGCTTATAATCAAACCTGATACTCGGTCAGATCATTGTCTTCTTACAATTTAAAACGTGCATCAACTAAATAGCTGCATAAACTACACTCGACTTCATTAAATTAGATATAAAAAACAAACGTCAAATACAACAATTACTCAGGCTTACCATTCGAGATGCACTGAAAACTATCAAGTAAGGCCAGAATCGCTTCAGACTTTTCAACCCTCTCACGCATCAAGCAAGGTGAAAAACGAAAACGATGCCATCTGAAATCAGCTTTCCAACTTTAACAAGTGATGTATTTCTCAATCAAAAACCCAATAAACAAACTAGCCATGAATAACAGAAGACTCTTGAAAGCAGCTGAATTCCATTTTGTACATTCAGTGGACAAAGACAGAAACATTACAAGTCGACACAAAACACTGTCAGCTTCAACGGTCAAAGTAAACAGGTTTCAAGATGCTGCATAAATTTTCCGCATTAACTCACCTGTCAAATTTTGACCAATCAGAGCATAAAAATAAAATGTAGAGCGTGACCAACGCGTGACCTTGGTGAGAAAAGTCAAAAGCAACTGGCATGTCTTCACTGCCTGTAAAAACTTGCTGAACTTTAGCTTCCGAGGTCAGTTTGAAATCAAAATTTTAATTTGCGGCACATAAAAAACACAACATATTTTATATGGATTAAAAAAAATGAAACTTGAGCCTGCGATCATTTGAAAACTACAACTTGTCAGCGGGTAATTTTAAAAAGATACTTGACCTCGATGGGTCGACACTTGAGCCCGTGATACGGTCAGGTGATACTGGTCAGCGGATACCCTGTTATGACAGCTGTCAATTGATCACAACATTGATGTGCAATATATGTGTGCAATATCAGTCTTCCTGTGTTCCCAAACTACGTAGAAAGTGTGAGGATTGAACACTGGTTGTCCTGTGGTGCAGACAGAGGGCGGGCGGGCGGGCAGTGTACAGTCACGTGATTACCAAATTTTCTAGGATGGGTAGTTTACCTTAGGATGGGGCTCTACCAATGCGCGCGCGGGAGCTTCGCTATTACGGACGGTTGCTTCCCTTATTACCTTTCTCTTTTAAACTTAGGAGAGACCTTAAGAAAACAAGTCTTTCTTCCCCAGTTAATTTAACCTTTTATCGATTTAAATGTATGTGTCATTGTTTACATTTTGCCTGACAATGTTTAGTTTGCTGTGTTTTTACGTAATCTTATTGTTATTTTATTTAACCTCTTGTTTATCTTTTTTTATTTCTCATATTTGTTTCTTATTGCGAGAATACTCCTTGGGTAAAGACAGTAGTCGATGCTATCTGACACAAATGTCGAAAAATGGATTTTAAAATAGGATCAATTAATGTTAGAGGTTTGGGAGACCAGGTCAAGTGGTCTTTCAAATCTCTAAAACATATTCTGATCCCGAGGGACGGTTTATAATATGTGATCTGACAGTAAATGGGAAACAATTAACGCTGACAAACATTTACGCTCCAAACAATGATGATTCAAATTTCTTTACCTCGGTTTTTAGTCATTTGGCTGATTTCAAGTGCGACAAGATCATAATAGGTGGCGATTTCAATTTAGTTTTAGATGTCGAAAAAGATAAAAGGGCAGCCTTGCAAGAACTCATAAAAAATCATTAGAAGCTATCAATAGCGCCTCCGAAAACATAGATCTGGTTGACGCCTGGAGAGTTTTAAATCCTGACTCTTCCAAATTTACATGGAGACAGAAGAAGCCCAAAATCCACTGTAGACTTGATTTCTTTCTGATTAATCAATGCACTTTCTGTAATATTATTAATGCAGAGATATTAGCAGGCTACAAAACAGATCATTCTATGATAACCTTACAAATCTCTTTACACTCCAACACTAGAGGCCGAGGTTTTTGGAAACTAAATACCTCCTTCTTATCAGAAACAGAATATGTCAACCACATTAACTCAACCATGGCACAAACTATCGATGAATATTCTCAAGATAACACTGTTGACCCAGGCCTTTTATGGGAGATGGTTAAAATGAAAATGAGAGAAGTATCTATTAAATATGGAACAACTAAAAAGAGAAATCTAAGAAAAGAGCAGGAGGAAATTGAGATGTCTATAACAAGCTTAGAAGAACAGCATACCTACTGTAATGTCAACAACAAACAAAAGAAACAAATATGGTGCGATATTGAAGGAAAAAAACTTGAGCTAGAGAGAATAATTGAATACCAGACAAAAGGAGCGATTTTACGATCAAAGTCTCAGTGGTACAACGAAGGCGAGAAAAACACTAAGTATTTCCTCAACCTTGAAAAGAGACACTGTAAACAAGCAACAATAACAGCTTAAAGTTAGTGAAGATGGCTTTATTTCTACAGATAAAGAGATCTTACTTGAGGGTGAAAATTTTTATAAAAATCTTTATACCTCTAAAGTAGATACCAATAAGAATGCTGATGCCTTCTTCCCGCCCCTTGAAGAACAGAAACAATTGAGCCAAGAAGAACAATCCCTTTGCGAAGGCCCTTTAAGCAAAAAAGAATGTCTAGAAGCACCAAAAAGCATGGCCTCTGAAAAAACTCCAGGATCAGATGGTCTTCCCTGCGAATTCTATAAGGTTTTCTGGAATGATTTAGCAGAAATACTACTAAATGTGCTAAATTTTCTTTTGAGACAGGACAACTCTCAATATCACAAAGACGTGGCATCGTCAAGCTTATTCCAAAGAAGGATGCCGAGCTCTTTCTCATTAAGAATTGGCGACCATTAACGCTTTTAAATTGTGATTATAAAATTGCATCAAAAGCCATTGCAAGTCGTATCAAAACCTTTCTTCCAAAGCTAATTTCAGATGATCAAACAGGCTTTCTTAAAGGCAGGTGTATTAGTGAGAATATTCGTTTGTTGGACAGAGTCATCAAATATACAGAAGGAAGAAACATTCCGGGCCTTCTTCTTTTTATCGATTTTGAGAAAGCTTTTGATACACTAGAGTGGCCTTTTATCAGTAAAACTCTAGAGCACTTCGGTTTCGGGCCCTCACTGTTAAATTGGATTAAACTTTTTTACTGCAATATTGAAAGCTGTATCCTAATAATGGATGGGCAAGTAACTTTTTTAAACTCAGTCGAGGAGTTAGGCAAGGCTGTCCTTTGTCGCCATATCTATTTATTCTATCTGCAGAAATACTTGCTGATGCCATTCGGAAAAAACAGAGGATTAAAGGCATAGAAATCAATGGCATTGATTTAAAGTTAAGTCAATATGCCGAAGACACGACACTAATTCTGGACGGCTCCGAAGAATCCTTCTTAGAATCTGCAATTTTAATAGAAACTTTTAGGGACATATCTGGCCTCAGATTCAATATCAAAAAGACGGAAGCTCTGTGGATAGGCTCTAAAAAAGATTGTGACCTTATACTTCTTCCAGAAAAAGACTTCAAATGGCCAAAGAAAAAAGTCAAAGCGCTTGGGGTTTGGCTCTCAACCGGATCCCAATATAATAACATCCTTAAATTACAACGAAAAAATTGAAAAAATTAGATCGATCCTAGAATGCTGGAAATTTCGCAGACTTGCATTATTAGGGAAAATAGCAGTTTGAAGAGCCTGGTTGCATCTCAGTTAGTATACATATTCTCACCTCTGCAAACTAACCATGAAGCAATTAAAGAAATCAACGCAATTTTCTATAAGTTTCTATGGAATGATAAAGGAGACAAAATCAAACGAAAGATAATGATTAATGACTATTCTGAAGGTGGACTTAAAATGATCGACATTCCTTCTTTTAACAAATCCCTTAAAGCCAAATGGATCCAGAAATATCTAGACCCTGAAAGTAGCAGTAAATGGAAGCCACTCTTTGATTCCGAACTTGAAAGAAATGGAGGCGAAGCGATACTAAAAGGAAATCTCAACAAAAAAGACGTTAACAACTTAAAAATATCAGACCCTTTTGTGAAAGAATACTTGTAATCTGGTCAGAATTTTTTTTCCAGGAAACGATAGTATCTGAAGAACATCTTTTGTCATCACCTTTGTGGCAAAACTCTCTGATAAGAATTCAGAATAAGCCTGTTTTTTATAAAGACTGGCTTGTTAAGGGTATTACGCAAGTTAAACATTTAATGGATGAATCCTCCAAATTCTTTTCCCTTGCTGCTTTTCAAATCAAATACAACTTGCAAGTTCGACCTCTAACCTTCTTTGGATTAATCTCAGCAGTCAATCGTCTACGGAGACAAAACACCAAAACCCAATCTAAGTATGAAAATCGGTTTTCAAAAGTTCTTATACGTCAAAAGCCATCTAAATTTATCTACCAAGAAATTGTGTCAAAAAACTGTGAAAGGCCAATTTCATGTCAAGAAAAGTGGCATAAAGACATCAATCTTCCCCCAAAGGCAATTATTAATTGGAAAGTCGCTTATCAAACATCTTTTCAATGCACAAAGAGCAGTAAACTTATCACTTTCAACTTAAAATTGTTACATCGCCGGTTACCAACTGTTTCTTTAAAAAAGTTAGACTGACAGACGATGATAAGTGTTCTTTCTGTAATAAGGAAACAGAAAACTTGATACACTTATTTTGGAGATGCGAAAAAACCAAAACATTTTGGGATAGTCTTTTTGAGTGGATGCAGTCTTGCCAACTTTCTTTAGGTGAACATAATTACTTACACATAAATACCGCTTTGGGTCTGAGGCCAGATAGATCTAAACATAAACTCCAAATCAATTTTTGTTGCTTAATTGCCAAGCACCATATCTGGCTTTGTCGCTCAAAAGAACATCTCCCCAATTTAAACAACTTTTTGCTTTATCTGAAACACATTTATCAAATAGAGAACAATGCCTCCTCTGTTAAAAATAAATGGGAACCCTTGTTGCCTTATATAAGCCTTTTGGCCTGAGTCTCCAAAACTGAACTAAATATAGATATCTCCTCTACATCTCTTTTTTTTTGTTTTGTTTTTGGTTTCTACTGTGCTCTTTTACCCAAGGAAAAAAAGGGGGTTTTTTTTCTTGTTTTGTTTTGTTTTTTTGTAGTTTTTTTCTTTCTTTTCTTACTTTTTTAATCTGTTGTTTGTTAAAATAAAATAAAATAAATAAAATAAAATAAAAAGTGCAAACTTTGCATCCACTCTGCAGCAGAAATTTAACCATTTTGGAAGTCTCCCATCCAACGGAAAAACAAAATACGAAAGATCTCGATGATTATGATTCCCATTTGTGAAGCAAGCAACAGAACAATAAACCATCTTATAAACAAAGTGATTAAGCAACCATGAAATCTTCCTTTAGAGCTTTTATTTTTCGCGCACGACTTCGCACTTAGCCTCACTCTCGCGCCAAAACTTCGGCACCAGGTCTCTGTCATGTGAGAACTCAGAAATGGGCTATTAAACTAAATCGAATTTAGGAATTTAGTGAAGTTTGATTTTGGTCTTGTGAGTGAAAGGGTTACAACAAAGAAGGTAAAACAAAACATACAGCTTTATAAGGTCAACAAATTTGACTTGTTTCCATATGTCAAAGTGCCATTGCACAGCCCATGGTGTATAATGAACACTCACAGCAAA
Source organism: Porites divaricata (assembly GCA_038088405.1). NCBI lineage: Eukaryota > Metazoa > Cnidaria > Anthozoa > Scleractinia > Poritidae > Porites > Porites divaricata. Next base: position 22,381,447 of record JBBMOI010000002.1, read on the forward strand.
TAATGATTTAACTGCCCAGCAGTTTTCACCAAAAGACAGTTTGAGATTTGGAAACCAGTCACTACCCAGGTCAACAGCTCTGTTTCATCAAACATTCTGATTCAGTCCCTTTTAAAACATGATATCTCCTTTTTTCAATGCTTATTGCCATGTAAAAGAACTCTGTATGGCTAAAACAGGTGATGCACCTAACCTTCCCCCATTATGCGGCATAGAACAGAATGACAGTCTTACTTGTGTCACATTACAAAACGACGGTAAGTTTTCATCTCATGGTAAGGGAAAGCTTCAAGAAGCAGAAATACGTGAATCGCAGGACCTCGCAAAGGACTTCGGGGAAACAGCAAGAAGTTGAAAGTGAGATAAGACAATCATGCTTGGAGATGTTTTGCCCAATTTGGGCCACAAAATAATGTAATGTTTTGATGAGCAAGAAAAAAGGTGTGGAGAAAGAGCTTTTTATCAGTACTTTGCATGCCTTGACATTGAATATTTGAGACTAGCTTCATGTCGGCAAAGAAAGAGTTTCTTGTGAGGTTCCTGACAGAAAAGTGAGGCTGAAAAAAGCTTTGGAAAAGGTTTTATATTTGCTATTTGGTGCCCATCTCTCAAAAGCGAAAACAATAGAAATGTGGAAGGTATTTACCCTTTGTTTTGATACTTCAGTTGCTTAAATTTGAAGCTTATGCACCTAAATTTTTTCCACAACAAACACCATTTGTTAGACCAATTAGGTTGGTAACATGCTTGTTAATGGATGAACTAACAGGTTTTGGATAACTTGTGAGAAGCAAGAAAATCACTCCTCTGCTCTGAGGTTACCCTCTCATTCTCAGTAAAGTGGGGGAAATAAAGACATTTTATTTATTTAAGTCTAACTTAAAGGGTATTGACCTTATTTAGTAAGTAACAAGTTGCCCGATTGATTGAGGAAGAAAACCTGGAGATATCAGACTGCATTGCCTGCTTGCTAGCTGTTTGCTGGTTTTCTTGTTGATAAATCTCTTTCAACTCTTTGATAAGCTCAGCTTTGTTTTTCTGACTGAAACCTTTGGCATTTTTCCGTTTCAGTTAATTTTTTTAATTCTTTAACTGTCATTTTTGCAAAATAAGTATCGAGCTTGTGGATTGTGTAGGAGGCTGTTCATTTTGAGCTCCACTTGGTTGCTGAAGATGTTTAGTTAGATGAATTTTTGTTTGCTTTTGGTACGTGTGGTACCAACAACGTTTCTCCGAATAATATACATCCATGATGTTACTTTATAAAAAAATTATTAATTCTGTGAGCGAAGCGAAATGAATCAGGGTCATGAACCTTTGTCTCTTGACTCCAACAGGGTAGGGAAATGAAGGATTTTTGTCTTGAGAGGGAGATTTACTCTTAAAAGGAACTTGTTAAAAGTGGACCTTGTGACACTTTTGACAGGAAAAAAAATAAACGCTTCAAGCAAAAATACCCACTCGAGCAACAACTTCTTTCGTGTAGTGTTCCAGCTCTTTGTTTGACAACTGATTTTGCGCGTGTATTCCATTTTTAGGGCAAAACCTTCTAACGGACCGCGAACTAAAGCCTCTCTTTCCAGGATACGCTTCTTGTAGCAACAAACTGACTTGTGAATGTGTCTTTCCCTGCATCACAACAAGATCTCTCACGAAATCGACGTTTACGGCGTCCATATTTAGGCTGAAACAGCACTCCAATGTTGTATTTCCCGCTTTTTTTCAAAGGCTAGTTCCCAGGACTTATCCAACGTTAAAGATGGCGGACAATTACAAGCCCCTTCTAAACCCCACTTCAGTCCACTTCAGTCCCGTCTCCCTTCCCCCCCCTTCCCTCCCCTCCCCTACTGGGTACTTCTGCACTGCACTCCTCCACTCTGGTACTTTTGTCACCTAGAGCATGATCGATTGATCAATTCTTCGTCCAAAAACAAAAATTGAAAATTGATCGCAACATTCAATTTTCAATTTTTTGGCTAAATTCACGTCATTGTAGTTGACAGATGACTGCGGAAACGGTTTTCCCGCGAATAATTAAAATATCCATGTTTCGAGAATCTTTGTAATATTGACTGCAGAAAATAAGAGCTGTGTGTTTATTTTATCATATTTGCTTACAGGGGAAAACGATAGAACAATTATGAAACATGTTAATCCAAATACGCAGGAAGACAAAAATTGGAAAATCAAAAATTGACATCGATTTTCAATTTTTGTTTTTGAATTGAAAATTAAATGGACGAATGACCCACAGACCCTGCAGCCATGTTGTTTCTCCCCATGTGGGGAGTCAGGCGGTCAACCTTTCGTTTTGCCTGTCATGTTGTCCGGTCACATTCAATCATATTGAAAATGAAATAAATTAAACTTTCCATCCTGTTCATTTGCTTCAGTTGTTATCAGTATGTAGCAAGTCAGCGTGTATTGCAGAACTTTGACCAATCTTGCTAAACGTGCAGAATGAGTGAGTAGGTGAGTGAACAAGTGAATGCGTTACCAAGTGCCATTCGACTGCCTCCAAAAGCCTATGGAATGACGTGAATATTTTTTTCAGCACAGCCGTTCTACGGGAAATTATTAGACATTAGATTCTCATACAAACACTGTAATTTCTCACGCGTTTGCCAACACGTCAAGATGGCGTCGGAAACCGTGACAAGGTGAGTTGCTCTTGAATTTAAAAACAACAATTCTTAATAATTTGCAAAGAAGTTTCTTTCAATTAATCACTACATTTACGATTTCGAACATACTGATGTTCAGTTTCACTGCTGGTAAAGGCAATTGCACGCAGGTGATGTATACGTCCAAGGGCAGCTACGTTACCGTACACGTAATCTGCAGCGTAACAACAGCCACTCACCTGCGATGCTTTCCCGTCTTGCCTTGTAGAAGGACGTTTCCCACTCACAGGCGCATTCAACGGAGCTGTTGAACATGCAAAGTCAGAAAAGAGGTGATTGAACTGAACTGAGGTAGAGAAATTTAAGCTTGCATTGGTTTTTTTGCTGCCGGGTATCTAGACACGTCGTTTCAATACAGAGGTTGCACTACATGTAGATCACTCTACAGAAAGTTTTTACCTCCAAAGTTGATTTTCTGAATGGGAAAATAACGTCTATTTTGGTTTATTACAACTAATTGGTACAATTATGAATATAGAACGGTGAAGTCAACGAATTAACACACGAAGCTAAAGCGATGAGTGGCCATGTTGGAGCGCCTTCAGGAAAGAGTAGCTACCTACACTATTGCACGGATTTGGCGCAAATATGGCTAATAATGAAACAAAGCTAACACTTCATGAATGAGAAACTAGTTAAAAGCCTCTTACTTGTTCGATGAATTCGGCTTTACATCCCGTTCGTAAGAAGCAGATGAAATAGTAAACCATATTTGTCTTACCACTCCTCGTCAAAATGAACTGCCACATGCATTCGGCGTATTTGCGCCTGCAATGCATTTAAAGGTGTCTGCGGTAACTCTCTTGCATTTGACGAGCGGGGTCCGAGCGGGGACACCAGCTGGGGTTGTTGACAGAAAATTTCGGAAATTCCGGGTGGAAGATAAATGGTAAGGTCACTCTTCCGAAATTCCAACCGAAAATTGAGGAGTAGGTTTTGAGGTAGTCTTTTCATTCCGGTTGGTAAGAACCAAACGGAATGTTGCTTACCATTTACCAGACTCATTCTACACTAATTCGCCCCTTTTTTGGATTCAAACCATAACGGATGTGGCAATTCTGCGGTAAACTGGTAAATCGCATTATGCTTTCGAAATCCTAACCGGATTTTTCTGTCAAATGGTAAGCACCCCCGGCGGACACGAGCGGGGGAACGAGCGGGGGTTGGGGGGACGGTCGGGGTCATCTCTCTTGGCTCTCCTTCCCGTCTATATCTGACAATTAATGATAATAATAATAATAATAATAATAACAAGGGTTAATATAATATTATAAGGCTTCAATGGAGAGGGGAGGGTTTTTATAGCCCTGGAATTTTATCCTTAATAAACAAAAAAAAATCACTACTCGAACGGTTTTTGTTTTCAACGTTCAAGTGTTATTATAGTATCACGCTCTCCATTAAAGTTTTAAACAGGAAGGCTCCGCCCCATGGTCCAACTCCTTACTTTTCATACATCTTTTTGGACAGAGAAGGTACCTCTTTCATATACCTATTGACAAATGGTACCCCTTTTACAAACTGTAGTTTAGAACTTCGCATTCTTTTAACACTGTACATTAAATATGAATAACGAATCACTGAAATCACAAAACTAGAGTGTTCCTCGACTTTTTCTCTGCCTTGAAAATGAATTTGTTACCCCTTTTGAACATTTTTGGGCCCTTTTTAATCACAGACCGAAATGACGGATTCCCATACCCTTCCAGATACTTCACTGAACTAGGAAAATCTTTACCCGGCCCTTCTAAAAAGCTGGCATGAATTGAAAAAGGTACCCCCATTGGGTGGAGCCCAGCCTCCATACGACTCCCATACGTGCGCGAGCAGTCAAACGAGGCTGAACGAGGCTCTCGCGCTTCGCGCGTGTAATAGTCTTACGCCACGCTTTACCGATTTCCTTACTGATTTTGAGGAAAAAACCGGCTGTTTTGCAGTCTAACTTTTTTCCGGGATACTCACTCGGAAACGCCTTATCGCTTAACCTCTGGTGCCTGTAGGATGACGCTTTAGGCCTGTTTGTGCGGTTGATCTTTATCTTTTTATTTGGCATATTTATTTCTATTACCTCCTTTTTATTTTGTTTAACCCTACAAATTATCAAAAATTCATTTAATGATGGAGCGCAATCAAGTGTAAAGCTTCGAGTTTCTGTTTGAACAAAAGACACAGCAGACTTTTGCTTGACCCATACCATTGCTTCAACTCAAAATCCACTTGGCACTGTTTGCTGTAACGTGATATCCATTCGCTTCAACGCTGTCAACCATATTTCGAGAGGTCACGTCCCTTTTGTTAATTTATCCTGGAGCTGGACCAAGTCCGAGTCTAATTTTAACTGACGTTCTTGGTTTAAGCATTTTTCCCCTACAAAAGAATCACATTACGTCCAAAATGGAAAGTGCGCCGGACATCTTCTCTACATCGCCATGCCTCAACTCTACTACATCTTTTGTTCTGCCTTATGTGACAGGAGGAGTTTCAGCTTTTCTTTGTCTTATTACGGTGCCGGGAAATTTGCTCGTGGTTTTGGCTGTTTTCATTGATCCCAACAAAGATTTACGTTCTCCGTTTATGTACTTTGTTTCAAACCTTGCAATGGCTGATTTATTAGTAGGACTGGTCACCGACCCTCTATCGGCTTTCTACCACACGAAGAACGCACTGGGACTACTTGACTACGAAACACTTTATATTCCATCAGTTCATATACCATTTTTCATCTCTTGTACTGCTTCAGTACTAAGCTTGGCCGCCTTAACAGTCGATCGTTACCTCGCTATAAGTTCACCTTTTCGATACAGGGCTAAACTGAACACGATGCGTGCGGCGATGGCTTGTGGTACAGTATGGACCCTTTCACTTAGTTTTCCGTTTGCTTACCTATATATTGGATTCTATCACTACGCCTTTCTGTTTGCTAACACTGCTGTGGCATTGACATTTCTCGTGTTACTGTTTGCCTATATACGGATTTACAAAATATTTCGTCGTCAAGTACGCGAATGGGATAGACTACACGACAGCACAGAAGAAAATCGTGTCAAGAAATGCACAATGAGATGGGAGCAAAAGATAACCAAAACTCTACTCATCATGTTAGTTTTATTTATTTCATGTTATTTTCCCGCGTGCGCTCTCATATATGTTATCAATTTGTGTAACGCATGTAATTGTGACTTTGTTTTGTGGGCTCGTGACCTTCAGTTTTTGCTTATTTTAGCAAACAGCTCTATGAATCCGTTCATCTATTCATGGCGGTTGAAAAATTGCAGAAGAGCTTTTCTGTGGATTGTTACTTGTGGAAACAAAGGGAGAAAACAGCGGCAGTACGTGTATTCTTTCGAAATGCGAAGCTTTCGTCGCGCTTCTACACCCACACCGTCATAAGGACAAGGTACTTGCGCTGCCGATTTCAATGGTTCTGTACGTATGTAAAGTATTAAAGCAACTTTAACTGTGCATTTTCAAAACTGGCGACAAAATTCTTACGACCTGGAGAGCTCCTCGTTGGAGTCGTGCTGGAGTCAAGCCAGCTTAGAACTGGCCTCCCACACGGGCGTTTTGAAGTCTAGACTAGTTACGGGTAGTGCTCGCGTTTCGCTCGCTCTGCTATCCCTGAGCGAAAATGAGGGATTAATCGTAGTTTATTTGAGGTCTTTTGAGGGGAGTCGTATTTAATCGGCCACGTTGGAAACAAGTTTAACTTAATCCGATGACATTTACGTTGGTACAGCAGCGTCAAAAACTCATAAGAAGAATGGCATTTTACCATCCGTATTTCGAATCTATTATAAGACGTAGTGGACGGTGATGTTAAGCCCTTGGTTTTCCCCCGGGCCTTACCCGTCCATTCTTCTTTCAGTTTGTAATATAAAGTAACGGTGTTTTCTTTGAGTTTGAAATAATGCACTTGCCATTACCCTCTGCTTTGTTTTCAGTGTGCTACATGTTTAAGGAGCTGTTCCCCTGTTTTCCTAGTGTTTAGTGAAAAAAAAGAAAACGACAAAAAGAGTGATTTTTTAAATTGGTCACTGTTTTATGGCATATTTCCTGATCTATCAAAAAAATAGTTAAAAAACCAATATTACAAACACTGACAAACCGCACTTACAGCAGTTAGCATAGCTAATCGAGGCGGGTTGTCAACAAGATAAAAACAAAAAAAAACAAAAATTGACTCAACCTCCACCTTGGTCAACTTTGTACCCGGGAAAACGGAAATTTAGGTTTCATGTGAAAATGCCTAAAATTATTATTTTCCTCTCATGCTATTTTTGTTTGTTCTTTTGATGCGAACTGCGTTCAAGATTTTCATACATTTCCTTTATCAGTCAGCAGACTGATTGGTCAGTGAAGAAAAGAAAAACTATATAAAACTTCTAACGGGTGGAATTTATTACGGACACCCAACGACTATTTCCAGTAAAATATCTGTTCGGAGAAGCAAAAAATAGGCTAGAATTTTCCACAGTTTGAGGAAGTGAGGAAGGCTAAAAATTTCTCGATGATCGTTCCGTTCATGAACAATTTTCGAAAATGATCCAACAAATTCCATAATATTTTCTAAAGAATAAGTTTTCGCATTTCACTCCAAGGTTTAGCTTTTTTTTTTTTTTCGGATTCGAAAAGAGAGAGAGAGAGAGCAGAAAAATTTGTACTTTCATAAAACTTTAAATTGCATCTAAAACTGTCGGAAATAATAATAACGAAGCCCTTTTAATTTCGAAAAGACTCAAGTACCCAGTTAGAATGTATTTCTATAATGGAACAAAACTTTATTTACAATTTCGCTAAAAAAAGGGCTATCCAGTACAACTGTACAAGTACTATTTACAATTCATTTCGATTAAAATTTAACCACCTAATTCGGATTAATTAAAAAGGTCATTTCAATTTAAAAAAAAAAAAAATTATTCGAATACTAATACTAATCTAACTATAAAAATCCCTTTTACAATTAATTTCACTTAAAAAACTATTCAGTCAAAGCATCTTGCACATTATTCCTTTCCATTAAAAAAAAAAAACACTTCATTTCGATTAAAAAAAAAAAAACTATTCCATTAAAAAATATCATATATTCGAAAAAAAAAAGAATGTATTTCTATACATATAAAAGCACTCTGGATCGATGTATTCAGGAGAAACAGTCTTTGAGTGGCCCTGATCTATGACCCCAGATGCTCTACCACTAAGTTTCAGAAGGCTATTGGAAGCTAGGGCCATTAAACTACATGAAGCTAGATTAATGTGACAAACATTTTCAACGTCATTAAAACACCTCTCAAGACACCAGGGAAAGTTTTAAGGACTCTGTCAAAATGGCTCCATGGTCCTCCATCACCTATATTCGCGATGTTACCCTGGCTTACACACAGTAACCACCTGTTCCGCGGCCTAGCCAACTCACAGGCTTTAGGGCTTGGTCAGTCTTTACGTTTGGAATGGAGAGAGAGAGGAACGCAATATAAATAAAGATTTGCCGAAATGACTTATGACATGTAAAATAGGCACTGACAAGGGCTCAAAAACTGAGTGTTCAGTGTCGACGCACGTTTCGGTAATACAAAAGTGAATTACTTTTCGATCAGGATAAATCACTTTTAATGTTATTTCAAAGATAACAGAACTTCACAACGCAGTCCCACAGCGGCGATGCTATTCGCTAACTAATAAGAAAGGAAAATATAAGAAAAAGTGATGGGAAAAAAGACCGACTTGAACCAATGGGAAGAAACTCGGTTGAATTTAGTCATGGTAGTGCACGAAAGCTCACGGGACCAGAGTCACGTCTGAGGTGTATATGTTGTTAAAACTGTGAAATTAGCGAGACCATAAAGGCTGCACGAACTTTATTTGAACCCAAAACGAAGGTCAAAAAGCGCAAATCCTAAGCAAACACTTAATTACCCCTTCATTTAATAAATAACCACTTCAAAGGACGCCGAAAATATCTGAAGAGAGTAATAGTCTGTAAGAAACCGTCAACTGTAGACAAGGAACAAAAGTACTATAGTACTTCATATCGCTATGCTTTGACATAATTGTCATTATTTGTAATCCTTTGGACATTTTGATGGCTTTTTCGCTCATAGTTATTTTAAAGACGAGACTCTTAGCGTCATCCAGCTTACAAAAGAACTCGATTAACTGAGACAATAGGTGAATGTGGACACAAAGTCGATCAGCCAAGCGTGTAATACCAGCTAATACCACGAAACACCAGCATTTATAAACAAAAGACAACTAATTTACGCTATGTTAACACCACCAGGAACATACGACAAATAAAAGCCGTCGGTGGAGGGCATAATTCAGCCTTGTTGAAATTAATCAAATGTAGTTCACTTGATTTGTACTCGGATACCTCTTGACAATCCATCTTCTTTGGTGACGGACAGCGCGATAAAGGGCCGCGAAACGGGTAGAGTAATTATAAATGACAACCAGTTACGAATGACTTCACAAAAGCGAAGTCAGTTGCTTTGACGAATATTGGTCTCGTGTAGTGTAAGGAGTTCATCAGTTGGCGTTGCCAGTCTTCTTAAAGTTTCCCTAGTTTTACAAACTAAGACCTGTATCCTGACAAAGGAGAAGAAAGAGGAGGTACCGAAGAAAGTAGAGCACTTTAAAGGCATCAAACGAGTTGTTTATACAATGAATAACATCGTCTGTTTGGGTTTGGAACGTGTTTAAAACCATAGAATGACAACTAATCTTAATCAACTGGCCTGTGGGAAGCGTCAATTATTGGAGAGAACATCATACCAGTTTAGTCAGTTTACGCTGCGGCATAAACTGCCACGAGTTGTGTCATAAACTAGACTACGTCGGCAAGTTTCACAAATAGCCTCAAGCGACCAGAATTGATTACCAACGCTATAAACCTTTCACAAGGTTACATTTTCAGTACACCTACGCGATTCAAGGCGGGCACTCGCCAAGGATACCTGGCTGAGGTGTCTCTGACTCAATAATCAATCAGATGGGTTGATATTCGACTGACTTGAAGGCCGTTTATTACAGTTCTGAAAGTTATTAGAAGGGACTGAAATGAGCGAGCCACCATGGAAACACTATGCTAGAGGAATGCTACCATTGTCACCGATAGCTAAGAAAAGTCGAGAAAGTAACTGCTGCCCGAACAAAGGTGATCTTTCCGAGTTGAAAAAGGACGGCCATGGAGAAAAGTACAAAAAGGAGAAAAGAAAGAGAGGTATTGTTGTCAACGTTAAGCCTCAAATTAACATCATGCAACAAGAAAATAGTCCTCAAACCCAAAACAGCAGGAATGCAATGCTCAGAAGACTAGCAGATTGTTTCGCTTACAGACAAAGCACTATAAAATCTAAAGCGAAGAGACATAGGGTTCTGGGGTTTTATCCACGCTTATGTACGATACATGAAAATGCATCTGAACTGGCGAACGATTTGGATGTTACCTTCAATAGTTTAACCTCAGACGGAGATTTAAGGGAATTCAATACAGAGACCCCTTCCCCAACGACAAAGTCCGATATTACTTTGTCCACTTTGGAGCGATGTGCAACCTTTACTTCCGGTTGCCAAACAAACGATCAGACAATTGCCGCGTTACATGAAGATATCAAAGAACTTTGGATGCGGCTTGAAACTGTGGAAAAGGATTTTGCATGGGCGAGGGGGAGCCTCTTAACAATCAGCAACAAAGATGAGACTAATAAAACATAGTTTAGAATTCTATGATCTTGAGATTAGAAAGTCACTTAAAAATAGCAAGACGCTACTGGGGACCAGGAGCCTTGGAAGAACAACATGCAGTGATACTAGCGATAGCCAGTAGACATAGTTCAATCGCTTTAAAAACAAGAGAGTTTAATTTTTAAGTGAAATCCCTAAATGAGAAGCAACTAACCAATCACCGCGGTTGTGAGTGTGAATTAATACGGGGGCGTTTCTTTTGAGGTTTGTAATCATGTAGGCTTGCCACAAGTTGACTGCGAAACGGGCTTCGAGAAAGTCTACCAATCATGTCGAGTTCGCGAGCAAATTATTCCAACAGTTTAAAGGACACCTGGCTGTAAAATTAGGCGCCATTACAGCTCATGCGATGAGATTTGCACTTAACTCTGGATTAGAGACACTCCCACGTTGAAAAAATAAATGTTGTTTTTTTGTTTTGTTTTCTGTCAGAAAGCGTCATCAATTTTAAACTTGACTCAGTTTTTCTTTCAAACTGAGACAATCTTATTCAATAGTTAACCCTTTGACGACTGATTTGGTCGTTTTCGTTCCACCTGGAACGATGCGTGAACAACGCGTCAGCAATGATAGATCTTTCCAATGACACCCGTTTGGATTAGTAATCTGAACAATCCTAACAGAGTTACACTCACCAAAAATGTAACATTTTCTGGGGAAAAATCCAACGCCAGTTTTGCTGTTTACGTTCTACTCTTTGAAAAGTAAATTTGTCCCTTTCTCCAAATTTAGCCAGCCACAATTCCACGCAAAAGAATGAAAGTGACGATAAAGTGGCCAACAAAATTTATTATAAAGAAGGAAGGCAACTGAAAAGAAGAGAGCGAGAAAGAGAGATCCGGAAAACGATTCCCAAAGTCCTATTTGTTTGTGCATTTGCGAGAAAAAAAAATGGCTGTAAGATATGCCTTTTTTGTTACAATACTCAGTTTTTAGCCATTTTATGCTAATTAACCAGAGACCAGTCCAAATAAGAAGAACTGGTAAAAATGCGGTTTCTTTTTCGCTACTTGCAGGCCGTTACCAAAAGGTCAAGTTACCAATTTGTTTCAAATTAGCCTTTTTCCATATGCAATAGTCAAGTTGATTAAATTCAGCACGAAACAGGTTTGTAAAGAGAAAAGGTAGCAGTTCTAATGTATAATGTTAAAAAAAAGCACTCGTCATGAAAACTAAAACAAGAACGATCATTTATCAATTATCAGTAAACGAATCAGAATCATTTTGAGCTGCAAGATTTTCAGACGGAAAACGCAATCTTGAGTAGGTAGCTTTTAATTACCTTGGATTCTCATACTCAAATATCAACTTAAACGTCCCTTTTATGTATCGATATGTAACCCTTCCATCATTCCTATCTTATTTGTCCGCTTTTAATATACCACGAAGAATTTGCGAATGAGGAGTTACAAAGATATTATTAAGCCCTGTTTAACATTAATAAAATATGTGTGCGGGTAAACAAATTACTCCATTTGTGCCCCGGTTACAATTCCTACGGTCTTTTATGCACGTTATAGAAATAGTATATCGGGGTAAAAATACTCTTTCTGAGAAACTACTACACTAAACAACTTATGTGGCAAATCTAAAAAGTTTAAATTAAGAAACTAGCGCTCAAGAGGGGAGAGGCGGGGGGGGGGGGGGAAGGGGGGACTATCTTGAAGGGGAACTCTTCCCGGAACGCTTATTTTGTTTTCCGTGTTCGACCTCCAAATATAACACTGTCTTTAACCCAGGAGAACAGATTAATGAAAACGGTAACCCTCGACCACATCGTTTCTGTAAGAAGAAACACAAATCCGTGTGTGGGAACGGAATATTTATTCTAAAGGGAGGGTGGGAACGTTAATTCAAAGTGGAGGCCTTATTTAAAGGAGGGTTCAGTCTATGTTCTACTCCGAGCATTTACAGTAAACTCAGCTGAATCAACGACTAAACGATATAAGCAAAGTATATTTAATTGTAGCGTTTAAAATCGGTAGAGTGAAGGAAGATTTTTTTTATTTTGCGAATCACTCGTTTTCTCTTCGACACATATACTTGTAAATGGTATATAATCAAGAGAGATATGAAGAGAGTATACTCTCTTGTGGTATACTGGAGGTCCCGGATTTCCAATTCAGCGCATACAGGAGAGTCTCAGGAGAGCGCACGAGCGTCAGCCGACTTCAAAAGCTTGAGGTGCTTGTAAATACCCATAGCTGATTTTAGGATTGAACCAGAGTTAATTAAAACACATCCATGAAAAGCATCCATGTTATTGCAAAAATTACATCAGTTTAATAATCACTTGAGTCTGCATCTCAAAGAAGGGAGTACAAGATGTGGTTGATTGTGTCCTCGAATCGTCTCAATCGAAAAAGCGTCGATATCGTGGTAAAACTTTGAAGGGCGAATTACAAGAGAAGGTTTGCGCTGAAGCCAGAACTGTGTAAAATTTGTTGGCATCAGTTGTTTTGCTTGAGTCGCTGGCGAAGAAGATTGTTGCTTACAAGCTCTGACAATTCTACTTTCTGGGCCATCATTTCGTAAAGACCCATTGTCACGGTCACCTTTAACTTCAATGCGAGGAATAGATGGAAGAAAACGTTTTGCTCTCCTGCTGACATAACAGGATCCATTCAAGTTGTTTCGTTTCAAGGCAGACTGAACATTGTTGTCGGCGATAAGGAATGCATCTGTTATCGTTCGTCTGCACTTATTGTGATTGTCCATGTCAGTTGAGTTCACGGACTTCGTTTGAGTTTAGTACAATGTTCTATTCAGTGTGACAGGACAAACCAATACTAAGCTAAGTTAAGCGTGTCCTCATTGCCCTACAACGGTTGGTCTCAGTAAAAAAGCAATTGCGTTTTTGGACTTTTCTCCGATCTCAATCAGTTAACCTGTGCACCTCGTCAGATCAAATTTCAAGGTCTCAAGTCTGATTTATCGCGTGAGTGCTGAGTTCCTAGTGCCTAAAGTACCTCATAATATGTCCATTAAAAAAAGTGTATCGAATATAGCACAATTTTAATCCTAGACGGGGTGGGTAAGGGGAAAAAATACACAAAATAGAGTGGTTACCAAGGCACACGAGAGTGTGCGTCTAATGGTGCGTGAACGGGGATAATATGGTAACTAAACTAAACCATAAACGGACTGTTGGGAACTATTACAAAGATATCGTACACATTTTCATTATCCACACATTAAAGCTAAACCAATTTACTTCGAAAGTGAAAGGACTGAAAGCCAAGTGAGAACGTTGACGCTGGGACGACCCGGAACTGGCCCCTGCGAAACCAAACTTGTCCAATTTAATGATAGAGCAGTTTAGGATACGATAGAGCGAGACTAGCCTGCGGGTAGTGCCAATTGTGCGAATTCGGCATCAGCGGGAAGAGTGCCGCCGAAATGTTTCCCGAATTCGCACAAGTGAGCCTGTTCGCAGGTTAGGTTACGTCTACTCTAACTAGGAAGTGAGGCTGTAGTTATTCTTCTTGGCTCTTAATAAAACTTTATTTATATTTAACTGATACTGTGGTTCAGCCCCGGCGGTTCAGCAAACATGCCGTAGCCACATTTATACCACGAAGTAATTGCAAAGTGCTTTTTTCAAGACAAAAGAAATGCGGAGTATTTTAATGCGGTTCAGGCATGCGTGACCTTTCAGTCAATTGTGGTATTAGCTTTATTTCAGAACATCGCATTAAGAGAATGAATTTTAATTAGTTGGTAGCTTAGCACGGACATTCGCTCGACATCGTAAACAAGAGCGTCATAAATTGAGCAAATGATATGAACAAACACTGAGGACCTTTATGGTATACGCTATAAGCTTTCAGATTACATCAACGGAGATTTGTACCTCTTCTATGATGACTATGATTTACGAACTCAGTGATTGCTTACAACGTTGTCAGGTTTAATATTGAACTTCACCATGCCTTATGCTTTCAATTATGCCATACAAAGAATGCTTTCAACGTTCAACTCTTCCAAAACTGATTGGCGATCAGCGTTCTTCTGGAAAACACAAAGACTGGAGCCAGGCATCGTCACAAGTTAATGCAAGAGAAAGGCTTCGGTTTCAAAGTTATGCAGACAAACTCTCTGGCGGGATTCAATATTGGCATAAACAAAAACAGAAGTCGATTAAGCCAGGAGCGTGGAATTCTACAACGAGTAACAAAAACCAGCCTCCAGGCTTGTCTCAAAATTCAAAGTGCGCTAAATGCGGTGGATTGCTTTCCCAACAAATCAATGTTCGACCTCAAGTTGAGGAGCGTCGCTTGTGCGGTTTTGGAAAGGAATACTGCGATGTCATAGGTCCGTGTGCCGATTGCTGCTTAGCAGAGCAACGGAATGCCATAGCTGATAAACAGACGGTTGAGTTCCCAGGTTTGGAGGTTACACCACGAAGACTAGTTGCACCAGCTTTAGTGCAGGTGATGATGGCAAACAACAGCGATAACGTGTCTGAACTCGAGCACAGTCATCAAAGCAAGAGTAGTGTGTTAGACCTTCCAGCGATTTCCTTTGATACGGTTAGATATATGAGGAGAGAGGCAGGAAGCAGCAAACACAAAAGAAAGAGCTTTATGGAGGACCACCAAAAACAGACTTTAAAAAAATACATCGAAATTCGTTTACCAAAAATTTAAGGCCTTAAGAATTTGAAATGTAATGAAATACGAAGGACAAAATGAGCAAAGGCCGAGTTAAGGATGAGCTGGTGAAAATATTGAAAAGTGTTGTTATAAATAAATCTCACTTTTACCAGTAGTAAAAATGTAATTATTACAATATCTTTTGTAAAACAGTATTTGACACTTCTGAAATTCCGTGGATATCAGTACACCAGATCTAATGACAAGTCAAAAGCTTGAATATCGCCTTTTCATTACTGAAAGTCAATCTGGTGGTTTAAACAAACAACTGATCAAGGAGTAAGCGCACCTGTTAAAATAGGCGTTCAATTACCGAACTGGTATATCATTGATTCAGTATCCGGAGTCCTAAAGGAAAAGGCATTTAAAGAGAAGTCGCTTGCTCACGATTTTCGGGGCTGAAATATGCATTTTATACTCTGCATTACTTGGCAAACAAAATGACATAGTAGTCAGTGTTTCGTACGGGCTCCTGACCAGGAACCCCATGTAAAAGTGACGGAGATGCTAGTAGCATTGCTTTGGGGTGTAAATTTTGGTCTCACTTAAGGTATTTGGGATGGAAAGTGACTATGTTTGCCCATTCAGGAATCGCTTAGTACTGTGCATAAAGAAATTTACAAAAAATGCCCTCATGCATACTGACCACAAAGAAATCTCCCGTAGGGGTCAGTTTGAGCTTGAGCCACACCCACATTTGTCACCCTTAGGGGTTTTAAAAATTTGAATTTTCCGACGAGCAGACCCCGTCACTTTTAAATGGAGTCCCTTCCCCCCCGGGCCAGGAACCCATAACCCGGGGGGAGTAACAACTCTCATACTAGGCCTATGTCACATCGTTTTCTCTGCCGCTTTACTTTTAAACACATTTTAGAGTACTTTTTCCCGGTGAAAATGAAAACCCTGCTCCGTCTATGAGAGCACTCAAAGCATAAGATATGGAAAAGGAAAACCAAACGTCATTAGAGGTCAAAAATACTATTTTCAGGTCTGCAGGGTTTGCTGACGGATCAGTTTAGTTGTGAGGCTGGTAATATCCAAAGTAATCGCCATTCTTAAATTTGCTTTACATTTGATTGATAGTTTCCTTTAATATAACCTACGGTCAGCCGTTTTACTCGCTTTAACGAAGAAGAAAGTGTTCCTTATTTTGGGTGAGAGGGCCGAGACATGATTGGAGAATAAGGCCTTGTTTGTACTACGCACATTTTTGTTTGTCTTCCAAGAAAATCTCTCTACAAAAACCATAAATGCTTCGTTATCGATGAAGGGGTAATATCTGAAACCAAGGTACTAGTACTTTTGTTTACAGTAATGAATTTCTCGCGAACGGGTTGATAATGGATAGGCGACTATCATTTGTAGTATATTATTAAAGGAACGCTGAATTTCGAGAAGCACCTCTTTATTTCTCAAGTGTAAATTGAAAAGCTTTGTTTCTGGAATCATAGCAACATCGGTATAATATCTGGAAGAGAAAGAGTTGAAACAAGATGTTTGGGAAAACTTTTCTGATCGACAATTAGAGACCGTGGCAAATTGTTTTGCTTGCGTGACAAAAGGTTTTATTCAAATATTGAGTCAACCTCATGTGCTTTTATAGTGTCATTCAGGTTTACGGGGCTACTTATTGGTGAGTCGGCATTTGTTCTCTTAATTGCTCCAGAGATGACTGAGCCTCCAAAAGTGGTTACCCTTAACGTGGGGGGACAAGTTTATACCACCACTCTCTACACTATAACACAGTATTCTGACTCAAAACTTGCAGAGATTTTCAATGGAGAGAGCAGCGTACCCAAAGACCCAAAGGGAAACTACTTCATCGATCGAGATGGTGCATTATTCAAGCACGTCTTAAACTTCTTGCGAACCCGTAAGCTGGTCTTGCCCGACGATTTTAAAGAGTTTGAACAGCTTGAGATAGAGGCAAATTTCTACAAAATCAAATCTTTACAAGAAGAAGTCAAGAAAGCTGAAGAATCCCATCAATCTGTCGATTCTGGCCCAGAGATTTTACGACTCTTTTACAGCTCTGGGACAAAGCTAGTGTTAGCTGGCGGATTAGGAATGCTTCAACAACTCGTACCAAATATACGTTTGCTCGGGGGTTCCATTGCAAAAGGTCCTGCTTATAACTTCAGTACTGTTAAGGGAATTGTCGAGGGAGGGCAAGTTACGGTTCCGCTTAAGTTGGAGCAACTCGATGCTTTTCTCCAACACGTCGTCAACGAGGGCTTTGAGGTCAAGATGTCAGATTTCTTCTTAGATGGCAATGCAAGTCAAGTCTGGGTGTTTGTGCGAAAGTAGTGTCGGAATGCACAATGCATTGGCTCTACACAAGAAAGAATAATTATCATCACTCTTGCTCTACAAGAATAAGGAGAATTTTCAGTAAGAATAAGGGACTAATTCTACACTCAAATGTGTGATTTAGACAAATGAAACTTTTTAGCAGGTTAGGGGCACGTTCAACTGCCTGAACTTAAAAAAAAAAAGAGGCAATGGAATGCTATAGACAGCTAAATATTTGCAAGTCAGCCATGATTTGATTCTCTTTCGTTAAGGGACAACTTATAGTTAAGTAATGTCTGGCCTTTTTAACAATCAGATTTTGCCAGTCCGCTATCGCGTCCAGTTGTGCTTAATGTAAAGTGCCTCACACTGATATTAATCCAGAGAATGAGATCATTCTCTCTTGTATTTAATATATTACACTTTACTATAAAATATTGCATTGTTTTCAGAAAGAAATTAATTAGAATACGGTATTGTAGCGTGAAAGATAAAGAAAGGAACCAAATGGCAGGTTGTTAATTATAGACTTAGTCAAAGACATTCCCAAATATCCAAGTACCTTATCTTTTTACAACTATTCTATCATTTATTCACAGTGGCTCAAACCAACGAGGGTCATGCCCCGCATAAAGAACTAACAGATCAGACTCATCGTGGGTCAGGCAGGACCGCAAGCTGTATGTAGACACACCTTTGAGACCTTCCGTTACTAGATTTATTGTTTATCTTCCTCGTTTCGTAATTGTGTGTTTCGCAAATGTTCGAGGATTCTCCTCCGGGATAGAGAACAACATAGACTTTCTCAAAGTCCGTTTTCGGTTTCTGATGGTGAGGCTTACGTTTCTCATCTAATAATTCTAACCGATTTTTTGAAAACCAACCTAACGAAATTTGCAGTCATTTGAGTGAGAAGGCCTCAAAAGGCAGGTTTCTTAAGCCCGAGAAGCTCCAAAATCAAAATAACGAAGGAAAAGGAAAGGAGAAAAAGAAAGAGCGAGGAGAAGGAAAGGAGGACAAAAGAAAAAAAGCAATGGTTGCTCTCTTAGTTTTTATGATAGCTACTTTGGATATTTTTTGGCCGGACAAAAATGTTGGACTCAAAACGTCCATTTGGCTATAACGTTTTCAAAAATCCGGCTAGAATTACCAGGCAGGAGATCAAGGAAGCCGGCTGTTGAGCTTTAGACGATCTCTGTCTATTCTATATAGATGTAAAACATAACATTTATCAGACGCCTTTCTTTCCTGCTCACATCTCTTTGCACCGTCCCCACGAACTGAACGCCTGGAACAGGCTACCCACTTTATGAAACATGGCTTTAAGACTTGCCCAAGAAAAATCGATCGTATCATAACTACGTAAGTGAGGCAAACTCGAGTCCGCAAATAACGGTTCATAATTGATAGGTGTGGTTTCAATTTCGACTATCGTCAAGCAGGAAACCAAGGTCATCACCAAATTGAATCCCGAAAAGTCATCACAGGAAATTATAAATTAAAGTATTCATTCTGATCGAACGCATGTGTAAGTAGTATTTTCACTGACCATCCTCAGACAAGAAAGTAACTATTGTAAATAATCACCATCAGCGAACCAATACTGAGGTAACTTCGAGAAGATGCTGTTTTTGTGACGTTGGGACCCACCACCCCTTGGATCACGCTTTGGGCGTGGGTAACCTTTCGGTAACACTTTGTGACATTTTGTTATTATCCTCTGACTGCCACAAAACCGGAAATCGTTGATCTGGCAAATTCAGCTTGATAGCGAAACAACGGATGGCCTGTTGTTGATAAATTATCGTCAGTTTAAGGTAAGTATAAATTTGTTGTATGCGACGTTTTGTAATTGCCCACCCAACAGTAATGCAAGATATTCTGTTAGAGCTCGTGAAATTAAGGCCTAGGTCATATGAGTTTTTCTCTGAGTTTTTATGTGTAGGGTTAGCGAAATAACCCCTAATGTTTTTTCTATGCAGTGAAAATAATTCTGGTAAATGAAAGTCGCTTTCGTCAAGTAACAAAAAGACACATACATGGATTCATTTACTTCTTTATGAATTGATTAGTTTAATCGCGTGTAATAGTTTAATACTGCATTGATTCTCGTCAGTAGCATGGGCTCCTGGTCTCGTGAAAATTCTATTGACTCTATTGCAACACGACATAGGCGAGGTCCTCCGTATTCAATCAAGCTTTTTAAGCTTTGCGTGGAATCCTAATCACCTTATATTCATACACATAGTTGACTTTATTTCAGTTCCAAAAGCACTTACCTTTGTGATGATTTTATCCCAGGTTAAATCGGTTCCTGACACAGGGTTATTGTACTTCCTCTAACAATAGATGATTTAAGAGTCAATGTCAGTAAGAATCGGAGATAATCCCAAAATCGCGGACACAGCTCAAAATTCGTTTTCGCTGATACTTTTTACCTTGATAGAGTATTGTATAGTAGTTAACGAAATAGGGTTAGTTTTGTCTAATTCTTGCGTTTATAAGAGGAATTAAATAAATTCGGTTGGGTCCGTTTTGAACCAAAATGACCTCTTTGGTGAACCGAAATTTCGCTATATTTGTGACTCTTTCAAGTTAGCGCGATAAAGCCTATGAATGATTTCTTAATATGAATAAATAGCTTGTCCCTTGGTCAATTAACTATTGTTTATAACGACAAATAATTTATTTTATAAGACTCGTAGTGAGCTTTTCGTTGAAGGCACTTCTTTGCATTTTCTGAATGGCTCTAAAGTGACATAAAAGACTTGCCTAAAAATCCGTTCGGTACGCCAAAACATATCCTCAGACTAAGCTTTCTCTACAGTTTAAGGATAGATGTTTTATGTTTCCTTTTCATTTCTTTGGGATCTTTTTCAGTTTTTCGATATGACTGCCCCGAAGTTTGCTAATTTGCAAGAGTTTTCAGATGACCGCCATATTGAAACTGTGAGAAAGTACCGTTCAAAACTGAAAAGTCGTATTACTTTTGGATAAAATGAGTCTAAAATTATAAGTGCAAGTGAGATTTAGCTTGGTAAACCACTAAAGTCGCTGCCCTTATGTTATTTTTTAAGTTAACGGCAATTTGGCAATGGTTTATTGGATTGAGACCCCATGCATGATATCGTGACATTGATTTCCTACACGTCACGCACCGACCTTTGACACTGTCATTAGACTTCACATAACGTCGAATAACGGATGAGCGAGTTCCGCAGTGAAATCCTCAGCTATATATTCCGTTTACTTTGGGTTTAGCAATATGGATAGGACTTTACCAACTCTTTTTTTTTCGAAGCCATTATGCAAATACAGAACGCCTGTGTAAATAGTACATCCCGACTTCGCGGTTGTCAACACGGGATTTAAACTGAAACAATAAAAACGTTCTGTTTAAAGATCCCTTCAAAACTGAGAAAGCTTTGATTTGGACTGGCATAAAGTCCCTTAAAAAGAAAATTGGGATTAAGACTGGCATAAACAAGATGCATCAAAAATATATATTTACATTTGGAGCTAAACTTGATAATTGAATTACTGTGGCGTATTTACAGCCAGTATTGAATTATCATTTTTTCAGTCTACAAGTCTCTCTCCGAAAAAAATAATTTTCACCGTAAATTTCTCAAGGAAGTAAAATAGCGCCGAGTAAATCGTTAAACGCAAAAGTTGACTTACAATATTGGGCGATGGCGTGTACCTTCTCACTTTTGGTCGGTGGAGAATGCGGAGCTGATCCAAAGTCAAGGACGGCGTCGCGTAAAATCGTACCATTGGTATCATGCTCAAAGAATATATCGAGCCACAAAAAACAGCTTCAATTCAGTGGCTGCGAAACAGAAATTGAACTTATTCTAGCCCGCAGTGCTTGTTTCCAAACGCCAGAAAATATCCACGACTTAACTATCTGTCCGCTGCACCGCGTCAGTTTGGGTATTGGATGGCGAAGGCCTAAGCGGGTATGCAGTGTTCCAGGCAAACTCTCTGGACACAGTGAAGAATCCAAGAAAAATGCGGAACGGGGTTGTAGCTTGGTTCAGTCGAAGTTCATATTGGAAGCCACTGGTGAATTCATTCCAGTTGGTTCAGGTAAATATAATCCTTCTTCTTTTGTGATACTTGCGGGAGTAAAACATTCTTTTTAATGTATGACGTCATATAACACATCAAATTAAGGGTTATCTCATCTCTCTGCCGTCGTTAAATTAGCAATCAACAGTCAGGCCTGTTTATACATGGTGAGTCAGCTGGCTCGCTTTACTGGGATGGCTCGGCTAATACCTTGGTTCCCTTTAAAATTTTCGTTTTGTTAATATATGAGGCCGAACCGACCCACTTGCCGAAATCTCGGCTCAGGCAACCAGTATCTCGTCAGCCTGGCCTCTCATATAAACACAGCAAAAATTTTATAAGGACACAGGGCATAAGCCGAACTAGCCGGATAAAGCGGTCAAGCTAGGCTAATAGGGCTGGCTCACTTCATAAAAACATGCTCTTAACCCTATGTTCACACGATGCCAGATATCTTTGTGCCGGCAAGAAACCATACCCGGGATATGGCTTCTGTTGACACTCAAGTACTGTGATTTCGGCGCCATTTCTGTAACGGAGCAAAGCTGCGCCTTACCGATCTCGAAAGGGTATCCTCGCATATCATCTACGTAGCTGGGGGTTCTTTTTTATGTTTTTTTTTCTTTTCTTTTTTTTTGTGGTTCGCAAAGTAAGAATTACAGCCGCGCGCTAAGCTAAACCAAGGCGAAAAAGAAAACGATCATGGGGGAGGGGCGTGTGTAAAAATGATAAATGGCATAGCAAAAAATCAGAAATGTAAGTGCGGGTAGGAAAATATAAAAAGAATGGGTTAACATTTTTTGTAATTTTTTATTTTTATTTTTTAGCGGTATGCACCAAGTGTCGAAAGACCCTGACGAAACAAGCACATACCCCTCAAAGCAGTATGCCACAATCAGATTTTGACGGACTTACAGAGCATCTAGTTGAGCTTACTCTGGTAAGTATGACATTAATGGAGCCGAAACCAATTGTGGAATTGCACGCATTTTAGGCATCCTACTGATGACAGTTGCGACACGTAGATATATATTTTTTAGCGACTAAGAAAATTTGCAGTCTGTCTACTTTGAATTATATCATTTACATCTCCAAAGTACAAAGATCTTTCCTTGTAATATTAGAAACCGTACGCTGCTAGTTTGAATGCAATTTTGAGTACGTTCAATATGTTTTAGGTTTGTACTGACAACAACGAAACTGGAAGAAGAAGTATTTGGGGTCTTTTTTTCAGACGTTTTAATTTTTGTGAAATTTCAGGCAGATACTGCAGCAGCCCAAGCAATTCACGTTGATGAAAGAAGAGAGAGTATATTCATCCCAGAATCGGATTTGGAAGAATCTGATTTTGAGAACACACCGCATAGAAGCCAAGTAGACACGGCAAAAGAGCCTTTAAAAAAGTTAAACGACTTTTTAGCCTCTCGTGATGTTAGTCCTGTTCGACATAAGTTGTCCGTTCCATGGAAAAGTGCTAACGAGCGCACAAAGAGAAGGTACAGCCGTAAAGCAAAACAAAGTGTTCAAGAGGTTCTTGAAGTAATTGCTCCAGGACAAAGTGATAAATTATTGACCACATTAGGTGAAAACTTACCATCTGAGAGAACACAAGCCGAAGAAGAAATTTTACAAGCCTTAGCAGAAAGCTATTTAAATGCAACTCACTGGAGCACGAGAAGACAAATTTTGTCCATTTTGGCAGATAAACTATCGCTTAAGGAACTGACACATTACATTCCCGGGGTGACGCCTTACAGATTTAACATCGCGCGGCATCATAGGCTGTTACATGGTAGAGGTGCAATAGTACCTACTGATATCACTAGGCGTATGAAGGTTGATTTCGCCAAAGTTGATCATTTTCTCGACTTTATTACAAGTTCCCATATTGTACAAGACATGCCATTTGGAGAAAAGATGCTGAAACTTTCAACAGGGGAGGTGATTAAAACACCTAATGTCGTACGGATGCTAATACCAGAACGGATAACACAACAGTATTTTCAGTTTTGTGCCGAGACCAATTTCACTCCGATGAGCAAGCGCACACAACTCCGAGTACTAGAAGTTTGCTCTGCGTCGGTGCGCACGTCTCTGCAGGGCTTGGATAACTTCTCCGCACAAGGCAGTAAGGCAATAGAAGATCTTAGCGAGATAGTAGATAAGATAGCAGATCAAGCAAAGTCACAAGCCTGGGCAAAGGAAATGAAACAAACACTTCGGTCTGCCAAACAATATCTGCGGTCTGATTACAAGGTAAGGCTAAATTAATATTTGGTTACTCTTTTAGTAGACTGTTAACTTTGTGCTTTGGTTGGATTGATGCTAAATTTACGCGAATTGGTCATAAACATGAAAGGCCAACTTTCTCAGGCTGCATTGTACTAACTAGTATTGAGGCTAAACCTCGAAACATCGATTAAGCACAAATTATCTTCAATTTGCGCCCTTTAAGCGGTTATGGACAAGCTTTCATAAGATTCAAACTTCTTTTACTTCTTTTAATATATAAAAGATTTTACCCTAAAGCAGCTGGTATTAATAACGAAATACCATAGTAAAAGTAATGATGATGGCGATGACTATGATGATGATGACGATGACGATAATAATCTTTCACATTTTAGGTGCACGTTACAATGGAATCAGAAGTTGCAGATCACTGTTTAACGTTTTCCCTAAGTGACCCTAAAAATAGTTGTTTTCAAGGAAAGTGTAACCATAACCACGATGAGGTCTGCTACTAATGCAGTAAATTAACCGAGGTGCTGTCTACCATAAAAGAAGCGTGCGCAGAACTTCAGTGTGAAGAAGAAAGAGATGACAGTACCTGTTTAATGGATCACGCTAAAAAGGACATTTTGGCATGGAAAGCTCACCAACTCCGAACAGTTAACCAGGATCAAGCAAAACATGACGTGTTAGATGTCCTATGTCGGAGTTCAGCATTATTAGTTATGGACTGGGCGATGAAATTCTTGCCGCGAAAGTTTCGCGAATCACAGTGTGACTGGTTCGCCAAACGTGGTATTCCGTGGCACATAACAGTGGCTTTTACAAGATCAGAAGCAAATGCCCCGCTTGAAAAGCTCACTTTTGTCCACCTGTTTCAGAGTTGCCCTCAGGATAGCGTTGCAGTAACCGCCATTTTACAAGATGTTATTGAGATGTTGAAGGAGCATCGGCCAGAACTGCAAAAAGTGTATTGCAAACAGGACAACGCAGGATGTTATCATTGTGGCTCAACAATTTTAGGAAGCAGATTGAACAGTCTTTCTGATGTCAAGGTGGAGAGGTTCGACTTTTCAGATCCACAAGGGGCCAAGGGAGAAGCCGACCGCCAGGCCGCAACAATTAAAGGACATATCAATGTGTACTTAAACGAGGGGCACGATGTGAACAACGCTGCACAGATGAAAGAAGCCATTGAATCAAATGGCGGTATTCCTGGCGTTATTGTAAAGTATGTGAAGCTTCCCGAAGTATCTGCTGGCAAAAACGTGATCAAATGGGACGGAATTAGTACCCTTAATAACTTCCAGTTTTGTCCAAATGGTATCACAACATGGAAGGCTTATAACATCGGGCCCGGAAAGCTGTTACCATGGAAAGACATTCAAACCGATGGTATCTCTCCTGCTACACTTGAACTTTTGGAACCTCCTGATACCCGCTCTCAGCAGTCAAGCTTTAGAAAAATCAATCCTAGAAAGGGAATGCAGCAAAAATCTTTGTCCGAACAACGGCTGAGTAGACCTGACCAGCAAGAGACAGCAGGACAAGACATGGATGTAGAAAAAGAGAAAGAGGAAGTAAGCGGCCTTTTTACCTGCCCAGAAGATGGGTGTATTCAGACATTCCAGCGGTCCTCAAGTTTGCAAGCACATTTAGACGAAGGAAAGCATAAACGCGCGCTAGAAAAAGAAACACTGTTTGACAAAGCCAGAAAAAAATACGCTGCGAGAATAACTGGAGAGCAAACGAAAGTTCCAACTTTTGGATTCTACGCGGCATCAAAACGCTCAGTTGACGAACTACATTCCCCACTTGAGATGGGATGGGCTCTTAAAATAACAAGGAGCAGAACCCAGTTTACAGAAGAACAAAGAAAGTTCCTGACAGAACAGTTTCTCATCGGGGAGGAGTGTGGTAAAAAGGTAGATCCTCAACAGGTATCGCAAGAAATGCGAAGGGTGAGGAACGAAAAGGGTGCTCGTATTTTCAGTGGAAAGGATATTCTTTCGCCACAGCAGGTGGCAGGATTCTTCTCAAGACTGGCAGCAAGGATTCGAAAAACGTCACCAACATCGAACGAAGAGCGTGAAAGTGAAGACGAAGAGCAGAGTGCAGTCGAGGCAGAGGCCTTACATTCGCACCTAAAGGCAGTTGTCAACGAAGAAATTGCTCTACGTCACCCCATTGCCGCCCTTTCCCGCAACATTTGCAGTTTGGTTCATACAAAGAAATTATCTACCTTAACGGTTGCTATGCTAAGGGACATTTGTGAAGGTATTGGCTTAAACGTGGATGATGTCACGAAGAAACGAAAAAAGCCCCTTACAAGTCGTATTACGCAGGTCGTTAACGAGTGCTCTTGTGCTCGAGTCTAATCGACTAGAAAAGACGTATACAGATCATACCTCTCTCTATTACGTACGGCAGTCGAGGTAAGAAATTATAAGCTTGTATCCGGTTATAATATCAACCTCGTTCCCAGGGTTCTCTCCTACCTGGTAGGAGAAAACCCTGGGAACGAAGTTGTTATAGTACATGATTATAACTAAAGTTTTCAGGGGTCACGGGTCAGGCAAAATGCAATGCCCTAATGTATCAATCAATTCCAGCTGCACCTAGTCCCTCTCGGTCCACTGTGGGACATTTTCCTCCTTGTCGGTCCAGGGGTTGGGGGATTAGGAAATTTTGCCTTACCCGGGGGTCGGGCATTTGCCAACCCCGGGCCACCCCAGAGGTCAGCCCGCGGGGGTTTGTACGCAGCTGGAATTGATGCATAAGTTCACAGCTCAGATAAAGAGACTGTACTTTTAATGCCCACTCGTTTAACCCAGAATCTCCTTGCTTCCGAACAATGAACAAGAAGAACAAATACAACAAGTAGCAAAGAATGGCGAACCAATTTTGTTTTTCAGCAGAGGCTGTGTAAATATCAGCAGACTGCGTGGCTTTTAACCAGCCAAAAAATCTGATAGCAGCTCTGGTGACGAAAAAGAACGCAAACAATACGTCAGTTACCCTAACTTTCTCTTTTAACAAAAGATAAATATGTGAAAATCACTAGATTTTCAAAGACATGCATTTTCTCCGTCATTTCAGTTTAATATCTAGATATACGTGTGATTATAGTTAAAGTTGAGATAATTTAATTTACCCACATAAATTTAATGTAAAAATTGCAGCCTCTGCTCTAGACCGTTTTAGTAAAGGATTCACTTTGTTAAGTCAGGAAAGTTTCTTAAATGCCGAAAAGAAGTTTGATGAGAATTTCATTTCCAGTTAATTTGTCACACATATTGCGTGACACAATATTGAATATTGTTATGCGAGATGCGGGATGGAGAGCTAAAAGCGCCCATGGTAGGAGACTTATCAAAACTAAAAATGAAGCGAATAAGTATGGAAAGCTCAAGCGAAGAGTACACAAGTGAGACTCAGCGAAGCACGTCAAAGTCCAGACGTTGCCTGACTCACAGCACGGAGTCACTTTTGGTCTTCGCAGACTACGATTGCCGAGAGTTTAATACCGCCGAAGTATGGTGCGTTTCTTGTTGCTTTTTCTTGACATTGGACTTGATTACAGGTAAATTTGGTTGATCTTAAAGCTTATGGGAGATGCTCTAGTGAAAAGAGGTGAAAAATTATGTACCGTTCGATTCCGTAGCGGTTACTTCCTTTGGCCTGTTTCGGTAATGTAAGACATTCCAAGATGGCGGAAGCCGAAATTGTGCTCACTTTAAGACGTATTTGCCAAAAATGTACGAAAGATCCCAAACATATAAACTTGTAGAAAGTTAAAACTATTCTCTAAAGAATTCCAAAAGGTTTCCTGGTGTGATTCGTTGCGTACCGCGGGCATTCCTGACATGTTGTTTTGACCAGCCATTCCACCAAATTCGAGAAGGATGTTGGTGTGCTTCTTTAAAAAATCATATATTTTTTGTTAGCAACGTTAACGAGCTGTTTTGGGAATCAGTGGACTGAAATAGCTTTAGTTTAACTGGATATCCGTGAAGACACCTCAAACGATCGACTAAATGACTCAATAACTTCGTGAAAGTTGGCTATTTTCAAGGTTATTACGACGAAAAATACCGTTTACAGTTAAAATCAAATTTCTT
Organism: Porites divaricata; assembly: GCA_038088405.1. NCBI lineage: Eukaryota > Metazoa > Cnidaria > Anthozoa > Scleractinia > Poritidae > Porites > Porites divaricata. Next base: position 22,409,248 of record JBBMOI010000002.1, read on the forward strand.
TGAAACGAAACAATATTCAGGCAAATAAACCTTGATTTCATATGTATAGTACCTGGGCCTACCAATGTACAAAGTATAAGCGAAATCAAATTTTGAGCTCTGTCCGCCCGATCTTTGATCCTTACTGACATTAACTCTTAAGAGCCAGTCTCTGCAGATCCTCATATCGACTTTTGCCCACAAAATAGATTTCGCTCATAATTTTTCTGCGGACTTCTTTTAATAAGTATATAACAAATATGAAACTAGATTGGAGAAATTCGCTTCCGTAAATTTTTTTTAACGAATTTTCTTTCGGCACCACATGAGGGCCTGAGATGCTTGTGAAATATGCGAATTCTGTCAAAATTCAACCGATTGTTCCGGGTAAAAGAGTGCGACCCAAAACTTCCAATTTACTGGTTATTTTAATTGAGCCTTCATCTTTAAAATTATACAGGTCAGAATCATCGGCACCTTTTCGTTTAGAAAATCTGAGGAAACACCGTTAGCCCCTTTGACCCATTTAGCGAAACATGCGATTTTAGCCAAATTCAGTGGATTAAATCTCAAAAGTGGCTCACACTTACTGGCTCTCCTGCATATCACTGTGTAGCTCAATCCTTCAGCTACTGAATCGTGTTAAAAATTTTGGCGGCCATTCAGTTTCGGTCGAGGGGTGAGTGACGAAACTTGCCTTACTTGGCCATTTCGCCGGCGTTTCTTCATCGCGAAGTCCAGAAGGATTGTCAGAATGGAAAGCGAGAAATCGGGTAAATGCCACTCGAAAATTGTCCATTCCTAAAGACTGCATACTTTAAATCACTGTTTTCCATGTGGCTATGGTTCTAACCCAACGAAAAAGGGGTAGAAGACGGTAGAACGTGAACTCACTGGCCGCCATGTTTTTGTTGGGTTTGTGGAACGTAAGGAATCTGGAACGGCAGCACTAAAACATGGAAACGAAATCACAGAAACGGAATACGGAATCCGTGAAAGAAGGTTCTAAGCGATCGATTTGAAAAAAAAAAAAAATGTTAGCAATGACAATAAAATAACTAAACAGGTAAAAAAAAAGACATAAATGAATAAATTACCTGAGTAGAGAAGACTGCTGTATTACTAGAGGAGTCGATTCCGGTGAAAAAACTCTTGATACCGCTTCCGGCAATGGGACAGCAAAGCGAGGAGAAAAACGGCAATGGCAAAAACTAGGTCCTTTAGAAAAAGGTAAGTTATATGGAGACAGACTTCGTTTAAATTGACAGAGGCGTCGTTTATATAAACACAAGTTTTTCTGGCACCAGTCAGAAGCCAGAACGGCGGCGACCGTTTGGAACTGGTCTGGTAAGACATTGTCCCCAGGGGCTCTTCTCGCCGTTCTTTACTTTTCTTCGTGCCATATATTTTTCCGCCCGTTTAGAATTTTCCTCGTCCCCACTATCTGCCCCTGGGTCTCCGAGGATGCGTTGGGTTAGAACCATAGCCACATGGAAAACAGTGGTTTAAAGTATGCAGTCTATAGGAATGGACAACTTTCGAGTGGCATATACCCGATTTCTCGCTTTCTATTCTGACAATCGTTCTGAACCTCGCGATGGTAAAACGTCGGCGAAATGGCCAAGTAAGGCAAGTTTCGTCACTCACTGCTCGACCGAAACTGAATGGCCGCCAAAACGTTTAACACGATTCAGTAGCTGAAGGATTGAACTACACAGTGATATGCAGGAGAGCCAGTAAGTGTGAGCCACTTTTGAGATTTAATCCACTGAATTTGGCTAAAATCGCATGTTTCGCTAAATGAGTCAAAGGGGCTAAGTGTGTTTCCTCAGATTTTCTAAACGAAAAGGTGTCGATGATTCTGACCTGTATTATTTTAAAGATAAAGGCTCAATTAAAGTAACCAGTAAATTGGAAGCTTTGGATCGCACTCTTTTATCTGGAACAATCGGTTGAATTTTGACATAATTTGCATATTTCACAAGCATCTCAGGTCCTCATGTGGTGCCGAAAGAAACTTCGTTAAAAAAAATTTACAGAAGCGAATTTCTCAATCTAGTTTCATATTTGTTATATACTTATTAAAAGAAGTCTACAAAAAAATTATGAGCGAAATCTATTTTGTGGGCAAAAGTCGATATGAGGATCTTACAGAGACTGGCTCTTAAGACTAGACTTAGCCCAATTATAAAACTTAACGTTTTACAAGCAAGATGTTATTAGGCGGTATAGAGACCCCCTCCCCTCAGAAGAAAACATCTGAGGGAAGGGGGATCTGAACACAGGCTAGATGTTTTAAACACATTTTGGTATTCCCTCTGCTCCAGTTAATAGCAAACAAATCAACCTTTTTCTATGATGCCTGACCCTATTTTTTCTTCTGTATTGTAAAACGAAAGACTATGTTGTTATGGCTTCGATGGCACTGTATTTTGTTTCACTGGATTATAAAGGGCTGCTGCTAAAAGAACTGTACCCTTTGAAATACATCTTTATTCTATGCTGTGGACATAAGTGTTCTTCTCTTTCATTACACCCTACTAACACGAGTTCGAGCAAAATTATATTCAGTAAAACACGAATGCCAATGGCTAAATCAAGAAGTCAGAAGCAAAGTTCCCGCTTAGTACAGGCTTCACTGTGCCCTCTTCGGGACAGAACGGCCAAAATCGGTAGACTGTCTAGTAATACGCCCTTATAAAGGACAAGTACGGAAGCGCCCCTCCCAACAAATAGCTAGGCGCGTCAGTTAATCTGCTGTGCTATTTTTCACTTATCTGTCGCACCCTCACTTGTCGAGACCTGAAAATAGAGGTGCGTATTTCAATGAAATGTGACGTTAAGTAGTCTTTATTAAGAATTGGTTTAGTCATGTGAACAGACTTTTTTAGCTTAGCGACCGTTCACGAAAAGAGATCATGGGTGTATCATACATACATATATGATCTCTATTTATACTCGAGATTCAGAGTATAAGTATGTAAGTAATATAAGAGAAAAAAAAAGAATCAACAATCCACACGAAGGCCTTAAGGTTGAACTCTCCACAACAGTCAATTTACCATTATTATAAAACTAATTTTTATGAAAAAATTATCCTATTTGATTTTCATTCTGCCCCCTCCCTCTCCCCCCGAGACAGTCTTGGATTCTGAATTCCACGCTGAGGATCTCGGATAACAATAACTGGATTCCGGATTCTTCGTCACCGGAGCTTGGATTTTGGATTTTTTTCTTTCCGGAAAAAATGTTTGGTTTGGTTCCTTTTCAAACAGTTTTATTTAGTTGGACACAGATTTAACATCGATAAATAAGAAGTTAAGATTACAGGATTGATGAAAAATATAGTTAAATGAGGTTTTTTCTTCTTATTTTCTAAATTTTACAGCTTCAGAAGATGGGGAAAGCTCAAACGTTTCCATCCATAATAGACATTAACGTTGGCGGCCACGTTTATACAACATCGTTCGCTAGTCTGACGAGGTATCCTGATTCTATGCTGGGCGTTATGTTTAGCGGGCGTCGGCCGGTTGCCAAGGATTCCCGGGGAAGTTTTTTTATCGATCGTGATGGCCCAATGTTTCGGTACGTCTTAAATTTCTTGCGCTCTTCCAACTTAAATTTACCGGAAAGTTTTCAAGAATTTGATCAACTCATGGAAGAGGCAGTTTTTTATCAAACTGATCCACTAATTGAAGCTTTACATAAGGTGAAGTCCTGGCAAAGACCCGTTGCGAGTTGTCAAGTCATTCGTCTCACTCTGGACCGAGACAAACATGAATTGGAAACACTATTGACCGTGTTTGCCAAAGGTCCTATACTGGAAGAAATTTTCCGGGGACATGATTGTATTGGAAGCTCTCTCATCTTTTCTTTTGATAAAGAACAGGCAGACTCATCAACTGCAGCAATTCTACAAGAAATAATAAACCATGGGTTTGAAGTGATGACGAGGACTCTCAAATCCTGAAGATAAATCCATCAATGAATGGTTTTTCTTTCGAAAACGTCGATAAAAGAAGACAAAATGAACAGAATGAGCCTTTAGGAGAAGGTTTTGACGTCAGTGTGGCATCTTCGAATCTCCTCTCTAGGTAACGTGACAACACTTCCATGTCCGTCAAAAACAAGTATAGACCTTTTCAGCGAAATAAAGAGTTTTTTATCTGTCATCGCCGTAATGATATATTATCATAAGCATTATTGTCATGATCCCTGTTTATTATTATTATTATTATTATTATTATTTGCTCATAACATCAGTCAGTACTGGTTATGTGAGAGGGGCCTACGGGTTTTCGGAAGTCTCGTTATTTGCAGATGTCACAGCAAGGTTTTCCAAGAGCATTTGAAACCTGAAACATAGGCCAGTTTCAAGTTATAAAAATCATAATGAGTTCTAATAAGGCTAAGGAGAATGAAACAAAAGAAATGGATTATTGAAACCTGAATCCCAATTGCTCGAACTAGAGCTATCAACATAGCCAGACAAAACAACAGATAGAACTAAAAACTAAAACTAACAAAAGAACTATAATACACACTAGCACCGTAACTATTTGTCGAAAGTAAAAAAAAGGATCTAAGGACGTTGTCTCGTGATTAGAGACGTTTAGAGATGTGTAGGTTTTATACAGTTTGAGGGCTCATAACTTTTCCACTATCAAACTAAACATAATCAATCTTTTCACGTTACAAATCTGATCGTGATCTTCTTGTTATTGTGGAGGGCTTGTGTAACTCGCTAAGCTTTGCAACGAGAGGGCCAAGACTCTGTTCTTTCTTGTTTCAGTTGGCAATTTAATCTTCAACAGCTTTTTACAACAGTTCTACTCTACTTCTATTAGCTAACGCAGCCAATTAAATAACCAAATTGTAGACTTATTTTGGGTTAGCTGACCGGAAGAGTTTCTATAGAATGTCTTATTGCCTATATTGGAACAGGTTTGCAATAGTTAGATAAACCTACACAGCTGCAACCGACAAGTATCAAAGAACCAATTAAATGCAAACAGTGAAACTGCTCAGAAGGACCAAGCATACAAAACAGGAACTCGATTGTGGGCAAAACTCAGGGTCAGCTGTACTCCCCGAACAAGCCTACTTTAAAAAACCAAAACTAAGCTTAGCAAACACTTTAAATGGATAATAATAGACAAAACTCAGGGACTAACCATATAGGGAAAAACATGGAATCTCCTCTTGCAATAAACTGTTTATCACGAAGCTAGCAAAATCTTAAAAATAGCAAATCCGAAAAACAAAAACTAAAGGTAACTACCTCACAGCATTATTCATCAAATGGATCAAATTTGCAACTCAACAGAGATTGCACTCAGCCCCGAAATGGCCAATTCTCACCTCTGCGAGTTTCTTTATTTCAAGTCAATTGCAGATATTTAAGGGACGGTTGCAATGGAACAGCACACGTGGTCGATGTTGTTGTTTTCAGCTCGACCGCACTTAAAGATAGAGAACGTCTCCTTCGCCGAGATGACCTTTTCTTAAATTCGCGCAGAATATCCTCTTTCATAAATGCGTACAGTAATGGATTTGCTAAGGATGACAGAGCCACTGTAAACAGAGAAACAGTTTGAAGAGTGTCAGGTGCAAGGTGAGGCCTGTTGAGACTTTCGACAGTTGTCATGTAAATGATTGGCAGCCACGATAACACGAATAAGATGACTATAGTAAGAAAAACCTTCGCCACTTTAGTCTCTGATCTTACTCGTTTGGACGAAAGTGCATTTGAAGAACGATTTCGAATTTTTTGATGGTGTCGTTTTAGCTCACTTCCGATCTTGTAGTAAGCACAAAATATAGCAGCGTACGGAATAATAACAAATAAGCCCATGAGAAGAAAAAGGTACACCTTGTGAATCAGCACATTGGAGTTCGTCTGCCATGTCAATGGCAAAATAGCAATTACTAGTGAAGTTGCCCAGGTTCCAATAATAAGCTTTACAAAACAGGCTTTCACTGTTTCTTTGTAATGGAAAGGTTTGGCGACAGCTATGTAGCGATCCCAAGTCACCAAGCAAATATTCCCAACTCCCGACAACAGCACAAATGCAATCAAATAGCCTTCTGAGACGGCGGCTGCCGAGGTGGGTCCACTAAGGTGAATAGGATAGAATACTCCTCCGGTCAGAATGTCAGACACAGCAAGAGAGACAAGAAATCCATTAGTATAAGTACGAAGTCGCGGATTTGAGACAACAATCGCACAAACGGCCATGTTAGTGGCCACTATGAGGACAGAAATGCAGATCAAAGTGATTTCAATCCAGGAAAGCTCGCCCATGTTGTGGTGCTTCTGGGTTATATTGTAGCGATTTTTTCCGTTAGTGATGCTGTTCCTCTGTGTTGTTTACTCCTTTGCCTTTGTTACATTGATTGCTTGATGGCAGAAGACGGGCGTTTAATAGTTTCTGAGAGAATTCTAAACAAATGTTAATTTTCTGACTGACGGTAGTGAGGAAATGAGTAATATGAATCCAAACAAATCTACAAGCTAATCACGAGTTCCAATCCACATAGGTTTACCGTCTTATTTGATATCCCGGAACACTCGTTTTTCATTTCCTGTTATCGCTGAAATGTTTGTCACTTTCTATGTCAATTTGTATTCAGTTATTCTTCGGTTTCACTACTAACAAAAAGGCAAAAAATCATACCGGCATATTCTTCTTTTTCCCTAAGATAAACGAACTGTTGAAAGTCATTGTAGCTGTCCGTTGATATCTCAAGGTTAAACTACAATGAATGTCGATAAGAAGTTATTCAAATATGTCGAGAAATTTTACGAAATTCAAAAAGGCACAAATCGTATAAATAATAAATGAGTTACTACTGATAATTTCGCCATCGCGAGGCCCTTTTTTGACCATCTGTTTTAAAATAATTGACTGCCTAGACCCCTTTGCTTCGTTTTAAATAGAACCTGCACATCATTGAGAAAATGGCATCAATTTCTGAGAGAATTGTATACATTGCATTTACCAGACAAATTCAAAACAGCACAGACGAATTACAAAATAACTGCCAAAGAATTTTTAATTGCTTTTGTGCATGCCCTGTAATGAAACGAAAAATAACTGTTGTCTGAATGTGAAATTGCATTGATTCTTTGTTCAATAATGTTGAAATATCTCGGCACTTCTTCCGTGCAGCAAGGTGTGGGTTATATGCTTTAGCTAATGGGGGAAATTGCACTTACATTACGCTTGCTGGAAGTTAACGCTTCTAATCTAACCTTATTAGATAATCTTTTGACTTGGCGTCAAACGGTACGCTTGAGTATAAGGCTATAATGCACAATAACTTGAGGAAATGAGAAGCTATAGCCTAAATAGTCTAAAAAAGATTTTAAGACGTGTGAATTGCATGTAGCGGCTGTGAAATCCTGACCAAATGTAAAAATGCCAAACGAAATATTTGTTTATTGCTCTAAGCATTGAAACTTTAATAGCTATGACTTTTGCCTCCAATGTGAAGGTGCGAAAGAGCATGTTCAGAATCCTTTTTCAAAGGTAAATGATAAACATTTTTTCGGAATCGGTTGAAATCATTCTACTTTCTTAGTGATTTGCCTAATGAGTGAGGACCTGGGAAAAGCCGGAGCTATCCACTTTTAGTGAAAGTGGGAATTAAAATTATGTGAGCTGCATAAAGGCTTTTAAGGCAATCACACTCTTCAGTCTTGTGAAAAGGGACTCGGAGTATGAGACGTGAATCAATTGAACAGGAAATTAGGCCGATTCTTAGTTCAGGACCAACTCTTTTCTGGAGGAAATGGATGTTAATTTTTTGGGGCCAAAATATTTCATTTCACTAGAAACCAAGAAACCATCTACATGCATACATCTGTATGATTGACGACCATTCAGAGAGGACTTTCAAGGAACAGATTAAATCAAAGATCCCACATCAAACTCTACACCGCCACCAATATCACATGTTTGATCTATACATCGATTCCTTTGAACGTCGAGCACAGTCTTCTAAAATCACACTTTGGATGTAGCTATAGGTCTAGTATTGTCAGTTTTTTCGTTTCGTCTTTTTAAAGCCGTAAAAAGACCGTAATGGTGGAAAGAAGACAAAGAAAGAGATGAACGATATATATATTTGACTTAATAATTGTGGATAATAAATTAAATCAGGCCAATGTAAACCATCTTTTTTTGCACTTCGGTGGGAAAGAATTGTAATATTTATAAAAACAACAGATGATACCTGAATCAAAAGCGCGTACATTGAGATATAATCATCACGTCACCCATGATATAAATCAAATTATTATTATCAAAACGAAATATTTCTTCAGACTGTGCATTAGTCGCACAATTTATCACAATTTTCTGAATTATAATCCCCTAGCGGATAAGTGCATTCCTTTGCTTATTTATCAATTTTGCCTTCACAAATTGTCAAAAACTGTCACAGCGGGAAGTAGTTCATGACAAGGACAGAGGAAAGAATCAGTGGACCTGTACCTCTTTTAAAGCTTTATTTCCAAGTATACTATAACCTGCACCGTCCTGTTGTTTTAGGTTTAAGTGTCGTTTTTGGGTCCTTTATCTACTATTTCATCACACCCATGACAGCCCTCGTTGCGAATGGTGTAGGTTCGCCAAAAATAGTATCGTTTCACGTCTAACTCTTGATGAATAATTATAATCCCACAATGCCAAAAATTTAATTCTATTTATACTGTCATTTGTACTTTTTTCAAAACGTCCGGCCAAGCACAAGAAATGCAACAGATAGCATTTTATTCTATTAAGAATTCTTTAAAATAATACAAAAGAACAGAGAAAAAAGGAGGGCCACTGTACCCTCGGACCACCGATAAATGTGCAGGAAGCGGGAAAAAAATTTGATTCGGATCGCTTTCTTTGCACCCGGGAGTTCTAATCGACAAGTTAAAATGTGCTCCATTGTAATGTTCCTTTTTCGTTTAAAGACGCAAACATCTTTTTGCCTCTTTGCCTTACTTTCACCATGAAATAATAAAACGATAAAAAAACTAGACCTAAGTTTCTTCAACACAGATATTTTTGGAAATGTCCTCGATAGTAGATACTTGCATGGATGGGCAAAACGAAGGTTTTCTGAAAAACGCTGACGCCAAATTGCTATTACTGCAGGACACGTTTACATGCTTACAGTTAGAGCAGGTCGAGCATGGCGCGAAGTGTCGCAGGCACAATTTCAATGTCTATGAGAGCACAGAAACAACCACCTGCCAGGACATTCAACCCAACTATGACCCCTTGTGTTTCCCGAAGAATTGTTGGGCATACATGTGTGCAGTCGAGTGTTATCGAAGGTTATATAGGTTGCGGTCTGTAATTTAAAGATACATTGAAAAGAAAGGTGAAAATATAACAACAGGACGTTTGTGCAGAAAATTCCTTCCTTTGACTCGTAAAGCCCGTAAAGTATTCGATGGCCTAAAAGATCTCTAATCTTGCAAAATCTTTCACTGGGTTGCAACTGTGAAAGCTTCCTCTGCTGCCGGTTCCTCCTCATTTCTCTGCTCCGCTGGATGAACCTGTCTTTTTGTTAGAATTCGCGAAAAAACCCTCTTTACAGCCGCTCGGAAGTCTTCCTTCTTAAAAGAGTAAAGTAACGGGTTTATTAAGGACGACAAAGCCAACGTAAACATCGAAACTGTGGGCAATATGTCAGGCACTATTTGTGGTCTTCCAACAGCTGTTACGGAGGTCATGTAGATGATTGGAAACCAGCAAAGAACAAACGTTGCAACCAGGATAAGGGAGACTTTAGCAACTTTGGCTTCGGAAGAAAGTCTCCTTGTCTGTTCTCGTCTTGATATTGATATTGCTGTAGTTTCTTGTAACATTTTAAAATGCTCGCGGAGCTTCTTGAAAACTAAAAAATAGACAACGAAAATCATTAAATACGGAACGAAGATAAAAAGCAGGATCTCCACAAAAATGTAAACTTGGTGGATTGTAAGTGTGGGGTCAGTGTTCCAGCACAATGGCAGCAGTGAGATGACAGTTGCGACAAGCCAAGCAGTAGCTACCATTTTAATGAAGTACTTGTCAATTAAAAACGAATATGAGAGTGGATGGCGAACGGCGATGAATCGATCGAAAGTGATACAACAATGGTTTGCAATTCCCGATAACAGAATCACCGAGAAGAATATCAGATATGGCTAACGAAACAAGAAACCCATTGGTGTACGTCCGCAGAGATCTGTTGATGATAACCAAGAGGCATATGGTCACATTCGCCAGCACGATTAAAACGGACAAAACAGTTATTACGACAGAAATAAGGAAGCTTTCAGCCATGTCTAATGAACAAGCGATCTATGGCTTTTCCTTTGAAACTTTGATGACCTGTTCGAATGCAAACCCAATTGACTATTCAATCGCTTTAAGAAGCGTTTTATAAAACTGTCACTCTAAAAACCACAATCAAACAATCAATGTTTCCCAATTATGTTCAAAAAAACTATTTATGAAAGACACCGTAAAACTGAAAACTTTTTCAAGAATGATTACTGTTTCGTGTGGGCAATGTAGGTGTTACAACTGAAAAATAATAAATCGTTATGCCTCACATTGTTTTAAACGCGCATAAAGTACTGTGGCTAACTACAATAATTGCTTAAGTTTGTATTTGAGTTGTGGTGTTAAATTTTTAATCAGTCAATAGGAAGGCGCTAAAAGAGCGTATTATTTTGATGAATTGTAAGCTCTTTTTCATCTACATCTTTGATCATGGTTCATGGAAAGTGACAGTTGCAAATCACACAAGTGCTAAAATTGTACATTTTAGTACATAAGCAAACATCTAGCTCTCAGAACAAAACTAATTTAATTTCTTCTTACAATCGTTTCAAGAACAGAAAACAAATTGTGGTAGAATTAATATGTCGTAATAAATAAAAGAAAACTTGTTCAGTCTGCAACTCTGTTAACTAACCAAGATTTTATTCCATAGCTTACAGTGAATAAGCACTTGGCTATTTTTTAACTCGAAACATACCAAGACTTCTTTGACTTTGCAATCCAGTCTGAGATAAAGACTTTCTTAACCTTTTTAAAGGTATTAAAATACCAAGGCCTTACATTTTGACTCCTCAGTCAAAAAAAACTTAAGTTCATACAGTTTGCTTCTAACGTTAGAGGTTTTGGGACATTATATTATGTTAGAGATCGTGCACTAAAACAAAATCTTATGAGAAAAAGTTTCCTTTGAAAAGTTTGATAACAATCTAACGATTTCGAACCGTCTTATGGATGGCTTGATTTTAACACGGAAATATGAAATCTAATACTGCCAGCGGCGTCAGTATAATCACCCTCATGTACTTCAATAAATAATGTGGGTAACTTTCCTTTTAAATCATTTTGGCCAGCTGTAATACCAAAAATATCGACGAAATACAATGAAACCCCATCAAAAAACTGTATTCATCGAAACCAACCTAATAGTTTTTATTTGTTTGTTTGTTTTTTTTTTTGTTTTTAAGTTGTAAGTACTTTCACTCGGTTTTGTTGGAAGCGTAGCTTAGCATTACTGGTGAAGCACTCATAGTCGCAATTTATCAAGTAAAAATGAACGACTAGGTATTGTACAGTTAGAAACCAGTAAAAATCGCTAATTATGAAAGGCCATCTAATAAATCAGCGTTTCTGTCTGTTATGAGGATCAGAATTATTTTTAGTTTATCTGTCATGCAATTCCAGACTTTTCTAGAATTATCTTATAATCTGTAATATTCCAGAAATATCTGTAATGTGACTCAGCAGTTTCCGCAAATAGTAGATGTTGTAATACACTATAAATAGTAATGGAACGTTCTAGATGTTTAAAGAAAAAGTATAAAACTAGGCTTCTAAGTATCAAGGTGTTGCTGTTGTGTGCACGAGGGTTTTCCCTCGTGGCTAGTTGTGATTGAGCTTATCTGCTATGGATGCTATATTGTGAGGAAGTTATAATCAACTGACATTACTATGGAGGAGACCTTGGACATTGCTATATCAAGAGAAAAGAAAGAGACGATAGCAGAAAAGAGAAGATAAAAGAGTTTATGATGAAGTTTCCCGACGAGTTTGTGAACACAGAAAAGCCAAGGAGTGGAAAGGATCCAGTGAAATTCAAGAAAGTCAAGCATTGATGTCCCAAGTCAGTTGAGTTGACAGTTGTTCCTGTATGGCCGTGAAAGACAGTAAGCCTGCCTGCTTTACGAACTGCTTAACTTAATCTTTAACCTTAGTAACTATAACAGTGTATAATTAAATAAATAATAGTTAAAAAAGGGTAACTGCTCGTTGTCACACTTTTGTTGCGTGCCTTATATCGTACTCGGGAATTCTTTTTACTTATGCCTTGTTCGCGGGCATCTCTTGGTTATTCCGGTACGTAACAAAATTGGGGGCCTGTCCGGGAGTCGAACCCGGGACCTCTCGCAAACAAGCTTGAAACTGCTGGATCTCTTTGCTGTTCTGCAATCAAATGAAGCGTGGACATCTTGTCAGCCTGACATGCCAAACCGTCCTCGGTAACGACTACTGCTGGCTCGGGGACAAGGGTTCTGGATGGCTTACTCTTCATGGCTTCACCAATGATAGTGTCCGCTAATGTGACCTCATCTTCCCTGCTTTGTTTTTTCTTGCTCATGGCTCGAGTTACAACACATGCTGGATACAAACCAGGAATTTCCTTCTCTACTGGATCTGGAGGCTGTTCTAAACAAGGCTTATCCGTGACAATAGCATTAACAACAACTTTTTCTCCGGCAAGGTCGTTTCCTAGAATCAGCTGTACTCCCTCAAATGGTAACGACGACTGTACTCCAACTTTGACGGGGCCAGACATAAGGTTTGACGACAGGTAAACGGTATGAAGTGGGACTGGAGTGTATTCAGAGCAATTAACTCCCTTGATAAGAACACTCACACCAGCAGACGACTCTTCAGAAAACGACAAAGTGTCACTCAACAGCAAGGACTGCGAAGCTCCAGTATCTCTTAAAATCTTGATTGGTGTACAGTCGGACATATCACTTGATAACGAGACTGAACCATCATGAATAAAGGGCTCAAACATGTCCATAACAGGCTTCGACGGAACACCGATGTCACCGACTTGACTTGACTGAGTTTTAACATTGTGACACTGGGTAGGCATATCTTCACTAACAGCAGATAAAGACAGTGAAGTAGCAATGAAACCAGTTGGCCTAGGTTCGACACCATGCTGTTGTCGAGTCATTCTCAACTTTTCCGGGCAATTAGAAATCATATGTCCATCTTTTCCACAATAATAACAAGTAATTGACTTGAAGGGCCTATTTGGCATGTTCTTGTTTTTCCTTGGTGGCTCAGAGTTAGAACCACGATTTGCGGGGGCGTTACCTGGATTCTGTTTTGGGTACCACTCATCACTCTGTCGACGTCTTTGATTACCAGGCCAGCGTGGTGATGCAGAGGGTGGAACTTGACTGGGTGATGTACAGGTGGGCCGAAGGGGTTTGTTCACAAATGTCACCTTGTGACTTAGTGAGAACTCATCTGCTAACCGTGCTGCGTCTTCCAACGTTTCTGCTTTCTGCTCATCGATGAACGTTCGGACATCACTGTGAACGCACCTCTTAAATTCTTGTATTAAAATTAACTGTCTTAACTTATCGTGACTTTTGTCTACCTTCTGCGAATGACACCATCGATCAAATAACTGTTCCTTACTCCTAGCAAATTCTACGTAAGTTTGATTACTTAGCTTCTCACAGTTTCTAAACTTTTGACGATAAGCTTCAGGAACTAATTCGTAACCCTTAAGAATAAGCTCTTTAACAGTGTCATAACTTGCAGCTTGCTCTACACTTAGTTGCGTATAAATTTCCCTGGCCTTACCTACTAATACACTCTGCAATAACATTACCCAATACTCTTTGGGCCACTTAAGATTTCCTGCTATCGACATCTCTCTCCTGAAATGGTGGTACTAACTTAATATATTTAGTAACATCAAACTTAGCACTATACTTTTCAGTACTACATGTAGCATCTAACCCTAACTTTAATTGTAGTTCCAGCTTTTTCACTTCCAACTCATGCTGTAATTCCATCTTCTCTTTCTCCATCCTTTCCTGTCGTTCTTTTTCTTCTCTTTCCAATCTTTCTTGCATTTCTAACTTTTTAAGCTCTAACTGAAATTGTAGGCTCTTTTCTTCTGAGTCAAATGCTTCATATGTTTCTAAGACTGCTTCTTCAAAAATTTTTAGACTTACTAAGTGCTTAATAACGATATCTTGAATCTGATGTTTTCTCATAGCCTTCTTAATCTCTAGTTTCAAGTGTTTAGCTAAAGAAATTAGCTCATTCTTGTTTAAGTCATAAAATGTATCTTCGCTGGGCTCTAACATAAACTGTTCTGGATCAAACTGTGACATCTTGCTTCACTCCGACTATCTCCTTCAGAAAACTATTTCTCCTTGAACAATATACGCAATAGATTCTATAATCAAAACTCGTTGCTCCCGGACAGGCCCCCAATTTCTGTTACGGTAGAATTCAACCGACAGAAAGATACCAAAGAAACACTCCTTAAAATCAACTAATTTAATAAACTATACTTCGTCTGATAACTACAACTTGGGAGCAACTCTAACGATACAACCTTACTATAAACTAGTTAGAGCCTATTATTATCCTTCAGTCACCACTGACACAAACTCACAGTACACACTGCTATCACCAAACGTCCTGGAGCCACTTGGAACGACAACTTCAAAATACTCCTCAGCGAACTTCTATAGCTCTCCCAGCATAGCTTCTCTTATCAATCTCTGTCGTAACAACAACTAAAAGCTCGCTCAGTCCTTATATACAGTCAGTTCATGTTCTAGATAGTTCTAAGAGCTTTCAAGATTACTATTCTTGTAACATTACATCATGAATTACATCATTCAGCAAATGTTCCAGACAGTTCTTTTGCGTGACAATAGAAGGTTCTAGTGCAAACATTACGTGACTGGAAAACTCCAGAAGCTTCTATTTACATTAGCTCTCCATAACATGTCTTATACAATCAATTCTTTGTATTCAGCCTGACTTTCAGTCGCCTCGCAAATAGACCTGTTCAAGTGAAAATGAACGCCAACGTACTGTAAAATGATATATAATTGAAAAATTTGAAGTAAAAACAAGCCCATATTAAAATATTATTTTTGAAGGTTTTGAGTGGAAATGGACTGTTTCGCGGTAAGATGAAGGATCTTATCTAGTAAGAGTCAATGTCAGTAAGAATCGGAGATAATCCCAAAATCGCGGACACAGCTCAAAATTCGTTTTCGCTGATACTTTTTACCTTGATAGAGTATTGTATAGTAGTTAACGAAATAGGGTTAGTTTTGTCTAATTCTTGCGTTTATAAGAGGAATTAAATAAAATCGGTTGGGTCCGTTTTGAACCAAAATGACCTCTTTGATGATCCGAAATTTCACTATATTCGTGACTCTTTCAAGTTAGTGTGATAAAGCCTATGAATGATTTCTTACTATGAATAAATAGCTTGTTCCTTGGTCAATTAAATATTGTTTATAACGACAACTAATTTATTTTATAAGACTCGTAGTGAGCTTTTCGTTGAAGGTACTTCTTTTCATTTTCTGAATGGTTCTAAAGTGACATAAAAGACTTGCCTAAAAATCCGTTCGGTACGCCAAAATATATCCTCAGACTAAGCTTTCTCTACAGTCTAAGGATAGATGTTTTATGTTTCCTTTTCATTTCTTTGGGATCTTTTTCAGTTTTTCGATATGACCGCCACGAAGTTTGCTAATTTGCAAGATTTTTCGATGACCGCCATATTGAAACTGCGAGAAAGTACCGTACAAAAGTAGTAATACTTTTGGATAAAATGCGTCTAAAATTATAAATGCAAGTGAGATTTAGCTTGGTAAACTACTAAAGTCGCTGCACTTATGTTATTTTTAAAGTTAACGGCAATTTGGCAATGGTTTATAGGATTGAGACTCCATGCATGATATCGTGACATTGATTTCCTGCACGTCACGCACCGACCTTTGACACCGTCATTAGACTTCACATGACGTCGAATAACGGATGAGCGAGGTCCGCAGTGAAATCCTCAGCTATATGTTCTGTTTACTTTAACAATATGGAGGATAGGACTTTACCAACTCTTTTTTTTTTGACCGCTCGAATTCGAAGCTATTATGCAAATACAGAACACCTGTGTAATGACGGGATTGAAACTGAAACAATAAAATTTTAAAAACGTTCTGTCTTAAGATCCCTTCAAAACTGAGAAAACTTTGATTTGGACTGGCATAAAGTCCCTTAAAAAGAAAATTGGCATTAAGACTGACATAAACAAGACGCATCAAAAATATATATTTACAATTTGCAGCTAAACTTGATAATTGAATTACTGTGGCGTATTTACAGCCAGTATTGAATTACCACTTTTTCAATCTACAAGTCTCTCTCCGAAAAAATATAATTTTCACCGTAAATTTCTCAAGGAAGTAAAATAGCGCCGAGTTAATCGTTAAACGCAAACGTTGACTTACAATATTGGGCGGTGGCGTGTACCTTCTCACTTTTGGTTGGTGGAGAATGCGCGGCTGATTCAAAGTCAAATCGTACCATTGGTATCATGCTCAGAGAATATATCGAGCCACAAAAAACAGCTTCAATTCAGTGGCTACGAAACAGAAATTGAGCTTATTCTAGCCCGCAGTGCTTGTTTCCAAACGCCAGAAAATATCCACGACTTAACTATCTGTCCGCTGCACCGCGTAAGTTTGGGTATTGGATGGCGAAGGTCTAACCGGGTATGCAGTGTTCCAGGCAAACTCTCGGGACACAGTGAAGAATCCAAGAAAAATGCCGAGCGGGGTTGTAGCTTGGTTCAGTCGAAGTTCATGTTGGAAGCCACTGGTGAATTCATTCCAGTTGGTTCAGGTAAATATAATCCTTCTTCTTTTGTGATAATTGCGGGAGTAAAACATTCTTTATAATGTATGACGTCATATAACACATCAACTTAAGGGTTCTCTCATCTCTCTGCCGTCGTTAAATCAGCAGTCTTAGGGCCTGTTTTATGCATGGTGAGTCAGTTCAGTTAGCTGTGCTGGCTCGCTTTACTGGGATGGTTCGGCTAATACCTTTGTTCCCTTTAAAATTTTCGTTTTGTTAATATGAAGCCGAACTGACCCACTTGCCGAAACCTCGGCTCAGGCAACCAGTATCTCTCAGCCTGGCCTCTCATATAAACACAGCAAAAATTTTATAAGGACACAGGGCATAAGCCGAGCCAGCCGGATAAAGCGGTCAAGCTAGGCTAATCAGGCTGGCTCACTTCATAAAAACAGGCCCTTAACCCTATGTTCACACGATGCCAGATTTCTTTGTGCCGGCAAGAAACCATACCCGGGATATGGCTTCTGTTCACACTCAAGTTTCTGTAACAGAGCAAAGCTGCGCCTTACCGATCTCGAAAGGGTATCCTCGCATATAGTCTACGTAGCTTGCGATTCTTTTTTATGTGTTTTTTTTTTTCTCTTTTTTGTGGTTCGCAAAGTAAGAATTACAGCCGCGCGCTAAGCCAAACCAAGTCGAAAAAGAAACGATCATGGGCGAGGGGCGTGTGTAAAAATGATAAATGGTATAGCAAAAATCAGAAATGTAAGTGCGGGTGGGAAAATAAAAAAAGAATGGGTTAACATTGTAATTTTTTATTTTTATATTTTTAGCGGTATGCACCAAGTGTCGAAAGACCCTGACGAAACAAGCACACACCCCTCAAAGCAGTCTGCCACAATCAGGTTTTGACGTACTTACAGAGCATCTAGTTGAGCTTACTCTGGTAAGTATGACATTATATCACTTACATCTCCAAACTACAAAGATCTTTCCTTGTAATATTAGAAACCGTACGCTGCTAGTTTGAATGCAATTTTGAGTACGTTCAATATGTTTTAGGTTTGTACTGACAACAACGAAACTGGAAGAAGAAGTATTTGGGGTCTTTTTTCAGACGTTTTAATTTTTGTGAAATTTTAGGCAGAAACCCTGAAGCAGCCCAAGCAATTCATGTTGATGAAAGAAGAGAGAGTATATTCATCCCAGAATCGGATTTGGAAGAATCTGATTTTGAGAACACACCGCATAGAAGCTAAGTAGATATGGCAAACGAGCCTTTAAAAAAGTTAAACGACTTATTTTAGCCTCTCGTGATGTTAGCCCTGTTCGACATAAGTTGTCCGTTCCAGCCGGAGAAGAAATTTTACAAGCCTTAGCAGAAAGCTATTTAAATGCAACTCACTGGAGCACGAGAAGACAAATTTTGTCCATTTTGGCAGATAAACCTTCGCAAATAGCAAAGAATGGCAAACCAATTTTTTTTTTTCAGCAGAGGCTATGTACATATCAGCAGACTGCGTGGCTTTTGACCAGCCAAAAAAACTGATAGCAGCTCTGGTGACGAAAAAGGATGCAAACAATACGTTAGTTACCCTAACTTTCTCTTTTAACAAAAGATAAATATGTGAAAATCACTAGATTTTCAAAGGCATGATGCATTTTCTCCGTCATTCCAAAAAAATGATGTTTACTTAGTACTTTATGTGTGATTATAGTTGAAGTTGAGATAATTTAATTTACCCACATAAATTTAATGTAAAAATTGCAGCCTCTGATCTAGACCGTTTTAGTAAAGGATTCACTTTGTTAAGTCAGGAAAGTTTCTTAAAATGCTGAAAAGGAGTTTGAGGAGAATTTCATTTCCGGTTCAGTTGTCACACATATTGCGTGACACGGGAATATTGTTATGCAAGATGCGGGATGGAGACTTAAAAGCGCCCATGGAAGGAGACTTATCAAAACTAAAAATGAAGCGAATAGGTATTGAAAGTTCAAGCGAAGGGTACACAAGTGAGACTCAGCGAAGCGCGTCAAAGTCCAGACGTTGCCTGCGTCACAGCACCAAGTCACTTTTGGTCTTCGCAGACTACGATTGCAGAGAGTTACTGCCGAAGTATGGTGCGTGTCTTGTTCCTTTTTCTTGACATTGGACTTGATTACAGGTAAATTTGGTTGATCATAAAGCTTATGGGAGATTCTCTAGTGAAAAGAGGTGAGAAATTATGTACCGTTCGATTCCGTAGCGGTTACTTCGTTTCGCCTGTTTCGGTAATGTAAGACAATCCAAGATGGCGGAAGCCGGAATTGTACTTACTTTAAGACGTATTTGCCAAAAATATACGAAAGATCCCAAACATATAAACTTGTAGAAAGTTAAAACTATTCTTTAAAGAATTCCGAAAGGTTTCCTGGTGTGATTCGTTGCGTACCGCGGGCATTTCTGACATGTTGTTTTGACCAGCCATTCCACCAAATTCGAGAAGGATGTTGGTGTGCTTCTTTAAAAAATCATATATTTTTTTGTTAGCTACGTTAGCGAGCTGTTTTGGGAATCAGTGGACTAAAATAGCTCTAGTTTAACTGGATATCCGTGAAGAAACCTCAAAACGATCGACTAAATGACTTAATAACTTCGTGAAAGTTGGCTATTTTCAAGGTTATTACGACGAAAAATACCGTTTACAGTTAAAATCAAATTTCTTTGAAACGAAACAATATTCAGGCAAATAAACCTTGATTTCATATGTATAGTACCTGGGCCTACCGATGTACAAAGTATAAGCGAAATCAAATCTTGAGCTCTGTCCACCCGATCTTTGATCCTTACTGACATTAACTCGTAAATGCTTCTTTTCGTGTCGGCGCTGACGAAAAACAGGCTTCATGAACATGCACTCAATACACTACAAACCTCTAATAAACTGAACTTAATCGAAAGTTTGACCCAAACTTGTTTGAACCAAGTTTGGCAGAGTTTACGTGGTCTGATCTGTAGCGTTAATAGTACTATTTATTTTACCGTAGATTTACTAACAAGTGTACGAAAGGGACTAATAAAAAAAAAAAAGGAGAAAAAGGGCAAAAATAGTAGAACTAATTCCATGCCATAAAGATTGGAAAAATAATAATAACAAATATAATTAGTTTAGTAGATATACAGGAAGAAGAAGGAAGAAATGGTCTAATCTGCAAGCTCTTCCGGTTACATAGTATGAATTACGCCTTTGTTTTACAGAGATGATCATCGAGGCAAATTATACTCGACAGCCAGTGAGCCTGCTATTCCATAATTTTGCTGTAGATAAATCTAAAAACTGAAAAAGTAAGTTATTGTACACCAAGCCAGCCAATAGAATAACTTGCGCATCCTGATTGGCTAGTCCAGATGTGACTATACCCCGCTTTCCACCTGACAGTAAAACAATATGCCTTTTGTTTTTGCCTGGGCATAAAAACTGGGTATGAAACTCTTCGAGTTTTTATACCCAAGAGTTTGTAGTCACCATCGAGATGGCCTAAAGAATAACTCCTACCTGTAGCTGAATTCATCCGACACTTTCAAAAGAAAGTAATTCCTGAAATGAAATGATTCTGTCTTAGGCTATGTTCACAGTAAGCGCTTAATTCGGGGGATGGGGCAGAAGTGCCTGGGTACCGACCAAAAAATTTGTAAAGGATGACCGGAGGACAAGTTAATCCAATAATAAATATCATCATCGACAACAACAATAACCACAACAATAATAATGACCACACTAATAATAACAATAACAATAATATTGTTTATTGATGTGATTATTGAGGATGTTTTATGATGACGATTATTATTATTTATATCAAAGCCGCTTATGATACGGCCACCACAATATCACAAAATAATGTTCTCTTTATTTCCAACATCTAGACATCTAACTTGATTGACACAATGACGTAATTTGATGTCATCGTGAAGTAATATTATAGAATTTATTGGTAAATTCCAATTCCAAAAAATACTCAAATAGCAAGTTAAATTATAAAGAATAGCAGGGACGTCATGATGACGTCATTCATTGTTAAAGAAAGATCTGGAACCATCCGCCATTTTAAATTAAGTGTATCCATTTTCCTCGAAACCCGCGTAAATCGATGTGATCGTTATTCCCGGGGAAATATTTTGCTGCAAGCAAGCCACTTGCTTAGAAATGTTTATTGGGACCTACTAGACATGAAAAGTTTAGTGGCAACTTTGCAACCTACTGAGACGACAATTATGAGGGTTTCAAATGTTTACCCATGGAGGTCAGCATGAAAACGAGGCTAGGTTTTAAAATTCCTGATAACTAGCGTTAACGCGCAGTTTTGCTTATCAAATTTGCTTGCAATATACAATTCGCTTGGTCTTAAGTATTTTTAGCGTACTCTTGTTAAATTGGTTGTCACGTGACCTGGCAGCAAAGAAATGAGGCATTCAAAATTATTTATCCGTTTCTGGTTGGCTCCAATCTCCCGGCTAATTCTTCATATAAGACAAAAAAGCAAGGCTGATTTGACAGTGGGGAATATATTTGACCAATATTTCGGGAGGCACGGCCTTCCTTCTTCAGGGTCTTACAAATAATGAGACGTTACAATTTGAAAATAAGAAATAGCGTGCAATATGATACTATGATAGCAAGTGAACGTTGAAAACAAAAACCGTTGAAATAGTGATACAAAGAAATTTGAAATAGAAAAATAAGTGATAACAAAGAGAAGAAATAAATATAGTATTACATTTCATCTTTCTTATTAATACCTAAAGGTTCAAGAGTTTTACCTCTCTCGATAAGGTATGCCTCTCTAGCTTTTCGTACACTGTCTCTATTAGATTTGGTAAGCTCTAGTGGGATGAGGGTGATGTCGTTAGCAGAGTGATCATTGGTAAGAAAGTGTTCTGAGACTGTGGTGGGTTTAGAGATATTAGAGGGGTTATCAACTGGTCTGCGGTGTTCGTTGAAGCGGTCTTTAAGTCGTCGTTTGGTTTCACCTATGTATTGTTTGGAGCACTGGTTGCATTGTATCATGTAAATGACGTTTTTAGAGTTACAGTCAATGTGATTAGTGATAGGTCTGGTTTCTCCTGTAGCGTGGAATGTGTATGAAGTTTGTCCGTCAGATATGTATTTGCAAGTGAGACAGTTTTTTCCGCAAGGGTATGAGCCACGGGGCTGGTTGTGTTGTACAAGGTTGCGAAGTTGAGCCCTCACTAGAAAATCACTGAGGTTACTGCTTCGTCTATAAGCTACAATGGGTGCAGCTTTAAAGACGTTGTAGCAACGAGGGGATGAAATAAGGATGTCAAAGTGTTTGCGAATAATAGATGAGATGGAACGAAGGGCTGGGTTGTAGGTGATAACAAAGGGAACACGTTCTGGTTTGTCCAGTGTGGAAGTGTCAGGGGGCGTGAGTGCTTCTGTCCGTGTGATATTGTTAACTCGTTGTATTTCCCGTTGAAGGAAATATCGGTTATACCCACGTTTGTGAAGATAGTCAATAAGTTCATTGGTGCGTAGTGTGAATGTCTCGTTGGTGGAACAAATGCGGCGGAGTCTAAGAGCTAGACTGAAAGGAATAGCACGTTTGGTGTGTATGGGATGACATGAAGAATGTAGTAAGTATTGGTGTTTGTCTGTAGGTTTGGTGTAAAGGTCAGTGACGATTTTTCCATTGCGAAGTGAGACGTTGACGTCGAGAAAGGGTATGGATGTGAAGGAATGGTCGCATGTAAATTTTATGGTGGGGTGAATGTCATTGAGAAAGGAAGTGAATGTGTTAAGGTCCTGTACGGATAGTGTCCATATCATGAAGATATGAAGATGTCGTCTATGTAGCGCCACCATATCAAGGGTTGGAAAGGGGCACGTGATAAGGCGTCCGTCTCGAATTTAGCGAGGAAAAGGTTGGCGTATGAAGGAGCCATCCTTGTCCCCATAGCAGTACCATGTGTCTGTAAGTAATGTTTGTCGTTGAAAGAGAAGTTGTTCATAGTGAGAATCATGCGTATGAGGTCGCAAAGTGTTTCAGTACTGATGGGTGAAGCGTTGCGGTCGCGTGTATTGAGAAAGTGACGACAGGCATCAATACCCTCGTTATGAGGAATATTGGTGTAGGGGGATGGCACGTCTAGGGTGACAAGAAAGGCGTTTTCGGGTAGCTGCCCAAGATGCTTCAGTTTGTTAAGAAAGTGTGTAGTGTCTTTTATGAATGAATGTGTAGTATGTACTAAGGGTTTAAGATGGTGGTCTACAAATTGTGAAATACGTTCAGAAGGGTGACTGTTGCTGGAAACAATGGGCCGACCGGGGTTGCCGTCTTATGTATTTTGGGTAGAATGTAGAAACGTCCGGGTTTAGGGTTAGACTGTATAAGGAAACGTTTAGTGTTGTCGTCAATGATTTTGTCACGAAGCATGCGTTCAACGTAGACCTGTACCCGTTTTTGGATGTCATCGGTAATGTCGTTGTCAAGCGGTCTGTAGAATTTGGTGTCATTGAGTTGTCGTAAGCATTCGTTTATATACCAGTCTCTGTCCATAACTACTGTGGCAAACACTTTGACATCCTTATTTCATCCCCTCGTTGCTACAACGTCTTTAAAGCTGCACCCATTGTAGCTTATAGACGAAGCAGTAACCTCAGTGATTTTCTAGTGAGGGCTCAACTTCGCAACCTTGTACAACACAACCAGCCCCGTGGCTCATACCCTTGCGGAAAAAACTGTCTCACTTGCAAATACATATCTGACGGACAAACTTCATACACATTCCACGCTACAGGAGAAACCAGACCTATCACTAATCACATTGACTGTAACTCTAAAAACGTCATTTACATGATACAATGCAACCAGTGCTCCAAACAATACATAGGTGAAACCAAACGACGACTTAAAGACCGCTTCAACGAACACCGCAGACCAGTTGATAACCCCTCTAATATCTCTAAACCCACCACAGTCTCAGAACACTTTCTTACCAATGATCACTCTGCTAACGACATCACCCTCATCCCACTAGAGCTTACCAAATCTAATAGAGACAGTGTACGAAAAGCTAGAGAGGCATACCTTATCGAGAGAGGTAAAACTCTTGAACCTTTAGGTATTAATAAGAAAGATGAAATGTAATACTATATTTATTTCTTCTCTTTGTTATCACTTATTTTTCTATTTCAAATTTCTTTGTATCACTATTTCAACGGTTTTTGTTTTCAACGTTCACTTGCTATCATAGTATCATATTGCACGCTATTTCTTATTTTCAAATTGTAACGTCTCATTATTTGTAAGACCCTGAAGAAGGAAGGCCGTGCCTTCCGAAATATTGGTCAAATATATTCCCCACTGTCAAATCAGCCTTGCTTTTTTGTCTTATATTTTCACTTATTGCTGATTAGATCCTTTATTAGGATCCGGTCCTTCTTTTTTGTAAGCTGGTCCTTGCTTAAAAAATTGAATTAATTCTTCATAAGCAACTGGCGCTTACCATATTTTGAAGATGCGAGCAATATACCATCGATCAATCTCGTTTCCAGGCGCAGGAGCCAAGCTGTATATTCCTGAGTGAAATAAAAAAGAAGATGAGGTTCATTGCTTTTCGAAGACCGTAATGCCTGAATTTCTAACTTACTGAACGGAAGAAATGCGAGAATGCGCAAAATATGTTGCTCGAAGGATGTTATCTACTTTTTAGGAGTTGGATAGGCTCCTGTTATATCCTAATACTGTACCGAAAACTTGACCAAGGTTTTACAGAAAGTCTACGAGAAAATAAGCTTGTTAAGAACCTAGAAATATTTTGAATGAATAATAAAACAATTACTGAATTTGGCTTTCGTATGATTTAAAGAATTACGCAGATCTCGGAGGATGTTACCCACCTCGACATTCAGCCTCATTTAATAATTGCTATTTATAACTCTTATAAAAATGTACCGTTGATTTCCAAACTTGGCTATATTTTAACAATCATAGCCCTTATTATATTTCTTTATTGCAAGTGACATTGTAATGGTTGACAAACCTGACTTCCGCCTTCCAATGTGTTTATAGAGTTTCATTCTCAGAGTTTGGCTTTTACGTGTGTATCCTTTAGAGACCTCCCCGGTTTGTACGATATAATTGGAGGTTCTTTGTAGATCTGTCTTAGAAGAGGCTGGTTTTCTATCAGTTGCCAGTGTTTCATAAGAATGTGTTTAAGGCTAGGAACTGATGGTCGACATTGTATGACAAAGGGCAAAATGGTTTTTCCTCTTCAAAGGTTTTTGTTGAAATGTCCCGGGTAAAGTGCTTTATAGTTTGGTTGAAGAAACATGTCTTTGGGCTGTCGGTTGGAACAGTCTGTCAAGGAATGATGAGGATTGTTAACCCTTTATAATATTTCAATATTTAGCCGGAGTGAAAGAATTTGCGGTAACAAAAGGCGAAAAATGCCTTGTTACAACTTACACAGCAGCAGAACTTGAGCATAAACGTTGGAAACTGAGATGTTTTGTTAGTATCAGTGTACTTAAGATATGCTTTTCGTGTTTGCGTTTTTTTGCACTTTTTGTTACGTTAGCTAGGCCACACTCTGCGATGGCACATTTTCTGATTATTATGAACGATTCTGTTTCATGTCGGTTCCAGCGCATTCAAAATTTCAACAAAATTAGTAGTCATTGATCCACAATGACGCTGGGAAATGATGTGCAATGTTTTAAAGAACGTTTTGGTGCGATAATAATATTAATGATAACGATGATGATGATAATAATTGTCTGATTATGATAATGATTGTGGCACCATGTTGTGCTCGGAGTTCATGCTTCTTGGAATTATGAAATATTAGTTCAGTATAGCGTTTATTCATGGCAATAAACACTAAAATCTCGTTATATCTCTGGTCACATTCCCGCAGGTAATGAAGACGGTTTTCTTCGTTGCCCATGCTACTATATTTTGCTTATACAATCACCTTTCGCCCGAAGGAAACCTTACTTTTATGGACAACCCGATAATACGGATACTAAGTTAGATTAAATACAAACACCCATTATTACGGACTCCTGCTGTTATTGACACTATCTCGTGGCGAGGTCGTCTGCATAAAAAAGGGCTCCCTACAAAGATTTTGAAGCTGGAAGGCCCCAGGTTGATGTGAACACTTTCCTCCATCCCCGCCTGAGAATTTGGAGCTGAAAACCCTTCAATGCAATGTTATCATTTTTGTCATCATCATCATTATTATTATTGTCATTATTATTTTTGTTGTTGCTGTAGATGACGAAACTTATTACTGGCTTTACTTGTCCTCCGGCCATCCACTTCAAGTTTTTTTCAAAGTGTGACAGATTTTTCATTACAAATTGCGACGATTATGGTTAAGGGTACGGTTATACACGATTAAACGCCGCAGATTTTGTCGAACTTTCAGCATTTCCGATGCGGCGTTTTTTCAAGGCCACGCTTATTGTCTGAGTCAGACAGCAGTACCCAGGTCCCAGAAGTTTTTCTTTTAATTTTTCTCCGAGAGAGAGGAAACGAATATCACTGATTATTGTAGCACGTGCAATTAATTGTGCGATATTTTGCAAGCAATTTCCTTCAATGGAAAAGAAAGGGAAATCTACCGCAAGAACTGTGGTAAGAGATATCCTCAACTTCCCCTAAGCGGTTCCAATTATACGATCCAGTCACATTAATTTGTCTGTTTGAAGAATATCAACCAATCACCGCCCAAGGATCAGAATCTGAGGCTGTCATCTCACTCATCTGCATGAAAGTGAGATTCAAGTCCAAGGTAACCAGAAGTTTTCTCTCTTCCTCGCCGCCTAGTGACTCGTTTTCGCCGTTTCGCGACTCGCTTTCTCTCACACTGAGAAACTGAAAATCTTAAAGAAAAACCTTTGGGACCAGGGTTATGACAAGAGATGCTGTAAAGCATTTGAAAATATTATGCAAGTCGTGAATAGTTTAGATTACTAAGATGTACCACGCTTTTTAAATAGTCCTCGAATAAACGCCGCATTCTTCAGATTAGGTACGGGGTTTATTCGAGGGCTGCGTTAAATAGTATTTTTATCTCCACTTACGGCGTTTAATCGAATAGAAACGGTATTGGAGTTTATTGGTTTGGAAGTACAGTAATAGCCCAACTTACGATCATGTCCTTAATACAACCATATTCTTTTTACCCAAACGTGAGAAACACAGAGGAGTTTTGTTATTTCGGAAACGCTTACCGCCTGGTAATCATGAACAGGAATCTTTTATGGCCCAACAGTGTTCGCTTAACGGGGTTCTACTGCAGCACAAAAAGTCTGGCACGGGGACCTCGGGTGCCCACTTGAGTGCCTAACTACAAGGTCTTGGTGTACTCCGTCAGCGTCACTGTACCCAAATTCTGGCGTGGGTTCTTGTAAAATGCTTGCCCTCTCATCGGTGCCCAGCGAATACTTAGCCTGTGTAACAGGCTCTTGGAAGTCCAGACGCAAGAAAGAACGGGCGCGCGAGGGGGAGACACGCGAGGGGAGAGGAACTCCCTCGCGTGTCTCTCTCTCGTGCGCCCGTTCTTTCTTGCGCCCACTTCTTCCAAGCGCCTGCTACGCAGGCTAGCGAGTACCTTACTCAGGCAGCAGGCACAAAGTGTGGAAAAGGCTTTGCAATCTCAGGATATATACACTTGATTGAGGAGAGCTTCTCCTTTGCTCTGAATGAAAATTTGTCCGAAGGTTCAAATCATGCAAACATTTACAGCAACAACAACTGCAATATGTTTCCTTCGAATTAAAAGCATTCTGTTGCAGTACCGATGAAAAAAGTGTCTTGGATACTTCCTACATTATATTAACAGCAGTAACGGTAAATGTGGCTGCATGTCTAAACTTTCTTTTGTTCTTGACGATTGCCTTTTTTTTTCAGTTTTAACTACTTTCTATCAGTGTTTCTCGCTCATTAAAAGATGCAATCTTATATTCGATGTACCTTCTCTGGACTATGTCGGTAAATGAGAAGATTGTAAACTATGACGTAAATGAAACCCTTCATGTTTGGCACAACTGCTTTAACATCGACATTAATTTATTCAACAGTTGATTTGCTTCATAATTTCTTTGGGATAGCCTGCGTAGCAAGCGCTTGGAAGTAGAGGGCGCAAGAGAGAACGGGCACGCGAGAGGGAGACACGCGAGCTTCCAAGCGCCTGCAACGCAGGCTACTGTGGGATGGCCTCAATGATTTCTCGTTTAGACGGAGCTTCTTTAAAAAAAAATTGTCCTTCCGTCTCAATAGAGTAAATAAAAATACATTTTCAACACCATCTATTTCACTCACTTGATATATGATAAAACAATTATACACCACCGCGTCGTAAAAAGTGGATAGTTTTGTGAGTCGCAGCTGTGGAATTAAATCATTAAATTTGGCTTTTGTGCTTTTCTTTCGTATGATACAAACTAAACCATATTGCAGATCGAGGTGTTTAAATTATGAATTAAGTTATTTTTAAGGGTGGATTCATTTGAAGCATACGCGTATAGTTGGTGTCAGCTGAAGGCCTGAAGACTCATTTGCTCGTTGGGTTAAAATTGCTTTGTCTTGCAGCTCAAAAACGATAAAAATTCCAGCGAGCGAATGCAACAGCTGTGCGCTTACGCTGGACATGAATAAATCAATGATCAATCTATGAGCCTACCTGTGCACAAGTATTTTCCAGTTTCTCTTATATTTCATGATACGAGAGAAAATTTATCTTGTAGGTATTCTTCAAACAGCAGTTAACATCCTGAGAGTCTTTTTAGTCAGTAATTTGGCTATTTCGTCTTGGCCAAGCAACTGAAATTTTGTAGCCATTAACTCATGCAAACTTGCTCAGCAAGCACATTGAAAGCAAATGACACGTTCAAACAATTTCACGCGGTCTGACCTCTGGCCACTACCTAACGCATGCGTGTAGCCATATTAGTTGAGCCGTCGTCTTGGCGTGATGGCAGTCGTCGACAAAAATAAAAAAAAACTATATGAAACGGATCACTATTATTCTGAGTTGTTTTCCTTAATAATATGCCCGGTCAGTAACCGTACTACTCACATTGTGGGTGGCTTCTCTAAAATCACTCGTAATAAACCTCTTTAACTTGCATGGTTTGTCTTCCCAATGAAGGTCTCAGGGGATTTTTCCCCTTTGTCTATAAATAAATTATGCGTACATATGCACGGGAAGAAGACGTAATTTGGATGAAACAGTTTCCGGGAATGTTATCACCTGACAAACATTTGGAAAAGAAAACATACAAGCTTGCATCACCTTGTATCACCCATGAATGTAATAACTGACCATAAACCGAGAGAGAATGAGCTAAGAGATTACAAATAATTATCATGGGGCAAAGAGATTCGCTCTCTTTCCACCACAAATGTGATAAAAAAACAACCATAAATAATGGTAATTAAACTGAGTGGAGTGCAACTTGGTTTGAAATCATACGACGCGCAGCGCGAGTTCGATTTGAAATCACAAGTATGATTTCAGAACAAAACTGCACGACACGAAGTTCAATTACCACAGCCATTCTGAAATCGCAGAATTCAGTCAGTACAAGAGAGAATGAGCTAGATCATTCTCTCTTGGTCAGTACCAATATTTTATTGATCAAGTAGCCAGTTTGTTGAAAAGCGGAAACAAAAGGGCTTTTACAATCTCATTTTGCACCCGAAACAGAAATGATGCGATATAGAGCAAAAATGGTGCGATTTAAAACAGAAATGATGCGATTTAGAACATGAAAGACGCGATTTGGAACAGATGTGATTTAGAGCAAAAAATCGTGTCATTCGTAAAAACATTACACTGCTGAGAGCCAATCAGATTGCAGGGATCACCAGTGATTTCAAAATGGATATAATAAATGTAACAATCTGGCTCACCATAAATGCAATAAATTTAAACCATAATTTTAATAAATATAGAAAATCGTATGAATGTGAGTCGTTATTTACGTCGTTATTTATGAATGTGCGTCTTTAACCCTAATAATACAAGTTTGCCACGCCGAAATCTTGACGATTATGCACAGACTGCTCGGTGTGGTTTCGGCAGCAGTACCTAGGACAAAAATCTATTGTATTGAGGAATTTGATCCGGTACGAAAGACCATTTTTTGATACGATATAAATTTTCTTTTAATATCCTAGCGAGGTGAAAATCAACAGCCCTAGGCAGGCCATTTCCAAGTTACCCAGGCTTTTGTTCTAAAGCGTGCGGAAAATGATTTTTTTATTCTATAAAAATAAAACTTATTTCACAAGAAAGGTTTTGCACTTAACCTCGCTTTAGAAGCGAGAGAATTTGGAACTTGCAAATGGCCTATTGCAGAAGAAAGCAAAACCCTGAAGAACTCTGACAATAGCAGTAAAATGATGTCATTGTGCAAATGGCCTATAAAACGATTAGCATAAATTTGGTCAGTGGACTCAAGTTTTGAAAAATAAGCCAGGCTATTCATAGTTATAATGGAAGGGAGTAGTTATGAAAGTAGCCCGGGACCAGGCTCCGCAGTGGGGAAAAAAGGCAAAAAACGGGGTCAAATAGAAAAAATATCGGCGATCGAAGAGAGTCGCGCGGTATCCTGGGGAGGGATACCACCACCCTTTCCCCTCCCCAGACTAACTCTCGCCAACGCCGATTTTTTTCTACTTTTTCCCACAATGTGGAGCCTGGGGCCCATTTCTCGAAAGTCCCGATAACTAACGGGTCCGCAAAGCTGTTGTTGTTTACGTGCAAGAAAGAGGCTTCAATAGCTTGGCATCTAACATGATAAAACTAACAGTTAATGAAACAAAATGCAGTAGTTTGTTAGCCAGGACCCGCGCTTTTATTCTTCATATTTAGATTTGAATATTTGATTTCGGGCCCGAAAAGTTACCAGGACTTTCGAGAAACGGGCCCCTGGTCCCAAGCTATTATAAAGTGTGGCAAACAAAGATTAAACATCAGTGCTGCAGTTTATGTTGGAAGGTCCCTGAAGGTGCACAGTATTTGTTTTCTTTAATTGCGACTGAATAAATTTATGAGACGTTTTTACAGGTTAGTAGGATTAGTGACATAAATGGTTTGAAGGTTGCGCACCTTTAAGTCCACAAAAACATATGATAAAGGAGTCTGAAGAACCATTCCATTCTATCAATAATGAACTATTTAAGCCAAATAAATAATTCAAACGAATGATAAATGGTATATATTTTTTTAACTGTACGTACATACAAAGTGCAGTCTTGTCTTACAAAAAAACACATCCTATCAGCTACCTAGCTCCTTGGTTTTTGTCCACTGGAAATTAAAATTACTCAATTTCCTGGTGGATTCTGTCTTAAGTCTTTAGTCTTTGTTTTCCTTTCCAGAAATACTCACAAGACTTTATTTGTTTTAGTACTTAATTTTTTTTTCGTGAACGTTTTGATAGTTTTTGAAAAAAACGATTATGCAAGTATTGGTGAAATGTCAAATGATATAATGAATCAAAAAAGTAATTAACTTCTGGAACTCATATATTACGCATGAGACATTTTAATGCCTGAAATCTTACCCTCTTTTGGAGAGAGTTTTGTTTCGATCTAATGGCCTTTAAACACTGAGGATTGTTTAGCAACTAATCTCTCTTAATACTTTTGTTTTAATTACAAAAAAAATATTGTTCGCTAATCCAGGCAATCGGTGGAGCTGCAGAGTTGTTTATTTCTATTTTTCTCGATAGTTGTTACCTGGAAATAAATGTTTTTCTTTTCAGTGGTGTATTCCTTCTTGCTGTTGTTCACCTCTTAAGCTTTTCAATCCACAGGCAACCCAGACTATATAAATGGGAATTCACTGGACTTGAATTTAATAAGAGAATATAGTGAAAATACAGTGTTAATTCCATTTTTTAAAAAAGCAAAAGTAAAAACGACTCATCTTGTGTTTCCGTTGTGTTTTTTACTGTCTGTTCGCTTCTGCAGCTATTTTGAAACCGTTTTATCAAGTGTTTTATCACCTGGCTCAAGAATTAAGCGAACAGATACCATAGTAGAAAACACAACACAAACCCCAAAGCAAGGTGAGTCGTTTTTATTGCTATTTTTTTAAAAAAGGGAATTAAGAGTGTGTCCATGAGAGAACCAGGCAGGGGGTGATAATGCTCAAATCACAGATTTCGCTCAAACTTGGCACAATTGATGGGTTTGGTGACATATTAACCTCGACAAAAAATAAGGTCGCAATATTGAATTCCCTGGGATTTACAGGGACCCCCCCCCTAAAAATCACAAAATCTACTCATTTTTGCATAATTAATTAGCTAACTTTGGTTTGGCTGTTCAACAAGTAGAAAAGACAACTTCAAATCTAATCAACTTTATCATCTTCTATGTTTATCAGACTTAATCCTCAGTAATTTATTTTTACTCTCTAATTCGATCTCCTCCTATTATTTAGCCTAAAGTAAGGTCATCTTCGCACTGTTTTGACCAAACCCTAAATTTAAGGTAGTTTAGCGGCTAACATCTCCCATGAGCAACAACCTATGTACTTAATTCTCACATATTCTTTGAAAGACATCTTTAAGGTTATCAAATCAATCCTAAAATATTTGGGCAATCTCATACTTTATCAATAATGACGTATTATGTACATTTGACTTGACGCTTATTTGTCATTTGACCAAAATTGGAAGAAACGTAACATTCGTTTTTTTCAACAAAAATACCACAAAGTTGGCGAGAAGTCACAATCAGATGCCTCATTATCGATCCTAATAGCGGAATCGTTAGAAAGTGTCACCTGAGGCATGTTTTCTGTGTTATTTATGGACGTTTTGATGGATATTTTATGGAACGCTTGAGTAAACACAAGGAGCAAAAGATTTAGTTCAAAACTTCGATCGGTCCAACTTGTAGGTGCTACAAGACCCCAAAACGATAAAAGATAGTGAATAAATGTTACATACACGTCTCTCAGATGCTTTAGTCCAGGTTGGCTGCTCCAGTTTCGTCTGGTCCTCTGTGGCGTTACTCTGCGTTACTTTGTGACGAGGTAATGAAACATCTTGAAACATTGCAAAATTAAAAGTGTCGGCTTTTCACCGAACATTCGAAGTCTTTGACATAAGTTGTAGTCAGAGGGAACAAAATGATTCTTAAAGGACAAGAAGGATCACTGACAATCCGTTTATATCTATGGAAAACAACCACTTGCTCGAACACCCTCCATCTTTGACTTTAGACTCTGCCTAAATGATCGAATCTGTTACGCTGGACTACCGGACTACGGAATGTGGAATACACTATCTATTGTTTGTACGCGCCAATATCCTGTTATAACTGGTGTGTTGAAAATAGGTTGTGAAAGTCGTGTTACTTGAAATTTTGAGTTTATTCGATGTTGACATTAATTAAAATGATAATAATCGTCCGTAATAGCCCTTTTTATAGTCAGACCGTGCCATGTAATTTTCGACAATTAATGACTTGCCATTGGGTATACTTACTTACTTACTTACTTATATTTTAATCCTCGTAGTCTTACAACTATGCAGGATGGTATCTGTATCTGGGTAAATTATTGACTGCAAAAACATAATAATAACCGTTTAAAAGTGTTGAGGAAAATTAAACTTCTGAGGAATACAAAAGACCCAAAAGGGGGCACTAATACATTGCAAAAAAAGTCGGCTAGACTTCTTTAGCTATTCAAGGAAGGTGTAAATTAAGAACAGCTTTTTGAACACAGACTAATACACAATATTCACTTCTCGCTGTCATTTCCGGATTCAAACAGTATAGAAGTTCTCTTAACGGACACTCTCGCATATAGCGAATATCTCTACTTACGACCGCCATCACAAAAACCCGTTTCAACTCCCACACAAACTCTGAATTTTTACATTCCCGTAGGCGGTCGCGGACACTCAAAGGGTTTACCGGTGAATTAGATGTTAGCTTTGATTTAAAGCTCTCGTAAGCAGACACCCGGAAGAAAATGTTATCCGCCTCTGAATGTTGTGCTTTTTTTTATATATTATGTCCACAGTCATATCGCTGTTTGTCACTGTTATAAATCATTCTTATATATCCGTTTCAGAGTTACCGTTTTTTCATATACACGTCCGGTTACACTTGAAAATACAAACTGAATTGTATGCCTTTACCTAATTTTAATAATGCAATGGTCTGATCTCTGCGTTCCCTGTATGTCCTGCGCTACTCGGAGTATCAGAGGAACTTTAGAAACAAAATAGATTTGTCTATAGTATATTGTAACTTAAAAATTGCATCAGTACATTCACTCCAAAAAGTAGATGTTTCCGCACTTTTCCTCGTTAGAGACCTCCTGCAGTTCGACTCTCGTAAAACCCCAATTTTCCTTGAGCAACCCCACGGGCATTATTTACTGGGTGTCTTCCGACCACGCACGGACCGGAACTTCAAATGTCTGTAACTTAATTGTTGTGTCTGTCCATAATTCAACATCTGCCTGCCTCAGCACGGCACACTAACCTGGGCACTAAACTGGTTTTGGTGCCCCAGGAGTGCGCAAAAAGGCCCTTCCGAGGATGTCTAGGATGAGAAAATTGACCTTACCTGGGTAGGGTGAGAAATTTGAAATCTAAGTATCACAGTTGAAGTAGCTCTTGAGGGAATGTGGAAAGGGTGTTAAACATATGGAAGCCGTTGTTTGAGAAAAAGATCTAACTCAATGTGAAAGTGTGGTGTATTTTGAATTCTACTTGGGAACATTACTGCCATAGTTAGGCTTTATAAGACCCCCAAAAGACCGTGCTAGGTAAAAAATTCAGTGTTTATGACAGTCAAATCTGGTGCCAGCAGGGTAGGGCATTTGTACGCAATTTGGCCACTTCCCCGGGGAGGGGAGGCTACAGTATGAAAACAAAATGGAATTCTTGTCGCAAGCTAATCTAGACGTGTCTCACGCTTTATTTGTCCCTTTGAGCTGATCTGCACCAAGATCCGGCTTCACTTCACTGCTATTTGACGTGCAACTAAAATAGACAAAAATATCTCTTTCCAAAACACGAAAGCAAAGCGACTTCTATCTCCGAGTTTGAAAAGAAATGGGATCATTTATAATCACGGTCTGAATAGAGTTGCCAATAGATGTGGAATTCTAAAATTTTATTAGCATACAATAACAATAAAATTAGCTCAGAGAATGTCGGAAAGTGATATTTTTCATATTTTATGCACTGGACTCTGGCTCCTGGCTCCTGACTCCCGATGACACTCCCGATACAATGTTTCCGTATGGTGGCCAACCGCTGCTTAAAAATGCGAGCTGATCATGCGGGCTCCAGTTAATGTCAAAGATGGCGGAGATGGCGGACGTTTCGTTGTTGTTTGTAACATGTGAATTGAGCTACAACAGTGGTAGAAACAGTTCTTTCCATGGATTACAAATCGGCTTTCTACTTTTCGTATTGTTTTCTCCTAAAACAACTTGATTTGGATTTTTGTGCGTAAACTGATGGCTAAGGAATTTTAGTCGTACAGCGAGTCACGACGCTTGAACTACGCTGACCTGGGCATCGAAGGTGGCATGGGAAAAAAATCCAAGCGGGCACAAACTAGCTGTTGAGACATCCAAGAGATATGTATATGGATTTTATTGACCGTTTATATTGTTTTTAGGGCGAAATTATGAAAGTAAGTAAAACTGTGAATTAAATCTTTGTATGTTGTTTTTCCTTGAAAAGATCGTGTATATAGCTATCAAAAATCATCGTTAGAGTTTCTTGCACAATAATTTCAACAATTTTACCCTTATTAATGTTAAATCATTGTCTGATGAGTTTTTTGTTCGATTTCTCCACATTCAGAGGCAAACGCACGAATATTGTGAGGGCCTGAATTTTGATGAAATATGAAAAAGTCGTTCAGTCACATGAACAGTTTATGTCAACACATGGAAGAAAGTGAATTGCCCAAACTTTTTATGATCTTTTTCTGAACTTAAGTGATGGCTTTAACTACTCATGCAAAAGTTATAAAGATAAGCTGTTGCTCATCAGAGATATTGGGGAATAAAATACCCTAATTTTACGACTTACTCAAAACTTGGAAATGATGACCCAACTTAAGGGGACTAAGAGGGGGAAAATCGAATCGACGACTTTAAAAAGTTTATTGTGCTTAAAGTCTTATGAACTCAGATCATCTCTCAGTGCATTTAAGTTCCAGGTGGCTTTTCTGTTTGTTGCACTGGCATCGTAAAGTTACCTAATTAATTATGCATAAAACGAGCAAAATGGCGTTTTTACAGGGGATCCCCGGATCTCCCAGGGAATTTAATATTTTGACGTGAAATTCTGTCACGTAAGTTAACTCCTGGCACCTAACATTTGTGCCGAGTTTGAGCGAAATCGGTGATTTGAGCATTATCACCCCCTGCCTGGTTCTGCCTGGTTTTCTCATGGACACACTCTTAAGAATGTACCTTGTTTATTTTCTTACGTACATTCTCTTATGAAATGAAGTCCAACGAACTACAACTGAGTCTGGACTGTATGTGCTCAATCCGATCCTACGGTGGCTAATCTACTTTATTAACTCAGATGTCGGAAAACCAGAAATATTTCGATTATCACAGTTAGCTAAATTAAAAAAGGAATCTTTAAGTCTGACTCAGAACACTGTTTTGTGAAACAACATTTGAACTTCTAACATTTGATAACTTGTTTCCGCCATTACGACATTCGCTGAAACCTGTACTGGAATAAAGACGGCTATCGTGTTTTCCCGCCAAAATGACACTGTTTCACGTAGCATTGAAAAATCTCGTTTTCGTAGTCGTCTTCGTCTTAAAACCTAAAGATCCCTAATAAGACATTGAACGACTTAATCATTTGTTTCATCTCTGATTTAAAATAGAAAGAACTTGTATATATAGCTCCACAATGATTCCTTGGAGTAATTTGGAAGTTCACTGGCATACAGACAGGACGCGCACATACAGCTCACCAAAGAGATCGAAGAAAATGGTAAGATACCTTTTCTAGACTGCTTGGTCACTCGCGATAACAACAAACTACAAACGACTATTTACAGAAAACCAACACATACCGACCGTTTACCAGACCAGTCTTCGTACAACCCGACCTCTCACAAGGCTACTACTATCCGGACTTTGACGAGACGAGCGCAACTAGTTTGCGACTCACCTGGCAGCCTACAAGACGAGACTGATTATCTTAACAACGTTTTTAGTAAGAACAATTACAACACGGACTTTGTTAGACGGCACACTCACAGTGACACTGATTACAACACTCAGACCAACGTCAACTCTGGCCCTGTTACGACAGCGACTGTACGGTACATCAGAGGCACCTCTGAAATTATCGCACGTATAGGTGGTTTTCGTTCAATCTCAGGAGACACAAATAACAATGGTGAAATGGACAAACAAAACGAGCTAATGAGCGATCTCAGTTTTGTTTACTGTCCCCAGCATGGCGGCGATGACGTAACGTGAAAACCACTGCGACTGCCAGGCTTCGTACATTAGTGAAACTGGCAGAAACCTTAGCACGCGACTGACCGAACACAAACGAACGACTAGGAATGGTGACGTCAACAATCACATTGCTGAGCACCATTTACAGACGAAACATCAAATTTACTGGGACTCTGCGACATATATAACGTATTCTACAGACTACTATCAACGTCTTACTTTAGAAAGCTGGTTTACTAACTTAGAACAAACGCCACTGAATGTAGCCAACAGTTACCAGCGCCGTACAAACGACTTATTGACGAGATCAAGCAAAACTAACTACGAGAGAACGACTGGAGAACTGACAATTTGACTAACAATGGACGACTGTTAAACTGTGACAAAAGACGGATCGAAACGCACCAATTACTGATTACTAGTCTTCATAGCCAATAACCTCACGGCTTAACTGACCGACGACCAATAACATCGCGCTGTAATTGACCAATCAGATCAATAACCAGAGTATAACACCATCAACTGACGTGATGCAACTCACTTTGACTCTGAAGATGACTACCGCACAGGTTGTCGAAACGCCAGTTACTGTCAACATCAACAGTCATATTCAGGACTACGTTCACCCGGACGATCAAACTCAACCTACTTTTGATAATTTTCTCATATAAAAAATGATAAATTTACGTTGCTTACTGCTTTTACGTGTGTCTCATCACAATGACCACCGATTTTTGGCCGTCTATTATACACTACCCCCTTACAGGGAGGAGGAGGGCGACATCTACTATTCGGAGAATATTTGTGGAGCTGGACAAACCTTGACGTGCACTATCGAAGATGAACTTAACATCGATGGATCGATGTAGGTAAGCATGTTTTAGCTAGGTTTTTAAATTAGAAATTATTTTGAATGAATAATAAAACAATTAATGAATTCGGCTTTCGTATCTTATGAAGAATTATGGAGATCTAGGAGGGTGTTATCCGCCTTGGCCTACACCCTCCTCGATCTCCATAATTCTTCATATGATACTCAGCCTCACTCATTAATTGTTCATTAAAAATACTTCTGGTGGATTCGTTGATCACTGATAAGAATCTAGGTTCCGAAGGGTTTTATAAAGTAGTGAATTGTTATGAATAAACAAGGCAGACCAATAAAACCACCGATTTTTGGCTGTCTATATACATACTACCCCCTTACAGTGACCCATTGACGCAAAATGTCGCTTGTGTTTTCAGGCTGTAATAACCCTCTAATGATAGGTTATTCAAAAAATTGAAAACAAAATGGGGCTTCGACTTTCATTTAATCTTTGTATGAATAATGATTTAAAAAATAAAAGTCACCTTGGTGTTTAAAACAATAAACCATCACTTATATCCATCACTGGTGCTCCATTACCATAAAACATAAAATATATTTATGCATTGGGTCTTCTATTTTAAAATGTGTTGATAGTAAAACTGCATCGATATCTTACAGGATAAAAGGTACTCATAGAAACACTTAAAATATCCATGGACAGTGTCAGTTTATTCGTGTTAATTCAAGAAGAAGAAAAGTTTTCTATAGAAGCATTGTTCGAGTTGTCGTCTTTTCGTATAGAATCATCACTTTTCTTCTTATTCTGTTGCTCCGTTAAACTTTCTTCATATTTTTTTCCGGCTCCAACAGCCAGTGCGGCGAGTGGTAGACTCCGAATGGTGGAAGCAGTGTTCGTTTGAGTAGTCTTCTGAAAGCATGTTCGAATGGCCATCTTGAAATCCGGCTTAAGAAAAGCGTACATAAGCGGGTTAACTAACGAACTCGTCGCTATGGTAAAAAATGAAACAATAGACAAGGAATAAGGAATGATGTCAAGTCGATTTATGATGTCTGCGGTTGTTATGTAAATTATTGGTAGCCAGCAGAGAATAAAGGCTGAGGCAACTATCAAAAACACTTTGGCCACTTTGTAATCGGATGAAAGTCGTTTACGTTCACTTTTATGAACTCTTAAAGAAGATTCAATACTTTTTTTCATCCTTAAACTCCGGCGCACTTGCTTGAACATTTTTACATAGGCAAAAACGATGAAAATGTAGGGAACAACAATTCCAAAGAACTGCAGGCAAACCATGTACGCTTTGTGTATTTTGAGGTCAGGGTTTGTGTCCCAAAACAATGGAAGTAAAGTGTATACGGCTGGGATCAGCCACGAAAGTAGCAGAGCTCTTTTGAGCATCTTTGGTGCCCGATACGGAGATTCCAGTGGCTTTATGATAGCGGTATAACGATCATACGTTACCGCGCATAGATTGGCAACACCTGATAGTAGTATCATAGAGACCACGTAACTTGTCACTGAAGATGTTGGTAATACGAGGTACAAGGGAAGTAACACTCCTCCAGTCAGTATGTCGGAGACAGCAAGGGATACCATTAACCAGTTTGTGTTCGTTCGAAGTGCTTTTCTCAAGTACACCAACAGGCAGACACAAAAGTTTGATATAACGATGAGAACTGACAAAATACTCAGCGAAGCCACCACGTAGATATTCTGCCCCGTTCCGGCCATGCTTCTTCGCATTTAACCTTAAAAGCAGTTTTATATCTTTAGTTGCCGTCCTTTTGCTTTCACCTTGTCGTTTAACACAATTAACTGTTTAGCGCTTTCTCTCTCTTCTCAATCAGTCTTGATTAGTAGATGGTTTCACTGATAGGACGTCACTGGATCCATAGATAATAGTTCCCTGTTCTCTTCACGATGTTTTTGTCGTTGAATTTTGCTGTAAGCGTTAAAGGTTGACGTTGTTTTATTAATCCCACCGTGCGTCGAGCTGTCGTATGATGTAGTTGTTTTTACTCTGTTATGAATAACCTGTCGTGTTCCTGGAGAGCTTATTGCTATGATAATGCCGCTTTCACTTAGACCGAATTCCAATTTTATCTTTGGATTAATTAAACTTATGAAATTACTTTTATGGCTACAGAAGTTGCATTTTCAGTCGAAAATAACAATAGCAACAAAAAATTCTTCCAGAATTTCTGCATTAAAGATATTTTGGGTTACGATACCTTAAAGTTTTGTCACGTTTGTGCAATTTTTCGGTCCTTAAAACCAATTATTGTTCAATATACAATAAACATTGCGATAGGAAATGAATCTTAATTGCTTCTTCGAAAAGACACCGATCAAGAACTTAGTGGTGCTAGGCATATAAACACGAGATAATATTTACTTTCTTGACGAATGATTTGAAATACGCTAAGGAGCAATTAAGATTCATTAAAGTCATACAAAGCCATCTTCAGCTGGAATGAGCTTCAACAGCAAGTAGATTATTGCCGTCACATCTAAGCCAAGGTTACTTTGCCTCAGTCGACCAATGGATCGCGTTGACCTGCTGTAAAGTTGTAATAATAATTAAAATCTCTTAAAACTATTTTCTTTATCTTTTAGATGTCTTTTTCTGGGAAAGTGGTTTCTGTGTGTAAAATTAGATTGAACTATTTGTTTTAAGATTGAGGGTTTTTGCTGAAAACAAAGTCCCGATAATAACAGTAAGCGCCCAATTGTACCTGACGTACTATTTCAGTGTAGTCATTTTGAGAATAATTAAAAACTTTTGAACACAGAATACAGCAGTCGTCCATTCCGACTAGAGAAAGGTACTAATTTGTAAAAACGTCAAAAGATCCTTTTCATTGGGATTTTTAGTGCGTCGACAAAGACACTGGAAAGCTAATACAGTTTGTCAGTGAGCCTTTTCTTAAGAAAGCTAACCCGATTTTGCTTATGGTGCTCGATTTTGAAGGATCTCTGGTTGGTAGCCTGGAGACTGACATTTAATAAAATTTAATATAGAAATCTAATTCATTCGCAAAAATTAATCTTACAACCCTTTTTTTTTCACCACCAACGGTGCTCTTTATAACAACTGTGTATTAAAAAAGAAAATTAACAAAATGTCGTCTCAACTTGGACTACCTCGCGAGCGAATTAAGAAAACATCGACAGTCACTTAAATTTCAAATCACAAGAATTAGGTGGTCGCAGAGAATCGGTTTTCTTGCTATATTCAAAAATATCCTCATGTCTTCACCTTTTCTGCGGGTAATTAGTCAAAAGCCGAAATATCACTTCTTTTATTTATTCAATAAGTCTGTGATTGTTGTGCGGATGTAGTAATTTCCAGAGCGGTGGTCAATGTTTGCAAAACAAATATGGTAATATGGGGAAACGTGACTAACAACGGGCAAGAATCAAATATTAATTTTGTTTTTTTTGTTCGATATTATGGATGTACGGAATTGTACTTCGTTCTCAAACGTGGTCGGAAGCAAGTTAAGTTGACATTAGTCTGATGACCTAAAGTTTACACTTAAATGAATGATTTAGGTTGATAGTTCCTCGGTAAATCAATTTCCATTATTTGTCTTAAGTTATTTTTATGTAGAATTTTTATTTGATTTATCCGCTTTAACAAGAGTTGACTTGTAAATCTTAGTCATAAAAGAAGACAATTTTGGAGTAAAGTGACTCTTACATTGAACTTCATTCTAAGTTTTGCACTCGACAAAAGAACTGTGCGTTCTTACTCCCGTAAATGCGTGGAATTGTAAAAAGGTTTAGGAATTAAAAGAAAGTCTTGAACGGACCTGGAAACGAGAGGACGATAAAAAACTAGTTTACACATAGACTGGGAACTAAGTGTATCCCAGATTCACTTACTTCCAGGTGCCAAGTTGTGAAAGACAACATTTTATTTGCATTGTTTATCGCTTGCGTTATTTTCTACAACAAGAACTCGTAATTGAGCAGTTATATATCTAGTCGGATTTTTGAGAGCTTCTCCGCTCTTAAATAAACTAGTAAGTCCTTTTTCCTTTTTTTCAGTTTTGTATGCTCTCTAAATCAAGCCTGTACATTTACATTTTCAGAATGAGTCGTTTAGTACACCGCAAATTCAGTGCAAATATGTATTTAAGTTTTTTTTAGTTTTTGAATCCCTTCTCTCGTGGCCATTAATAAATAGGATGTATAATAAGGCGTTGATGTTGTTTACTCCCAACACCCTTTTAATCGGACTTGTTTATTGTTGGTAAAATACGTTCAGTAAAGTGGACCAAATTTAATAATCATTATTATTCGTGCAAATATTTCCCCAATTCTGATTGGCTAAAAGCACACGCATTATTCACCTTAACCAGTTACTGATGACCAAATTTGGAAGAATTTTGTGTTTAACGAGGAAATGACGTCAAAAATGAAGCCTTCTACAGGTTAATGAACCGTTAACCGAGAAGACCTGGGGACGAGGATGAGTTGTTTTGGTTGTGAAAACAAAATAGCCGACACTTTACTCTAATCAAGAGTAAGAACTACAGCTGGAACTAGGCGAAGTAATAGCAAAAACAGCAAGGAGACAACTCGGAGGCCAGGCGACATCTACTATTCGGAGAATTTGCGGAGCTGGACAAACCTGAACGTACACTATCGAAGATGAACTTAACAACGATGGATCGATGGAAGAAATTATTTTGAATGAATAAGAAAAGGATTATTGAATTCGGCTTTCCTATCTTATGAAGAATTATGGAGATCTCGGAGGGTGTTATCCGCCTCGGCCTACGGCCTCGACGTATAACACCCTCATCGATCTCCAAGATTCTTCATAAGATACTCAGGGTGCGTTCGATTGGGAAATCTGGATTTAGATTTTAAAATCCGGATTTCGGATTTGCAATCGAACGCGAAATCCGAAAACAGATTTCAACGCAGCAATATTTGTTTTTGGATGTTCCCTTTTACCGTTCGATTGGGAAATCCGAAAAAGGGTTTGAAAAACTGTCCTTAGGAACAGTGGTCTTGCATGCACACGCATAGTTAGTAAAAAGAACCAAGAACAAGAAGTCCAAAGACTACTGCAAAGCTGATTTAAAACAACGTATATTGTTTTTTGTAACAATATTTCGGCTGGCCAAACCAGCCTTCTTCAGGTTTACAGATGTTACTGAACTTATGTAGCAATCACAATATTATATAAATGGAGAATTACGCAATAAAAGGGATAGGCGGAAATGACGTACAACATAAAGACTGGAAAGGAAAAATACTAAGGATATGGATTAAAATAATTCGTCACGGCGGTTTAGGCCATGAGGTTCAAGAGTCATGGCCTTATCTATCAAATGCGACTCCCTGGCCTTACGAACTGAGTCACGTGAAGAATGAATTTTCTCTAGTGGGATTAACTGCATGT
Source organism: Porites divaricata (assembly GCA_038088405.1). NCBI lineage: Eukaryota > Metazoa > Cnidaria > Anthozoa > Scleractinia > Poritidae > Porites > Porites divaricata. Next base: position 22,452,922 of record JBBMOI010000002.1, read on the forward strand.
CAGTATGAGAATGGTTAGAGTGAGAGAGAAAGTGTTCAGAAACAGTAGTGGGTTTAGATTTAATGTTAGTTTTGTCGACTGCACGTCTGTGTTCGTTAAATCTGTCCTTGAGACGTCGCTTAGTTTCACCTATATATTGTAAATTACAACGGTTACATTGAACCATGTAGATCACATTTTTAGTGTTACAAGTAATGTGTGAAGTGATGGAGCGTGTTTCACCTGTAGCGTAAAAGGTATAACTTGTGAGGCCGTTAGTAATGTATGCACAAGTGGCACAATTCTGTCCACAACGGAAGGAGCCTGGCGGAAAATGATTGGTGGAGATAACGGGTAGTTGTGCTTTAACTAAAAGGTCACGAAGATTAGAGCTACGTCTGTAAGCAACGAAAGGCGGTTGCTTAAAGACGTCTTTGCAACGGTTAGAGGAGTGTAAGATGTTAAAATGTTTGCGTAGGATATTAGAAATGCGTGGAAGTGCGGGGTTATACGTGACAATAAATGGTACAACATCGTTAGAAGCTTTGGGTTTAGTTTGTAACGCGTTAGTACGAGAAATATTATCAGCGCGTAGAAACTGTTTTTCTAGGAAATTACTATTATAACCACGAGCAAGGAGATATGTTTTAAGTTCATTAATGCGATGTTTAAACTTAGCGTCTGTAGAGCAGATACGGCGGAGGCGGAGGGCTAAGCTGAACGGAATGGCTTTCTTAGTGTGGTGAGGATGGCATGATGAGCTGAGAAGGTGCTGATGTTTATCCGTGGGTTTAGTAAATAGATCAGTTTCAACTATACCGTTATGCAGAGATACCATGACGTCGAGAAAAGGAACGTTAGTAAGTGAGTGAGAGCTAGTGAACTTAATAGTGGGTTGAATGTTATTGAGATAATCGACGAATATTTTCAAACGATCCGAACCTTCTGTCCAGATCATGAAAATATCATCGATATATCTCCACCATGTGTGAGGCTGCCAAGGGGCGTTAGTGAGAGCGGTGGTTTCGAACATACCAAGAAAAAGGTTAGCAAAGAAGGAGCCATTTTAGTACCCATAGCAGTGCCATGGATTTGAAGATAATGCTGTTGGTTAAATGTGAAATTATTCATGGTGAGAATCATGCGTAAGAGATCACATAGTGTCTCTGTAGGGATGTGTTTGTTAGGGCGGGTATCAAGAAAATGACGGCATGCATCAATTCCTTGATTGTGTGGAATGTTGGTGTAGAGCGATGACACATCAAGAGTTACAAGAATAGCGAGGTTAGGTAGGTTACCGAGGTTAGAAAGTTTATTAAGGAAGTCAGTAGTGTCTTTGATGTGTGAATCCAAGGTAGAGACGAGAGGGTTAATGTAGTAGTCAACAAATTGTGAAATGCGTTCAGTAGGGTGGCTGTTAGATGAAACTATGGGGCGTCCAGGATTTCCCGTTTTATGTATTTTAGGTAGTATGTAAAAACGTCCAGGTTTCACGTTTTTTGCAGCTAATTTAATCCTAGTAAAAAGAAGACCGCTGTTCACGAGAACAGTTTTGCAAATCTTTTTTCGGATTTCCCAATCGAACGACAAAATAGGAAATCCAAAAAATCCGGATTTGGATTTCTTAATTGAAATCCACGCTGAGGACGGATTTCTCGGAGGTGAAATCCTTTTTCGGATTTCGCGTTTGATTGGGAAATCCAGATTTAGATTTTCAAAATCTAAATCCGGAAATCTAAATCCGGATTTCCCAATCGAACGCACCCTCAGCCTCATTCATTAATTGTTCATTAAAAATACTTCTGAAAAACGTTTTCCCATAATTATGTTGTCATCTGTTTCTACGAAAGGTTGTCATGAGGAATATATATTCAGCTAACGGGTTACGTCCACTCCTTCACGTAAGCCGGGGTGAAATTTCGCATGTCAAACCCGCGCGCGTTTTGGCGGTAAATTAGATGGCCACCCGGACTTTTAGAGACAAAAAACAACAACAATGCCGAGCCTTCTTTCCGACTAAATTTTAATGCCTACACTGACGTGAATAACAGGTAAAGAGCTAGAGCGAGAGATAAAAAACACATAAGACGAATTTCGTTGGAAGAAAAACATGAAAAACCTGAAAAGCCGCGTCAAAAGATGAGAAATGCCAGTGGCTATCAAAGCGAAAACGAGCAGTAGTAGGAAAAAAAGCAAACAGGAACACATACGACATTTTCTCCATAGGGCGTGTAACAGTAGAAAGTTTGTAGTCGTGCAAAACAACTGGTCGATGACGTTGTATATATTTTAACGTTTTAAGTTTTGTTATATTCATAGGACTTAATCATTATCTTTTATTATACTCACTATTGTAAGATTCTGTTATATTATATTATATATTATATTGTAAATACACAATTCAGCTTAGTAGCTGCAAGCTTTTTACAAATAAACTATCTATTTATCTATCTATCTAACTGGAAAGAAATGTGGAAGAAAATGCTGCACGTGTAAACTTGTTTTGTTTTTGTTAATTAGACCTATTGATTTAATTTTTTCTTTGAACGAGAGTTTCGCTTTTAGCCCGGGCTAAATCTATATATTAATCACTCTTAGTGTGCATAACTAAGGTATCTGGAACAGCTTTACACGTGTAGAAAATTAACATGTACGAGCTATGTGAAGAATAGATGTACCAGGAGACAATGACTGATTTAAAGTGGCTCGAGTGGATTTTTTGGGGGTTATACCTCCAAGTTTGAGCATTAACTACGTCGCCATGAGTAAAGATATGGAAAAAAGATTACCACAACTGTATTATATAAAGATGAAATTTCTTATGATTTGGGTTTTATCGCAATCGGAGTCGCCATGGCAACGTAACGACGCCATTACGTTTTTTATTTATCTTTGTGTTTCTCTGTACCAGGAGGTTTTTTGAGAAATCGGTTAAGGGAGTATGTATCTGCTATAATTGCCTCAATTATGGCAAAGTTTGAACAAATTCTATCAGAGCGTTTTCGAAATATTTTGAAACGAAGTTTTAATCATCATAAAAACAGCGAAATAGCATGCTATCCAAACAATTAGCTAATTTTTTAAGAAAATGATAAACTTTGGAAACGCGGCTTCATCTCATAGTAGTTTGATTCCATGGAAAATCTCCTACAAAAAATGAAGGGAATTGCTCTGGGCGATCGCGAGTAAGAAAAATTTTATTAACTTGCATTCAGCTGCTTTTGTTACAGTTTTTGCTTGTAATTTGGTCCACGCCTACAAATTTCGCATTTTTCAAAAAACCGCTTGATAACTTTTTTTATAAATTTGATAATCTTGAGATCAGTTGTCAATAAATATACCCTGCAAGTTTCAAGAACATTGAAAACAGGGAAGGCTTTCAAATAGGACCTCAAATATGACCAATTTTTCCCCCAGAATTTGTGTCTACAAGCTAGCGCCCTCATTATTCACTGGCATTGTTTTCGAGTTTCATATGCACGTGCACATTTAGCAAAAAGCAGTAAATTTGCATCAAAAAGAACTCTCGATTACTTTCGGAAGAAATATCCGGAATATGCTAATAATTGGCTTGTGTCACAGATAGAAGTGATGGCCGAAACGGTGAACGCCACGGCTCATCATGTAGGATGCAACACTTAATTATCTTACTCGGGTTATTACATCACAGAAACTCTTACAAAGAGTTGCTGCGATGTTATAATATATCACTAATTTCTTTACCCGGTTATTACCATGTTCCGGAGATTTAACCGAGGGTCCTTTTTGATGCAAATTCTATCTTTTTGCTAAATTTGCACGTGCATATGAAACTTGAAAACAACGCCAGTGAATAATGTTCAAACATGAATGTTTGTTCAAACTTTGCCATAATTGAGGCAATTATGGCAGTTACATACTCCCTTAAGCGATTTCTCAAAAAACCTCCTGGTACAGAGAAACCCAAAGATAAATAAAAAACGTAATGGTGTCGTTACGTTGCCATGGCGACTCCGATTGCAATAAAACCCAAATCATAAGAAATTTTCATCCTTATATAATACAGTTGTGGTAATCTTTTTTCCATATCTTTACTCATAGGGACCTAATTAATGCTCAAACTTGGGAGGTATCCCCCCTAAAAAATCCAGTCGAGCCACCTTAAGGCCTGTTTACATGCAGGTTGGGGACCCCAGGTAGGTGAGCTAGCCAACCTGTCCATATATTCTCTGATTTTAATTTGATCACGTTTACATTATAGGTGGGGTGACCCGCCAAATGTTACCACACTTATCTGGGGTCCCCCCATCCTCGGAGACCCAGGGGCAGTCAGTCGGGACGATACAATGTTCGTGGTGAAAGTTTACTGTAAGATCGAGACTAGCCTCTGGGCACTTTCTCTCACCGAACCAGTTCCAGAAGCGTTTGGATTGCCTGCTTCTGATTGGCCAGAAAAAACTTTTCTGGCCAATCAACGAAGAGAAGCAGCTGGGTGACTCTCGTGTTTCTTTACACGACGTAGTTTTCCTCATCGATCGTCATAGTTGCGTAGCGCGTTCAACGGGGAAAGTTTCCCGAGGAAAGTTTCAGAACAGAATGCTAACAACCCGGACAAAGTACAAGTTTTAGCACGGCTACAAGAAACAAACACTCTCCGATTAATTTTTAGGGCGGATCTTTCGAAGGTATCGTAAATTTTTATTGCTGATACGATACGCGATGCATGACTTTCACTTTCCACACCTTTGCTCACATTGTCTAGTATACAACGCCGCCAAGGTTACATTTTAGATGTCGTTGCACGACTTCTGAAACTTTCTACAGCGTGAAAATTTCATTTGCACGGGCCACGCAACTACGTCGAGTGATCGTGGGAATTGCCGTGCACGCACCCTTCGTCTTGCTTTTGCGCCAAACTCTTTTCGAGCTTGAAGAGAGCTTGTCTTTGTTTCCTGTGGTACAGTTAAAAGCGGAGCAAAAATTTATTATTGAGGAGATTGTGGGGAGAAGAGATGTTTTCAGGTAATTGATAGAAGAGTGTAACCTTCCAAATGTTGCCTATAAGCAAGGGGCTTTTGAAATCGTTTTAATCACTATAACCAATTTATTGGTAGGGAATTCATAACCTTAAAAACGATAGAGGTTATGAATTCCCTAGCAATCCATTGGTTATAGTGGTTTCACCTCTCATGCCAATTGTTGAGGACAAGGTAGAGTACCCGAGGTCACTAGGAATTCAGGCCGCTTACTTCTAAGGGGAAAGCAAAACTAAAGATCAAGAAATATTGAATGGATAGGGAGCGTTTTCTTTGTTGTACGGAAGCCTAGAATCATTACCTGAGGACAAGAAATTCAGGGCAATGTTCTCTAAGGAGTTTTACCAGAAAAATACGGTTGCAGTTGTTTGTGATGAGCTACATACAGCTGTTCATTGGTAAGTATGCTGATTTATTTACTGGGAAGGGTGCTACACTGGATTCCCTGTGGGGAGTCCTGAAGGGATAAAATGGGATGTTCTTGCTATGGCAGGGGGATTCTATCACTGAGAATGGGAAAAAAATGTAAAAAAAAAGGGAATTGAATGACGGTTAAACAGTTTTTTATTCCACTTAACAGTAGATCTGGCTTTTATTCAAGGATACTCAGTAATCTTATGTCTAAAAGGTGACAGACACTTCACAAGAATTATCATGGTTTTTGTCACCATTTATTGACATTGAAAGCTGATGAAGTAAGCCTTGTGACTGCTGAAGATAGAGTGCAACTGAACATTTACATATTAATTTATAAATGGAAAAACATCCCATAATACAGAGCCACAGATGTCATTACATTAGTTTTATTTTTAAGCTGTTGAGATTTTCTTTTACTTCATCGTTATTGGAGTTCACATGTGTACTATAAATTATATACTGCTGTGTTATGTAAATACTAGGGAGCTGTAATATTTATTTTATTTTAATTTGTTAATAAACATTTACACTGGGGTATTCATTGGTGATTCTTTCTGTCCCAAAGGCTTTGTTCTACTAGGTGGTACTTGAGTATATTTTTTGAAAACTGTCTTGAAAAATGGGGTGTGCATTATATTCAGGTGCACATTATACACAAGTAAATATGGTATTCCTACACATACCATACAAAAACTGTCTTCCAACACTCTCTGGAAAAAACGAGAACTGTGCTGAAATTGTCACCTAGTGTTTTCAATAATTCTTAAGTCTTTCTTCTTTTGGATTTTATTAAGTGACTGTATAACCTGCAGAAGAGAAAAAATCCTTGCTTTTTTGATGACAGTACTGAAAATGGCAGAATCCTCCCAAGCCACTTATGTTGCGACATCTGTGCCAAAGACTGTCAGTTTGGGCAAGCAGTAATGTAAAGATGACACAAAAAGCATGACTCTTCTGATGTCTAAGGCAACAGAACCAACACCAGCAAATGCCAAAGTCAAAAATCTCGCGAGTCTGCTTAATGAGTGTCAAGGTGATCTGAGACAGGAATTTCAAGATTCAAATCTTCACTTCTTGTATTCTAGAATTTGTATTCTCTGATTGTTTACTACAGGAAACAATAATTGACAATTGTGATAAATTAGTTTCTGTGGAAAGTATTTTAGAGACACTGTGTGGAATGGTGACCATGCTATGAAGATTTTTAACTTTCTGAGGAGGGTATTAAAAGATTTAGAAATATTTATCAATGAAGAATGTTATTGTCAGATGAGGAGAATTATGATAGGGAAGTTATGAAATATCAAACAAATGCACCAAAGGAAAATTGTTAATATTGCAGCATTATTCTTTCAAAATATGTCCAATCTTGTACCACAAATTGCAAGGGAGTTAAAACAATCATCGCACTCTGGATGTGTTCGAGGGGGTCAGTAAGGGGAAACATCAAGCCAATCATAAATAAATAGTTTGATAGAAAATCCCATTTTATGTGAAATTACTTTATTACATGCATTTGAAAAATCGTATCTGATATTAAAAATTTGTCTCTTTTATATCACCCTTATTTCAATCACAGTGAAGATTAACCCATGTTTTCTTACATGTATGTTTAGTATGCCAGACACTCAGGTCCTTGAAATCAAGAGCTGAAATTGGATCTTTGGGAAGTTTCCCTATTCCTCGGTCTCTTCTCCCTGGAATTTCCTTAAGACCGTCCACTTCTTGTAAATTTTTAGTGACTACAAAAATATCTACATAGACATCCCACTCTTTCACGATTTCTAACCTCTATACCTACACGTGTCACACACTGCGCGTTTATCGCCCACCAAAACTTTTACACCCACCACTTTCTCAAACATTTTCGAAAACTCACCTACAACATTTCTTTTTCTTCGCTTATCTCTAAAAACAAACCCACACAGCCTGCAAAAATCGACCTCACTTAACACGTCAAGATTCAGCATATAACCGGACCGAGATTTCAAACTAAACAAAACGGCTGTATTAAAAAACGTACGGTAAAGGAGTTTGGCGCGTGCACTGCGGCTAGCCGGCAATTCCCACGATCACTCGACGTAGTTGCGTGGCCCGTGCAAATGAAATTTTCACGCTGTAGAAAGTTTCAGAAGTCGTGCAACGACATCTAAAATGTAACCTTGGCGTTGTATACTAGACAATGTGAGCAAAGGTGTGGAAAGTGAAAGTCATGCATCGCGTATCGTATCAGCAATAAAAATTTACGATACCTTCGAAAGATCCGCCCTAAAAATTAATCGGAGAGTGTTTGTTTCTTGTAGCCGTGCTAAAACTTGTACTTTTTCCGGGTTGTTAGCATTCTGTTCTGAAACTTTCCTCGGGAAACTTTCCCCGTTGAACGCGCTACGCAACTATGACGATCGATGAGGAAAACTACGTCGTGTAAAGAAACACGAGAGTCACCCAGCTGCTTCTCTTCGTTGATTGGCCAGAAAAGTTTTTTCTGGCCAATCAGAAGCAGGCAATCCAAACGCTTCTGGAACTGGTTCGGTAAGAGAAAGTGCCCAGGGGCTAGTCTCGATCTTACAGTAAACTTTCACCACGAACATTGTATCGTCCCGACTGACTGCCCCTGGGTCTCCGAGGATGGGGTCCCCCACCTCCTTGTAAACAGGCGCTAACTGAAGACCTGACTTAATATTTTATTACTAGCATACAGTTTTGTAACACCCTAAGTGTAGCAATTTTCAAATAAAATTAGCAGTGTCTGATAGATTGAATAGTATTACAAAACCCTTTGCATTAAATTCTAAAGTTCTGTTAGGCGATAATAGAGAATTTTGAGAATTTTTTTATGTATGCAACAACTAGGGAAAAAATAAAACACATCTGGTAGAGAGAATGGCCATTGCACTGATTGTACTTTAAAAGAGCTAGAAGAGCTAAAAAATGATGTTTTTTATTTTTTGGGGGGGGGGGGGGGGGGGTTCTAGTGAGAAGTATCATGGACCCTCAGGATCCGACTCGTATGACAAATATTTGAAATATTTTAGGGTATAAAATAAAACAGTAGGAGGAGTCGAGTAAAGGGTTGGCTTGACTGTTGACAATGTGTGGAAAACAACAACTGTCTCCTCAATTTCTTTGCTGTTTAAGACTCTTCGACAGTAAAAGAAGGTTTGAAATTGTTGGCGGCATGGCTTAACACGTTCGTGGTCGCCTTGTTATCTCCGGAAGTTAGAAGTAAATGAAAAATATATACTATAAACTTTAATTGTGATCGCCTGAAGGTTCATGACTCTCGATATGAAAAGCAAGCCCGTCCTACCCCGGGTTTTTTTTATCTTACTATCACATGACTTTGCTCGCCCCTCTACTAACTAAGGGCCTGAACATGCTGAAAGACGATTATCATTCTGCAGGGGAACATCATCTATTTGTCTTAAAGAGTCTAGGGAAAAATGATAACGAAACGTGACCCGTTGAAAGCCATTTTCAACAAGAATGTCACTGAAACTGTGGAAATTAAAAGCGCTACCAGGTATTTATTCATCCGTAAAAACGTTTTTTAGAAGCCGTGGTTTGTGCGTGAGAACTGTCATGCCGGCCTGCACAGTTCACAAAAAGTTCAGTCATATAGATTGCGTAATATCAGCTTTTCTACAGTACTTTGGAATCCTTTCGTTTATTCCTTCCTCGTGGAGAACAAACAAACAGACAAACAAACAAACAAACGACAAAGAAAAAACGACAACGACAACTATTAAACAGTAACCTATTACCACCCATTATTGCTCAGTTCCGACCCGAATAGTAACTCGATAAGATGCAATGCTCTGTATAAAAAACCGCTCTCATTGGACGAGTTATCTCGCAACACAAGAGAAAAGAAACTCATAGAATAATGGGTAACAAACGATAGCCTGAGCAAAGTTTGCCTCTTTTACCTATCAATGTCACAAAGGAAACTAATGATGTTCCAGTACAAGATCACTCATCGTATTCTGCCCACAAAAGATGACTAACTTGACTTTCCAACTATTCCTTACAGTGATCTATAGGACCCTATAGTTGCCCTTCTGAGATCCAATACTATTTGGCACTTTAACATGTAGAAACTAATGAAATAATTTTCCGACAATAATTTATAATTTAGAGGCTATAATTTAGAGTTTATAATTTAATGGTTAGAATTTCAAGTATCTCACTAAGGGGAAGAAAAACTGCAGCTTTCGAATTTGGACATTTTACATGGTTTCTTTCAGTCTTCTCGTCACCAGTTTGCCCTAAACTATATTGTCATTACAGAAAAATGCTATCTTTAAATCAACACCAGTCTTAAAAGTAAATTCCAGTTGGCGAATTGATACCTCTAGTTCGCGAGAAATTAAAATTAATTGAGACTAACTCGGGAGTCGAAGGAACAAGATAAATAAATAAAAATGGGATTTTTACAAAATATTTAGTTCCTTTCGGAATTTATATTCCTTTTCGTCTCCTCTTTGAAAGTAACGTAACTCAAAGGATAGAACAGATTTGCCAGTCCCATGGAACTCGTTATAGTACCACATTTGTGTTAATCGTTTTGTAGCCAGTTTAACTGCTAGTTTTGTATGTTTTTATCCTCTCTTGGTTGTAAGTAAGTGCACAAGTTAAACGATAAAGTACAGAAAAAATATATTAGGGTCTCATTAGGAGTTGTCTAAAAAAGTGGTTGTCTGTCTGTGTAGCCTTTGCCGCCTTACAAGCCGAGAAATGCTACCTCTGACCCAACTCTACCGAATGACTCAGGAGTGAGACGTGAATTATTTGAAATCCTACACTGGGGAATTCGAATGTATATTTACACTGACAAAAGAAGCTAATCTTAAGGTTTTGAAAAGATAAGAAATAAAACAGATGGAGTACAGGCCTTCAAAAATCTAACTTGTATGAAGAAATCAGTTATTCTGTAGTTTACAATTATCTTATCAATTTTTGTTTTCTCTGAGCATTAGATTGTTTGGGTCCATTGTTGTTAGCAAGAAGATGGGTCTCTGTTTTCATTATGTTGTATTAGAAAATTCTTTACTAAAAAAAAGAACTTGAGTATCTGCTAAATGTATTCAGTACTTCTAATTAAACACAAATATTTAGAATTTTTGTTCTAAACGTGGCGATGAAAGAGCAAGGGAGGAACCCTCGACCACCCACTAAAAAAACGTTAGGTCTTATCATCAACGAACCATACCGCGATTACGTCTAGGCAAGTCTGGGAAGATAAATGACCCTATTGAAGGCAATAAATTTAGATAGTAACTAAAATATTCGTAGATATTGGCGATGTTTTTCTCCAGGATGTGCCAATAACGCCCGCAGAAGTGCAAAATTGAATAAAATCATTTCCTGTACTTTTCTCAGACGTTGAAAGATTTGACGAAATTCTACGGTATTATTAACACTATCATATGTTGAAGTATCTCTAATTGATTCAACCAATTGATTAGAACTATCGTTTCTTTGCTTTCAGTTTTTTTTTGTTGGGTCAGTTCCAATAAACACACTTTGTAAAAACGGTTTTTATTTAACAAAATTAGCACCGATTACTAATTCGTAGTGTCAGTTTCAAGGTTAAGTGCACATGCGCTGTTGCCCATTTTCCCTCTGATGTCAGTTGCAATGAGCTGAGGTGATCATGTTTAATCCACCGTTTTATTGCATAACTCCTATCCCCTGATTTGTCTATATTTCCTCCACGATAACAAAACAGTGTGGTGACTATAATGAGTGCGGACATTAGGTTGGCAATAAAGTCTATTCAATCAATGCAACGTAACGTGACATATATGTGGGAAAGCTTTTAAAACAATATAATCAATAGACTCTTGAGGTAGCATTCTCATTTCAGCCAATGGAAAGAACTCAATTTTACACATCTGTTTCTTGACCGTGACTGCCAGTCTCTAACTTTTCTGCAACTGACGTCAAGTTTGTAAAAATATGGTTCTTTTGTTTGCGTTTTAGTGCCGCCTTTCGGAATAACTTTTTCAAGATGCGTCGAAAGTCCGGCTTAAAAAAGGAGTAGATTATCGGGTTAACCATGGACCCAAGTGCAATAGTAAACAGTGAAGAATGCTGTAGCCACAGCGGAGACAGTGGGTCTGCTAATTTTATGTCGTGTTTAACAGCAGCTAGAACACTTGTAAGATAAATGACTGGCAGCCAACTTAAGATAAAGGAGAATGCGATAACTGAAAACATTTTGGCAACTTTCGCCTCCGAAGACGGGTCTTTTGAGATTTTCTTGCCTGTTTTACTGTCCTCCCTCCGCCAGCTAAGACTGCTTTCTCTACGTATTCTTTGAACAATTAACCTCGCTTGTTGATAAATCTGGTAGTATGCCGTGAAGATAAAGATATATGGCACAATAACACATAGACCCTGCATCAAAAAAATGTAAATTCTGTGGGCAGAGAAATTCACGGTCGATAAGTTGTATACAAGAGGCATGATGGAGATGACCACTGGAAGTATCCAACAGGCAGCAATCAGCTTCGAAAAGTGTTTCGCCATGACAGTATGATAAATAAATGGCCTTTTTATTGCCAGATATCTGTCGAGAGTCACTGCACACTGATTCGCAACCCCAGTTAGCATAATTGCAGACACTATGTAATCTGTCCCATCGAACTGTACATCTGCAATGTACAATGGTAATACTAGAGCACCTGTGAGAATGTCTGACACAGCAAGGGACACCACTAATCCATTTGTGTAGGTGCGCAGGTTTGTGTACAAGTAAACTAGCAGGCACACACAGCTATTAGTCATCACAATGAGAACAAATAAGACCCCTAAAGGAACTGCTATATATATCGGACAACTCGGTTCCATTATTGGCAAAGTTTGTTTTTCTCTGACGGCGCTTCTCAGTCCAAGCTGAATCACGAATCTGGCGCTTGTAGAAGTTGTATAAAGACTCGTCACAAAAATTAGATGAAGTTCATACGGTCATTGTCAGGACGCTGTATCAGAGGCGTTTAAAAGATGCATTTTGTGGCCAACTTTCGACGACGTTTACTTTTCAAGTAAAAGGCTTTTATAGGCAGAGATGATTATAGGCTGAGTGAATCTTTTGAATGTCCCTCATTCCGCGAAGTTTCCGTGATAAATACATTATAAGCTACTTAGCGGAGTAATGGTAATACGGCGAACTATGAGAACGTGTTGACTGATCCGGAAATATTTTTTGGCCTTGACAGTTTCCCGCACAAGTACTTAAGAGGCATCAGTAAAATCTAAACTAGTGGCATTACCACAAAACCTTTGAAGTTCGGAATTTCGGATGCTTCTCGAATCCTTTCAGTGCGAACCTTTTTATGCAAAAATGCCTGTTTTTGCATAAAGCTGAGTTATTCAGTATACAATAACCCTTTTTGTAGGCACTATTAAATTATGACCGGTGATGAATTAATTGATGACAATAATTAGAAAATAATACAAAACGCTATTGTTTTGTTTTACATAATGAAAACCTTTTTGAAGGTTTATTTATTAAAACTGTTACCTAACTAAGTGCTGGTCGATGGATACTTGTTTTTCGCAAAAAGGTCAAAACAGTCCATGTAACTTGAAGTATGTCTTAATCATTACATTCCAGTTGCTAATGAAAAAGACATTGCGGCATACAGTAATGTATTTTCACTTAACAAAACGTATCTGCAGCCCAGTAAAATTACTAGTTATAAATCTCCTTTCTCTCATCTTCGCCTGAATTTTACCTTAATTGGATCTAGAACTGAGGATGAATTACTTTTCTTATAAATACCCACCAGGAAATGTGACCTGTAAAGAGCGACTTATATTTTCTAAAAACCACATATGTGTTAAACACGCGAGACCATTTCTGCCCCATATTTCTGTTTATGTTAAACATTTTTCTTGTTTATTGTATAAATTCCTTAATTAGCCCATTGGTTCTTAATCTGAGGAATGATATAGATTTGCTCAACATCTGAACTGTTGCTGATAAGTGAGCTATTGTTCCAAACGAATTTTTAAGCATGGGGTCTCCTTCAAGGAGATTTGCAGAAGTGAGATTAACGTAACAGGGCTTTGTAACGATCTAAGCCAACGTTGTCAATGAAGCAATCGTGAATTATATCCTATTTACTACCGTTAACTTCTTTACACAGTAAATGAGGAAAAACAAAATGTGTGAGAAAGCGGCTTCAGGGCAAGATTGATTTGTTTGTTGCTTTTAAAGACCACTGATATGATTGTCTTAAGTCCTAAAAGATGTAAAGAGGCCGATAATAAACAGAGGAATGATAATTGGCTTTCCTCTATAATAAACATTATCTTAAAATCATATCCACCTCATTCATCTTTTTTATCATTTCCTTTCAAAACCGCGCATAGCAAAAATTGCGTGTAACTTTTCCAGAGCGATACTTTCAGACTAAAATGAGTGGGCCATACTGAAAGTTAAAAGAGTGGGTTAAAACAACGAACCAAAATGTTGTTGCCGGCCTTTAAATAGCAAATGGTACCACTACTCGTTATAGCATCACGTTCTGTGGCTAATGCCGTGCAGCTTCAGAGTTTAGCAAGATAAATAAACTATGTGTTGCATGGTATTATATTCCGATAAATCAATCTTTAGTGGAAGAGCATTTTTGTCCAATAAGAACTTCTCAATCCTTATGAATAAGTTTAATGAAAAAATAAAATGTTCTATCACTTAGTGAAATATCTGACAATCAAATTTCCTCTGGCGATAATAACGTGTCACCTTGGTTTTTAACTTAAAAAAATATATCATTTTAATTGATGTTTTCATAATTCATTTCTGATGCTTTGGTAACACCGCCGGTATGAATTTTATTTACAAATGTAAGGTCACTGCACTTAAATAAAGCTTCATGTTGTTGCTTTGGCGCTGTATGCATGATGAAGACCATGGGACATTAGCTCTTTTGTTATCGCCAAGAGGTCTCTGATAGATAGAAATAGCTAGAAATGAGATAGTCAATTTCAAGCCTGGTGAATACACGAGAAAGATGACTTTTCAGTCAGTGACTCAGGCAGCTTGAAAAAAAACTGAGCACTCCCAATAGGGACACAGAAAATGAAAAAGATCCTTTTCAGCCCCAAGTGCCAATACAGCCCTGCAGGCCCTCCTGCATAAAGCCATTTGAGAACAACTTAAACCAAAACAGCCCAATTCAAAGGCTATTCCAGCCAAGGCTGGGGCCCATCAACAGCCCTTGGGTCCAAAGCAGCCCTAGGTAATTGGACAGTACTGGCCCTGATTTAAGGGAGCCAAATTAAATTAAAAAAGACGACTGTATTTTGATCAGCGAAACGGTCTCATTTTTAGGGCTAAAACAGGTCTGATTAACAGTGTATGATCTTCTGGTTACTAGCCCAAATGCTCCACTCCACCCTGCTTTTTTGATTTGTTCGGATGGAACAGGCGACAACCTAATTGTGAGAAAACCACAAACCACTCCAGGGTGCCTTCGTACCCTTACCTTTTAGATCAATCGATATGTAGAAAAAAACAAGAAGGCTGAAAATACAATAGTAGGTTTGCTTAAGTGTACATGTTACTTAAACTAATTCTTTTGGTTGGGATACCGATGCATGACTAAGGTACCAATTGTGGGAAACATGAGAACTAAACCAAAAAAATTCGGAAACAAGATTTCCGCTGTTTGTCTAGAATAGTAAATTGATGCAAGAAAGGTTAACTAACGAAAATTAATAACATGTGATACTGTACTTGAATTATCAGTATCTTGTCATTCGAAAAGGGCAAGCATTTCATACGTTTTTAGTCCCGTTTTCGGTGTACAGTTATTAAAAACAATTATCAAAAAAACACTGAAAAAAACACTGCAAGAGCTGATCAAACAACATGTACAGGTGTGGTCATTGAAATTAATTTTAAGACACGACCCATTTACTCACGATCACCACAACTCAATGGGGAGTAATCGAAATTAATTATCAAGAGAAACATATTTTCCGATCATAAAAGGTGATGGTGAATAGATTTTATTGCCTAGACCACAAGTATTGTTCTCACTTTTGCACCAGGGTATCACTCCTAATCATATGATTTAGAAGGAGGAACGGCCTTAATGTACGTTTTAACCCCGCGCGTGCAAACGTCTAGGATTCCTTTAATTTTACAGGGGAAGTAGGGGGCGTCTACTCGTCCACACGAAGGTTATGCACTTTCAGAAGTGTGTTATAAGAGATAATCGATACGATTAGGTGCACTGATAATCAAGACTCAGATAATCATATCATACTAAAGAATATGTGAATAACTCGCCGCAAATCTTATCAGTTTATCTTGCAGTCACATACAAACGTTGTGAGGGGTGTGTGTCTTTACGTACGAACCCCAAATATAGGTCATAAATGATATAAAGTAACAGTGAGTTTATCAAACATTCACGGACTCAAAGGAACGTAACTAAGCTTCAGTTAACCAAATGAAGATAACCGAGACATTAACGTTCAGACAGTAACCGGACTTTTGTCCTCTAGATAGCCCTTTCCAGTTTGTTTGGTGGGTTTTTGGTCGATGGAAGGAGGGCAAGTGAATTTAAAAGTTTTTATTTTGCTACAGTATAAATGCAATATCAATGTGATATCTTTTCCGTGTTCTGATGGCTACGGCTAAAAGTAACGCAGTGAGTCTTTCTTATCAATACTATCCATAATCCTTTTAGTCTTATCTACTGGTTGCTCATTCACACTCTATTTATATCATTGTTTACGGTTGATATTTCAGTTTAGCTCTTTATCTAGTTTTGCGACAAAATCCTTTTAAGCTTTCAGGAGACAAACTGGCAGCTTTTGAATCTTATTTACCAGTCACCCTTTCAAGCTCCATTTTATCGTTGTTTACAGTAAAACGGTCGTTTTATCTCTTTATCTAGTTTCTGTTGTTAGCTACGTGATCGGTGTTTTCGAGATGTGATTGTGGAATCTAGGAATACCAAAATCAGACGAAATGATGGTTAAAATACCTGGATACGTTAGCGACCGTGACCTAAAATTGGTTCAGAATTGATAAGAGGCCAAAGAAACGGTAGATAATCGTGCTACAAGGCATGGCCGCAATAATTGGAAAAACGCAAATACGCTGAATTGTCGCTGCCTCGCTCGACATAGAAAAATGAGGAAAAATGGTCTAGGGCAGGTTTATTTGAGGATACAAGATACATTACTTAGCTTGTTTTATTTCCGGCTACTTGTTTTTTGACACAATCGCTTTATTCCTCTAACGTGCTGAGAAAAATATGCCACTCAACCCATGAACACCTGCACGAAACAAGTCTTTCAGGGAACATATAGTGAAACATTAGTGATTGACCAAGCGAAAACTCAAACCATTTAGGATAAGAATTAAATGGCGAAATTAAATTTACAGTGGCTGAATAAATCGTTACTTTTTCATTCGCCCTCTTACCCAGGCCAGTTTGCACTATCCGAGTTACAAGAGGAGGCTTGGAACCGAGCGCGATAGTCCTGGGCGATAAGCTTGACAGGTGACAGCTCTAAGCCAGACGGTTCCTAACGCAGCAAATGGTGACAATGGAGAAAGTTAAAGGGGGGGGGATTTTAGCTATTAGCCTGTTAACGAAAGGGCTTTCTTTCGCTAATCAATTATATTCATATATTGAACATGTACCATCCACGTTTTGATACTGAGTACCTCGGTAAACCTCGGCTTCAGTTCCATGGTTCGGTGCTAGGTCGAATTACCATTAAAAACTGAAACATCAACTATTTAACTTCAGTTTTGGTTTATTTGTTTTTAAGCACAGCTGTGTTTTTCTCATTTTAGCGTTCTATTATATGATACAATTGATGTCTAATGTTTTTGACCGTGAGAACTGGACGCTGTGATGTAAGTTTAAGCTGATGGCGCGTCAGAAGCAGCGGAAACGTCGAACGCCTGAGGCATGGCTGGTTGATGATGTCATGGAAGCTCAACTTTATCATGATCTTAGACATGGTTTATTCCATCCTAAATATTCAATATTTTAAGATTGGAACAAGTTTACCTTTTTCAATCCAAGGAGCGTCAGCTTAGTTTCCGTTTTTTTTTCAAGCTATAGTGGCAATATAATCGTTAAAGATCTGGCGCATTACTATCATTAAAGGAACACCAGCTTTAAATGTATTTCTAGGTGTTTTAGGACATCTATATTTCAAGGTTTTCTGGGTGATAAAGCTCTGGGACCCTTGTCCCTTGTTAGTATGCTCTCCCTTACGGGCTGGATTAGCGCCCGGCTGTGCTCAGCGATCCCTCCAGTATGAGAATTTTTTATAAAATGGAGGGAGAAAGAGAAAAAAAGTTAGCGATGATACAAGTTTAAGAAATGAAAATGGTTTAAAAGGAGTAACAATTCAGATGAAAGTTATTAATAAACGTTAAGTGAAATGAGCCAGTTATTTGACTGAACGATCATTGCGTTGTAGCTGTATTTAACTTTTCCAAGGGATTTTAATTCTCTTGATGAGTAATTTCTTGGATATTGATTTTGTTGTAAAACTTAACGCTAAAAGGTCACGACGTTTCGACCTCTCCGAGGCCATTTTCAAGTGCGAGTAAAATATGAAATTAGCTTAAATATATTAAAATGGTAAAAACAGGAAAAAATGCGATAAAATATGTAAATATGTAAAAAAAAAGTAACAAAATATTCTACGGAAACAATTAAAAACAATTGAAGTAATTAAAACCGACCTAAACAAATAATTTTGCGCGGATGGAATCGCATTGTTTGTTTAGAGTTGGTTTCAGTTCTTTGATAAAAAACATTTCAAAAATAAGGCAATCAAACTTGCTCTGACACTTTTTTAAAATTTTAAAAAACTGCGCAATGTCATCTGGGGCTATATCGTGTTCCTCCTTGAGGTGATTTCCAATGGGCGATCCCTTGTGTTCTTCTCCCCGTCAAAAAGTCTTAGATTAAAGGGGCTGTGTCACGGCAGTCCCGTTCATTTTGATTAATTTTGCCAATTACTCGCCCTCAATCGCTATGGAACTTAAAGTAAGCAAAGAAATTACATGTAAATGACAAAATCAGAGATCTGAGACAAACAAATATGTCTCCTGGGCATTATTTTTGAAGTTGCAGCAGCAGGGATCAACTTTGAAAAACTGTTAGGCTGAACAGTTTTCAAAAACCCGAATTTCAATAGCTTTCAATCCGTTTCAATCTTCTTCAGTTTTGCCCATCCGTGGCATCTGTTGTTTTTGTTATATTACTTTAACCTTCCTTTAAAGTTTTAAGAGGTTATTTTTATGTTTCTCTTAATTTAACAGGCATTTTGTAATTTCCTAATTTGGCTGAATTCCGTGATACAGCTCCTTTAAATAACAAGAGAAAGAAATTAAAATAATTTGAACAGAACCCTAAGAAATAAACTACAGTAGGAAAAAACACCTGCAAAGAGTAATAGAGATTATTTCCAATCATAGAAGAACTCGGCCAAACCCTTGACTTTTTATCGGCTGAACTTATCTAAAAGGAGTAAAAACTATTGTTTAATATCTTTTTGACTGTGTCGGTACCACGAGCTGCCTGAGCCCTTTTCTTCAGCGTGGAAAGGAAAACTACTGACGATAAAAGCAAATTATGAGAATTTGTTTATGAACAAGACAGAGCGATGATAAATGATTTTACGATAAATGAGTTTAACAAATGATATGTTTTTAAAGGGATAGAAATTCAATTCAAAGATGACACATAAAAGAAATAATTTAAGTAAACGATCACTGCGTTGCAGCTGTATTTACCTTTGCCAAGAGATTTTAACCCCCCACGTGAGCAAAGTCTTAGATTAACTGACAATAGAAAAAATAAAAATAATTTGATCAGAGCGCTAGGTGATAAACTGCATTATACGCTGAATCATCTTAGTGTAAAGAGAGATAGAGATTCTTTCCAAAGA
The DNA here is from genome assembly GCA_038088405.1 of Porites divaricata. NCBI lineage: Eukaryota > Metazoa > Cnidaria > Anthozoa > Scleractinia > Poritidae > Porites > Porites divaricata. The sequence continues at coordinate 22,472,280 of JBBMOI010000002.1, forward strand.
CTCAGCCAAAAACTCTGACTTTAGGTAAGTAAAGGTAAAGGTAAGGTTTTAAATTAGGCGAAACTCATCTTTTTGTTTTAAAATAAAGTTTTAATTTTTGGTTGCAGATTTGACCAGAAATGACGCTATACCTGAAGTACTTGTCGCTTTTGTTGTACATGATTGCTTCATCTGAATGATGTCAACGCGAACAAGTGAGGAAGTGTACAAAAAAGTACCTAAAAGAGTTGGACGTGTTGCCCGGATCAGATATAAGCTCTCATTGTCAACGCTTGAAGGTGAATTGACTTTAAATGTAAGACCGTGTAATGCAAAATACAAGATCTTTGGTAGCATACTGTTTATAAAGTAATGAAGCTATTTTATAGACAAGTATAATTAGCGCGGCAATCAGCCCACTGTTCTGCAACTTTATAGATTGGTGTGTTTTACATGGGTGACACCTTAGGGACTTGCCCACTTTTTCCGCGCGTTGGGAGATCAGCACATTTGTCTGCCCATTTTTCTGCTGTCTCCGAGTAGTAGCCAGTTTACTTATTACTACAACTAACTGCAAGGGCGTTGCCAAGAAGATCAATGACGCTGGTGTGTCACAATCAACGCCTAAACTGTAGCCTTTTACCAGGCGGACTGAAAGCTCCCTCAGTGACTGACTGTCTTTGAATAAAACATTTGTCATTATCAACTGAGCTCATAAAGTCATTTTCAGGCCACTGGCTATCCTCCTTGTGCCATGTGTTAAATAAGTCCTAAATGTACTTATAAGCAGAACCAATTTTGATTAAAAAATAAATCATTCTAAGGCGAGTGTTTCTTTTATAGAAAGAGACGCTTGCCCACGTGGAGAATGATAAAAACTATTGCAGATGACAAAACATAATTATTTTACAAAAATAATTAATCCTGTGTTGGGCAGTTCAAACGCACTTGGCATTTATTTGCAAACATATTGCCATTCGAGGTGACTTCTCTCATAGCCCCGGTTGTCATTTCGTGAGCTATCCTCGTCAAAAGACCTGGAAAACCAACTGTAAATATGCACTGGAAGTTATATTTATTTAAATAAAGCAAATAGACAATGATGATGAAGATGACCTCTAGGCCAAGATATTAGCAACAATAGTTTGTGTGAACCTACAAACAACAAAGTTGACAAAAAGATGGTTTTCATCTCGAGGCGGTGAAAAGGCATACATTATATTGAGAAATGTATATTCAGAGCCAGGTAGATTCCACATCGATGCGTTACCATGGAGGTGAATTTAATATGAAATCACACGAATTCTGACATTTTTGCAACCGCCATTTTATATCCGGCTTCGTGTGGACGAGACCCCAAACCACTCTGAAGAGTGATTTCAAAAAGATGTGGTTTCGCTAAGCGGATTCACTGGTTTTGGGTGCACCAAAGGCTGATTCGTGCAAAAAAAAAATATGCGCTTTAAAAAATAGCTGGATTCCTGTTGACGTGGACAAATTATGTCTGAAGACAAAGCAATTTTTAATAAGTATTAATTGTGTCTTGTTACCACAGGATGCAGTAGGATGTCTTTGGTCGGACATGCCCAGCTGCACTGGTCAAGTGATAACCCAATGGAGAGCCTGGGTTCTGCAGCTTGCTTCGTTGGAGACTTTTCTTGGCATCTGTCCTGGAGATTATCTCAATCTACAACGGATGTATGACACCTTGCCCGAGGACTGTAAGAACACACTTTTTCATGCCCATTTTGTTATTTAGTATAATTTAGTGCCTTTCCTACTCTCCTAATTGACCACGATAGGCAATTTTACTTGCATCGTCCTAAGGAATCCCTTAAAGGCTGGAGAGAATGCACACCCCTTAGTGATTACACATTTATATGTGAGAGACTATAAGTTAAACAGAAAAATATTTGTTCATTTCTCCTATTCTCCCAGCAAAGTAAAAAGGAAAGACCTATAAGTGTTATTCTTTAAATGACATTAGTGAAATTCCATTAACACTTGCCAGATACAGACATAACAGTGCAGTCACTGGTATGAGCAACACAGCTTATATTAGCGACGTATGTCGGTACAGTGGAACTTCGACATGGTGAGGATCACTCAGTGTATGTTGCAAATGTAAACCAATCATTAATTCCTCAACTTGCTAACACGTTTTTGTTGTTTTGTGTCTAAACGTAGCGAAAATCGTTCACTATTACAACATTATGCAGAATGCTGGTAGGTTAGTATTTGATTCTTCTTTGTTATAAATCGGTTATCGTCGCGAGGCTCTGTGATTTATTTATTTCTTGTTATCATGCTTTAAAATGTTACAAAAGTAAAGGGAAATAAAATTTAAATCAAGGATAAAATTGAACCACAATGTACTGCTATTCCCCTCCGGAAACTATGAGAGGAAATTTTGGGGTCGTTTGGGTGGACAAGCATTACTTTTGACTTGTCAAGGTTGCCTTGAATACCATGCATCAACCAATCATAATTAACGCTTATCAATTAAAGCGATCCCACAAATCACTGCACCGAAAGCATTCTCCCTAGAATTTTTGAAATGGTGAAAATTAGCTGTCATCGCCTTAAGCCTACGCGGTAAGACCGCAAGGTTAGTGGGTAGCTGCTACTAAATACTTGACAACATATATAACTTTTTTTTGCAGATATAGCTGAAGTTGACAAAGCCTGTGCCAAAAATGTTCACATCACTTGCGGCAAGACGTTTGTCGAAGCTGTGAAGAATGACAAACTCATCTGTTCTGATGGCGCAGCTTGGATGAGATGTTACGAGGAGAATAATAATTGCGATGAAAAATCTTTGATTTACCGTTACACCTAGTATGTCAGTAAAGTGGAACCATATTTAGAGCAAGAATGCAGTAAAGCTGTTCATTGATAAAATGTTTGAAGATTAAGAATAAACCACCACAAAAGTGAAGTCCCTTATTTCCAAGTTTGTACTATTAGTTCAAAGTGCTAGAAAAATTAATAACGTTGATCTTTTTGTGTCGTTTACGTTGTAAAGTAACCAGCTCAGTCTGTATAGTCGTAACCAGTTGTGTCCTTAGCAACAATAGTAGTGGTATTGACCACTCCAGAAAGGTCAGCACTTTTGAACATCTGTCGAAAGGCCCTTGGACACCTTATGAAGTTTACACAACTTAGTATTCCTTATCGTTTTGGATTAGCCGGTTAACCACTGCGTTTTACAGATTAGGGTTGAGCACTGCCTTTACTGATTAGGGTTAAGTACTTTCTTTACTGATTGGGGTTAAGTACTGTTTCGAAACTGGTTAGGTTCCTTTTTTGGGTTGGGGTTGATGCTATGTGTACTTTAATCTACCTTGTGTAAACTTCATAAGGTGTCCAAGGGCCTCTCGACGGATGTTAACGAGTGCTGACCCTCCAGAAAATACCATAACATACCATAATGCTCTTTGTTTGTCACCCCTAAAATTTTGCATAAGCATTGTTTTCAGTTTCTCTTAGGGCCATTTTAACTCCCAAGAGAAACTGAAGACAATGGGTTATGCAATTTTTTGGGGTGACAAACAAAGAGCATTATGGTATGTTATGGTATTTTCTGGAGTGGTCAATAGGGATGTTTTGGGGCTTTTTACGGGCAGAAATCTAGTTAATGAGGGCAGGAATACATTAACACTGATGACACCATAATGTTTTGTCTTTATCTCATGAATAAAATAGGCAGGATTCTCATCATCTCCCATCTTTGTTACCCTTAAAAAAAATGGAAACAATAGAGTCACCCAGTAGCCTACACTGGCCTTTATTCATAAATAAAATGCACAGGCCGAATAAACCCCTTTTTTAGCTGAGGAATACATTAATACCGATGACGTCATAGCCTTTTGTCCTTATAAAGTGCGGACGAATCTCATTAAGATAAGGTCGTGTGCTATTTCTTAGTGGTTTTACCCATCTGACAGTTTTTCGGTAAATGTCTTGGTTTTCGATTCGTTGATTAGAAAATAAGAAACGTTTTCACTGGTTAATTCTTGGTGTTTGAGGAATAAACTCAAACTCTCCTGTGACTTACATTCACTGAACCTTAACTAATTATGCAAGTTGTATTTTCTGCCGCTTTCACTTTTCATCGTGCATATTAATGAGCGCGAAAGCAAACTACTTGTAGTTCTTTTTAACACCAAAGAAAATGTTTTACTTACCCCACTCTCCTCCTACTCCTCCACAATTAATTAATTATCTCTTTTTTCTTTTTATTTTCTCTCCACCACATCGACCCTACAGTTAACTTTTATCTCAACACAGCTTCGTGAATAGTGAAGCTATATACAATCACCACCACCACCGCCGCGTTTTCTATTTTTTTCCTCCACCACCACCACCACCACCACACAGCAGCTGACTACCGCCTTATTGCATCATTTCTGTGATTTTTTCAAAACGTTTGAGTCGTCTCAGGTAGAAGATAGCAGTGCAAATAAATAATTCACTTGAAGAATACAAGGGCACGTTTGATGAGCCTTGTGATGTCAACTGCGCTTTTTTTAAACACGTGAACTTGGTCCTTTCCTAAATTACAGCTGCAAAGAAAACAAAAAAAGTCGCTTCTTAAAACTTTCTTTGGAGTCTCATCCTTGCGTGGGCATGGAATAAATATTCCTCTAAAAAAGCGAGAAAAAATTATTGGGTGCCGTTTCAGTTGTGTCACAGCTCGTTATTGGCTGATCATGACACAATAACTGACCGCTTATTGGCTTATTCAAGCAAACAAGAACGTAAATGTCGGCTGTGTTTAGCAGACGTCCGTGGGGAGAAATGAATGCGTGGCGAACAAAAGCAAACCCCACAAGACGTCTGCGGGGAGGCTAATGTTTCTTAAGTATTAAACTTCTTTGTGTTAATCCGACATCCCTGCAGGCTGATAGTCAGTGAATAATTATCCTCAAAACATTCGAACTCGTACATTGAGTTTTAGCCAATTCCATGCTCAGCGTAACTGACCTGCTTACCCATGCCTTACATATCTTTAATCAGTACATGAGACTGCTATGCCGTTTTTGAAGCCTGATGTGACTAAGAAAAATAGAGAATTCTTTTTTCACTGTTTGTTTTGTTAGACTTGTTATTAACCTCCAATAACCTCATAGTTGACTTAGGTCTAAACGTTTAGACCCAAGTCAAATTTAGAAGGATTTGTATGGAGTCATCAGAGCATAACTGGGCTACTATCGCAAAGACAATTTGTCCCGAAATGCTAGTTTTTGGCTAGTTGGCCTCTTGGATATGGCTCTTTTCAGAATATCCTGACAAATCGCACAATTTCACAAATTAACACCTTAATCTTTTTTTTTTTTTTTTTTTGTATTTTAATGAATTTTTATTTTGTTATGTATTACATTTTTTTTACACACTGACTTATGAACACGTAGGAAAAATACAAAAAAACGGAAAGGAAAACTAAACATTTATACATCGCAGACTTGCAAAAATTACATACTTACAAAAAGAAATAAACAAAAAAAAACAAACAAACAAACAAACCCCAGTACCTTCTTTTCTATTTACATGAAAAAAAAAGAAAAGGTTAAAATAAAGAATAAAGATTAATAATTGAAGTAAGCGGAGAAGAGATCGTATGCTAATCAGGTTTATATTTGCTCCATTTCATATTGTGGGTCTCCAACTTATTGTTTGACTTAGCGATCATTGTCTCTATTAAGAAGACAGTATTAATTTTGGAATGAAGAACTCTAATGGAGGGAGAATATTTGTTCTGTCTACAAGAGTATAGAAATTGTTTTGCCAGTAATAAAATATGATTCACAAACATCTCTTCCTCACATCCAATAATACCAAACAGTATATCTTTGTCTGAAAGATTTTCAATCTTGACCTTATGATCAACAAGCCATTTTATAACCTCAGACCAGAAATTCTTAGTATAATGACAAGACAGGAAAAGATGTTCGAGGGATTCGTCCGATTCACCACACAAGGAGCACGCTGCAGATGGTATAATACTAATTCTGCATAAGAAGGTATTTGTCACAAGGCATCTATTTAGTAACACCTTACTCTTACCATATTTCATTTTTTACTATTCCTCCGCATTTACACTTAATCAGTTCCACAACCACGACGCCGAAGTGTACGCTCCGTAGCGTCTTGTTTCGGTTTGGAATCGAAGTCTTCTGGCCATGGAGTTCAAACAGAGAAAGCTTAAAACAGGGTGCCCACATTGCGTAGGTAATTTTCAGTATGGCACTAACTGACATTTCCTTTGGGAACCACTGACAACCCTTCACTAAAAAGTGAAAACAGCTGTTTAGATTCACCTAAAGTAGCATTTTTTCGACCTCAGTATAACACCATTTTGTCGAAATCGGTCAGATAAATTAAACGTTGAAGTACTCCCAACAATACACGTCACTGATTATTTAAATCACTTTGTCTTAGAAATCAAACAATATTTCCAATATTTCATTATCACAACGGCTCTGTTTGACATTTGAGAAACAATTAGTTTATAAATAGGGCGAGAAAACGGCCCGTTCTTCCGGCAAAAGGCTTAACTTTTGCAGTCGCTTTAATCCAAGCAAGACATTTTCAAGAAATTTTTGTTCCAGCCCAGTTTAAGGTACAATGTTATGAATAATTCACTTAAAATCCTTACAAGAGGAAGATCCCATAGAGATCATTATGTTACTCTTCTTAAAGGTTACTTTTAAAAGTTAAACTTGCCCCTTAGCAAACTTGCAACACAACTAGACGGACGAGTTCTTTGATAAAATTAGACCAGACGATCGTCAGTGCAGCGCCAACTTCTGTGAAGCTTCAAGGCATTTTAGCGTGAGATTTTAACTTGATTTGCTTTCTTGCCGCACAAGCTAAATGTATGTGTATAGTAGCAAGCACTAGAACCTTTTCGATTCAGTGTTTGCGGTACAACAAGGACAAAACGCGAAGTTGCTAAAACGGACAAATACAAGCACTTTTGTTAACATTAACAGGCCAAAAAAGGTAAGGCAAAAAAAAAAAAAAAAATGAAACAGAAGTAAATAATCTAAGGTTCGAGACATTCGTCCATAATTTTTTCCTACTTCAACTGAAAGTTTCCTAAACAGGAATTAACTGATATTTTTTAACATCTTTACGTCTTTGCACGTGCTGTAAAGCACACCGAAGATTTGTAATATTTATCTATCAACATGCAGTTGTTTTCAATGGAAACAAAATTGATATTAACTTTAACAGGTTCGTCTATTACCTTGACTAAACTAGACTTATCGGGTTGCCATAAAATGAAAACGAGAAAACGCCGTTTCATAATAATTACTTTTAAAGTTCGAAATACCGATTTTTCAAGGAAACCCGAGATTTATCGAGACGTTTATTAACCGAATGTTTAGAAAGGGCGTTATAAAAATATTTTTTATAAAAATTTTAATAACCTATGACAAGAACAAAATATTTGATTATATATGGGGTAAGTAAACAGAATGTTGACTGTGTTCTGATGAGATACAGCCAAAAAAATAATAATGATATATAGTAAAATAACTGATAAAAATAAAGATTGACTTTTTTTACCGACACCCCAACACAAAAATAAGCAATAAATTGGTATTAGACGGACTGCGTATACTAAAAGATCTTCTACGACTTACGAAGACTGAAGTGTCGACAAAGTAGGTATTAGAGATTTTATAAAAGCATAGGGAACTGAGGATCGTTTGCGGAATTTATCTTAAAATGATCACGAGACCATTTTCATTCTATTTATTTTTGTTGTTGTTCGTTTTTTTCGTTTTTAAAACATCAAAAGGAGTATTTATAAGTGGTTTATGAGGAACGTGAGTGAAAAATGTTTTTTTTCTTTCGACGGTTGCTCGATCGATTGTCGAGGTTTGTCCTAAACGTGATGCCTTTCCAAATGGAGAAATGGAGAAATAATGTTTATAAAGTAACTTATCATAGCTACATTTTAACGACTTCATTCTGTAGTTTTGTCGCCAGGTTTAAAGGGCCATCATGCATCTGGTGCATTCCACTTGTATGTTTCTTCTAATCCTCGCCTCCTTTATCTTGTTCTTGTCGGATGGAAAAAAGAGCTGCGAATCAGAGCTTCTTCAGAAATGCATTTCTCAGTACGTGGAACTTGTCAGGGGCAAACAGATGGATGGATCTAGCCAACAGCACTGCTCACGAGTGCAGGTAATTCGAGCTATTCTAGGACTTCGAGGATACCGTAAACTGTCGCTTATAACCCCCCCCCCCCCCCCCAATCACTTGTTTCATGCCAAACAGATTATCGTAGAAAGACAACTTCGTTAATGCAGGCACTTCATTATTATTTGTCTGCTGAAATAGACCTCTCCTTTTAAAGATAAAAAAACTTCTTCAGTTGACAGCATGTCGATGTTCCCAACGCTAGAGTCAGAGTGCACCGGATAGGATGAATTGTAGACGTCTACGACTATGTTGGCATCAAACGAGTTACGCAAAGAACTGTTTTGATTAAGCAGTAGTATAGATAGGGGCGATTTTTGACTCTTTCCGGGCATTTATTCCGTGGATTAACAGCTTTGTAAGAGTTAGCAATGTATAACTTGACGATGCTAATGCCATGTTGTACAGTTTCTTATGTCAGTTTCTTTCGAATAAAAGGTATCTTTTTTACTTTATTAATAACATGACCCGCTTAATACGGACACTTCATATTGCCCCTTAAGTGTCCGTATTAACAGGGTTTGTCTGTACATCCGATTATAAGCTTCCTGGATATTAGCCTACCTCTAGCTCCAATTATAAACCCGCCTCTGAATTCGATTTCTTACGACGTTCTAGAGCTTAAATTAAAAAACAGGAAATGCAAAAAGTATTTTGATCAGCACTGCTATACGTTTTTTCGAAGCGTCTTTTCTACTCCGGTTGACCGGTTATAAGCCCCTTTGTACACAGCCTACAAAATGCTGTGTATCTCCTAATGCAATCGAGCTTTTAAAAATTGTAAAGTGTGCGATAAAATAGGCAAAGAGACCTGTAATTTATTAAGGTCTCCTTTCGAGGGTTTACCATTGATTAACACCAAATTGTTTTCGACCAGATGGATGTGCGGAGCAAAAGGCAAAGAGAAAAGGAAGGCCAATCAAGCGAAAAAAAAAAAGGGACAAAAGATGCCGGGGTTAAAATTCGGAAAAAATACCTCCTCATCAAACTCTAGGTGCAGTGTAAAAAAAGTGCCTCGGCGGAAATGTTTACACAGTGATTTCACAGGTGACGAATTACTCCTTAATTTTGCCGTGAAATTTCAGTGATAATTTTCACATGTGAAATTACAAAATTGCCAGGGCAACCTTCCGTATACTCTGGGTGCCAGAGACTTTCCTAGCGCGGTTTCCGGTTTTTGTCAAGGCCACCGAAAATTCCCGCTGCACGCGAGAAAAACCTCTGGTACCCAGGGTACCTTCCGTACGCCTCAGTGTCAAAATAGCGACGAAGTTTTAAAATGTCATGAATGAAGATTCCAGGGCATAAAAAGACGATTTAGGAAACCTAAACACACAAAAGAGCACATCAAGAAGGATTCTAACAGGTATTTTGTCGAAAAACTCTGACTTGAGCCAAATTTAAGCTCTAAACGTTCGCGAGAGTGGAGGTCTCGATCAATACGATCCAGGATAAACATGTCCAAAATCCAAGATTGTTAACGTAATTCGTCACCCGTGATATTAATAGGTAATCAAATGGTATACTAGTGAAATTAGGGAATAGTTTCACTTGTGTTTTGTCCAAATCCTAATAATTAAAGGCTCGGGAAATTATAAGGATTTGGACTAAAAGCGCGTGAAATTATTCCCTAATTTCACTCCTCACCATTTGATTACACATACTAATTTTTAGGGAGTTATTATAACTCCAAAATGGAGTAAAAATGTTAGGTACAGGATAACCCCTTTTATGAGGTTACTGTAACTCCTGATTTAACATTTTTACTTCTGAAAAAGTCAGAGTTCTTTTATCTTCCAGTCTGGAATTAAAATAACTCCGAAAATGGGTTTTTTTTACTCCTTAAATGGATTGTTTTTACGCTTTTTTGAGTTAATTTAACCCTGAAAGGAGTAGAAATCTTAGGTACATTATTGCCGTAATTAGCCAGTGAACGACCCGCCGACATTTTTTGCCGCGTTTGTCCCTAGTACTAGAATCTTCCTAGCGAAAGCAGTTTACATGGTGCTAGGATCTTCCTACCTCTCAGCTAGGAAGATCCTAGTGCTAGGGACAATTACAGCCCTTTGCATGTAAACTGATTACAGAATACATATGGAGCTAGGGTGATCCGCCCTCTAGGATCTTCCTGGTACTAGAGCTTCCTCTCTCCATGTAAACAGCCCCTTATTTGAGGACTCCGCTTCCATCTGGGCTGAGTTCTTATTCAAAAGATTTACTAGGTTTTCATCGACACTCCTTTGAGACAAAGGTCTATAAGATTCTAGAGAGAAGACAAAATATGTTTTCCAAGAAATTAAGAACCTTGTGTACCTTTCTCTTCCTACAGGAAGTTTTGTCCTGCTTTGCAGAAAACCCGTCATGTAAGGGACAGTCAGTTAACCGTTTTCGCCTGTGGATTTTGAAAGAGGCGAAGCTTGAGGTCAAGCTTAATATCTGCCCTCAAATAAATCCAAAAAAGCTCGAAGAATCTGTCTCAAATACAGGTAAAATGGCTCTCACGTAAATTCGCTTGCTCTTCGTGTAATTGCATTTATAAGCTCTAAGCAGTCAAGAGAGAATAAAGTCGAAAGGGAAGCGATCATTATAAAATAATGATAATAATTACATATCCAATAGATCCCGGGTAAAGAAGGTCACACTACTGGAACATCTCATATCCTAAGAATGATACTGATACTCCATCAAATAGGCTTCCCCCTCATTCTACCTTAGGCCCTAAGAATGGGCTTAGTCATTACGTTGTGTTATGGCATAAAGTTAGATGAGATATTATTAATATTAATATTAATTTTTTTAATAATAATCCCTCGTTTTATTGATAACATACTAACTATTAAAAACCTATTTACAATTAATTAATTAATAATAATAGTAATAACAACATAATTTTTTGTGAATTGATACGTTTTCTCTTGGCAATTTTATTACCGGTTTTGACTTAAGGGAGCTGTGTCACGAAATTCAGCCAAATTGGGAAATTACAAAATGCTCGTTAAATTAAGAGAAATATGAAAATAACCGCTTAAAACTTTAAAGGAAGGTTAAAATAACATAACAGAAACAACTGATGCCACGGATGGGCAAAACTGAAGAAGATTAAAACGGATTGAAATTAGGGTTTTTGAAAACTGTTCAGCCCAACAGTTTTCAAAGTTGATCCCTGCTTCTTGCAACTTAAAAAATAATGCTCAGGAGACAAATTTGTTTGTCTTGGATCTCTCATTTTGTGATTTACCTTTATTTTCTTTGCTTACTTTAAGTTCTATAGCGATTGAGGGCGAGTAATTGGCAAAATAAAACAAAATGAACTGGACTGCCGTGACACAGCGCCTTTAATTTTCTTTTTGATTACTAAGAGAGCGAAGCCTTTAGGTTTATATCCCTTATCCACGTAAAATAAACTTGGTATTATCAAAACAATCTAAAATTCAACTAAAATCTTTTTCGCAGGTGAAGCTGAGGAGAACGAGATGGAAGAAGGTAAGAAGTTTTGCTGCAACGAAAGCTCTGCGGAGAAAAAAAGAAATCTTCTTTACACTCGTTATTCTTCATTTAGTAGAGATGGTTTGTTTACAGCGGAAAGTGCATTTAGCTCATCCAGGTAGTTTACAGGCACTCCACTCAAATAATTTGAAACAAGTAATCCAACAGAACATAAAGGATTAAAAACCCAACTAACAGGACGCAACCTTGGCTACTTATAAGCGTGGCCGAGGATTTGAACTCGAAAACAAATCCAACAACTGGCCAGAGCGGGAGTCGAACTGGAGACTCGTAAGCGTAGTAATGAATAATTATATGATACATAAATGGTATAAATCAATATGTCGGATAATAAAACATAACTTTCAAGACAATTTAAACTGCTCCTAGCGTTTTTTCTTTAATGTTTCAGTTGATGAAGATAAAGCCTGCGCCAGGGATGTTCACATCAAATGCAATGAACGGTTTTTGACGTTGATGACGCAATCTGGCGAAAGCATCTGTAGTGACGCAAAGGTTTGGTTTGACTGTTACAAGACTGAAAATCAGGAATGCAACTCAAAGCTAATTGACCAATACGCTAAATTTGTCGAAGAAACTTACAACAAGCTTGCAAGTCCTTGTCAAAGAGTCGAGTTGTAAAGAAATTGATCAGCATGTGAAAGCCAAGCTTAGCCATAATCGACGTACAAAATTTGATTTAGATGAAGAAATATTAGTCGAAAATAATAATTCCATTCACAGTTGCTTTGTCCTCTCAGTGAAACTTTTCACCCGGATATATATAGAGGTGTAATAAACTTCACAAAGAAAAAAGTCCAAGTTGTTTTTGATTTACCTTAACGGTTTTAATCATCTAGCCGAGAAAATACAAATATCTATCGAATTAGAGGTAGATTCGTTCTACCCACAGGCTGACATGTGTAATTTGAACAGCCAAAAATATAAGAACCTGGGACCTGATCAGCCTGGCAAAGAAAAATAGGTTCTTATACCAAAAAGAAATCACTCCAATTTTGATGGTCAAAATTCTGGATTTTATAGTTGTGTGAGAAACTTCGGACAAAAAATTATTATATAATATTTTTTCTTTGATTTACATGATTTGTTTGGATTTTCGCTAGAAATATGTTTTCCATTAACCATTATGTATTAGTAGTACAATATTTCTGCCAATGGTTACACTACGACAACCTCTGAAAAATAAGAACCTATTAAGAACCTAATCAGCCTGGATTGTGAAAAACTACCCTAAAATATAAGAACCTGTTCAACCTGACCTTGCAAATTCTAGGTTCTTATATGTAAGTTTCTGCTGTATATCAAGTAAGGTTTTGTGCTTTGACGACAGTAAATCTAAAATAGAATTAGATCTTTTCAATGTTCTTTAGTGTTATTGAGATCAAATTAACTTCCTTATTCCTCATTCCATTCGTTTATATCAATAGCTTACCAACAGTGGTGGAAAAGAGCCGTATGATCTTTTATGCGGATGATGCTGTGTTGATTTATTTTGCAACAACACCACTCTAGTTAAACAAGATTTTGCAACGTGATTTTAGCTTTATTTCAGACTGGTATACCTATAACAGGTTGACCCTTCATGTTAAAAAGACAAAGATAATGTTTGTAGGGAGCAAAACAATGCTGTTAAAATTTGAGGACTTTGATTTTTCTTTAGAGGGCGGGGGCGGAAATTGATTGTGTTTCTTCTTTTAAATACCTCGGCGTTATCCTGGGCCAAAAATGGAATTGGAAACTACATATTAGCAGCCTATCGAGGAAACTTGGCCATCGGCTGTCATTGTTAGATAGACGAACTCGCTTAGCTTATTTTAATGGCTTGGTGTTCCGCACTTGGATCATTGTGGATTATGCGGACACCATTTGGGGGCATCAGCCTGGCTTAACATCAGAAATGCAACAAATACAGGCTTTCCAAAATCATCAGTTTGCCAAGAAGGTCGCAGGTGGCAAATTTTCTTCAGCCAAGGCCCTGGCATCATTGAAATGGTTTCCACCTCATAGTAGGCGCTTTGGACATCGATGTCTTACAGTTCAGAATGAAATCAAGGGAGATGTTCCTGAACACTTTGAAATATTTAGGACCCCTTTAAGTCAGCTTCATAACTACAATACAAGGAACGGTTTCCTACCTAGACTTCCCAAGTAGCGAACGGAATTGGGAAGACGGACTACGTATTCTAGAGCTTTTAACGATTCGGCTACGTTTCCTATTGAACTTACAAGGCCAATGCCGGACATGATTTTTAAAAGAAATTTGAAAAGGCTTTTATGTAACTCTTTTTAGGTTAGCTTATGTAGATATTTTTAACGCAGTTCTTATATAATTTTTATGCTACTTACTTTTAATATTTCATTTTAGGATTTTTAATGTCATTTTAGTTTAAGCTAGTACCCTCCTGAACACCCGTATCTCGGATTCTAAATGGGTCAAACCCGTACTTTCTAAATTTAGAATCATGGGTGATAGCCGGGTAAGATGATCATCCGTGCCAGCTAACATGACAAAGGCTCCTATTATCCTGATTCTGACCAATCATCGTTTAGATTAGAATGAGGCGAGAGAAAATCATCATGGCGGAATGAATTGCTCCATCATCGACCGACTTTCCGCTGCGTGCCACCTTGTAGTTTGCTCCCTTACGAGGAACTTGCAGTAACAGAAAAGATTTACTCGTTTCCCCTTATTTTTCTCTTTCTTATCTTATCTAAGTTTCTGTCGTAGTTAAATGAAAATTGTTCAATTACATGACAGTGCGAACTTGTTTTGATTTTATTTTGGCACGCTATTCCACGCTGTCCTCGCAATATTATGAAACGCATTAAGCACGGGTCATTTAAAGCGACATTTATTGATAGAAGAGGGTCGAGAAGATAAGATATTTCTCTGTCCTTGAACCGGGCAAAAAATGAGGAAGCGATCAATAGCCTCAGTTCAGGTGCCTCGATGGAACCTTCTTTCAGCGCCTCATCAACGGTGAATGAGTATACTGTAACTGTGCCAGATTTCGATGGACCTGACGATTTTCAGCGTCACTCTAGATCTGTGACCGCTCATGAAAATCGCCGCGTTCAGGAGCAACTGAAATGGGAGGAATTGCGTGATAGACTTGTTTCCGTGACGTTCGAGGACTCGTTCCTTCCAAAGACAGCCTGCGTTTGGTTTCAGACATCTGCTGCTGCAGTGAGATGCAGATACTGCGGCCCCAAAACTCTGTTATGTTTGGAGTGCGCGAAAAAGCTTCACGTGAATATCAACAATTACCATGTTTTGGAGTTGTGGAAGGTACAGTTGTTGAACTTTAAACACCAGTGGTTTGTTAGTGAGCACATAATTATGCCATGTGGAAGCTATAATTGCTCAGTTTTGATTTCGTTATAGATTTCAGTTAGTCCTGGTACAGAAAAATTTCTTCAACAAAATTGTGGAGTTTTTATATTCCCGGCGACTGTGCGCCCCAAAGGAGGGTTTATTTCATGAAAAGATTTCTGTAGTCTTAACTTTCCAAAAAGAAAGGAGTTTGGCTTTTTTATAGAACGTAAATTAGAGTAACTCTATATACCTTTTTGCATTTCATGAACAGGATGGAATATTTGTGCCAATTTTCCCAAATCATGGCATTTTGAACCAAGGTCACCAGTGTAGCTCTGGGGAAATTCACATCATTAACTGCATAGATGAATTTGGTATGTCATGGTTAAACATGTGAATATTTTACTCTTTGCTATTGAGCATTGAGACATTTGAGATGATGTATTTTTGCACATGTGTATTGCTTCATTTATTCACATACTTCATACTGTATTTTTCTGTACTTCCTGTATTGTTCATAGGGACATTATTTTAAATGAAAAACCATTTGATCAATGCACATGTGCTAAGCTGTGAACCTGTCTCTTTGATGATACTTTACAGTTATGAGGAAGGTGCAATATGTTGGGAGTCACAGAAACCATAATGTGTTTAGGTATATGTTTTAGTTTCGAAAAAAATTTTTTATCATGCAAGTTGTTAATTGCAATGACATCAACAGGCAATGACAAAAACATCAAGAATAAAATTGTTACTGCAGTGTACATGTACCATTTCATGTATTTCTGAGAGTGAGGTGAGACAGAGGTAACCCGATAATGAGATATAATATGTCAGTAGCATTAGCTATTATGTGGGTATTGTTGCTAAATGTACTGTACTGTCCGGAGCGGTTATGTCAGTTTTAGAGTGACTAGAGCTCATTACAAAGAGGGAAGCAAGTGCAAATGTTGACTTTTAGGGATAGTTATTCGAGCTACTAACTGTCTTATTACCGGTGGCCACTACTTGTTATGAGATTCTATTTCATTCTTTGCTCTTTTCGGGCCATAATTTTTCCTTAATGACCCTTATGTGTATTAGTGATAGAGGGAACTACTAGTAGTGTGCAATGGTCTATCTATTACGCTGTTACTCTGTTCTATTTTTTATTAGAGCTTTTGATTGTTCATCATTTGGTTAAACCCACAAAGATAAAACTGAAGTAACACATCAATTTATGTACAAATTGCTATTTACGTGTTAAATGGGGCCATGACTTTCACAATGTTTTCTACTCTGAATTTTCCTTGTACAAAATAGCAGACGGAACACCAAATCTGGGCTTTGTACCAATAAATATAGAAGTCCAAGTTTCCTCTGATTTTTCATCATCATCATCATCGGTCGGCTGCAGAGCAGGCGACTACAAGCTTCCTCCAGCCACAACGATCCTGTGCCAATTCAGAAAGCATGCCCGAGCCAATCATGTCGTCTGTGTCTCCCAAAAGGTGTTGAATGTATCTGAGAAACAGGGTTCGTTGCCTTCTTGGTTTTCTCTTCCCATGTGGTGGAATATACAGTGCGTACTCCTCTGATTTTTACCCAAGTGTAAAAGTTAATTATGTGGAACAATAATTGTATATTTAAAATATGACCTTCTCACAAGTCAAACTTTAATTTTCACTGATAGGCAACCATCATTCAAAGAGAATTTTGTTCTGTCATTGTGAACCTCCCATTGTTACCTTAGTGCGACTGCACCTATGGCCTGGTTCACCAGACAGGCCAACTACTGCCTTCCATTTAGGCTGATGGACATGGCTAATGACATGTTCCTTCATTACAAGGTGCCTCTCAAGGACTTTACAGATGTCCTTGAAGCAAAAATGCCACCTCTACAGCCCAGAATTGTAAGAGCATTATTGATTACTGTATAACAGTATGTTTTTTCTTTTGTCAAGTTAAATACCCCAAATCCTCTATTACATGTAAGCCCTCCAGTGGTCTTATTGATTTCAAGCCCATTTGAAGGGGAGGGGGTAGGGGTTAATTGAAACGGCGGCATTAGTTGTATATACAACAAGGGGGTGCGGGCAGAGGATTTTGAGACGGGATGGTAAAAATTCTGAAGGTTTCTTAAATGCTGTATAAAAGATAACATATTTGAAACATTATTGATAAACCATTAACAATGAATTCCCCTATGTCAAAGTAATTATTATTGGTTCAATCTATCTATAAAATAACTTTTGCTATGTGAAGTTACCAGCTCAATCTGCATCGTCATCACCAACTTTACTTTAACCGTTCCCATAGGTAACATTAGGGACTGTTTTCATTCTTTAATTAAACGCTTCCCATGCAATAAAATTCAACGGTTGCGCGACGTATTAAATGAATTAAATTCGTCTGAAGAATTAAATTCGCCGAAGACATTTTATCCGTCTTTCCAATAAGGAGAAACGTCTTTTGGCGTCTCATTTCAGGCATCACACAAACGACGGAGTTGCTGTATATGCGCGGGAAAACCTTAAGATATTAAATGTTAGTCGTGACCGCTCTTTTTAGATACTGGGTGTGGAATTACTACTTCCGTCAGGACATCATATGCTGATCATTGGATTGTACCATCCTCCAAGCTTTCAGTATGATGAAGGCGATCTTATTAATACCATCACTGATTTTTGTGATAAATTCTTAGAAATATATCCAAATGGAGTAGTACAGATCTGTGGTGGTGACCTGAATCGACTGGATCTTGGCGGTCTTTCTAATTCGTCTGGCCTAGTGCCCATGGTGCACTTCGCCACTAGAGGGACTTCCATCCTGGACAACTGCCTCACGAATCACCCGGAATTGTTCGACAACCCTTTACGCTTTCAAGCGCAGATGAAGACTGACCACTGGGGCGTGGTACTTCCACCGGGAACAGACTTAAACCACTTCGAACTAAGTGCAGTTTTCGGGATTTTAGGGAGCATCACAAGATAACATTTACTTCAGAGCTACAAGATTTTGATTGAACACCTGTGATGATTGCTCCAGACGTCGAGACAGCTACTAAAGTATTAAATGAAAAACTGTACTATCTTATGGATAAGTGTTTCCCTGTGAGGAGAGTCGTGAAGTCCACCCGTGACCCCCCTTGGATCACTCCCCTTTTCAAATATCTAATAAGGAAAAAGAAAAGGGCTGCTGATAAGGGCAATGTGGACAAAGTGGAGGACTTGTCTTCGAAGGTATGCAAGTTGATTGGAGAAAATCGAAGAAACTGGGGTAAGACTGGAGCACAGGGGAGTCTGCACTGGTGGAGGAGAGTCGACAACATTACTCTTAGGAAGCAGAAATCTCAGCCATACTTGGAAAAAGAGTTTCTTGTTGGTCTTAATGATTATTTTGGCGACTTGTGCAATGATGAGAACTATGTTGAGCCAGTGCCTCTTGAAGTAAACTCTGAAACTCATCTACCCCCGGAGCTTCAGGAGTTTGATGTGATGTTGGCGCTATCCAGGATAAAAAAAAAACTGCTACTGGCCCTGACGGGGTGCCGTTTTGGGTTCGGAAAGACAATTGTACAACTCTGGCTCCTGTGGTGACGGCTCTTTGGAACAAGTCCTTGTCCTCCCAAACATGGCCGACCGCTTGGAAAGAAGCCAACATCAATCCCCTCCCAAAGGTAGACACTCCTCTTCAATATCCGGATTTCCGTGGGATTAATGTGACTCCGGTCATAGCGCGCTGTTTTGAAAGAACTGTATATCATCACTACAGCAAGAAAGTCTTTGAGGAAAATCTGACGGATGCTCAATATGCATATAGGAATGGTTGTAGTTGCACAGACGCCTTAATTTAAATGCAGTATAATTATCTAAAGGCACTTGATGATAAGGATTGTACCTATGTCAGGCTTTTTGCAATGGATTTTTCGAAAGCTTTTGATAATGTGAAACACTCATTAGTTGGGGAAAAACTAAAAGCTCTTCCTCTTAATCCATATGTCGTAAACTGGTATCTAAGCTTTCTAATGGACAGGAAACAACGACTAGTATTTAGGGGAGTTACCTATAAATGGCATAGTGTGAACAAAGGAACCACTCAAGGTAGCGTTAGTGGCCCCCATCTTTTTAATTTGTTTATCAATGATCTGGCTATTAGGGACAATGAACTTACTAGCATAGTCAAATATGCCGACGACTCTGCTCTGCTAGTCAAAGTATGTAAGAATGAAATAGATCTTTCTCAGGAGCTTGTTAACCAGTTTTTCAGTTGGACACAAGATAATGCTATGTCATGTAATTTAAAGAAGTGTAATGAACTGAAACTCTGTAAGAAGGTAGCTCATGATATAGACCCTGTAAACAGCATCACGGACGTTTCCTCTTTAAAAGTGTTAGGGGTTACCTTACAAAGTAATCACAGATTTAATGAGCATATCAAAGCTAAGTTGCAAGACGCCAATAAGTGCCTTTATGTGATAAGGTGTTTACGTAAGGAGGGATACCAACAACCAGATATAGATTACTTTTTTAGATCAATAGTTTCAACGAAACCAACTTACGGTCTTCCTATATACGCGTCCTCGACACCTGATTTAACAGTGGTCCAGAATTTTCTACAGCGCTGCTATAAGCGTAAATATATATCTTATCAAATTAATAAAAATGATGTCTTAGAAAAGGCAGATCGTGCGCTATTCAATAAGATCTCCAGCATGCCCGGCCACCCTTTGTATCCTTCTCTCCCTAAAACTAAAGAAAGTTCTGCGCGCCTTAGGGTTCCGTGCAGCCAGCTGCCTAGGGTTAATACCCAGCGTTTTAAGAATAGCTTTATCAACAGGCTCTATTTTAAATATAAAGTGGCAATTTAATGCAAATATTGTATTTAATGTTCATGACTTTTTACTTGGTTTAATTTTTAAAATTGTTTTTGGCTTTGCGAAATGTAATTTTAGTAGTTTAGCATGTATTTTTGCTGAAACAATAATAAAGACTAGAGACTGAAGACTAAAGACGGCATCACACAAACGACGCCTTGACTTGAAAGCGTACATTATGTTAATGTCAAATACATTATTATTACATTTTCTTCATTGCGCCTTGGGCAAACGTTCGCTGTATTAGAAAGAAAGCCGGGCTGCTTTGGGAACGATATTATCGATGTAGCACCCTTTTTGTATTGTCGTTGTTTTTCCGCGTTCTTTAGGGTTAAATACATTATGCTCGAACATTTGAGCATCATGGCTTTGAGCGTCACTCTCAAAACAACAGTATTATTATTTATCTGTGATCTTTTTGAACTTTGCATTCCTCACGGGAGTTGAGGACTGGTCCAATGTAAATCAAGCTGCCAAGAACACGCTGGTTCTGACAAAAATCTCTCGAAAGGCAAAAAGTTATTCTCTAAAACAAATTCGTTGCATTCTTCACGTGAGTTGAGGGATGACTCAGGCTCTGACAAAAAAACTGAGCGTTGAACCCTATCCCTTGATCAGCTGCTGCAAAACAGGGCACTAATAGCCTTTTCAAACAAGAAATCGTAAACATGCTCACCTGTTAGGTTCTCAGAAACAGCTCAACCAACGCAAACCGTAGTCCAAAACCAACTGTGACACACTGGATCACCCGGCCTCGAACCACGAGAAGTAAATGCAAGACCGTGACGTCATTGCCCAAATATGGGTTATTCTTACACCCAAATATGGGCAAAAAGAGGGTTACTCAGATTTGAGAAATTTTCCAATACCTTGCGCAGAATGTGGCTAGTATTTTGGCGTTTATTGTTATGCAAAATGCATTGACACTTGAAGGTCCCCATTAAGAGAAACTGAAATGAATGACAGTTTAAGACCCCTCCTGCAACGATCTGTCAGAATATTGTAATATTAAAATAGCTTTATTCCTTTTTCGAGAGATCTGCGATGATTTGCATCAGCTCCACCCTGAAGAGACACAAATCCCGTCTTTAGCTAAATTTAAGGATATTTTATTTATAAGTAATTAACGGTGTGTAAATATGTAGATTAAGATCGTTGCTTCGTCTAGCTATAAGTTCATTAAAATAACTACGTTACTGATAATTAGACTTGCATTACTATATGCGTTGTTTCAATGTTTTTAAAGTTGACGTTAATAGTTACTGACTTAATAAAGAAGATGACGATGATACTAATGAAAATTGTTCTCTTCTAGTGAATGATACAGAATATTGAGGATTCTGTCACATTTAAAGCTAACCTGATGAAAGCAATTACACAGATAGCTCTACAGTCGCGGTACGAATGATAGTCTTCCAACTGTACCTTCCGTCTACTCGATGAAATTTTTAAAAGGGGGGCCCGCATCATTGGTGATTTTCATTGGGGCCGTAAACTAACAAATAAAAAAGCTGCAAAATTTACGGATCTCAAGGAAACAATTTATTTATTTTTTTATATGTATTTAATAAAAAGGCCATGATGTCGAAATCTGCCAGATAAGTTAAACATCCGAATGATCCTTACAATAAACGTCACTGATTAGTTAACTTGATATGTTCCAAAAAGCAAACGCTATTTCAATACTTATTATTATTACAGCGGTTTTCTTTGACATTTTCACCAATAAATAGGTGCATAAATTGAGAGTAAACTGCTCGCTTATACAGTACGAGTCGTGATTTCTGCCATCACTGTAATCCAAGAACACTTTCTTCAAAGAAGCTCACTTGTCCCAGTCCAGTTTAAGGTATAATGCTATACATAATTTGCTTGAAAACGACACAGAGAGAGATCTTATAGGGACAAAGATGCCATGCTTCCTAAAGGGGTGATTAGCAAACATGGAACCCACCTTAACCGACCACTTCTTTGATAATAATTTAACATTTATATTGCACAAAATACATGTGAATATGATCAAATGCGCATTTGACGAAATTAGGCGTTAAAAAGAAAGAAGGTCGCGCAGACTGCTGCTGATTTTCACAAGGGCATAACAGAAGATCTATGAAGGAAAAATTTATTCTGCTTATATGGCAAAAGTCAAAATTCAACATATACCATGTCTCGTCGTTTAACGGACCAAATCCTTTGATTTTTGATTGTGAAAGTCAAAAATGGTTTTATAAAACTGTTCTATTGAGGCCTTGAACTGCTGTTTAAAAAGTAAAAACTAAAATCCAAGCTTTCGCCGATCAACGGCATCATCAGGGATGAGAAATATTCTGCGCGCGCTATATATATGCAAAGAAAGTGTAGGGTGAAATATGGTTATTTTATGTCTCAAATATGGTTGTTTTATGTCCCATAACTGACTTTAGGAGTGAATATGCCACACTCACCCGAAATACTTTCCATACAGTATTCATTCGCATCGGTTTTTGGGTTTAATAATTAATAATAATAATAATAATAATAATAAAAATAATGAGAAATTTATAAAGCGCCCTTTCCCCAGGGTCCAAAGACGCTATTTTGAGTTAAAATTTAAAACTACAATAAAAGTTGAAATTTAAAAGCTACAATAAAAAACTGCAAAAACTAAAGATTAAGTAACTTAAGATATTAAAAAGCCACAGTCACGTCATCAATTTAAAAAGGCGCGTCTAAAAAAAGCCAGTTTTCAACCGTCTTTTAAAAATAACCAGTGATCCAGCATCCCTAATATGTTGAGGAAGACTGTTCCAAAAACGCGGCAAAGCAAAAGAAAAAGCACGAAGGCCATAAATGCTCATGTTCAAAAAAGGCACGGTAAGTAGATTTTTCTTTGAAGACCCTTGTGTTTGCACAAAAAGGAGAAACGTGTATTTACGTAACACGCCTCAATCAAAACACTTTGTTAACATGATCTGGCAAAAAAGGTGGCCTACAACTTAGGTGAGAGAGAGCGAAAGAGGAAAAAAACAAACAGTTGAAAAGGAAGCAAATAAGTAAAGGGTCGAGACATTGGCTGGACCATAATTTGTGACGCGAATTCAATTAAAAGATAGCATAAAAGGAAATAATTGATATTCTTTAACACTTCTACGACCTCCACTTTTAAAACTAATTACTCGATTGCTAGCTGATGTCGTTTTTGAAATACAATGTAGATATGTAATATTTATTTTTCGAGGTAGTTATTGTTAATGGAAAGGAAATAGATTTTCTATCACCTTGCATAAAAGAAAGAAATTTAAGGCCTTTTAAAAATTTCGAAATACCATTTTTCAAGGAGACTGGAGATTTATTGACACGTTTATAAACGCGGATGTTTAAAAAGGGCGGTGTCAGAATAAAATGATGAGAATTTTAATAACCTGTGACAAAATACAAAATATTTATTAAATGTGGGGTGAGTAAACATTGTCTATTAAATGTGTTTCTGATGAAATATGGCCAAAAACTAAATGAATAGAGCAAATACTTGAAATAATGAAAATAAACAAAATGACAAAGTTATGACTTAGGGGTGGGGATAGTACCTTTCGTACAAGGCTCTCTTAATTCAACAAGTCCCAGTCAAGACAACTTTCATTGTCCAGTCCTTATTTGTTTTGGTTCCGTCGATGCGCGCGCATGTGATTTCCCATAACAGAGTCAAAAAACCTCATTTGCAACATCGATGAAAGTAGTTCAATTTAAACTCACTAGGATTACCAAATTTAAATATGAAAGAATAAGCGAAATGAATTCTGGTCTTAGTAGTAAAAAACGTCATCGTGCAAATGGCCCGTTGATTGTTGACTGCAAAGACAGGAAGCTGTCATATCAGTTTCTACGGAACTATAGGTACCTTGGTTTAAGACGTTTAAGTGTCTAGAGACCTAAGGATCGCTTACGGAATTTATGATAAAGATGATCACCTGGCCAATTTCATGCTATATATAATTATAGTTTGTCTTTTTCCGTTTTCAACGACAAGAGAATTTTTGTGTGTTCATGAAAAACGTGAGTAGAACTAAATTATTTTTTGATGAATGAAAGTTTGCAAATGGAAAGAGATTCTTCATGAAAACTTTAAGAGTAAAGAAGAAAAATATAAGCCTGTATTAAAAGCATAAAATTATCTTAAATCTCATCTTACCAGGCTCATGTTATCCTAGGAAAATGCTGACCCTTGCTGGAACTCTTAAGTGACTGGAGTAACTGTAGTTACTGGGCTACCTGTGGCAAGCCCAGTAATAAAATGGGATTGGTTTTTCCTTCTGGCACAAATCGCACTCTGGCGTTTTCAGCTCGTGCGCAAGATATAAGTGTATGCGTAGGATGCGTAGAATAGATCAGCGGACTTCAGCAGAGTACTTTCCGAGGAGCTCGAAGCGACTCAAAGCTATTAGTAGTCTATCTTCGGTGGAAACATACAAATACAAACATACAAATGTAAACGCTCTTGATGGTTAGCCCACAGCAAAAGATGGCAAGAGTGCATTTTGGAAGTGGTATAGTTCATGAACTATACTATGCGAGAGACCCATTTACAGTCGAACTCTTTTGAGTGAGTCTTTTATCAGGAAATCTTGTACAGTAAGTGAGCTACCTACTGAGTTAGAAACGCTAAAAGAATCACCCGAATTAACTGTCAAATTCAAACTGTTCGGTACGTAAACATTATGAGCAACAGGATCACTGAAATTCAACAGTGTTTTTGATCAACACAACAGCCTTATGGATCAATTCAGTACTTGAATAGCCAGCTTTTGGGTAACAATATCCTTGCTTTTACATTCACTTTTTGCATTGATTTCATTGATTTTATCTTTCTTTGTTTTTATCATCATTTATGCAATTGTTGTAATCGCGTATTTAGTGATCAATCTTCTAATGCCGTATGTAGATGTTTATAAAGAGGATGTTGTTGTTTCAATATGTATAAAACAAATCAATTCACCTTCTGAGCGTCAGCTTTCACGTGTGGTGTCACGTGACTTTCGATGTAAACAAACACTCAAAGTTCGGACATTAGTTTCATCCACGTGTACGAACTTCGAGTCGCTATTTCAAGTTTCCGTTTATATAGCCGGTTTTTTCCATGACCTATAGTCTTTAAAATTCGAATATCGAATAGAACATCCGTTCCTACCCACGTACTGTACGTTGTCGAACCACAAATCGCCGTTAAAGTCTTTAAAAATTGAACGAACATGCGTTTTTTATTCACCTCCTAATACTGTGCGAAGTACGAGTTTATTTTCTACGCTTTATTCCCCGAAACTAGAGTATCATCAGGGGCAAAATGTCAATGCAGAAGAACAGCAGCGACTTCAAGGCCATGAATGTGGCAGAACTTGAAAAAATATTTACAGGATCGGGGCGTTTCGGTGAGCGGATACTTAAAACCTTCGCTGGTGGAAATCGCTTCTGCAGTCGAAAGAATGGTTTTACCCATTGACCCAAACTTTGAAAAAGATCAAACACATGACGCGGGGACATTAATCATTCATGATATGGTAATTCCTGATCCATTTTCCCTGAAGACCGTGAACAACTTCAACTCTTCTCCGCCATTCGGGTTGTTCGATATTTTTAACCATTTAATCTACCACTCCACCGATTACGATAAACAGGGACTCGCCGCTTATAAGTCATTTGATGACTATAGATTATTGAATGACGGGTACGTGGAATCCTTGCTTACAACTCAGTTAAAACAAGAGGGAGTCCATGTTTACGTAGCCAAGGTGAAGCCTTTCATGAAGTTAAAGACGGACGACGACGACTTTCGTTAATGTTATGGCACCTTCCTTTTTGCTATTCTATAGGATCTGAAGGTGTATGAAAGTGATCCGAATGAGTATGTCAAAGATGAACACATGTGGTTTGATCCTAAAGATGCTGAAACCAAGAGGACATTGACAAGAACTTATTTGGAAGCTCTTTTTCAGTGATATTGACCTGGAAGACTTTATAGCTCATTTTTTGAGATCATGACATTTTGTACAGTAAATATTTTATTCCTCAATCGATCACACTGATATTGTACATATAACTATTTATAAATTGATATATGTATTTTACTTGATTTAATACAGTACTAGATTATTTCTCTTTTATTATTGATGGTTGTAGATTTACCAGTATTGCACAGACAGTAATAGCAGAACTAACATATGGTTTACATGTAAGAGGAATAACCCCTCGAAGGAAGTTAAACAATTTCAGTCGCCTGATCATGCGTTCAATATGAACCCTTGAGGTTGCAACTCGTCTTGTGGCAGTTGATGCTCGTGCAGATACATTATTCTTGCGCATCATTGGGGGTGCAATTAGTACAGTGTCATGTAAAGCTAACAAATCTTGTATGTTAAAGCCCTTATCAGCCATTACAGCATCGCCCGGTTCCAGTTTTTCAAGGAAACCACTGACATTTACAATCTCCTTGCCACTGATACTTTCACTACACAATTTTGAGACGAAATTAAAATGCAAAACAGGAGACATTGAAATAAGTAACTTAAATGTATTTGAGGACTTGTATTGACTATAGGAAGATCTTTGGCTGGATGGTTTACCTGGTTTTTCAATATAGAATTCTGTACAATCTATTATTGCTCTCACATTTTTTAAGGAATTCTTTTTGAAGCAATTTGGTTTTGATATTTCTCGCAATTCCTCCTTTGTTGAGAAAGCCGTAAAAGAAATGCCAACTCCTTTTCAAGAAATAAAATCCAAATTATAAATATTCTGCTTCCAGTCCCTGTAGTAATACCGAATATATCGCACAGCATTTCAAGACTTGGGTTCCTTCTTAGTCTAACTAGAGTAAACACAAATTGTTCTTTGGTTGTCAGCTTGGCCAGCTCTATCCTTTTCTGGAAAAAAGTGAACAAACTGCATGTCAACCACATTATGTTGTTATGCACATGCAAGGCTACATTTGCAGATTTTCAATTAGTCAACAAAACGTAAGTCTCTGAAAAAGACTACCTTGATGTACTTGTCCTGGAGCTTTCCAGTCTTTGTTTTTCGTGAACCTTTCCACACGTTCATGCGCTGACTCTTTTCTTTGACCTCACCATAAATCACCTCAAGGCATTCCTTGGTCATACCTGCAATATCAGAGATGAGATGATAAAGTAACTTTCCAGTCCATGCTTCAATCTGCAGGTTTACTTAGATTTTATTTGTTTTTATATTCGTGTCCAAATGTATTTAGAGTGAATGTACCTGTGTAGTGGTAGGTTTTCTGTGTGTCCATTACTTTCCTCATAAATAACATCTTCATCAGTTTGTCAGTACCTGAAGTCTAGTATGTAGTTTAAAAAAATCAGCACAGCTACCTCAGTATCAAGAATAAATTAAGAACAAGTGATTTAGGTGCAAACATTTAGGAAAATGCATTCAACTTAAAAGGTGCCAGCTTACTTGCGTGCCGCATTCTCTTAGTATTTTTTTTATCAGTTTGTGTGTCGCGGTCAACGTGCGAGTCGATCGGTTCATCATCAGGTAATGGTTCCGGAAACTGGTCGATGATCAGCTTCTCCATTTCTTGTAAGTCTTCGATTTCAGCCTCTTCCGCACTTACAACTGACTCTAAGGACAGATCTAAAAGGGTCCCAGCAGCTTCGTGTTCCTCTGTTGATTTACCAGTATGGCGATGAAGGGTCAAAAGGGTCTTCGCGGCAGATCGTTCAAGGCAAATTTTCTTGCTTCTCTCTTTTTCTGCTTCCCGTTCATCGGATGCCTTCCGTTTGCGATTGAGCCGCGTCACCTACGTAAGGCATGAATTTTTTTGACATGACAAACAGTGTTATAAACGGGAAAACCGACAGACTTACCTTTTCTTTACTGACAACAGCCGATATTGGATCAGGGTTTTCTTTTGTTGGACCATTTCCACCAACAAAGTGTATACTGCAAATATAACTATCCTTCGTACGAACGAACGAGTCACCGCGATGACATGCAGTAATCCACCTTTGCCGTCTCTTATTTTATCTAACTGCGCCAGGAAAATGAAAAAACTTAACTGGATCAGCATTCGAGTTTCTTTTCTAAGACTGAGGGTATCGGGAATCGTTTCTACAAGTACCATAAGCACATCTTTTTGTCGTAACCATTTTGTTTATAGCCTTATATTAGGGTCGAACTTTCCGGTGTTTTTTACTAAAATATACGACTTGTGGTTCGACCACGTACAGTACGTGGGTAGGAACGGATGTTCTACTCGATATTCGAATTTTAAAGACTATAGGTCATGGAAAAAACCGGCTACATAAGCGGAAACTTGAAATAGCGACTCGAAGTTCGTACACGTGGGTGAAACCAATGTCCGAACTTTGAGTGCTTGTTTACATCGAAAGTCACGTGACACTACACGTGAAAGCTGACGCTCAGAAGGTGAATTGACCGAAAATGTTTACAACGATTCCGAGGTACATAACAATAAAGGTGAAAGAAGATATAAGATCTTGCTATGCAAAGTATGTTTTCTTGCTAGGAAAGATAAACAACGTGATCGTGAGACTAGTCCTTTTGGGCCTTTTTACTGACTGAAATGACGCATTTTCCTACCCTTTCATATACTTCAGCTAGTGAAAACTCTACTCTTTTGTATACCTGAAGCCTAAAAAGGGCAATCCTTTCGCGCGGAGCCTCCCCATATAGGTCATTATGTGGAGTACCCCCGGGATATAAAGCGCCATTAGGAGCCCATTCCTGACCTCCGGAATGAACACTCTTATCTTATGCACACGCTAGACTGTGTATAGACGTCCAAAAAATGAAACGACTTCATTTTCATCCGGTCGGTTCGCAACGTATAAAAATCCTACTGATAACAAACTTAAAAAAAAGAAACGTTTTCTTCGCTTAAAAACTCTGTCCACGTCGAGCCAGTTTGGTTTAGTTTAAACAATTTAAGTCTGTGCGCCGCTCTAACTACAGCTCAATGGTATTGCACGCGATTAAAGAAAATTTCAGATGCGCTGAAGCTTTTCTCCTACGAACGGGAAGATTTTTTTATTGTGTTCCTCAAATATAGAGACAAGCTGTCAACAAAACAAAAAAAGTTCAGATAAACTAGAGATACCGTGTAGCACGAAATTTTCGCGGGTTCTAATTTTTACGATTTTTGCGCGCGATTTTTGCAGCGATCCGCAAAAATAATCCCCCCCCCCCCCAAAATTAACGAAAACATTTTTCCCGAAAAAATTTACTCCAGAGTACTAAATATACTCTACCCAAAAGTTACAACAAAAAAATACAACGCTAAGAAATCGTGTCTGTTCAATGACAACTCGCCTCTTCAATTCAGAAACAAAACGGTATACAATGAATTGGTTTTACATAATGTACGCATACTGTAGTACTGTTTGAAAATCTGTATTTTTATTACACCCTGATTGCACGTACTTAACAAGAACGAAAATATTATCAATGCTGGGTACTGGGTACTTTTTGAAAATTAATTCTCAAAAAGAAAAACCAATGGGTCCTAGTGTCGTGAATGCCGTACGGCTGTTCTTCATGATGTTTATTTCACAGCTTCAATCCTCACAGTACAATGACTCGCTCATATACTACACAAAATCGTGACTTTCTTGAATCTATAAGCTTTAGTTTTTAATTAAATGTAAAAAGCTATATCTGAACATGTTATTGTGCAGTTTAGTTGCCAGGTCTAAACAGCCATTATGCATGTGGTGCCTTCAAAGTGCATGTTTCTACTGACCCTTGCATCTTCTATCCTGTTGTCGGAGAGAAACAAGAGTTGCCAATTACGGATACTTCGGAAATGCATTTCACAGAATAAGGAACATATCAAAAGCGAACAGCCAGATCCATCTGATCAGCAGCTGCACTGTTCTCGTGTGCAGGTGACTTAGAGACAGTTCATTAACAGAAGCTTCGCTTTTAGTCTTGGATAAATCTGGATATTACACTGTGCAGTTTATTTAGCTGGATTGCAGTGGACTCAATGGGTTTTAACCGTTAACCTTAGAACTGGCTAAGGCCAGGGCCAAACGTCTAAATTTCATGAGAAGAACCAAACTGATTGTAATTTGGGTCGACCTTATACGTTAAATTCTTCTGTTGGGTCAGATGTCGAACTAATGAAGCTTCGAACCAATCCGATATCATCATCTGAAGATGACCGATAGATGTGTTGGTTGATCCAAACTCATTTGGAAGAACTTAAATTGAAACAGACGTCGAAATTTTCATGAACTTAATCCGCCCAGTTTGGATCGTCCCTTGAAAATGTCGGTGTTTGGTCTTGGCTTAAGAGCTTAGTCGTTAGCTGTCAAAATTAAAAGTGAAGAAGAAAGTTGGAAAGATGGAAAGTTGTGATATGGATTGTCTTGTCTCGTGGCAAGATTCAATGAGAGAAAGTGTTCCATTCCGCGTTTAAAGTGTTTAAAAACAACACTTAAAATTGATGGTGAATTTTAAACTGTATATAATTCGTTCCAAAAGTACTAACCATCACTAGTTCCCATGAAAAAGCCAAACATTAATCTGTTCAACGTAGAATCCAGCCTTTATTAACCTGGAAGACGACTAAAAGAAAGTGCTCAAGGGACAGAGCCTTAGCTAAAAGGAAATTTCACTCTGGCCACAGTATCGGAAAATAAAATGCTTTTTGAATGTTGACCCATCCCTTTTTTTTTTTATTGTAAAAGTACCCACAGTCAGCTTAAAACTTCTACTAGGCGAATGTCTCGGTTGTCTCAACTCCAGTGACGAGACTGATAGCTACTGATGTAATGGGAAGAATTGGAAACCGATAATTTTAGAGAAAGGAAAACCTTCTCGCAATTTTTTGTTCATTTTGAAAGAGCCGGGCGTTGCCTTGTTCAGTGGTTAACAGAACCAATTATTACATTTTTTCTTCTGGGGGTGGCAATAAAAGAGTAGACGTTTAAAGTGTTCAATAACAATAGAAGTTTACTTTGACATTTAAAGAAATTTAAGCTAAATTTGAAGGCATCTATGTAATCGCCCCTCTGCAGGGATACTTTAACAAAGAGATTGCTCAATATGGAGCTATAAGACTATAACCAATGACCAATAGATAAGGTTTATTAATTATGAAGAAAGAATATGGAATAGAAACGTCATAAGAGCAATTATTAATTGCCACCAGCTATCTTTGGTGAAACAAGTTAAAACGAAGATACCAAGCCTGACTAAGCAAAATTCAGATTGAGATGATTAAGTGGCCCTGGCAGAAACGCCGGAACGAGTGTAACTACATTAAGATCATAAAAAAATTACTTTCGCAGTACATAGATACGTAACAATTTACTTTTTCCTGCGCAGAGATCTTCTTTACCAAATGCTAAAGCTCAGCACACGGATAGCCTGCGTTAGCCTGCGTAGCAAGCACCTGAGGACCATTTTGATGTTGACGATGTTAAGAGCAGAAAGGCAACCTTAATTTCCCTCTTTTCACTTTCCACCTTTTCATGCACACTTTTTTTTAACTTCACCTCAAAGTGTGAGGGACACATAAGAGACCTCTGAGCAAGATAGGGACAAGGGAAAGGGGCTGGAGAAATTTAAACCCATAATCTAACGCTCTCTTAATGGAGGCATTAGTAGCTTTCTTGGTGCATTGGTAACGGGAAATTAAGGGGGTAGAATGCAGCTCGCCGTCACATAACGCTCTCCCTGACGCAAAATTATGGGATACAACTTGGATATTGCCACAGGTGAAGAGAGATTGAGAATGTCTGCAAAAGTCTAAGGGTTGTATGGAAAAATTACTCCATACAGTATTTTCCACGTTTTTCAAACTACCATAAAGACGCACTGTTAGAGTTTTTAAGCCTAGAATTTGGCATTCCAGCCACACGTTTTATGTTCTTTCAATTTGATATTGGTAGAATTGTTTCCCGTAATTTTGGTATGAGATAGGTTGCGTGATTTCAAGATGTAAAGGACCAATTTACAGTCTCACGTCCACTCGTATCAAATGCGTTTACAACTGCATCAAACATTTCCGACGACTGATGACTATAAAAGTACAATTTACCATCTACCATATACTATAAGTGGTATACTGCAATGGATATATCCTGCGAAACGTAAGGAGAAAT
Organism: Porites divaricata; assembly: GCA_038088405.1. Lineage (NCBI taxonomy): Eukaryota > Metazoa > Cnidaria > Anthozoa > Scleractinia > Poritidae > Porites > Porites divaricata. The sequence continues at coordinate 22,504,276 of JBBMOI010000002.1, forward strand.
GAATTTAAGTTAACTCCTTAAAAGAGACATAGGGAGAGCATGAGTTTTCACTGACGTTCCATCAAGTTAAAGGTCTACAAAATACCATTTTTTAATGAAATTAAATCATAGGTATTTTCTCTTCGTACAGAACGTTTCGTCCTGCCTTGAAGAACATCCGTTATGTAAAGGACCGTCAGTTAACCTTTTTCGCCTATGGGTTTTGAGAGAGACAAAGCTCGAGAAAAGACTTAATATCTGTCCTGATGTAAATTCCCAAAACCTGGAAAATTCTGTTGCAGATACAGGTAAAATAGCTAGTAAAGGTATTTTTTCGCTCTTGTTGTAGTAATATTAAATAGGAGTTTGTTTTTCTTTTTTCATGCAATCAAGACAGGATATTCGTCATTACCATATCCTACAAAAGTGGATAGTACTGACGAAGTTATTTTTTCAACGCTTTTCTATGAACCTAGACGAAGTCAAGGTCGAAAAACACAAAGATAAAAAAGCAAAAATATTCAGACCGAACAGGCTTGGTCAGTGGTCAATAATTGCTTTATTATAATGGCCAAGAAAAACTTTTTTTGTGCGGGTTCAATTAACGAGGGAAATCTCGAGCAGGCAAAGTAGGCCTATCTTGGGCCCTGCCTAGGTAGCCAATAAGAAAACAGGTTTCGCTTCCTGTTGCCCGCTTGTGGAAGCAGCCATATCATAAAAAGGGTAAGAGAGTTAAAATAAAAAATAAAAAAATAATTAAAATACAACCAAACTACCAACAGTTACACGGTACAGCTATGGGTTTCCGTAGAAATTGTTCTATTTACCGCTGTACACAGAGACGAAATCGACGATCATCACGAACACCTTTAAAGACAGAACGCGGACATACAGTTCACCAATGATTTCGAGGAAAATGGTAAATAACTTTTCTAGACTGCTTGGTTGCTCGCGACAACAACAGACTATGAACGATAATTTAGAGAAAACCGACACATACTAACTGATTACTAGACCAGTCATCGTACAAGCCGACCTCTCACAAGTCTACAATTATACGGACTTTGACGAGACGAGCCCAACTAATTTGCGACTCACCTGACAGCCTACAAGACGAGACTGACTACCTAAACAACGTTTTTAGTAAAAAACAACTACAACGCGGATTTTTTAACTCCGATTCCAACACTCAGAGCGACATTAACTCTGGCCCTGTTACGATCTGGCACGTATCTTTTCAGTGCTACAACCTTACAAAATACGCGTTGCACACAAACCGATAACCCCTTTACGACGACTAATTACAAATTTCAAGGACAAAGCCAAACCGGAGGACAGACAGGGAGCAGTATAAATATCAAATGCTGCAACTGCCAGGCTACTTACATTGGTGAAACCGGCAGAAACCTTAGCACGCGACCGACTGAACACAAACGAGCGACAAGAAATGCTGACATCAACAATCACATTGCTGAACACAAACCGACTGGGACTCTGCGACATTTATTACGTACTCTACAAACTACTATCAACAACCCACTTTAAAGAGCTGGTTTACTAATTTCGAAGAAACGCCACAGAATCGTAGTGAACAGTTACCAGCACAGTAGAAACGACTTTTTGACGGACTAAAGCAAAACTGACTACGAGAGAATGACTAATTCTACAATTTGACTAAAAACAACGACTGTTAAACTGGGACAATAGACGGATAGAAAGGCACCAGTGAAATTCGAGTATTCTTAGCCAATGACATCACGGCTTAACTGACAGACGACCAATAACATTGCGACGTAATTGACACATCAGGTCAGGGGCGTAGCCAGCCATTTTATTCCTTTAAGCCCGAGTTGTAAAAGTCCTGGGGGGTGGGGAGAACAGGCTCTTACAGATATAGAACATACTTTCAGCTACGCCCAGAGAGCTACGCCCCTGCAGGTCAATAACCAGAGTTCAATACCATCAGATGAGGTCATACAACTCACTTTGACTCTGAAGGTGACTGACTAATAGTCATTGTCAACAACAGTCCTATTCAGGACTACGTTCTCCCGGACGATCATGCTCAACCTCCTTGTGGAATAATATCTTATAAAAAATGAGCTCGATATTTTCAAACTCTAATAATCAGTTAACTTCTTATTCGCAGAGGAAGCGCAGGAGTATGGAGTGGAGGACAGCGCAGGTAAGAATTGAGAATTTTAGCCGCAACAAATGGGGCTATGCAGAAAAAAAGTTTTGTTCTACTTACTATATTTAGTAGCTACAGCTGTGCTCACGAATCATTATCAATATCATCATAAATTGTTATCATGAAGTATTATAGCTGTCATTAATCATCATCATTTAATACATAAAATTGAGTGAGCTGTGGATTAATCAGTCTGATGAGTACGGTCGACGTCAATGGCATTGATAGTAGCAAATTTCTTCCAAAATGTGGTCAAGGTAGCTGGTTATTAAGAATCAGCCGCGGGACATACTTCAATCAGAAACAGAGAAGTATTGGAATGAAAAATAATGGAACATAACTTACCAGAAATTTATAAACTTCACCTGATATCTGTTCTCTTCCTTGTTTCAGTGGATGCAAACAAAGCCGAATGCGCCAAGAAAATTCACCTCAAATGCAGTAAATTGTTTTTGGAGGCGCTATTGGAAAACGAAAAGATTTGTAGTGACGCAAGGGTATGGTTTGATTGTTACAAGACGGAAAATGAAAATGGATGCAACGCAAAGCTCATCGATCGTTACGCTAAATTTGTTGGGAAAGTTAAAGAAAGACTTGAAAGATCGTGCTGCAGAGTTGAGCTGTAAAGTAATTCATCAGTGTTTGAAAATAATTGTTGGGCTCACAAATTTTGATTTACGGTACTTCAATAAATATTAGAACAGATTAATTCTTTCGCGGTTGCTTTGTCCCATTTAACTTCTCATTTTATCATGGCAACGGAGGTGTCAAAAAAAGTTCCAGAATATTTTTTCGAAATAGTTAAAACGCTTTATTTGCGTAGCCGAGAACACACAAGTCGATCTGTTCTACAAACCATGTTCTTTTTGTGATCGTATCTTATATCATACATCCAGCAAAAAATGTACCCCCACAGGGGTGAGACTGCGATTCGGTTGGATACTGGTATCTTTCTTTTGATCTACCTTTTGGCATCTGCTTTGAAGGAAATCTTTGTATGAAAGGATTCCAATATAACAGAGCAAGATGTTCACACAATCAAAGATGAAGGCCCTGTCCGCCAGTAACTAGTCTCCCTCGCAACCGTTTTTTGGATGTCACCTAACGCTTCCTCAAAAGCTAACAAGTAGCCCGATATTTTTGAAAACGGAGATTTTTTTCTCCCTAAATCTTCATAAGTGAAACTTTAATTGTTGTTTAATGATAACTGTAAGTCTTGGCCTTATCTTTGTGGTAAAGTGTTACCACGAGTTACTTCAAATATATAACTCACTAATTGTCCCTTATCTAACTTATGGTATCTGTGCTTGGGGAAACTGCGCTAGTAAGTATCGAGAAAAAAAATCATGCTCTTACAAAAGAGGGCTTTCCGTCTCATCTCCTTTGGCAAATCAGAGGAACAAGCCCTCCCGTTCTTTCTCAAATCCAATTGCCTCCCCCTTCCCAGTCTGTTCCGGCTTCCGGGAATGCGGCTATCTCATGTATGATATCGATATTACGCAACAGACAGTGCACACCAATTAAGGTGGCTCGACTGGATTTTTTGGGGGGATACCTCCCAAGTTTGAGCATTAACTACGTCGCCATGAGTAAAGATATGGGAAAAAAGATTACCAGCATAGCCCTGGTGAAAAAAAAAAGGACCCTCAAGGCTGCAAGACAGGTTTGACTATCTGACTGGCATATAAAATGCGTGTAAGGAGTTCAATTCAGAATTACTGATAAACGACAATAAGAAAACGAGCGCCTAAACAGATGGAAACAACTACTACTAAACCAGGGATTCATGGCAAAAACTCCACTTAATAACTTTGGAAACAGTCATGAAGTGACACTTAGAACGATTACGGCATAAAAGTTTTAAGAAAGTAAAATCTTGATAATAGGTGAACAGAGTAACAGACTAATGCGCAACATTATGACAAAACTACCTTTAAAAGAACTTTATTGACACGTTTCATATACTTTGCTCAGGATCAGCTATAGGCCATAAGGTATTGGTACATAAAAAAAGACATATACATAAAAAACCCCATGATTAGTGTAATAAAATATAAAACAGCAATCTGATCCTTACTGCAAGGCGATGAAAAAGTGAAGAAAAGTTGTTCATCGCCTTGCCGTAAGGATCAGTTTGCCGTTTTATATTTTATACAAGTTGTTATTGCACTGATCCAGGTCAACAATTGTGAGATCCGGTACCACTCAACGGTTTGTCACTGTGGACTTGCTAATAATTCATTTTTTTAGTGTTATACCTGTACATATTATTATTCATTCAAAATTTTTCTCCCCTTCTGATTGGCGCAAATCTCACGGCCAATTCTTCATAACTGGCTTGCGTTGACCAAATTTGAAAGACGTTGGCGATATGTGGAAAATTACGTCAACAGAACAGCATAACTGCCAGAAAAATGGATGTTAACTGGGAAGCCCTGAAACGAGGTTGTGTGGCCAGTTTTGGTAGAGGAGTATAAAATGGCGGAACATACAGTGTATCACACGTTTTGCAAAGAAGCAACACCGGACAACTGCCTAAAAACAAAGCAAGGACAGCAATAATATAACCCCACGGACGACATCTGCTTCTTGGAGAATATCTGCAGAGCTAAACATCCTGAACCTACAGTACCGAGAAACAGGCAAATGAAGATGGGAACTTAAAATCGATCGAAGTATGTTTTATACAGCCTGTATTTAAAAGAGGTATTAATTTGAATGAATAATAAAAAAAGATATTGGATTCCGCTTTCGCATGATCTAAAGAATTAAGGAGATTTCGGAGGGTGTTATCCGCCTCGGCCGAACCCTGCTATAATTGCTAAATATGTGGGTTGAGTCAAACGTACAGCGACTATCAAGCAAACGAATTGTCGCCTTTTTTGGTAAACGTAAACGTAAACGTGGAGAATTGTAAGGCACGTCATATCGTGACCCAAGAGGGTCTAAATGGGGTGAACGAAATCTCAATTGTTGTGAACTTAGAACAGTTAATTTTAAGAGCACAGGATTAGCATGACTTTGTAACTGAACTGAGGAACTCCAGGGAACTGTTGCCTTAATTTCCTATGTGCAGGTCGTAAACGGTTAACAGGTGTTAACGTAACTAAACGAACGTAGCGTAACTCAATAGTTGTTAACTTAAGCCCCATCCACACGAATCTGGACATTTATGAAACAGCAATTTTCTACCTATTCGTGAAACGGTTAACAGATGTTAACGTAACTAAACGAACGTAGCTTAACTCAATAGTTGTTAACTTAAGACCCCATGCACACGAATCTGGACATTTATGAAACAGCAATTTTCTACCTGGATTCGTGAGGGCCAGTAATCACTCTAAAGAACGGTTTCGAAAAGGTGCGGTTTCGGTGGGCCGATTCATTGGTTTCGTGTGGACGAAAGGCTGATTCGTGTAACAATATATGCGGTTTCAAAAATATCCGGATTTGTGTCAACGAGGCCAGAAATACAGGATATCATGACTTTTCTATCACTTCGCACTGGTGCATGGAAGAAATCCAAAGATCTTTTGCCTTAATGTCTCGTATGTGCAGGAAAGCCAAACAGAGCCAACAAGCGAGCAGGAATTGTGATGGCAGTCGTTGGACTCACTGGCTGTTACATTGTGATGAAACACTGAAGTCTTCAAGTCATCTTACCAAACCAAATTTAACGGTGGGCCTTCCTTCAGTTATGCTTCACTTTACAGGAAGCCTTCTTCGTTTTCCCTCAAAACAAGTTGGTGCTGTTCGCCATTTGCCGCAAAAGAGTTTCTCCAGATCTCCTTTGTCAGGCTACAAACAAAATTCTCCAAAGAATGGCAAGGTAAATAAGCAGCGGACTTTTTAGGAGAGAAACATGCTGTACTGGTGTATCATGTACATATGAGCCGTAATCATGGGAACTTTAATTTTTCATCATTAGACTCTGCTTTCAAAAGGATTGTTATTATGCTCCGCAGTGAAAACATCATCACCTCCTGGCGATAGATCTTTGGTTTTTGACATGAAAGGCGTTCTGTAATCGCCAATGCTCGGCACCGATGATCTCTGAGATTTTCTCATGTCCAGGAAAGTTCGCTTTCCGCTCAAAATTTTATTAACTGCTCGTCGGAAATCGGGTTTCATGAAGGAATACAGCACTGGATTCACAAGAGACCCTAGTACTACACAGAAGGGAGAGAATTGCAATAAAAGATCTGGAACAATGTATATGTACCCAAATGTCGCCGCTACAGTATAAAACAAAGTTGGAAAGTAGCTCAACACAAACATTAGGGACGCAATTGCGAAGACTCTTGCAACCTTGGCTTCCGATGAGACTTTCCTCGCACCATTCTGCTTAAGACCTGATTTCATACTACTTGAAGAGATACTTAGTTCTCGTTCTCGTCGAACACATTGCCTAACAAATCGAAAGATCTTGAAATTTGCATAGACTATTAAGATATAAGGAAAAACTATGCAAACGGCCAGGACAACGCAGATGTAAATCCTCGTGTTGACAAGTTTCGTATCTCCTTCCCACGTTAGTGGTATACAAGCGATCACCACTGACAAAACCCAAATCGATGGCACTAAGATCTTTAAAACTTTCGCAATTGTCTCAGCGTAGGAAAATGGATATGATATCGCTAAATATCTGTCGAAGGTCACCGCACAAAGGTTTGTCGCTCCAACAAAAAGCACAATAGAATATAGAACATTTAAAGTCGCACGGGACCAAACGTGTAGTTCAACGTTGTATTGCAGAAGAAACGCAACACCTGTCAGTATATCAGAGATCGCTAAAGATACCACAAACCCATTGGTGCAATTCCTCATCGATTTGATCTTGTACACCAGTAGACATACTAGCGTGTTTGCTACTACAACGCATACAGATAAAATGCTCAATGGAACGACAACCTTTAGAGAAGTTTCACTCATAATGCTGCTCCAAGCTTGCTCAACAACCAGAACAATTTCTCCGTCCGGCCATGGCCTAATGTTTTCTATATGATGAGGTTGTAGTACTGAGGTTCCGGCAAGCTGATTAATGAAGTGAATCTTGATTATCTCCTCGATTCTCTACCACTGTGGTGATTGTATATATATTTTTACTCTGTACAAACACAATTTCTGTTGGTTTATCCAGTTCCGATTGTCGAATCGAATGAATATTGAAATTGCCGTCCAAGTCAGGTGTTCTTTCAAGATCCTTCTTGTTTATGGTCGATTTAATTCCCCAGACACTGAAACTGAAAAGGAAAGGTTACAGTACTTTACAGAAATGAATTAAAGAGTTCTTAACTTTTGTTGTTGTTTACGGTGCTCCAACTTGCTTACATAAATTAATATGTCATGTTTCTGTGTTGAACATTTCCCGATGTTTTGATTTTTTTATTGTCGATATAAACAATTAGTCGAACAAATTTCGTCAGATAACAATATTGTATTTTGCCCGGTTTTGACCATGAGGCATAACAGTATCAACGGGGGATAATTCTAAAATTGCCGTCCCGAAGAAATGAAATTAAAAAAAAAAAATTGACGCAAAGCAGTCAGTGGGCAATCGGCAATAGATAGAGCGTGCAGCGGTCTTTGTATTTCAAGGGCAGCTTTCCAAAATCAATTTGGCTTTTATGCACACACTATAATAGATCCTGGCTTGATTTTCAATTACTTTTATCCTACTATGACAAGCGCTTTTCATCAGCCAGAAAAGAAGGCTGTGTTACACACCACGGACATTTTTCGCGTTGTTTGTTAAGCGACTAATACAAGGTTTTTCTAATGATATCAATTGATCTGTAAGCAGAGGGTCCTTCTTCTGTTGATTAAGCTCTTCTCTCAGAGTTTTCTCTACTTACCATCCTAAATGGATTGTATTATGTTGAAGATGAGTTGCATGGTCGTTCCTATTGCTTTTTTAAAAGACATTTGAACTTTCAATTAAATACGATCCAGGGGGACACGGAATACATTATGCGAGCAATGGATATATGTTATCGTCCCTTATGCTTACGGATGCGGTTTAACACTCTCGACTGCGAGCCAATCTAAATTGGTCCATTTTAGTATGCAGCTGTCAAAAGCGAAAAATCATGGATCTAACATAGGAAACATCTTGGGCAGTAAATCAGTTAAGAATTACAGAACATTAATATTTTCGTTGTATTTTTATGTCTCCTGTAATTCAATTTAAAATTAACACTTTGAAAATCACAAAGTGGCAAATTAAATTGTTACTCTGCAACAACAAAGGCCGAATTTTTTGTCCACTCTCCCCCGCATCATTACACAATTCCATGCTATTAATCGTGTCAGTAAATCTCTAAGCATTTTCTACCATTCATTTTGCCCTGGGAAACAGAAGTGTCGGTGTTTGTAAGCAATTTCCTCCTATTTAGTCTTGAAATTAAGAACGTTCATTTCTTATTGTTTCACTAAAAGCCTTCCTTTAAATAAAATTGTTCATAGTATGTAAATAAGCGGAAGAGAATACAGTAAAAAGTTTAGGATTTTTCCGGCAATGTTTTTGTAAGGGGTTCTGAATTCTTTTGATTTAAGAGGCAATTTTTTTCTCGTGTTTGCTATTTTTTCCGGTTTCGTAACCTTGGCTATTGGCGGCACGCTGTTACTGGGACGTGCGCAGGAGCCAGCATTATTTAACGAGTCTTTGTTTTTGTCTCTCAACTCAACCATATTAACTCATATTGCCTTTGTTATTAATCTAGAAATGGAAAATTGAACAGTGGGGCAAAGGAAAATAAAAAACGGAGAAAAATGGAAAACAAAGTTATTGCTAAGTTGATTTTTTGGGTAGGAAGCAAAACTTTCAATGACACGAATGCACTGTCGGAGCATAAAACAAAAGAGTATCACTGACGTTGGCTGGCAAGCCAACGAATCTCGAAACCAACTCTAGCTTAAAAAAGAATGTTGAATTTACAACAAGTAAATTAATCTAGTTCAGCATAAAAAATTCCTGACGATGTATAGACTACAATTCATTTTACATAATTGGAACATTTCTGTCCTTGTCTGTTTGACAAGCCATCAATATACAGCAAAACGCAAAACAATGAAAAATAGAGGATAATCTTCTCTTGACAAAATCCCAGAAAAAGTGCTGGTTAATTTTCTTGCATTTCAAGAGCTTGTGACCTGAAATTACACAAGTATACTATTTATAAAACTGACTGTTTTTATTCAGACGCGAAGATCACTCACCAGTTTCAGAATTTCGTATTGTCCCTTTTTGCCTGCACATTTCTGTCCCCCAGTTGCGGGTTTTCTCAACACTATCAACACCAACCATCCCATGTCAGTACCTAAACATAGAACGGACTTGTTTTGTTTTCTTGCTATGGTTAACGCTTTAAACCCATACAAACTTAGCTTCAAAAATCCTTACCAGCCGAACAGAAAAATCGCCAATCACTTTAGGTGAGGAAGAGAGTTTTAGGCTTTCTTACATGAGCGGCAAAACTTCTCATTCAATAAACTCAATGAAGTAATCATTACGGTACGTTGTCAAATGTAATTTTGTACTATGTTTGGTTTCTTAAAAAAATAAATCTGGAGTTCATTATTTACACTGGCTACTTAACGAACAAACCAGTTTTTGTCAGTTAAAGTCTATTGTGCTATGTTCAAGCTCCTTTAATGTTTATTGATTACTGTGCGAGCGCATTTCTGTTACAGCAATCGTCTTTACTTCAGTATTCTTAATTTTCTTCAGTAGTTTCTCGAAATCAAAGGCCAGGTTTTCCTTTTTCCCTTCGCCTCGAAATTTAACTAAGGACACTGAGTATAATAAACTTTACATCCCCTTCAGCCTTTACATTTTTTGGTAAAAAGCAGTGCATTTAGATAGCATTAAAAGCTGACATATAACAACATGCAACTTTAGAACGAGCAATGAAATAATGAAAAAGTATTCTGGCAGCTAAATATGAAATACAACTTGAGAATTATTTGTCTTTGTAAACAGTCACCACATACGTGTAGCCTACCGAAGTCCCTGGATATGAAGCGGAGGGAGTCCAGGACTTATCAAGGGAATGTATTTCTTTTTAACGTTTTTTGCTGCCCAAAGCGCTAATTAAATTTGATTCTGTAAATTGCTTCTTTTATCGTATTACTGATGGACAGAGAACCTCATTAATGTTGAATGACTTCACTTTCAAAGCTGGCACGTACTTATTACTTATGTGTATTTTCCTAACTTTGGCCTTGCAGTCATCGAGAAACTGTATGCTAATAAATATTCCCAACAATGACAAAAATTAAAAACTCGACCCACTGTTCAGCACGAAAAATGACGAAGATTGGCGAAAGAACCTTCAAGCTATCGTACTATTCGATATTGTGCTTCTCGCACAAGAGTTAAATGAAGAACGATCAAAACGGTAAAACAAATATAAACAAACATGTAAACTCAAACACTGTTAGGATATTGCTAATCCGTCACTCATCCCACGTGCCGAAACAGAATTTAATAAACTTGCACTGACAGAATGCAATTATTAGGGTAGACAACATCATTCCATCGTTGAAGCCGATTTGTAGGACAAGGTGCAATTCAATTTTTTTTATTTGTTCTCCTTGTAAAGAGAGCTACCCTATCGCCCAATCAAAGAGGAGGTAATAAAAATGAATAAAAAAATGAAGCAAAGTAGCTCCGCTACTTAGCACCCTTGGTTTCAAACGACTGAATGATTAATCATTTGCTAGAATACGCTTATTTTTTCTTGGCTTATACAAGTAATTTATGAATACACTGACAAAATAGCAAGTACTGTATGCTCAGATTTCTGAGCCATTCAATACCCGGTCGTTGATCAGGTTTGTCTAGTATTTTTATGAACCCGCACGGTTTGTATCTCTACCTCATAAAACAAATATTCGCTTCAATTGCGAGAACACTGAATAGTACTAGATATGCGCACGCACTCTAGCCATATCATTCCAACTTTTAACTAATCAGCCTGAAGTATACAACCTTATTAACACTTTAATACCTTGACTAATTTACATAAGAAGATGGCCGCGCTAACTGCAGGGGAATTAAGTCTTTTCGCAAACACCACTGATAACAATGAAAAAAAAAAAATTAGTTCTGGATGCTTCTTGAGCATGAACTGAGAAGTTAATGTAATAGGCCATTTGCAATAAGAGGCATGTGACATCGTTTTTATGAAAATGAAAGTTGTATGATTTTGCCTTCGAAAAACGATTAGCGGGTCATATCTTAAACAAAATAATGGTCATTTGGTTTTTCAAACCCGCACCATTTTCTTAAAATGAATAAGTTCGTAAATGGTCACGTGACCAAAATGTGATTTTTGAAATTATGAATTACCTCTCTCTGAACCCAAATTTTGTACTTAAACTTCAAGGAAAATGTTGAAAAGATGATGTGATAACGTTTTACAGCACATCTGAGCGTCACTATGAAACGTTGAACAAGATATAAGCAAGAAGTAATTTTGCGGGCCGCCATGTTGGAGGGCAAGAGCATGCCCTCCAACATGGCGGCCAATATAAACCATACTACTTTGCTGAAAAATCAAAGTGCCATAAAATAACTCCCTTAAATGCGTTTCCTCTCAAATTTCGGGTGTAAGATAATATTTGTGTGCTCTAACAATTTTTGGCATCAGCAAGATTCCAACTCATTGTTTAAAGGAAGCATTGGTAACGTGACCTCTTAGTGCAAGTGGCCTATTAGCGTAGTGTACATCTTTTTCACTGGGATAATTTTTTACGGTTTTCCTTTAGCTCTTCTCATTCCTTAACACGATGCCATATAATTTTATGGACCAGTCGGCAACACTTACGAACTCCAGAGAATCTGACTCAGTCATTCAGTCTGTACAAATCCGAACTTCCTTTTCGCACTGGAAGATTGAAGTGTTAGACCAGAGCGAAATGCCAGTGAGAGTTAATTTCTTTGCGGTGTACTTTCCATTGTTTTGAACCGGGATAAGACTTGATTCCGTGGAATGGGTCGGAAATGCTGGGCGGCGCCTTATATGGACAGTTCCAGCTAACCGACAAAGTTTTTCCACAATGTACTACGAGCTTTTAGTCTCAGTAACATATCACCATAAAAACCGTAGTATGAAATGCGCTACTTATTCAGATGTTACAACAAAAAGGTTGAAAATTAAATCGAGTGACAAGTGTGTGCTAAGACAGTTTTTTTTCTCATTTTTTGTGTATGTCACGTACATGCACCACACCGGACTTAACATTTCACCGTGTTTTAGGACAATAATTTATACTTGTTTCTCCAAAGATTGTGTTCAATTCAAGTCTCTGAGTAATGGACAATATATAAAATTATTGGCAAAATAGGTTTAGATAGCATTTCAACATTAAATATATAACACAACAGGAACAATTCATTTTTCCAAATCCAAAAACATTCATCGAAGATGTTAAGTGGAAATTTTTTTGTTCATGACATGCTCTATTCTCGACTTTGCTGAACTATTTCGTCGATCTTGAAATCCTATTGACGGTTTTCACATGACATCACGGCCGCGGGCCATATTGGTGTTTTAAAGTTGACCTCTTCTTATGTGACTACTTTTTTTTGTTCCAATAAATTGCATAGATGCTGGCCACATAAGTGAATTAACGCTCTACAAAAAGGAAAATATCTGTTGTCCGAGATTATTTCAGTGCAGTTGGCTTTAAAATGAACGTAGACAGAGGAAGACTAGAATCAAGGCTTCTGATTGAGGTTTTCACTGGCCTTTAGTTTCAAACTCCCATCACACGTCGTTGAATTTATTTGTTTCGCAAGCGTGTTGTTCTTAAACATTAGATTTGAAAAAAAGAAAGCTATTTTTGTTCCATATCCCATCACGAATCACCATAAATCACTGAATACTGATCATTCTCAGACTTTTAAAAAACATTTAAAGTTAATGTAAGCCAATCGATTCTTTACAATTATACGATATTGAAGCGCATGATAGTGGAAGAGTAGGTGTCGCTTGTGTTTAAGGTGAGGCAAATGTAAAATAAAACTCATAACAATTCAGGTATTAGTTTACCTTTGTGGTCGTTGGTTATGGCAATAAAGGAAGGATTAAAATCATTCATGTCATGTACAAAGCCACAACAAACGAGCTGTACAACATTTTCAACCGACGTTAAAAACGCAAAGTGCGAAACGTTTTTCAGCGAGAAGCTGTGGACGTATTCTGGTGATATGACGTGAGAACTGTGACAGTCGTTACCAAGTGCATCGTTTTACTCGATATATTCTTGCATCACAACTGGAATTAAAATAAATCTAATGACCACAAAGGATTGAAATAATTCTATTTTTAATTTGCTTCCTTATTTTCTTTAACCTGTCAATATTTTGCCTTTCTTCCCTCTTCAACCTAGGTTGCGCTATAGTACAGGATAACCAACGTTCAAGGTTAAAAAATGTCGAAGACTCATTCTATATCGTGAACGATAAAAAAAGTTAAAAGTTTTATTTTAATATTTTTGTAAAATAAATTATATACGGAGCATTCTCGTCTGCCAATACTATTAAGCTGCAAGTTTTGATCCATGACAATATGTCAATACTTTTTTGCTTTATTGCCGGTAACAATATCGAATGCTGTCTATTCAAGAAAGCTGTTAAGGACTCATGTTGAACATGATACGTTCGATACAACCAATTTTTAGCTTTCGAAAGGTTCCTCTAAATTTCATTTGTTGAGGTTCGTCTCGAACAATATCCTTCAGAGCTCGGAACTTAATTGCCGAATGTTTATGACAACTGTTCATTTTTTAATCGAATACATTGTGTTAGTTTTGCAGACTTGTTTGTCTAATTATAGAGACAACAAATCCTGTTTTTGTTTCAGTATGGCAGAGAAAAAACTTCTTGTCAGTTTTAAACAAATTTCTCAGAAATTAGTAGTGTCGGTTGTCAGGTTTCAAAGATGTTTCGCAACAACGCTTTGTCAAAACCAAAACAATTAACTTTGTAAATAGCATGTTTCCATTTGTCTATCAAAGGTAATCCAAAAGAGCTCAAGTGTACACACGACGTATTGTTTCGAAACAGGTTTTTAGATTGTTCATAGGATTATAAGGACCTTCTGATAATCATTCTTGAAGGAGGAAGTGAGCATATTGAGATAATAGCACTTAGCTCTTCCCCAGTCCTAGTAATCCGATTATTAGCACATGTGATAGCGGAAGCGTTGGGTTTGGGTATAACTGAGGAAGTCTGCAGTCCAGAGGAAGTCAAAATTCCTGCTTTTATTCTGAAACAAGCGATGCTACCTGTCATATCCCATGAATCCTTCGCTTCGTGCATGCGCAGTAGGTCTTCTTGCCATGTGCTTACGGTCAGCACTCGTTAACATCCGTCGAAAGGCCCTCTTATCTTCGGTCGGATTTCGTAAACGTATGACGTCGCGCTCGCCCCGTGGTTCCTCCTGTGACTCATGTAAGCTTCGCTTCGATCGTCCACTCTGATTTTTCAGATGATTTGATGTTTGTTTCTAGGTCTTGTTTTGCTTTTTCGATCATCCCTCGATTGATTCATCCAAGTAGATGCCATTGCATCTGTTTGGAAAGGATGTTTTAATGTTTCGCCTCGATCAAGCCTCTTAGCGCATCAACAAGGTCCTTTCGGCGGATGTTACTGAATAACATCCCTTGAATGGCCGCGGATTGAATGGCATTCATGAAGAATTACACGAACAAGCAAATAAACTCAAATGAACCGCTGCCCATTTAACAACTTTTTCAAATATTGGCGGGAATATAAGATATAGAGAATCATCCATGTGTGTAATGTCTATAATGAATGCTTGCAGCAACAACAACAACAACTTTATCTGTACCCAGCTGTACCCTACATTGATTTGCAAGATATAAAAAAATTTGATAAATATATAGAGAGAGTACAGGCTGCCCATAATAACCATTGAGGGCTAAAAAGATAGAGCAGCCTCACTTAGGTTATTAATAAATGATTATTTTAAAGGGTCAGGTACCACACACCACACACAGCTACACAAAACATTCACACAAAAAGAAAACGAGCAGAAAAAGAAAGACAGCTAAAGAAAGCTAACAGTATTAAACAACGGAAAGTCATTCTTGCACTAAGTTGTACGTCTGATAATTTATATTCTGTTTCATCCGCTGAAGAAGCACAAAGCTAATCGAAGATTTTGAGGCTCGAAATACCGTAAAATTTTCCCTCTACAAGAACCACAAGGCAAGCAAACGCTTTGGAGGCACAGGTGAGTAGTAGCTATATTATACAGTGGCGGATCCAGACCTTCAGATAAGGGGAGGGGGGAGGGGCACCTGGTCATCCAGACCCTGAGATAAGGGGGGGAGGGCAGTCTCCCAAAAAAATTTTTTCAGCCCTTTGGGGGTGGCCTCAGTTTGGTCTAAAAATAATAGGGGGGCCTGGGCTTCCCAGCTCCTCCCGTAGATCCACCACTGTTATATACAAAGTGGGCCGTTGACCATCGCCCTACTCCAATTTCCCAAAATGTCATTTGCTTAGTTCGTTGGAACTAGCAAATCTCTTTGAGATCTTAACAGTGTCCATAGAATCCGCAATCGACAGTTGGCCGGGTATGCATAAGTAGGCAGTTGTTCACATAAAGGCTAAAACAATCCTTCTTCAATGTACTTCTTGAGTCGTCGGAGGGTAGAAAACGTACACCCTGGATGCTACAATGACCAATTTTGGGTTGAGAAATGGTGGTAGGGAAGGGGGGTGGAGACAATCCCTCCCCTGCTATTTACATTAAAGGCAATTCCCTTTCAAGCAAACAGCTATGACTGTGCATGGCTGAGTTTGTTTGCATCGTCAGCATATTTTGCATAGTATTGCCACAATTTGTAATAGCAATGCGGACACTAAGCCGGGTCCCAAGACGGACATCTGATATTTCCTTTATAATAAACCCCTATTCAGTGGACACCTCTATTAAGCGCATGCGGACACTAAAATAAGTTGTATTTGGCTACTTTCTATTGTTAAAAACCTCTATTAAGCACACACCAGACTGAATTGACAATAGTAGTATTGGATTACGTCCTTGAAATACGTACTGAAGTCAGTTAATGTTCATTTACAAGCAAATTAAAGTTGGTAATGAAAGGTAATGAACTTGAACTCTGGATAGCTTCTTTAACAACTTGCAACTTTTTCATAGTACAGAGTAACGTTTAATGTTGATCATTTACGAACATTGCACAATTTTTAAAACCTCTATTAAGTGGACACTTGAGAAGGTCCCAAAGGTGCCCGCTTAATAGAGGTTTCACTGTAATTGATAAAATAATAATGTAATAGTAATGATTATAATTATGACAATTTACAGTTTTGCAGTTAGACAAACTTTCGGTATTCTGAACATCACTCATGTTCTTAAACTACTGGTTTTAAATGGTAGCATTAACATGTATGACATTTAGTTTGCACAGAACTTGAGCAAGGAAAAAAATCCCAATTTCCATCAGGTACTGTACAGAACCTCTAGATCTGTGACAGTCAAACCAGGTCAAGCGCTGGGGGTGGGGGGGGGGGGGGGTAGGGGTAGGGTTAGAGTTAGGTTGAAGCTCCTGATTTAGAATGGGGTATCCATTGTGCCCTCCCCCCCCCCCCCCCGGTCAAGCCTACTCCCCAAGAATCCGTTAATGAATTTGTTATTCAAAAGTTGAATCCGTTGCTATTTAGATTGATCCTTGCATTCTTGCATGTGTAATGAGCTGTGAATTCACACGAGAGGCAGTTATCAAATTTCTACCAGCTCTGTTTTCCTGAATCTGATGTAAATGTCTTCTAAGAAATGCAACCCATTCAAAGATTTTCAATCTGACCAAATACAGAGAAGTTCTCGTGAAAGATTCACTGCTCATTACGCATGCAGAAATGCCGCATTGAACTGGACACCAGTTACGGGAACGACTAACGGATTCATTTTTCAAATAATCAATTAATTAATAGAATCTTGGGGGGTACGCTTGACCTGCTATGACTGTAACCAACACCTCCTATAAGCGTACATGCACCTCTTACTAACAGACACTAATCTGGGTTCACAGCAATTAATTTCTATGTTAAAAATCTGCATTAATCCAAACTACCGGTATTGTAAGTAAAGAGTCTTTTCTTGGTAACAAACATCCACATAGAGAATAGTTGCCCACATGATAGATCATAGCTATAGCAAATACTCCTCTCTCTATGGCAGTGGCGGATCTAGGGGAGGTGCCCGGGGGGCCTGGGCCCCCCTTATTTTAAGACCAAACTTGTCTAAAAATTTCAGGGGTCTGGATGACCTCCCCTCCCCCCCTTACCTGAAGGTCTGGATCCGCCACTGTATGGCCGGGCAGTTTGGTTGAACAGATGCCTTTGACAAGCAGTATAATTCCGGAGTAATTTGGTCAACACTTTGATACTGAATAAGAAAACAAATTTACATATAGAGGGAGAAAGGAGGATCCAGAGCGCACCAAAAATCGATCCACCAGTCAAATTACACGGTCAATAATGCACAAGGAAACTGAAGGGAAGTTTAATGATGATCAAACAAGGAAAAACAATCTTACTGTTGAATAATTACTTTTCCATGTTTGTTTTTGCCTCATGAAATTAAATAGCATCTGCTCTACTTGATCGAATGACAGAGCATTTTCTTTTTTTCTAGAATGACATGCCTTTACTGTGAAAGAAGTTGAAGGAACAATTACAGCAGAAGAGGCTTTAAGGTACACTTATAAACTAATATTCAAGCAAGACCCCAAAGAAAAGAGGGAGTGAGATTATTTACAGAGAGGGAAGGGCTAATGCAGATTGGAAGATACCATTTCCAAATTCTTTGGACCCTCCCCTTTCAGTTTTTACAGAACATATTTTTGACGAAACAACAAGAAGCCAAGTCAAAACTCTGAGGGATTACTTAAGTTGAATTAAAAATATTGATTCCACCATTCATTCATTGATGCACTGTTAAAGAAACATATTTAAAACAATCTTGAACAAATCCATTGACCTGATAGGCAACCTTTCCCAAGAAATAGCTTGCAAATATCATGTAGATGAAGACTTCATGGTATCAATGGCTTCAAACCAAAATGCACAGTTTAAACACATTTTCATTTGCAACCTTAATTACAAAGCATAAAATAAGTAAGCCTAAATAAATAAATAAATCTGACAAAATTTATGCAAACATGGCTTCAGTGAGTGTCTACAGGTCCTATGCTAAGTGTGTCCTTGATACCAAGACTTTGATCCTCCCCACCCAGGACAATGGGTGACTGTCTGTGCCTCCCACTGAGCTCTGCACTTATCAACAACAACAACAACAACAACAACAAAGCTTTATTAATAAACAAATAAACTTAAAGAAGTATTGGCCGCAGCTAGCAAGGCTATTCGAAGCAGCACAATGCGTGCAAAATATAAAAATAGAGACAAAGGCTATTAATCTCAGCAGAGGCCCGATTCAGCTCAGTACGGCTAGGGCAAATTAAGAACAAGGTACTTGCCAGTCAAAGCCTCTAGTGAACACTGCTGCTTACTGAAGGGGTTGTGTCAAAACGTTCCCCCCCCCCCCACCCCACTAATTTTGGCCCCAGGTCTGATCCACCCACCCACTGTTAGGGCAGTCTCTTGGATATCCAGCTAAACCGACCAAGACAGCAAGCCCCCTACCATTTTGGATGCTGGACTGGCCTGGTGCTGGGCTGTGTCCGGCGCCAGGCGAAAACCTAGTGACCAGTCTTTTTAACGAAATCAGACAGAAATATTATTAAATAATATTATTATTACAACCTCATATTTTGCGCATTCTCTTAACCTTATAATTATGGTGAAATGACATGACACAACCTCGTTCCCAGTGGACATGACAGTGGAATAATAAATAACAATATTGATCCTTCTCCTCAAGTGTGAAATATAAGTATGGCGATTTTTACACTGTACATGTATTCAATAAGGAAAGTGATAATGTATAATTGTCACCTACATAGCCTGGTTATCTGGGGCCATTCAAAGGATGTTATTCAGTAACATCCACTGAAAGGTCCTTTTCCCCGCGGAGTAAGAAGAGGCTTGAAACATCAAAACATCCTTTAAACGGAGGCAGTGGCATCTTCTTGTTTGAATTGATAGGAATCAATCGAGGAATGATCGAAAAAGTGGGACAAAATCTCTCACCAAAATTCAAACAAGTCGGATATGGACGATCGAAGTGCAGATGAATCACCTTATTTACTTCGAGGCGAGCGTGACGTCATACGTTTACGAAATCCGACCGAAGATAAGAGGGCCCTTCGACGGATGTTAACGAGTGCTGATCTGTGCTTACAGACTTGAAGTAAAATATTGTTGAGTTCCCTACGTTCGTTATACAATTTCCTGGTACATTACAAACTACAAATTACTGGTACATTACAAACTGGCGACGAGGATGAAGACTTAAGGTGCCAGCGATGACTACACAGCAATTTGGCACTTTGGAACCGTTCGATGGAGCTGACTTTACGGATTACAGTGAACGCTTGAATGCCTACTTCATCGCCCATAACATCGGTCAAGTTGCAGCAGACGCCAGCGAAGCAGCTAAACGAGAGGCAGACAAGAAAAAAGTCGCCGTTACAATCTCCTTGATCGGTAAAACCGCTTACAGTACGCTCAAAGATCTCTGTCTTCCTGATTTACCTGCTGACAAAACTTACGATTAGCTTACACAAATTCTGAAAGACTACTACAAACCTAAGGTACTTGAAGTTGCCGAGACCTACCGCTTCCATCACACGGTACAAAGTGAAACTGAAAGCGTAGCGGAGTATGCAAACAAGCTAAAACGCTTAGCTGTTCACTGCAATTTTGGTCCTTACCTTACAAGAGCCCTCAGAGATCAATTTGTTGGGGGAGTGAGAAGTCAGACTACTGAGAAGAAACTACTTTCAGAAGATAGGACATTCGATCAAGCTCTCAAGGTCGCTCAGGCCGATCAACTGGCTGAGAAGGAATCTAAGTTACTCCAGGGCAACTCTGTCACTTCCAGTGCTGGAATTCTGCCTGTAAATGCTGTTCACAAGAAATCTTTTTTCTGCTCAAGAAAGCCAAAGGCAAACAGATCCTAAGTCAAAAATGGGAGGAAAGCAGTGTTTTCGGTGTGGCTCTCCACAGCATTTGGCTGACAAGTGCAGTCATGTCGAATCTACATGTAATTACTGTGGGAAGCCTGGGCATTTGGCTAAGGCATGCTTCAAGAAAAAGAAAGAATTTGCTGGTAACAACACCACTCACCAAGTAATAGCTGCCCCAACATCAGGAACATGTACCAAGGAGGAGCACGAGAATTCAGTCCCTTCTTGTACAGTTTCTATGAAAAGTGTGGAATCTTCTGAAAATTCGTTAGTTACACCGCCCTTATACAAACTTACCGTTACCATTGAAGACCAGGAAGTCCCAATGGAAGTTGATACAGGTAGTTCTGTGACCTTGTTGAGTTCTGCTGATTTTACCAAAACCGGAGGACAAGTAACTACACTCAAACCCCCTACAGTGCTTTTGAAAAGCTATACTGGGGACATTATCCAGTGTCTTGGTGAGAAGGAAATGGATGTCAAAGTTGGAGACCAGGTGGGTACCCTGTTAATTCTTTTAGTTCAGGGACCATCACTACTGGGGCGGGACATGATGTCCAAGTTTACATTGCCTTGGCAGAACATTTTTAGTATGATTTCAACTGCAGCTGAGGATATAGTTCAGCAGCACTCTGATTTGTTTGACACTAGTTCAGTGGGAAAACTTAAAGGAATCCAAGTGTCATTGCGAGTAAGTGATGAGAGCCCTGAGTTTACCAAAGCACGAGTAGTACCATTTGCAATTCGGTCTAACTACGAAAAGGCCTTGGAGAAATTGGTGGCAGAAGATATCATTGAGAAAGTAGAGCATTCTGAGTGGGCATCGCCTACAGTCCCTATTGTTAAAGCAAATGGGGACCTGAGAATTTGTGGGGACTACTGTCACCATCAACAAATTTTCAGTCTTAGAACAATACCCCATACCAACTCTGGAGGAACTATTGAGTACATTATCTGGGGGAAAAAAATTCACTAAGATTGATCTTTCTCAAGCATACCATCAACTACAGCTTACGCCAGAAAGCAGAAAATACACCACAATTAACACTCATCTGGGCTTATACCAATACAAGCGCCTGACTTTTGGAGTGAGTAGTGCTGTGTCAATCTTCCAACGCACTATAGAAAATGTCCTTAAGGACCTTCCAGGCTGCTGTGTCCGTATTGATGACATCCTTATTTCCGGAGAATCAGATGAAGTCCATCTGAAAAACCTTCATCGAGTATTAACTCGACTACAGGACTGCGGTCTTAAGCTTAACCCTGACAAATTCTTTTTCATGCTGGATAAAGTAGAGTATCTTGGTACTACCATTTCTGCTGCGGGGATTTCACCGACTGCAGAGAAAGTGCAGGCAATAAAGGATGCAGCACCTCCAACAAATGTTTCTGAATTAGAGTCATTCCTTGGATCAGCCAATTTTCTACGTAAATTTGTGCCGGATTTTGCAAAGTTGGCTTCACCTTTGTACGGACTACTTCGCAAGGAGGTACCATGGAGTTGGTCAAAACTGGAACAGGGCGCTTTTGATAACATCAAGGCTACTCTGTGCTCTGATTCGGTTTTACGTCACTACGATCCTATGGCGGAATTAGTTCTACAGTGTGATGCTTCTTCAGTGGGTGTGGGAGCTGCATTACTGCAACCTGGACCTGATGGTGTATTACAACCTGTTGCCTATGCTTCAAGGATACTGAACAATGCAGAACAAAATTACTCCCAAATTGAACTTGAGTCATTAGCAATTGTTTTTGGCGTGACCAAATATCGCCAGTACCTGTTAGGTAGACACTTTAAACTTCTAACAGATCATAAACCTTTGATTACTTTACTTGGGGAACACAAGCCCGTACCCCTGTTGGCAGCAGCAAGGATCAAAAGATGGGCATTACTTTTAGCTGCTTATGACTATACAATTGAATTCATAAGCGGCAAAGACAATGTGTTTGCAGATTTTTTGTCTAGGAAGCCTATTGAGTACAAGCAGTCTGCTGCAGAACAGGTAACTGTAAATGTGATGTTTATCGAAGAAGACCAGTTTTTAAATGTTTCCGTGGTTGCTATGGAAACCATGAGAGACCCAGTTCTTGGAAAGGTGTTACAGTTTACTCAGCAGGGTTGGCCCAATAATCTGGAACCAGTGTTCCAACCTTACTACAGCAAAAGGCTTGAACTCTCTCATGAAGATGGTATCCTCCTGTGGAACTCGCGAGTCGTTGTACCAGAGTCGCTACAGGCTCTTTTATTGGCCGATTTGCATGCAGAACACCTGGGTATGGTCAAAATGAAACAATTAGCTCGAAAGTACTTTTGGTGGCCTGGACTTGATAAGCAAATTGAGGAGACAGTTAAATTATGTCCTGCTTGTCAAGAATGTGCTAAATCGCCAGCATCTGCCCCAACTGCTTCGTGGTCCTGGCCAGGTGGACCATGGAAACGATTACATGTAGATTTTGCTGGGCCTTATCTTGGCAAGATGTTTTTGGTCGTGGTGGATGCTTATTCCAAATTTTTGGAGATAGTACCCATGACTCATGCCACCAGCACCAACACTATTACTGCTTTGAGACACATTTTTAGTTACTTTGGTTTACCAGAACATCTGGTAACGGACAATGGGACTCAGTTTACGAGTGATGAATTCCAGAAATTTCTTAGAGAGAACAACATCCTTCATACTCTCACTGCTCCAGGACATCCTGCTACAAATGGGTTAGCAGAACGCTATGTGGGTGAATTTAAGGATAAACTGGGCAAGATTGGAGATACAGGCGAGTCTGTGTAAACAAAATTAGACAGGTTTTTGTTGACTTACAGGGCTACACCCATTACGTTAGAGAAATCACCCTCAGAATTACTTATAAACAGACAGCCTAGAATTAGATTCAGTGCACTGAGAGCCAAAAGTTCTAAACAGGAAGTTAAGGTTTTTCAAGACAACCTTGATAACAAACCCCAGTTTACACCAAACCAAGCAGTTTTTGTGCGTAATTTTAGCAAAGGAGCCAACTGGATTCCAGGAACCATCGTTGGAACAGTCAGTCCCCGGAATTTTGAGGTTCAGGTTGGAGACATTATCTGGAAACGACATCAAGAACAATTACGTCCACGATTCATACCTTCCACACTAGGGTCAGGGTTAGTTCGTGCGCCCCAGCTACCTGAGAAAACTGAAGGGTTGACCCCAGTAGTGAGGGAAAGGCCTGTTACAACAGCAACCATTTCACAGCCTAAAGAGGCTACACCTGTACTTGACACTCCAGCCTTGGATAGCATGGCTGATGCTTTTTCTTCACCGCAGGACTCATCTGTGCAAGATTCAGAACTTCAAGCATCAGCACCTGAGCAACCAGAACGGAGATACCCTCTCAGAGAGTGTAAACCGCCTTAGAGGTTCTACTAGTCTTTAGTAAACTTAAGTGTTCGTGACTTTGGGACTTGTCCCTATCAGTACATTACTTTGTATCATTATCAGGTTCAGTTTTTCTTTCCTTTGCTTTAAGAGGGGGCATTTGTCATATCCCATGAATCCTTATGCGCTTCGTGCATGCGCAGTAGGTCTTCTTGCCATGTGCTTACAGACTTGAAGTAAAATATTGTTGAGTTCTCTACGTTCGTTATACAATTTCCTGGTACATTACAAACTATAAATTACTGGTACATTACACTGCCACTACTGCTACTGCTTTTGCTGCCCAGTGCTGCTTTAAGCGTATTTTGAGCTTTAGTTTTGTCGATTGCCGTTAACTTACCGGGCCACTAATGATCCACCAAAGGAAGCGGCCCTTTGAAAGTTAAGCCATAATATTTTTAATGGTCACGACAGGTGTTAGCAGATCCCGAAAGTAGCGACAGGAAAAGGCTGCTAAATCCGACCCTAAAAAGAGTCGTTATTTCGGAACTTTACGGTATGTGCATACAACTGTCATAGTTTCTAGATAATCTAGTATCCCGCCAATTTACCACGTGGGAACTGCATGGGTACATGTTGGTGAACTTGGACTCCGTTCAGTTTTACCCCAAATATTGACATTGTATTACAACTGTTTGTATACGAAACGTCCTCCGTAAGGAAAGCTAAACAGACTCCAGTGCCTTTACAAACCTAAGATTTGTGAAATTGCGTGACATGCCTTTTGTGACAAATTACTTTCCAACGGCGTTAATTGAATCTTTTCAAAAATAAATGTTCATCTGCCATAAAAAAGTTAAATGAAGGTGGTCGTTAATTAAATAACTTAAAATAAAAGCCGTAAAGTGACTGGTTAAGTCTAAGACCGCTCATTTAAATATTAAAAGAGAGCATTTTGTAAAACTAATGCTTTTGTATACGAAACTACAAAATTCGTTCATATCGGTTGCACAATTAGCCTGGTAGGAGAACTTATGACAACTTGGCTACTCGATTACTGTTTTACAAGTTACCAAATTATTTCTTTTTCTTGTACGGTTTCTGCTAAAAATACTATTGGTTTGCTCTGTTTAAGTCCAAGGCACGGCTTATGTTCGGCGCTGAGTTTTTGAGATCAGGTCAGATCCAAAATTATCGAAACTTCAGTCAAGCTTATCTTAGATCTCGATTTACATGGGAAACACTGAAATCTAAACTCATGACCCAATTCATCAATTTAGTGAAAGAGATACGGATTGTTTTCGCTCTAGATCGAAAATTGAAAGAGGAAAGAATTCGTTATAGTTTTCTTAGGCTCTAAGATTCATTTTAACGATATAATTTACCATTTCTATCGATGTAAAAACTTCGATCGCGCGTTGACTGGCGGAGAGCTACGTGGTGTAAGCCATCCTGCAGCTGGTCATATATATAAAATATTCCTGATAGAGAGGCGAACTTCTTTCAGTTTTTTAAAGCAATACTCAAAGTACATTGAATATTTACTAACACCAACTGTTTATACAAGATTTGCTGAGGATTAGTGAATTTACATGCTTGCATCAACTGAGCAGTCGAGCGAATATCATATTCTTTATATACACCTTACCTGACAATCAACTGACAATTGCAAAAGGACTTGTTTCATTTGGGGTTGATAAATCTTGTATTCCCTGACTGTGCTTGTTAAACTTGGCGATTTCAAGGACTGCTTTAGAGACTTGTTTTTGGCTCGCGTGATTTTTGCCTCTTGTAATTTTCTTATTGACTGAGTAGTTTCACAGTTTCTGACAAACACTATCAAGAAAGTGTTAATGCGTCCAACTCAGCGTGATAGCATACAGTCATGGTAATTAATTAACGAGACATTGGTTTAGTGCTAATGTATTTTTCTTTTTAATTAAGATAATTAGCAGTGTACTAATTGGCCAGAAAAATAGGCCGGTTGCACTGGCGACTGAAATAAAACAAAATACATGAAATAATAAAATCGAAAGGAAAGTAACAGGATGACTACCGTTCATTTATTGTACTTTGAACATCTTTTGACGTGAAATCAATGTCAATATTCTTCTCTATTGACGTGAATTCATCAGTTCAGTGTTTTGCTTGAATTTCTCTTCGGGATAAATATCAATATTTGAAAAATCACAATAAAATTCTTGTGACGGTAATAAATACTTGTATGAAAGACTGGAACTTGCAAGATCTGAAATAAATAATTTCAACAACTTTTTATAGGAATCAGGATAGGTAATTACGACTCTGCAATTCCTCAGTGAAAAAAAATCTTTTGTTCGTGCAACCGTATCGAAACAACGTACAGTACAGTGTTTAACAAGAGATCCAGAATTGATGAATTACCCGATGCCTTTTATAAAAGAATTATCCATTTTTAGAACTTGAGACTTCTAGGACCAGTAATTAAAGCAGTGTTTCGCCAACCGTAAATAAATACTGTAAAATACTGTTTCTTTCCAACCCTTTGAATAACCTAATTATAAAAAGGAGTGGAGGACACTTATTTAATCCCTGAGTCCTAGTTCGTTCGATTCACTGAAATGAACATTCTCTTGAATCAGTTTGTCTTATGCCAAAACTACGGTTGTGCAATTCTTGTACTTGTTTTCTATATTCCCTTTACTTTCTTCAATTTCCCAACTTAGAAATAATAGCATTATTTTAGCGTAATAGCATTATGTTGAATTCTGAAAGGGAATAACATTCACACACCACAGTCGTTTCTATTTTTGTCTTATCTATGTGCCCATAAGGTTTTTTTAAAAAAATCTTTAAGAAGATTATTCATTTGATGGTTCTTGGAATTTTATCGACTTAAACAGGATCCACTTTATTTACAGAAAAAGCTACGTAGCTATTCTCTCCCCGCTTCAAAATAATCTCACTTTGTTTCGTCTTGCCTTCCGCCCATTGCAGTTCATTCTCTAAACGTTCTAATGGTTAGACCTTAGACAAAGAAAAACAGTAGTTCACTTTCAGTTATTTTGCAGGGGTGTAGCTATGAATTTTCCAGAGGTACGCACAGAATTCCAAATCTACCTTGCCCCGTGTCTCAGCCCGAGGAGACATGATTTTCTTGACTCTGATTTCTATCAGAGAGGTGAGATGAGGTCGGGTAAACATCTCTCTTGTTCGCAGCAACGTGTTTTGTAACAGCGACGACCTTTGTATATTCGCGAATCGAAATAAGGGAAGTACACAGCATTTGACTTGCAATTGCAAGCTATGTCCAGCAATGGCTTACTTTCCTTTTCTTTTTTTTTCCTCTTTCGTTTCTTTTAGATTCATACTTGTTGCGCACATGCGTACTGGCGTACAGGTAGCCACGCCCTTTTTTTAAAAAGAGAAAGTACCTAGAGGACATACTTTTGGAGCGAAAAGCTATTTTAGCCGAGGAAACCTAACTCCATCATCGGTTTTCAGCCATAAACTGAGTAAGAAATAGAAGCCATGTTCATCTTAAAACTTTGGCTGCTGTTTGAAGCTGAAATTGTTGGCAGCTCAGACTGCTGATCTAGACTTACTTCACGCATGTATATTTACGTAAGAGGTCTTGAATGATTTTAGCAGAAGTGTCTTAAAGACTTCTTCAACAACGTAACGGCACTGCATGGAATCGTGACAACGATTGTTATGTCTAATGCATGATGGTAGTTTCATTAGTCTCCTTCTCGATTAAGATATATAATGTGAAATGACTCAAAGTTTGAGCTACTGGGGGCATGGCAGCAAGACAGCCTATGTTACAATTACCATTTTGAACGGACAGTAAAGAAAGCCAGCAAGAGCTTGTATGATTTAAGGAAATGTAGGAAAGCAAACCTACCTACAGATATCGGCATCACGATATATCCGTGTACCAAAATACGCCCACTTCTCGAATATGCCGGCGTCCCAGTGTGAGGTGGTTTGTCGAAGTACCTTACAGAAGAGTTGCAGTCTATAACAAACATGTGCCTAGCTATAGATATCATTGGGATACCAAGAACATCCCTTCCAACGTCACAGGACACATGCAAAGTAGCAACGAAGCGTGAAGTAGAAAGAATTGTGAATGATATAAACCACCAAAATCAAATTTTTCTCACAAAGCCAAATACCAGCAACGGCTATAACTCACGATCTAAACCAGGTTCAGTAGCAATACCAAAGCCAGGAATGCAAAGACATACTAACTCGTTTACAGCAAGAGCTACAAGACGCCTTCTTTTATGATCTGTATATATTCCTACTTACCTTTATTAGAGATTCACTTAATAGTATTTCATAGTATATGTTCTGCCCTTTAATTAAGTAAATCGTCATATATATTATTTTTAGAGATAGATAAATAAATTAAGGTTATTATCATATTAAAATAAAGGCGGTATTATTTTTGCAAGTCATTCTGACACGGCTAAATGTCACTAATACCTAAACGTATTAATTTCGATATTATTATGGTTATATACTGATGACACATGATTTGTCAATAGGTCAGATGTTTGCGGTATTTTTTCAATGATAGTAGAATTCCCGTCTGTCGCGAAACAACTCTTGATAGGATTGTTTATTTTTTCAATACCGGCGCACGAAAATTTGAAGTTTATGATATTGAAGTCTTCGGGCAGAGCTTCAGAAAGGTGTTCTGTTCAATCTTATTGCGCACGCAGTCTTTGACACTGTAGTTAGGTCGTTCAAGTTCTAATCAAAGAACTTTTTCTTTCCTTACCTTCCAAGAAGCTTAAAAATACACACAATGATGTATGTTTGGTCCTCGGGAGGAACGTTTTAGTTGCTATTTATGGAAAAGTAATCTTAATCAATTTCTTATGAGTCTCTTATGCCATAGGTTTTAAGATTGTCTACCGGACGGCCTTTTCTACCTACATCTGAACATATTATTAACGAACAAATCTACTTGATATAAAGGTTTTTATGAAAAGGTAAAGATAATGCAACAAGGCTATCTTCATTATATAATTATAAAAGAAGGGGTTTAAGAATTAAAATAGTCGACATTTAAAGTTAATCTTTCCCGGGGTCTGCTGACTTGGCGCAGAAAATTCGGGCGAAAAAAAAAATTATCTGGAGTACATTTTGAAACTTGAAGATTCCAGAGGTCTTGATTGTTTTTCAATTGTATCTATAAAATAGATGTTGCATTTAGGAGAGAGAATTGGACTAATCATGATTAGCATAACACAACTTGATATATCCAAAACAACAGAATAGACAACAAAGCTTTTTTTTTTCATAAGAATTAAGTATTATAAAGGGTATCTAGCATGTCAGCTATTTCGAGAAAGGTTGTCGAAAAAAGTGCACGCGACAATCCCGAAAGGTATTGTGGGTGATTTTGAGTGCACTGTACTTCAAAGAAACTTGAAAGAATGGCACGGGAAGCCACGGACATGTTTGCGAGTGCTAAAGAAAAGCAACAAAAGTAGGTTCGACAGCTACAGTCGTCAGAAACATTGTATTGAGCATATCCCATATTACCTTTCGGGATTGCCGCGTGCACATTTTTCTCACACCCTTTCTCGAATAACTGTATACCTATTAAAGCATCATGAAATCCTCGCAATAATTTTACAAAATGCATAATATGTGAAAAAGAGAAACATCATCCTACATTGAACGTCTTAATTAACATAAATATACAACACTATTAACATCAACCTTAGTGTTAAAGATGCCGATGTAACATCATAAACAAAATCAAGAGTTTTAATTTAGAACAGAAATTAATGCATTTCTCTAGCACCATTCTTAATCTTTGAACTCTTGGGTTCAAAGTATTTAATTCCATCCCTTTCACCAATTCAAAGTTTTTTTAAGATCAGGTACAGGGCAAATAATTTGTACTCTCTGCAAACTGCAATCATAAGCAATGTCCTATTTCTGTTGACGAATTGTTTCGGGCATTGAGGGCGACCAAAGGACCCCGCAATTCTAATCTAAAGGTTGTTAATACGCATGTGCGGCATGCAGTGAATGGCGTGCACTGAACGCAAAAGTTTAAGTCCAAAATACTAAGCTCATTTTCGATATGACAGGGTTGAAGCTAATCAGTGCTGGTAGCGATCAGGGATTATATTATTCTAGCTAACACATAAAGAAATTATGTATTGACCGCCGTGTCTTTCTATAAGGTCAAAACCTGAGAAGGTGTCCGTCTTGAGCCGAGTAAAAGGAAGTAAGGACAGTTAACAGGGTGTGAACCGTGTCATTTTTTTCTCAGTTTCTTGATTTGGTATGAATCACTAGGACACGCAAAATCTCTCTTTCTCTCTCTCTAAAAAAAACGGTTATGAGATTTTCTTATATAGGCTGGACAGTTTTGAATGGGCCAAAAGTATTAACTCATTTAAACCTGAACTAGTTTCATTTAAAAACACCCCAGATTTAATTTCTCCCTCAGTGCACTGAAGCTGCCAATAGTTTTTCGTCGGTCACTCGTACATTGATTTCCAAAGCACCAATTTGCTTAATGGTACAATGTAACTTAGAGCATCTATACTATAGCAGAGACCAGCCGTTGGGGTTAGTTTTAATTGCAAATACCAGTAGGCTTAAGGTTTGTGCCTTCACTCAGCACAAAGCCCCGCTTTGGATGCAATAGCAACTTCTTACCTGCTTATTTTACGTTTGTTAGATGTACGCATGTAGTATGTGTCTTGTTCAAATCTCTTTTGAGCAAAGTGCTGCTGATAATATGCGGCTGTGATTTCAATTTTAAAATTGGGAGACCGACATCAACTTTGAAGTGAATATATAACACAAACGTTTTTACAGTCCTTAAGAAATACATAACTAGATTTCTAATGTTTTAGCCTGTAAATATATTGAAAAAAGAAGGACTAAGTTCCTAATGAAAAGAACCAACATTGTGACAATGAAAATGTCCCCATTTTTTTCTGAAAGTAACTAGGATATAATTAGTATTAGTATAATTACATCGATGAATATCGAAAATAGAGCGCTGTGATTGGCTAGGAGCTTCGCTTTATCCCGCTATAATCACCGCGCGGTGATTATAGCATTGAAGGCTAGCAGTTTTCAAAATGGCAGCCAGATTTTTTGATGTTTCGGGGTCGGAAATTGATCAATAATTTTATTTTCTCGAATAATCATCAATGTAATTATACTAAAACAATTAGTCGCCTCAGGCGACGTGAATATTGGCGAATAGTCACCTCGACTTCGTCTCGGTGACTATTCGCCGACATTCACGTCGCCTTCGGCGACTAATTGTTAAATATGTTACCCAAGCAGTCCTTTTTCTCTTTGTTATATGTGTACAAATTCATTACCAGCATTAACGCCCGAGATATTTGTCAAAAAATAACCCGTTTGTTTTATTAATGTTTGTTTGCACAGTTATCAAGTTATTTTAAACAAAGTGGACTCGAACCCATCGCGCAAACTTAAATTGAATTTGCCATATCATACCGATAATTTCGAAGATCCGAAAATTTTTCCGCCAATTTTTGTGTCAAACCCGCATAACAAAAATTATTATTAATTACTGCTTGCATATTTTGTGGAATAAGATCAAGAAACTTGCATTTCACCAACCTTGATTAAAAAGAAGTTACAATTAATACCAGCTCAATTTTGTTTCTCTGGAAGTATTAGTTTGCTGATGTTCAGTAACGCCCATTTGTAAGAAATGATGTTTGGTAGAAACGCAATAGTGGGTCGAGTAATATCACATGTCATGGAGAATCCGTTCGCCGATCTGAGCAGTCGCCGAAGGTTTTAACAGCAGATAGTACCATTAGTCTTGATTTCGTGCAGAGCGGGACTTTTAAATGTATTTAAAATATTAATGATACTGACGGTGTTGCATGCGAAAGACTAATTGGCTTAATAATTTATTTCTTCAATGTTCCAACTTCACTCTAAGGCAGAGATGAATATAGAAGAGAGGAAGCTGTACATTGAGTCTTTTTTTTGTGTGTCGAACTAAAATTGATTTGTTGAATTTAAGGTGAAAAAAGCCCTCATAAATCGTTTATTCGTAATCACTTACTGTTGACTTATCATAACAATATACATGAGGCACCTTGCTCAAGATAACGATAAATAAAAGGTTGCGATAAATAATTGCTTTTCTTAGCTGTTTTTCTTGAAGGAGAATCGTAAGGTACATATGTCACTGGGTAATTACGAAAAACATGGCAGTCGAAAGGAATAACAAATGACAGCTAACGGGAGTTGCAGATGAAAGGCTAGCCTTTATAATTAACCGAACTTTGCTGTTACACACCCTAACAAAGACGGCTTTTGCCTCTTCGCTTTACTGTTTTCAATTTCAAGATGGTTTATATAGGGAGAGATAAGAGTTAATTGCTTTTTACGCAGCGGGAAACTGGTGTTTTTGGTTACTATTTATCACTAGAGATTTAGTATTGCCGTTTTTTATTTTACAGTAAAAAGATTTGAGTATCCGAAACTGTATAATTGTTTTTTCTTCATGACTGACCGTCGTCTTAAATTGAACCCGGGCAAATATAGTTGCCAATAAAAAGTTTTTTGTTTTCGTTTCCATAATTTCTGACGCCGGCCGTTACGGAGCGACCGCAGCGAATTTACGGCGCAACAAAGACAGCTGCAGCAGGATGGCACCTAAGTCCAGAAAAAGAAAATCGTCGTCTTGTGTTTGGGTACTCCACAAAACGTCTCATTCCATTCCACGTCGTAGTCGCGCAGTGAGAGCAAAGTAAAGTACCACTAAAAGAGTGTAATGCCACGTGCAGCAAGCATTTTTGTCTTGATTATTTTTATAATCAAACCGGTGTTGATTGTTTGACGTTCTCGTTGCCGTCGCCGTCGTGATTGCGTAAGCTTGGTAGTATACGCGCAGCGGACAACCCGCTGGTGTAGCTGCCGCTTAATTTCGCGCCAAAAAGAATGCCTAACGAAGGTTATCAGCCGATAAGGAACGAAAGGTACCGGTTGTCAGCATTAACAAAAAGGACGCACCTTTTCGTAGTTCGAAATTGCTAATGGTTTTCTTTAAAACCATAAGCCGCAGGAGATAACAGAGCTATGTTTGAATTTAAAGTTATGGTGTTTTTTCCCTATATATACGTTATCTCAATGTAATATCGTACAACTTTTTGCCCTTAATTACACACACCCTAATATATTGAAATACACAAGACAAACTTCAATTCCTATAATTGATCTGAAGCTGTTTAAAGTGATGAATTTTTTTCGACTTTATATTCTATACAGGTTAAAACAATCAGATGTACCCTTGGGCACTGAAAAAATAACACCTTGAAAAGCAAGGTGTTTTCCAATATAATTCTCAAAAACGTACAAATAGACGCAAGACATTTAAAAGAAAGTCTCTTTTCTCCGCGTAAAAATGTGAGATACATTTCATGTGGCTTCGATTGTTAGAGTAAGAGTCATATTTGTCACTTGAATTCTCCATCTCCTTGTAAGATCATATGAAAATGATGTGGCATCGAAAACAGTTAGGATTATGGTTAAGTAAAATGAGGAAATAAGGAGAGTATGGACTATGAGAACTGAAAGAACAACAATGTATACATCATATATGGTCTTTTAAAATATAAAACTAGGATTAATCGGACAACCGAAGTAGACCGTCATGGAATTGTATTCTTACTGTTTGTTTTGATATAGTGCGCTCAGATAAACTTTCTAAAAAAAAAAAAACTCTACCTCGTATGTTTCTCCACTTTTTTCAACTGCATCAATTGTGCCTGAGACCATCGCTCTTTCCACAGTTAAATTCGTCGTCTATTACCAATTATCTGCCGTGCGAAAATCGGAAACAACTGAATTGAGAAAAAAAATGAGAAGTTTAGTATATCATTTGATTTTACATATGACGGACTTAAAGCCAGTATAGCTAGTTATAAAACTGTCTCAGCTAAGTTGCTTACCTCAGTACTTGTCCTTAATAGCTTTCGCAACTAAAAGTCAATTTGTTAGCACTCCATGAACTGTGTTTAAGTGTTGCAGGTTGTTTTTTTTATAAAACTAAATCTCGCGTGGGTTTTTATTAAATAACAATTACGAGCGGTAACAGGAAAAAATGCAAATGAAACAGCCACGTTGCGTTGAAACAGAAGCAAACGACGGTTACCAAATCCTGGCAATAACGAGTGATAACTATCGAAGTCGCTCAAATTCAAATACTGATGATTACTTTAATGTTTTCCCCGCGGAAACTTAGAAATAAGGGTGATCTGGTTTCTTTCTTTGATCAGTCAATTTTAGCTCTTCTCACTTTTTGTTATTAACCGGCCACACCAATGTAACGCCTTTAGCACATGTAATTCTCTTTGGGCCAGCAAAATAACAGATTGTTGCCACTTCTTGGTTATTAAGGCAAAGATGGGTACAATTGATAAGCAAAGACCTAAAAGCTACTTTTCTCTTCATTTACTGCCCAATTGTGTTTCTTCCGTTTATTAATGGATTTTTAATTTGCCTGCGGCCAATTTTATCACCATATATTTTATTTTCATAATCGTGTAAATCATGTTAAACCCTTTATTCGCCCACTCAAAAATAATACTGCTCCAACAAGGAATATTCGAGAAATAATTTTTAGATTGCAAGAACTGGTTTGTCTTTTTGTAATTATTTACACTGAAATATGTTAATTTCAATATTGCGAAATTATACTTTTATCATTTTTAGACTTGTAAACTGAAGGTAGGATGTATGCAAAACATTGTCGTCATATGCTATTTTTACAAACCGTATTAAAACGCTTGCTCATTAACCTGAAAATGTAGATTAACGTGTAGTAGGACTTTACGTTAACTACATATCAATTCAAAGTAGACAGACTGCAAATTTTCTTAGTTGCTAAAAAAGATATATCTAAGTGTCGCAACTGTTCATCAGTAGGATGCCTAAAATGCGTGCAATTCCACAATTGGTTTCGGCTCCATTAAATCCTATACCAATTGCAGAACATTTTATGAGGAGCCACCCACCATGTGAGCACAGTCACGGACAATAGTGAGGAAAATAACGCAAAGTAAAATCTAATACATATCATACACTGTACACTAAAAAGCCAAGTTTGTTGTAACTATGTAGCAATGGCCGGTCTCTGAAGAAAGAAAGGCGGTCCAGATGTTTGTGCAATTAGGTTTCACTGTAAAAGCGACTGAAACCAATTTTGTCTCAGCCATCAGCCGTATTTCCTTGCTGTACAGCCATCCTGACCTTTTTACCTCCTTTTTTGACGGAGCGGCCCGCTGTAATCGGTCGAAAGCCTTTTGTTCGGGGAAGGTTCAAAATTTAGATATACTTCGATGAATACCTTACACTATATTTCGTTTTAGCATATATGAGCAAATGAACCCAGATTTGTAAACTGACTTTTTCCATGTCCATTGCCTCCATTTTTAAACTGAAGAATCCGGCGGACTCTCTTCAGTGTTTGGATAAGGTCTGGCGGTAACCGTGTTTGCATTCACCTAACAAACTTTGACTTATCTTAGATACGATTAACTGTTGTATATGTCATATGGACAAAAGCCAGAAAAGAAATTAGTCTGCGTAGCTGGCAGGTCTTTGGAGCTCTTGTGAGGGTACTTCAGGCTGGCTAACAAAGATTAAGATTGAAAGTTGATTGGTTCACCAAATTTTCTTTCTTACCCATGGTACTCAGCGCGCACGTGGATTTGGGGCTTGGACGCGAGTTTAAAGCAAGTGAGCCGAAAGATAAGACCATCAATCCTGATTAGTGAGCAGTCTGTTCGACGTAAATTGTGTCGGTAATCGACTAAACGGCAATTTCACTAAACTATCAATTCGTAAAGACATGAAATGTATCCCTGTCATCAAATGACGACAATAGTATTTCCGTACTTTGATATAACAAGTGCGTTAATTCTATTTCTCATTTACAAATTCATCATAATAAACCCACTCAGATGCAAAACGTGCAAACTGACTCCGCCCGCGTTACGTTAATTACATAAAATGCACGTACCAAATATGTTGGACACGTACTTCAGCAGTTGATATTTATGTCATCTTTATACTGTTCTATTTCACCTCGGCAGTGATTTTGTGGACGCAAAAACAAGCAGAAGAGAATGGATTTACACTTGCACTGAAAATTTACCTCTACCAAGCCTTTCACCTTTTCTCTTCCTCCTCCTTAATAGACAGCTGTTTGGCTATCGTGCCTGAGAAAATTAGCCCACTCAGTGGAGTATCTGCTTCTTGCTTGAATGTCACTTAGTGTGTACTCGCTATGCCCACAGTCATGTCAGTATTTTCCTGTAAAACAACGCTTTGCACCAGGTGTAGCTATTGTAGCAATCACGAGGTGGTGCGTACTGTCGTCTTGAAGAGAATTTCCGGTTTTGAAGGTCAGTCGGGAATGTAAAAAAAAAAACAAAAACCGGAGGATGTAAACACTAAAGTAGTTTCTGCAGCTGTTAAAAAATAAAAATGCAAGCCATGAAAGTTTACGTTTAGCTTTGCTTATGTCTCTCAGTGTATTCTGATGTGCTATTTTAGTTGTTTATTTTACTTTTAGTCCAGCTATTTCAACTCAGTGTGATCAACAGCCGATGTTCCCTGCTGTCATGAATTCGGTGCGAAACAGGCCGGTGATTCAGTAGTATTTGATTTTTCTTACACGTTCGAACATGTTTACACTGGTGCTGGATAAAGATGTTAATAGTTGAGGTTTTTACCTGTAGACTTCCAGGAAATCGCTTTATCTTGGTTTTAACACAGTTTTAGTCCTATTTTCTCGTTTTTTCCAACGAATTCATGCAGTGGATATCCTTTTATTTTAGATCGGAGTATTTTTAGTGATTTTGGTATTGAATGTCTCCTGATTTTTAGCTGTTTATGAAGAAGAATATTTTAAGTCATGCCTTCTGCAGGTTTCTACATGTTGGAATTTGAAGTCTGTCCTTTGAATTTTCTGGTCATGTCTGCAATCGATTTACGGAAAAGCTTAGCCAATCATCTTTGATGAAGAAACTTCAAACATCAGTCTAGTATTCTGAATTCTTGATTTTGTAACGAGTAATTTTAGTAATTTTCTGAATTTTATTTTAAGTTGACTGTGTGTTGAATTTGATGTCTCGTGATCTTTTATTTTTATACATGTAGTTGCTCGCTTTGTTCTATTTTGACTGTACAACCTAGCTGGCTTCGTAAAGCCCGGAGAAATCAGTTTACAAAGAAAATTGTTTTGGGTAAATAAACAACTCGAACTGTCAAAACGGAAAGAGCTTTACGAAAGCGTGAATCTGAGTCAAGCGGATGGGTTTGCTCGCCCAGCTCATGCTGATGGGTTGCTGTTTGTTCAACTATGAAATCAAGGTGCAGCAACGGTAGATTGAGAATAGAAAGGACAGAATTTTAATAATGTCAGAAAGTTATCTTCGAGCAAATAAAAAGCAACTGACAGCAATAACACGTAGTTAGCTCGTTCCCTCCTAAAACGGTTCCTTTAACACAGCTCATACGATAGCAAACAGCTGGAATGGCGAACTCAAAAATACGAGCTACCTTTTTACTCTGTTTTTACAGTTTCAATATTTAACAGTTAAAACCAGTTCAAATATAGCAAGTATTTCTTGACGTGCATCTTTTCATAAGAACCCTTTTAATATTTTTACACCTATATATCTTAGGAACACAATTCATGCTGAAGTGTACTAAAGGACATTTATACCACCTGTTCTCATACAAGACAATTATCATATATATTACCAATAATAGGCATGCGCAAGGATTTAATCCACCGTATTGTGCAACATGAGCCCATCCTGAGGGGGGCGTAAGGGGGGTACGAATACCGCAAAACCGCACGTGGTAGCGCGAGAATACCGCAATACCGCACATGGTAGAGAGAGAAAACCGCAATACCGCATCAAAATTTACCCAAATACCGAAATCGAAACAAATGGAGAAAAGTTGCCGTTCTGAAGACTAACAGTTCCGCCTTTTAAATAGCAATTATAATATTTTTATGTCAGTGTTTCCAAATCAAGGTGCGTCGATGGTAAGCGTGAGATAAGCATACGACCCTCGCACTCGTTTTGGTTCATTAAACGTTTATACGTAAATGATACAACAGCCATATTACTATTACTAACCTTATTTCTAACCTGGATCATAAACTCTGACGGAAAACAGTTGACTCCTATGAGGCTGTTTCATGTTCATAATTGACACTGTTCTGTGTTGAAAGGTTTTCAAGACGTCGAACCAGTCTACGACCCAGCTACGGCGTTTCTGTGGTCAGTAGAGCAGACGATTGTTAAATCTAACAACTCTCCCGAATCGAGTCTTCGCTCCCAGGAGAAACGTGGCCGAGCTTCCGATCTCTCCTTGAAGAAGCGATTCTTCCCGACCATGATCTTCAACATCTTCATCGCTGCTTTCATCAAACTCGGCGTCACTCTCGTCTTCTTCCGAATTATTTTCGTTGGCCTTCTACCCTGTTAACGCGTTCATCAAAGGCAATAGATGTAGGATTCTCTGAGATGTTACATTGTCTTTGGTACATAAACTCAGGTAGCGTGCCATGCTTTGCCATGGTAGTCTCTTGGCGTACCGTTCGTTGTCTTACGGC
The DNA here is from genome assembly GCA_038088405.1 of Porites divaricata. NCBI lineage: Eukaryota > Metazoa > Cnidaria > Anthozoa > Scleractinia > Poritidae > Porites > Porites divaricata. Next base: position 22,542,599 of record JBBMOI010000002.1, read on the forward strand.
AGCTCCATAGGAGGATGCCCTGTCCCTGAGTGCGTTGCAGTTGGCTGAGCTCATACTGTACTGACACTAGGTAGAGGTTTCATGATAGGAACCTGCGATAGTTAAAAAGAACCCTCTGGTTTGGGGTACCAAGATCGCCTGCTTGTGTGGTAGCCCAAGAGGTCACCCGTTTCACTGCCCCCTTCATTGCCAAGCCAAATGACCTGCAGTATTCTGCCATTGACATGTTTGCTTGCTTTACATGTATGGTGGCGTGACAGTTTTCCACATCTAGTGTCATACAGCTCAAAAGATTTAGTGTATTCTCGTAATCAAAATTTTCAAGGTTAGTGTACAATCTCTGGAGCCCTTTTTCTATCATGGAAACCGACGCTACTGTCCTGGCTGACACATGGCCTTGAGGTCCATTGAGACTTCTTGTAATGCCAGTGGTTTCTTGAATATCATAGGTATTCTCGTCAAGCATCCTTCTACATTGCCTGACAAGACCAATAGCTTCCTCTCCTGTCTTAACAGTTTACTGTGCACCTTTGTGATGCACAGAGAAAGCTTCATACAAACAGCCAATTGCACTAAGAAAGTGGGCACAATCTTTTAATTTGGTGCAGATCTTTATTGAGTTCGTTTGTGCGTCACAAACATACACAACACCATCGAACTCTGTACAAATGCCTACTGGTTGTTTAAAGCGACATTCTTTGATAGGCCCATCTATATTTCCGTCTTCTTTGTCAGAGCCAGCAAACAAACGTAACTCTTTTCCATTGCCACTGAGTTGCCATATTGAAGACTTCTTCTGGTTTGTGAATAGGACGTCTGTGCTAAACCTTGTAAGAACACAAGGTTCATCGTCAAGTTTCACGGCTAACTTACACTCACTGGTTTCCATGTTGATCATGCTTATTCCCTGGACTTGGGATACAAACAGATTTCTGTTACTAAGGCACATACTGTAAACCTTTCCCCGTGTGTTTCCGTAAGAAACAATTCTTTGGAGATTATTCCCCTTGAGACCAACTCCGTCCCTTTCGACTTCGATGGAAACGATTGATTTGTTTGTAACTTCAGCTGCATAGATCAGATCACTGGCCACACAAACCATGGCCTCAAAGTTGGGTTGTATTTCCTTGTCCCAGAAGTTAATCTCGTCACTTCTGGCACTTTTTCCTCGATATTGATTTTTGACTAATTCGAAATACTTATTCAGTCTCGACGAAATTTCACCAACAGTCCCCACCGGTGACACTTTAAGTTTTCTTGCCAAGTTGACAAGGTCATCTTTTCTTTTCTTTTCTTTGAAATCATATTGTTCCTTCAGAGAATTCAATGGCCCTGATATGTCCTCTGTCGGAACTTAGGTATATTATACCGTCAGAGTAATGGATCTGTTTAACCTTGAGGTTTTTGCTGAGAACAGTGATTTTGTCGACGGGACTGTGAAGAGGAGATTTGAACAGGGTAGAACTACCATTCTTTGCATCGAACGAAAGAAAGGCAATCCACCCATATGATGGTACGGCAATACTGATTGGACATGGATACATGCCACGTTGATTGTCAGCCGAGTATTTGTCCAATTCGGGTACGATTCAATGAAACGCCAAAGAGATTTTAAAATGCCCAATTTATATTTGGTGGCCTTTCAGTGAAGCTCATAAACGGTAAGGTCCGATAACTATCACTATCTTTTTTAAGTGGACTGAAGGACACGATAATGTCGATAATCGATGTACTTTTAAGGTAGGATAGAATTTAGTATAAGAAGATGGTACTTACCAAACGGTTTCCTGAATTTTACCAGCCTCTTCTCCCCTCGCTTCACCAAACAACGGAACTTGTTGTTTTTTTTCTGCAATCCCCCCCCCCCCCCCACTCCTTTCCTTCTTCGTAGAAAAATGCTACGCAATTTAAAACCACCTCGCGCTATTTGCTGGATTAACTGATTGATCTTCTGGATCGCTCGCCATTGTTTCGCGACTGGCATGAATGATATTGCTATGGCGTTAGATCACAAAAGATCAGTGATTTTGTTACTCCTTGATCTTTCGGCGGCATTTGACACTGTTGATCACTGTATTTTACTTTCGCGCCTTTCTTCTCGATTTGGAATTGGTGGTACGGCATTAGAATGGTTTCGGTCGTACTTGAGTGACCGCACTCAATTTGTGAATGTCAATGGCTCGACGTCCGAGCGTCATGTTCTGCAGTTTGGTGTACCCCAGGGATCTGTCCTTGGTCCGCTGCTATACTCCTTGTACACCTCTCCACTGAGTGACATCGCCAATAAACACGGGTTAAGCTTTCATTTTTATGCTGATGACACGCAGCTGTATATTACTTTTGAGACGTCATCCCTCAATGAGATGGAATAGAGCAAGAGTAAGATGGAAGCCTGTGTACAAGAAATTGACACCTGGATGCTTTTGAATAAGTTAAAATTAAACAGAGAGAAAACTGAGCTTCTTTTGGTATCATCTTTACACCGTGCTCGACCTCCTTTGTTACATCTTGATGTCTGTGATGAGAGAGTGCTGACTTCACCAAAAGCAGGCAACATTGGAGTTATTTTCGACGAATATTTGAGTATGGTTCCTCAGGTGACAGCAATGTGTAAATCAGCATTCTATCATCTCCGTAAAATTAGCCTCATTCGTAAACATCTTACCTTCGATGCAGCCCAGCTTCTTGTTCACGCTCTCATTACATCAAAGCTTGACTACTGTAATTCGCTACTATATGGTTTACCCAAACACGTGACTAAACAGCTCCAACGTGTGCAGAACGCTGGTGCTCGAATTGTTTCTCTCTCACCCAAGTTCTGTCATATTACACCTGTTCTTGTGAGTCTCCACTGGCTCCCAATTGATCTCCGAATTGAATTTAAGATACTTATCATTACCTACAAGACTCCCCATGGCCTACGCCTGCTTACATTAAGGATCTCCTTGTCAGCTACATTCCGGGACGTTATCTAAGATCTGCAAAGAAAAATTTACTCGCCTTGCCTGGATTCAAGCTAAATAGTTATGGCCGCCGTGCTTTCTCTGTTGCTGCGCCGTTGCTTTGGAACAATCTTCCACAACGTGTTAGGGATGCAGAATCGCTAGACATTTTTAAAAGACAGCTGAAAACAGTTCTTTTTAAGCGTGTTTTTTTAAATTGATAACTTTATTGTAGTTATTTATTTTAATTATCTTTTAGCTTTTTACTTCTTTTAGCTTTTTTTTTTTTTTTAGCTCTTTTTTTTTTTTAGCTTTTTTTTTTTTTTTTTATTGTAAATTTGGATTTTTAACCTTGCAAATAGCGCCTTTGGACCGTTAAGAAAAGGCGCTTTACAAATGTTATTATTATTATTATTAAAGAACCGGTAAGGTCGAAACGGTCCGATAAGGTTAGCCCAGCCGACTATTCCCTTAAGGTCAATGAGGTCATAAAATAATGCGACATGTTACCGTATCATTGGATAAAAAGGTTAATGTCATTAATCATATAAAGTATTAACTGAAATTACAAGCCATACGATTTGTCTGGACTGCTTGCGCAATACGGTCCCCGACTGTGCAACTGGGAAGACACGCAGGTCAGGCAGGCTAGCTAGGGAGACCTTTTAGGACCTTTTAGGACTCCTTTTAGGATTGCATAGTTGTCATGCTTCAAAAAGGAAAGGACTCAGGAAGCAGATCACCGCGAGGCAACAATTTTTTCACCGATTACCGCTACATAAAATTTGAAATTACCGCATACCGCTTGGACTTTGAAAACCGCAATACCGTACTTTGAAATAAAAATTACCGCAAAACCGCACCAAAAATAACCCAATACCGCAATACCGCAAACCTTTACGCCCCCCTCCATCCTGGCAACAACAATGGAGGCCAAAAGAAATTGAGACTGTGTGAAAAAACTAACCCTTCCAAGTAATTGTTACGTTGGTCCTTATGACAATTTTTTGACCGGCTTCGGGTTCATCCCTTCGTTACCCCACTCCCCCACTCCCCCAGCAATGTTGTGGCCAAAACAGGACTTATTTCCGGCTTTTTGCTCAAAATTCCATTGAAGTTTGATTGCCTTAACTTTAGGTCTTACTGTATAATCAATACGGTGAATAGATTTGTATGTTTGCACCAGTGCATGGGTCATTGTAGTCCCGAACAGCCTCGATTACAGCCGAGTCATAATCAGCACACTGACTTAGCGTAAGCAATGGAAGGAAGTGTCTCAAATTGCAAAATTCAGGAGGAAGTGAATATGAAAGTTTCTTGCCACTCACGATCCCGATGTTAGAATCGTGAGTTTTGGGTTCTTTTCCTCTGGCTAGCTGTTTTTTTTCTTCTAAATTTCTTGGCTTATTTTGGTGCAATTTATCTAGAAATGGTAAAGCTCCTGTTGGCTGCGGACTGTTTTCATCTGGTTTTAGGATAAAGTGTTTTGAATTATTTGCTTGTTGTTTGTCATCCACAACAGTTTTCGACTGTGATCCGCTACTACCACCATAAGTTTCGTTTTTGAACTCAGATGAAATTGCTTCGCCAGCCATATTCGACGAAAAGGAAACTAAACATAAAGCGCGTTCTTTGCTTTCCACATCTTCAAAATTAACTTGAAAAGTTGAATTTCCATTGTTATCGGCACCTTGCAGGTTCAATCCATGAGACGCCTTTAACTTGTTGGAAACGGAGTTTCTTGGAAATGTTGTGACTTCAGGAAGACATTTATTCCGATGAAGTTTACAATCTTTTTCTTCAAGCAATGAATCATTTGTTACATCCCAGCATTGATCCTCCTCGTCACATAGTCCTCTTAAAATACTCTCCTGAATGCTAAAAAGACTGTCAGACGCAGGTTCCCTCGCAAGATAAACCTCCTTGCGGCTTCCACTCACATCTAAACTATTGTTTCTTCGATATCTTGGTTTCTGTCTCCGCATAATGTCCACACAACAATAAAGCTCAGCTAATTGAGTGCATTTGCGCCCAATGTTGTCTCTGTCTATGATAAGCAGAGACCGTTCTCTTGAGTGGATGCCATGCAAATGCTGATAATTTTGAACTGCTAGTTCAGTATTCAATGAAAATTTCGAGCTTCCATATAAGTAGATACCTAAAATTTTCCTTAAAATAACTAAAGGGGCTCCACTGCACTTTCCTAAAACTCTGCTACAAAGTCGCCATGGGCTGTTTTAACACTGCAACCTGACCGTATCGTTTAAAAGGTTTACAGGTACTTGAAGTCATTAAAGACTGACAGAGTATAGATCCTTTGTGTCTTAAACAAATTCAAATTTACAGCACTAACGTTATTAAAAATTCAAGTGCTTTGCATATGCTGAAAAGAAAGTTTAAAAGTTTGAAAAGAAAGATTAAACAAACAAAGAAAAAGCAGATATATGATCTGATTATAGGTGACAGAGAAGCTTTTGGCATGCATCCGAAAGTTAAGTTCACAAAATGTGAAGTAATTTAATCTCGACATTTCTTGCTTCTCTTCTAAATATGTTCAATAATGAACTCAATAATCAACTAAATAATCAACGACTAAATAATCAAAAAACGATATCCAGTAAAATTTTAATCAGTTTCTAGTACTGCAACACCTCTGGTCGAATTAGCCGAATTGTTTCCCTGGTAGCTCTACTATAACGAATACAAAGAAAGGAAATAATGAACAAGAATTGAAATGAGTACATTTTTAGGTAATTTCTCAACTGACTTTCGTGTCAAGTCAGTGCTCTTTGTTTTAAATTAACGTTTTTGTCTCAGCTTCTTAAAGCGAAGCATAATTAGCTTAGGGAATCATACGGATTTGTCACGATTGCAATAAATACGGCACCTTAACGGTATTTTCCTTATTTTACGGCTCAATTTATGGCATTTATTTCCTTTCGAAAACGTTTCTTTGTCAAAAAGAAAGACGCAGCTGCCACCAGCGTGGGTTCAACAACACTTTACCTCTACCGTGCTGAACTACTTTTAGCTTAAGTTTTCTTAATCATAAAGAAAACGCGCTTATTCAGAAAAAACGGTTCTTTTGTCAGAGGCTTATCTCTATTAAAACGAGACCTAAAATCATTTAAAACTTGGATCCTATTTTTTTTGGTCTTTTCTTATACTTGACAACAGTTGTGGCAGCCTGACATTCTCGTGCCCTGTTCTTTGTTTCTTTGTTACCCGTACTGAGATTCTGGGTTGCGGCATAGTTTATTCTTACACACAATGTCTTTGAATTGAGAGCGCGAACATTTCTCAGTTATAACAAGGAGTACTCGTTGGCCGTTTTCCTTGGGGGTAATTAATCTATGAGGACGGGGTAGAACTCAGTGTTTTCTTGTCTACAGAGTTCAAACGAGAGTTGAGCTGAGTTGAAGGAATGATCAAGGGGTCATTCAAATATAGATTATAATTATATCTACAGTCTAGTGCTCTAACTAATCTCCATGCAGAGCAAATAATACTAGTGTCTTTGCTCCCAAGAGTGACACACGTTTAAACCCTAAAAAAGGTCTAAAAAGCTCACTATTTATTTGCTTTTTTGTAGAACCTGATTACACTGCTTTTGAAATCTTTTATGGGTTAAACACTTTCAATCGTTAAGGGTATAATCATTAATAGTCTTATACAGAATATACTTAAGGAAAATGTATTCAAAATGGCGGCCAGTAGAGGTTTTTCAGAAGTCTGGGGTGTCAGAGCACTACCTATTCAGGATTAATTTTACACTAATAAGCAAGATCTGTGATCGATTACTTTCGCATGTCTGTGCTGCGGCCTCTCTATTTATCCTGCCTAGTGAGATCATTTCAGAAGAAAGCAATTCGAATCATATTTCTTGGTCTTGATCAATGAAGCTAGTCTTTACCAGCCAGACAAACAGTGGCTGTTCTTCCCCGTAGGAAGGATGCCCGGTTTAAATTTGCCAGTAGTGCTAAGAATGTTGAACCAGCTAAAAACCTCTCTCACAGGAGCAATGACTCACTATGGGACGTTAAGCACCTTTAACCTTTTTCTTAGGACTACTGCAGAAGTGTTTAATGGACTGTCTTACTGATGAATATTAATTGCGTTCGCGCGACGTTAGGAGAAAGCAATTCCTATCTCGGGAATTCCTCGTATGAAATATGTGACGAGTTACTCTGTTTGGAGTTTGATTAACCACTGTGTTTCAGTTCGTTTCACTGCAATGCTGCCAAGAAATTAATATTTATGACCATGATGGTGGTGATTATGATGCTAATTATCATGATTTGTATACTGTGTTTATTAAGCTAGGATCTTCATTCGTTGACAACGGTATACTACGTGAATTACCATCATCAGTTAAGACTCCATCTACCCAACCGTTCGTCTGTGAGGGACCCAGCGTTTCACCATTGTATTTTTTTCGTCTACCTTTTATTCCAGACGTAAGCACTTCTCCCTCAAGACCTTCAACAATCACGACAGCGACGCAGTTTTCCACCTGACCTCTAAAACATTAACTTCAAATCCATGTGGTCACACACGAACACCAAACTGATGTTTTGAAGCCCGGGTTCTTCTCCATTACATCCACAACTCAGATAAGCCGAACTCACCATGAACAATAAATTGACCTTCAACTAACTATGACAGGAAAATAGACATTTCGCTTCGAGTCAAGTCCTCCGTTCCTCGTTTTCAATCTACCACTTGTTTCAGTAAAAAATGTCTCATTTCCACCGGTGCGGTGAAGTCTTGGTAACTTTCTCTCACGCTTTGTCATGTAAGCGTTCAACTTGTCCTGCGAAGGTTCAACGAACAAGGCCTCGCCTCGAGTAGGTAGCAGCCTAGCGTGATATGGCTTAAAAACGTCTTTGGTTGTAAAGAAAGTAGCCATTTGTTTGGCACTGTTTGGCTGTCCCTCCAAACAATCCCAGAATCCTAAGGTGTCTATGCACCCGCAGTAGATGTGATAAGAACTAATTCGAACAAGAGGGAACCGTTTCTCTTTTTCGATTTTTCTCTCGTCTCGATACTGAGCCAAATATTTTGAAATCGGCAATAAATCGAACTTCTTTCCATCGCGAAATCCTTTCGTTGCTTTATCTGTTGAGAGATTGCTTTCCATGAATGGTGTTAACAAAAAACTTCCCAGTGGACTACCCTTGCACAGAATTGGACTTCTTCTTTGTGTTAAATATTCTGGAACCTTCTGGTTTTCGACCCAAGAGGCCTTAGTTTTTGCCATACGCGATAAAATGTTCGTTCGTGGTGACTTGTCAGGCGAGCCATCTGAATTCGAGTGGACGGATCGGGTGTCTTCGACTGCGCATGTACTCGTAGATGTTACATAATCTTGGCAGAGACTGACTTCTGGCCGAGTGTCGCTTGAGACGCATGTTGGCGCATGCTCACTTTTGAACATATCAGTCTCTTTTATCCCAAGCTGCTCCAGTGTGGCGGATTTTGTACAAGTTTGTGGTATTTCACAGATTTTGTTGCTATCAAAGGCAACTGTAACAGTTTTGATGTTAATCCTGTGGAATGCAGCGGGAAATTAGTCGCAAGCATGTGACTACATGCAATGCGAACAAATGCGTTTTCATGTCTTAGCGATAAAAGAATTGTGACCATTCGACTAGAGAACTAAAAGGTGATCAAGGCTGTCACTTAGAACGCACTCAAGTTAACACCTTTTTCCAAGCCAACAAAGTACACCAACCTCGTTCTCAGGCCGGGTTCTCTCCTTGTAGAGAGACCTGGGAACGAGGTTACAAATTACACTTCTACTTAATTGAAGTGTCTATGAAGTATACGTGACACTAATTCTATCGACTGTTCCCTACTGCTGAGTGTGAAATACAGGTGATATCTTAAGCTTGTGGTGACATTCCCTGGTTCCCCCCTCGTCACTTGAGAGCAAGAAACCGTGTGCTTAAAATATAACTTATGTATATTGAGCAAACTAGTTCCCAAAGTTGCCACTAGTAAGGATCATGGACCGAAGTCTTCACATACATAAAACGTTATTTTGACATATCGCCCTCAAAAGCACGATTGGAATAAAAAAGGACGAGTTTTCAAAACAATACACCTTTCGAAGAAAGAATTTAGTCAGCTGTGAACTTATAGAGGATATCCATATAACCTTGGAGGTCACCTTAACAATATTATCGTATCATGAGGTTCAGCTCATGGCAAACACTAACCATATTTTCTCGAATCCTCAACAGACGCACTGAATTCATTGGCTCTGCAACTGCAAGAGCTACTATAATCACTTTAATTCAGGACCTATTGGAAAGTTGTAAACTTATTCTCTCAGCAACGTATGAACGGGAAATCTTTTGACGGCAAACATTGGACTGTTAGTAATCTCTTTAATTTCTCAAAATCAGAAATATTCCATGGTTGATTTCAATCGTCCAGGTCCTTGGTTGTCCACTGAAAAGAACATTCTAACTTAGAACACGGGTAGAGGCTACTCAACTTTGAAAATGTCTCAAAGTAAGTTTATGGACACGCTTCATCCAAGAAAAGACGAATCAATTGCTAGCATCTCACCTCTTTAAGTTTACTTGAGAAGTGCATGGCCTCCAGATGTCTTGCACATCTTGCAAGGTACATTCACGGTTCGCTTTGTGCGCCATACGAAATGTTAAGGAAAAGACTGGAATATCTGATTATTGACACGATGTCTGATGTGCGACATTCACGGCAACCAAGTGTTGCTGGGGTAACAATGCACGCCATGGAGTGACTGTGAAAACAAATAAGCCTTCGTGTAGGAATACAATTATATTGACAAAAGTGAATTATTTGCATTTATGTTACTTGCTCAGAAAGGCCTTAATTAACTCTTAATGACAATTTAGCGTCCGTTGAATATTGAATAGATGTGAAGACTCAAGACTGTGGAGTATGTAAAGCATTTAACTGCACGTTCGTGCTTTAACCTGTGGAAAACTAGACTCTTAACTCCAAATATTGCTTTAGCAAACCGAAACGTCAATAACGTAATTCATGCGGCGGCTTCGCCTATTGTTGTGGCTAAGTCAAACAGTTCATTGAAATTCCCTTTAAAATACGTTATGGATTAAGAACTTAATTAAACAGTGAAATGGTTATCGGGCGAGTGTTACAGGGAAAACTTAGTTACCTTCCAGAAAGCCCTTCTTTTAGAGCACCTACCATTGACCATTCAGATTAACTGTTGCTTACCTTTTAATAGTGAATAAAGGGTGAAATAGTGAATATGTGAATATCTTACACTAGAACTGCGGGATGAAATTTAAATGTAAAGAAGATCATAGCATTTGTAGGTGCACAACCTATGCAACTGCGAAAAGAAAGCCTGAAAAATTCGGGCTTATATGGGATTCGAACCCTTGACCTCTCATACGATGCCAGTCAGCGCTATAACCAATGCAAGTGACTAGGACTGAATCGATCTGACAAGGAGCTAGCTAGAGCTCGAAACGTCAGCTGTGAATCTTTTAACCCTTCAAGCCCCAGTATCCAAACTATTCTCATATATTTTCATACAATATATAAGTTGGCAGAATGTGCTAAAAGATCTTAGCAACTTCCCTTCCGTGATCAATTTAGTTATTTGTATAGCGCTTTCTGTTGTCCAAGTATAGAAATTATGAAGAGTAATTCGATCTCTGTCATCCTTGGAACTTAGAGGTGGACAATTTACTTAATATGACCAAAATTCTTTGTAGAAGTCTGTAAAAGGTTTTTGCAAGGTTCGGCTTCCCCAGCAGTTACATTGAAATTTATTTTAAAAAGGTTATTCACTTCTTTATATTTGCTTTTAAAAGTTGTATTAAGTCAACCCTGAAATGTAGTGGTTACAACATTGATGGCTCTTTGGCCTTTCTCATGAAAAAAAAAAAATGCCCGCAAATGTAATAGAATTTTTATATCTTCTCTTTAAAAGTCGAGAAGTACTGGGCCTTGGGAATAAGGAGACAATTGTAATTATGTGATACCCCTGCTAGGGTCGCGTGGCACCATGTGACCTTGTCATGTGCTTGTCATTTAAGAATGTACTTAACATTATTTCAACTATATTTTTATAAAGTAAGAACTATCCGGCCTATTTCTTATATTACCGGATACGTGACGCATTATAGTCAAAAGTAGGTTGATTTTCTGGTAGCAAAAAGTAACTTCCCGATTTTGTTAGTCCAGCGAATCACACCCCGCTTATTCTGAGATCTATTAAGAGCGTATTTCAGTATAAAAAGTATTTAAGTATTTAACTTGTGTAGGGTCTTGGTTTCATAAAAACTTGCATTCTAGTATTACTTAAAGACTTGTCCCGTCCGGATCGAATCCTGCGGGCGTCTCGAGTGCGACACTCTCTCTTCCAGTTAAACTAAGGCCATTTGGCTGCATCTTCATTCGGGATGGCAAAGGCTCTGTCAGACGTACTGCCCTCGGGCAGTATCCATAAGGCCTTTTATCCTTATCATATTCAAGACATGGATATAAGGAACTGATTTTGAGATTAAACCTCTCTCGCAGACGGCCACCATTACAATTCAGACAGAGTTCCTTCCCAACCACTTCGCAAAACTCTTTTCGCATAAAATTGTCTTTGCATGATCGGTTGTTAGGCTCAATGTAAGAATACGATGGAACACATCGGTCAATACGTGACGCATTATAGTCAAAACTAGGTTGATTTTCCGACAGCAAAAAGTAACATCCCGGTTTAAACTCACGCGAAGGAACAGACTTGTAAGTAACATCATTGGAAGTCTCAGCTCTTAAACGACCAAGAAAACTAACAGACTGTTCATGAAATCCTCTTCTAACAGGCCACGATTTTTTGCTTTTTTCGTTAATCCAAGCCTCCATTTTACCGAATGATTTTGCCTCGCAGTGTTTTTCACTATAGATAAACAGATCTCGGACGCCTTTCACGTCGTTAGAGTACGGAAAATTTCCCTCTTGGATTTGTTCACTATGACTCTTGAAGAGACTGGGCATCAAAGCTTGACTTCGCTGGGTCTTGCTCATTCTCGTTTCTCGCTATAGACCAGAGTACAAAGTTTAGAAAAGTAACGTCAACAAGAGCCAATGACTCAAATTTACCCGGGATGAATTGTCACTTCGGAAATACCAAATTTTGTTTTTAAATTGAATTGTTAATTTATTCATTTTCTCACGGATTTCAACACACCTGCCGCAAGATGTTAAACGTCTGTTTTTTCATAAACAAAGAAAAATTAATTTGCTTCAAGCAATATTTTTGCAGAAAAAAACACATGGTCCTAAAATCTTGATAGAACGACCATATTTTAAGTTGGTATCTTACATTGGAATTGAGAGAGTTTATTTATCAGAGGAAAGTATATTTGGGAGAGGAAGAGCATTAACAGTTACTATTTGTATTGTATTAACCATTTCATGAATATTTAAAAAACGTAATTCCCCTAAAAACTCGTTTTCCTTTTGGGGTAGGTATGAAATACTATTTAAAAAAGTCTTTTCATTATTATTGAGGGTGACGATATTTACATCTTTGGCCGAGTGATATGAAAATCATAGTTCTTCTTTCTACCTTATTTCAATCGTCTGGTATTCACTGTACGCTTACTGGTAATTTACTCATTAGTAGGCTATGAAAAAAACACATCTCTAATGAAAACGAAACAGCACACAAGAAGAGGACATGGAAAAGGAAAATACTGGTGTTTCTGTCCCGGTTAAAGTTGGTGAGAGAGAGAACCGTAAAAGCGCGAATGCCAGCTACTCGCGAGGTCCTCGCGGGAAGACGCGAGGCTCGCGAGTTATAGCCAACAAAAGAAATAAATGAAAGTGAAGAATGATCATCGCAGTGAATTTTCCAATTTAAGCAATTGGAAAGAAGAAGCCTGAAAAAAAATCAGGTCTTCAACGGGATTCGAACCCGTGACCTCCGCGTTGCCGGTGCGTTGCTCTACCAACTGAGCTATGAAGCCACACATTGGGAGCGAGGTCAATTTATTTAGTTCATGTCTCCCGTGAGGAGTGAAATGATGTGAAATATATGAAATAATTCATTTTGAACTGCGGTTATAGATGAAAGTGAAGAATGATCATCGCAGTGAATTTTCCAATTTAAGCAATTGGAAAGAAGAAGCCTGAAAACGGGTCACGGGTTCGAATCCCGTTGAAGCCCTGATTTTTTTCAGGCTTCTTCTTTCCAATTGCTTAAATTGGAAAATTCACTGCGATGATCATTCTTCACTTTCATCTATAACCGCAGTTCAAAATGAATTATTTCATATATTTCACATCAAAATAAATAAAAATGTATACTTAAAAAATGACCTCATTTACGTTCGCAGTTTTCTCTTGGGTTCGCGGTGCTCTCTAGGTGATTGCAGCAGTTCATACAGGATGAATATAACTACTCAATACACTGAGTAAAACTAATCATAGAATCTTAGTTACATTTCCAAGGGAGTCTTATAACAGTCGATTGTCTAGAAATATTAGGAACTTCTTTATCACTTTGTTTCAAAGTTTGTTGGTACTTTTTTGGCGAGGTCCACTTTATGTCCGGCAAGACTTTAAATCCTTGAACGTTTATTTTTCCGCCGGCGCCTTTACCAGCATGGTAAGCTTGAAAAGATTCTAAAGAGAAAACGGAATCGAGCGACATAGAGCGATTTCGCCTGCAGACGTTTGTGGTGTCGTTTTCTTTAACTGAGTCATTCCGCCTTTCCGCATTCCTCGCAAGGTCAACTGGAATGTTCTCGCTCGACCTAGCGTTGTGTGTCGGGGCAGTCACGACGAGTTCCGAAGGCACCGACGTAGACTTTGAAGTCAGATTCGGCAGTGAATCGTTCTTCGTAACAAGGGGAAGTAGTCTTACGCGAAACTTGCTCTTATAGCGATCACTTGGAGGGCACGCAATGTTAGGTAAACCAACTGCCTCAGCCTTGGTGCCTTTACATTCGTGGGTTTTGCATATACGACCACCATGTTGAACTCCTTCGCTTTGTAAACCGTGGTCCTTCAAATCCTGTAATTTAACACATTCTGGGCAATTATCAAAAGCAACACCAGTATCTTGCCCTCCTTTGCAAAAGGTATTGAATGCCGTGAACGCGTCATCAAACGAAGGAACTTTCGCTTTTCCTTTGGCTGTCGGAACATTTTTCCTCAAGTTGTAAAGCAGCGGTATCCTTTGAGGTTTTTCTGTCCTGGTTTTTATGTGGGGAAGTGTCCTGGTTGAAGATGGTGTTGCAGAAATATCTCGTGCAAACTCTACACTTTTGGTAGAAAGCAGACAATTTGCTAAACGTTTATCGTGTAAAACAGACCAGATTTCCTTCCAAGGACTGGGATTAAGGCTCCTCCGAGACTCTAAAATATTCAAGTCAATATCTTGGCTCTGTACCGGTTCCTTCACATCTTTATCATCTGCCGCTAGAGGCGCACTTTGATAATTTAAAGAAGTCCCCTCAATTTGTATCTCAGGTGTGAAATCTTTCTTGTTTTTACTCAATCTCGGCCAAACGACCGGTGAAATAAGTTCTCTAGGGAGCGTATTCTTTGCGAAACGTTCCTCGGAAGTTGTTCCATTTTTCCTGCCTTGCTGGTCCTTCTTTGACTCGATATTACGAAACGTTAAACAACTTGGCAGATCATCCATACTTCGGTCACAATTTACAACCGTAAAAACCAGGTCAGGCTTCGTTTTCTCTCTTCTTTCAGAAAAGAATTTTCCAGTCATACCCGCCCGAAACTTTCTAGACGCTCTCATCACAGACAACTTCTCAATTGCGTGAAGATATTTACTACCGCTAAAAGCGTCATGTTCACTGAATCATTTGCCGCATTTTCTACAACACAATAAAGCTACGTCAATTGGTTTATAATAAAAGTATATGCACAAAGGCAACGTGATAACAAAGTGGTTTACTAATGGCAAATGAGCACTACTATTGTATAATTTGTGTAAGAAACACATCTCAAGGGAAAGGCTATTTATATCTCCCTGCCCACGGCGTACTAATTGCTCCTTCAAGTTTCAGCGCCGAGCGACAAAGATCACGGTTAACGTTGCAAGTTAAGGACCTCTGCAGAAAAGAGGGAAACAGGACTCGGTGACTTGAAAACGGTGGTAAAAATCTAATCATTCAGGACAGGAAATAAACCAATAAACAACTAATTTAAAGTAACCAAACAACCGAAGATGTAAACAAATGAACTTATCTAATAACACAACTCATACACAAAGAAATGGCGCTAAAGAGAATAAATAGCATATCAAATTGATACTAGCACATTGCGGAGTATTCTAACGCATTAACAGATCAATTACTTTTTCAATATTGTTTGACAAGCGCGAGCAGGGTGGTCGGAAAGGCATAACAATATGCCACTTTCTCTCAAGTACTCTGCTTTCATTGTATTTACAGTCAAACCAGGTCAAGCGTACCCCCCAAGAATACATTACTGAATTTATTATTGAAAAGTTGAATCCGTTGCTGCTAGTTGTAGATTTCAGATTGGTCTCTGCATTCTTGCATGTGTAATGAGCCGTGAATTCACACGCGAGGCAGTTATGAAATTTCTACCAGCTCCGTTTTCCTGAATTTGATGTAAATGTCTTCTAAGAATCTTAATCCATTCAAAGATGTTCAATCTGACCAAATACAGAGAAGTTCTCGTAAAATATTCACTGCTCATTACGCATGCAGAAATGCCGCTTTGAATTTGACACCAGTCACGGGAACGACTAACGGATTCATTTTTCAAATAATCAATTCATTAATAGAATCTTGGGGGGTACGCTTGACCTGTTTTGACTGTAAATACTGACGAAAACTTTTTGAACCATGGAAACAACCCAAGCCAATGGCGAAATCATCAGTGAGTCTCTTTAGACATTCAGAAGCTCTTATATGGATAGAATTTAAAAAAAAATAAGAAAAGAAAAAAGAGCGCGACAGAAATTTTTCCAACTTTGGTCTTTCCTTTTCAGTGACGCTTAGATATACGTCAAACTCATGTGCCCCTAATAACGCGCCCGAGGAAATCGGCCCATGAATATTACAGTACTTGATGTGTAAATCGTAAATAACAAGAAAATTAAGGCAAAACGTAAGAAATACGGGTAATGGCAAGAGTAAAACATATGAACTGGTATATAATTAGACGGGCAAAAAATCAAAATGAATAACACGACCACGCAATCCGCGATCAAACTTCGAATGAGAGCGCTGACCCAAGATGTACAGAGAAAAGAAAGCTAAACGCTTAAGAATTTCTATTTGTCTCACTTACTCTCCCTACTGCTTCATGTGATAGGTAGCGTGCGTACAAGACTAGATAACAAGTTTTAAATGACTGCCCCTCGATATGTTCCCGGACGAGAATTCAAGGGGTAACTTAAAGAGGTATGAGACTCTCTTATTCAGAGAAAATAAGGGCGAGGACGAGCTCATAACAGTAGTGGGACACTGACCGATTTCTATCACAATACTACTTAAATAGGTGTTAAATTGACAGAGCACTATTTTTTTCTGATTTTTGTAGTAATATATGTAAGAGAGTCAGTCAGCGTGTTGGAGTTAGCTGGAGGTCGAGGAATTTGATACCCAAAAGTGCCAAGCTGCATCTCCACAAAGCTGCAGTCCTTCCCATAAGATTTACCATATTGTAGTGTAGAATGGAATTTCTCAGTGTAAAGTTAGTGATTCTAGGAAAATCGAGAGCGTACAGGTCTACAATCAGAATATCAGAATCAGGTCCGAAACGCTTGCTACCTTTACTGCGCTTTTCACAAACATGCGAGATTTAGACATATTGATTTCTGGTGGTTTTTAGTTTCTGACAGAACTTGACCTCTTTTGAAGCGTTAACTTTGATATTGCAACTCAATAACCTTTAAATAAAGGTTTTAGTTTCTTTAGTTTGTTCTAAAATGTTTCAGTGTAGAGTTGTTTTGTCCGTGAATGCAATGACTCCATGCTAATTGTTTTGTTGCGCTGGGCCCACAGATTCAGAGATGCTTGCAGGATGTAGAATTCTCGTGAAGGGTGACTTACAGATCCGCATTTAAAAGAAGGAATTATAGCTTCAGCTCGAAGCTACGCTAAGGAGAATTGTACTTAACCTGCTTAACGACTGATACCCTCAACGTTCTAGCAGATAATGCGAGTCTTTGAAGTAGAGCACAATGTTACGTAATTCCTTCTTTGGTAATTACTTTTGAATTTTATACCTTCACAGCTTGCGACTGTTCGTTTAATCATAAATGACAGCTTTCTTATCAGGATCGGAGAGAGGAGGAGTTTCGGTTCTCTATGTGAACCTTATCAGTTGAAGTGTTGGCTTTGTGTTCAGTTGCATTAAACGCGCAACATTAGTCTTGTGGTGAGTGTTCACGTAGTTTTTTGTACTATGCAAAGAATTCATCGTTAAGGAATTTCGGTAACCTCGTACACGCCCAACAGGAAACTCAAATAGTGGATAGATCTCAACTTTAATTAAGCAGTTTAGTTTTACCCGAGATCTGAGTAGGATATGTTTCATGTGATTTACTGCTTACCTGTTTTACTGTTTTACGGTTATCCCGATCAAGGAAAGTTAAGAAAACTCGCCATAGAAGTAAGTTTATGATCAATGTTTTAATATTATCAATTATTTTAGTTTTGTTAGTTTTTGTGGATTTTTGAAGCCAGTGACCGCATGGCATAATGATTGTTAAATAATGGTAATTGAACTGAATGGAGTGCAATTTGGTCTGAAATCATACGCAGTTCAATTGCCATTATTTATTACATCCACTTTGAAATCACTGGCGATCCGTGCAATCTGATTGGCTCTCAACAGTGTGATTTATTCCCAAATCGCACCATTTTTTGCTCTAAATCGCATCTGTTCCAAATCGCGTCATTTATGTTCTAAATCGCATCATTTCTGTTTTAAATCGCACCATTTTTGTTCTATATCGCATCATTTCTGTTTTGAATACAAAATGAGATGTAAAAGCCTTTTTGTTTCGGCTTTTTAATAGACTGCAAAACAGTCCGTATTTTTGCGTATTCAAGTCAAACGAAAGGTCTGGAACGAGGCGTGTGAGGCTCGCGCGCTTCGCGCGTGTAAGACTCTTACGCCACGCTTTACCGATTTCCTTACTGATTTTGAGTAAAAAACCGACTGTTTTGCAGTCTAGCTTTTTAACAAACCAGCTACTTGATCAATAAATATTAGTACTGACTAAATTCTGCGATTTCAAAATGGATGTAATAAAGTGGTAATTGAACTTCGTGTCGTGCAATTTTGGTCTGAAATCATAAGATCGAATAAAAACATTATCAGTTATACGATTGCGAGTATTCTTCGGTAGTGGATCGTCTTGGTTCTCTTGCGAAACAGTGAGGATGGTAGGGTCATTCTGTCAGACTGAGCTTTGACCTTTTACATAATTTATTAGATACCCCATCAAATTAGAAATCTTATTTTCCTACTGGCAACTAAAAATGCAACCAATTATTGCGTGTGGAATGCGATCCTCTTACGTTTGGAAAATAAGTGCACACAAAGTTGCCGCATACTCCTTCTAGATAAAGATCACTGCCCACAGCTGCAGCACTCATAATAACATTATTACCAGTTTGGTCTTGTATGGTCCAATCAATTCACTGTCTTTGTCACAATCCCCCAAAAGAAGTTCATGAACTTCAGTATATTTTTATTTTCTGATGGAATTATAGGGATTATAGGGCATTTACAAACTAAATAGGGAAATATAGGGAAAGTTTTAAAACATTTGAAATATAGGAAACATGGGAACATTTGAAGCCCTGTACTATAAATGTTTTTCTGTCGGTTCTTATTTTATGGAGTTCGGAGATACTAGAAGTATTTGCTACTCTACAATCCGAAAAAAAATAGTTATGAATAAATGAATGAAATGAAATGAAATGACTCGGGTCTCAGGACTATTCACTGCGACAGTAATTCATCTTATGAGATACTCCTGGGAAGGGCTATTAATTAACAAATTTGCAGAAGATTGCAAGACATAAATGTAGCAAATACATTAGTATTTAAAGTTATGAGGGCCGGGGCTTACCCGGATTATATAATAAGATTACTTTCTTACAACAAAACTAAATACAATTTAAGAACTAGCTTAGAGTTTATACCACTCGATTTGGGAATTAAACACACAGTGAGATATTTTTCTCACCACTACTCTGGTCCAAATTAAAATGCTAAAGTGAAGAAACAGCAATCTTAAGAAGCTTTTAAGAATTTAATCAGAAAACATAATCTAGCTATGCTTTTTTCTACGAATGACTGTGAGAACTGAGCCCACTGTAACTCTTAGAATTTCTTTTACAATTGTATAACAATAATATATTTTTTATTAGATTACATAATATAGAACTGAGCCCTGTATAGTGTGTTTTCACTCACGTGGCCAGCATCTATGCAAATTTATTGGAACAAAAGAAAGTGCCTGCATAAGAAAAGAGTTCAACTCCCAGAGGATTGGTTTGGACACCAACATAGCTGCCATTTCATTGTTTTGGGACACCAATAAGGTTGCCATGACATCATGTGAAAACAGTTTATAACTCTCAATTTTTCTTACAATTTTATATAATGATATTATAATTTTATTAGATTTTCTCATATAACTGTTTAAATGTATATGGCTCCAGCTTCTATCATGTTATCTAGCTAATCTTTTAGTTAGCATTTTAGATAGGTGTCCTAGTTCAGTGGGTGACTGCTATATTTATTGACACGATAATAAAGTTATTATTATTTTTATTTTCATGACTCACACCTATAGATAGCCTTGTTTCCCCAAAGCAATATTTATTATTATTATTATTATTATTATTAATAATATTTAGATGACAAGTAGCCCCTCATTTTCCTAGGGGATAGATAGTTGAGTGTGGGACATACACAAGTGCATGTGAGAATTGCCATCCGTGAGGTAGGGTGACATGTGGAGAGAGGAAAGAAAATGATTTTCTTGTTTGATAATTATACTCAGGAGAAAAGTCAGTGCCATACAGTGATAAGGATGTGTTTCTTCCTTTTCACTACCGTCATGCAAATATTTTATGCTTTTTGCCCCTCTTCATAAGATAACAAAATTACTTTCTGCTGCAATGGACTTGGAAATGATTTATTTGCATAAAAAATACATTTTCCAAAACATTTCACGTATAAACAGATTGACAGTGTTCATGTTTTTTATTTCCCATAATTTTATATTATTACTGGTATATCATTTCCACATAAATATACACAAACATTTTGAAAGTCATTTTAAAATATTTGCTAAGTTAACATCCATCATAAATAACCCTTTTAAACATCTATTAAATTACAGCAAAACTTTCAGCGTAATAAGAGAGAGATGGTGACCCACAAGGTGGGATGCATCCAAATGATTAAAATATACATTGGATTTATAAATTTGGACTTTTTTTCTAATAAATCTTTTTAACTCAGCATTGTGGCACCTCAAGTGCTCAATACATTATAAATAGTTTATTCTTGAAAATTTTTATCATGATCGTACTCGTAGCACCCCAACCATCTGAAACCAACCCCTACCTCAAGAAGGGATGGTCATGGACCTACATGTAGTGGTATATTAACACAAACATTAATTATTTTATACTCAAAAATTTCTCTTAATTAAGATGTACCCATAATTGAAAAATGTGTAAAACATTGTACACCCAAATTGTTAGTGGTATTAGCTGAAAAATAAAACCACTGTTAGCCTGATTTAAAACCCCTTAGCTCATGTGTAGTTTCAAGTCCCATGATAGATAAAAATTCTTAAACCAAAGATTCTTGTGAATTAGATTTACGACTTCTTGCGTTTTCTGTGTTTTCGTCTATTGAGAGGGACAAACTAGTCACCTGAAAATCACCTTCTTCAGAATTGACATCAACTGAATAAAACTTTGTTTTCTTGGGACCTTTTAGCAATGGTTCCTGCTCATCAGCAGCAACATGTTCATTACCAAGGTAGAAAACATAGTGCTGCCAAACAAGGATAATGTTGAATAGGAGGGTGACCACAGCAAGTGCCATTTTGGGAATGTTACCTGTCAGTTGATTGACACTGTGTTCAATAAAACAGTAGATATCCATTTGTAGCAAGCTGAGTACTCCACCTCCAAAATCAAGCAGTACCCCACCAATATGAAATCCTGTGGTGGACTTGCGTTTAAAATTCAGCCACACTTGAGGAGAATACTGAAAAATAAAAAGATAATATATGTTCTAAAGGCATGTGCAAGAATGTTCCCAATTTTGGAAAGTGCTGCAAACTTACCAAATAATAGGCAATCTGGTGTAGGTCTCTTTTACTACAGGAAGATTATTGTTGCCAACATTTCTCCTTGAGAAAATGTTCACAATTTTGGAGGAACAAGGTCCAACGTGATATCAAACTTGCAAAATCCCTTTATTACAATGATAAAATCAACGACCTTGCTCAAAGAAATGCTACAAAATGGTGGCAGCAAATCAAGTCACTAACTGATCAAGACGCACCCAGCAAACAAGGATGGTATCATCAATTCCTTAACGTCATGGCATTTCAGACACCGCTGACCTAGCTGTAACATTCAAAATCAATGACTTTTTTTGTCTGGATAAGAGCCTTTCTGATCAACTGAACCAAACAGTAAGAGTAGGTAGTTCCCTGTCTCCATAGCACCACATTTAATGGTGGTGGCCCACAAGGAACTTATTAAAAACTTGGAATTACACTTTTTTGCTATAATGATCAATAGACTACTTGGTGATTGGCACTCAAGATTGAAGCATGTTGATGACACGACCATTATTGAAGTAATATCACGTAACTTGAGTGGCCTGTTGGATTTTGCTATTAGAGATATACATAACTACTGTATAGAACACAGTATGAGGCATAACCCCCAAAAATGTAAGGAGATGGTCATGAACTTTATGGGAAATCCGAACACTATAATGAGACCCCTGTATATAGAAAACCAAACAGTTGAAAGAATTTCATGCTAAGAAGCTTTACAGGAAACAGATAAAAGAACTGGCTTTTCCCATTTGTTTAAAATGACTTGTTAAACATCATGCTTCGATCTAACTGAACAACTCATACACAGCTGTACAGT
The DNA here is from genome assembly GCA_038088405.1 of Porites divaricata. Lineage (NCBI taxonomy): Eukaryota > Metazoa > Cnidaria > Anthozoa > Scleractinia > Poritidae > Porites > Porites divaricata. The sequence goes on from JBBMOI010000002.1 coordinate 22,564,710, forward strand.
CTTTGGAACAGCTTATTGTCAGTCTCACTCCGCCTTATGTCTATAACATTAACTTGAAATTTTCGCCACTCAGAGTCTCAGGCTTGGAGGTTTTACAGGTACATTCAAGCCATGGGCTCATATTCATAAAAATGCTTAAATCTTGGTCTTGATCTCACAGTCTCACAATGTCTCAAATTTTCTATTCTATCCCTCTTCAGGTAGAATAAGTAGGGTAATTTAGTGTAATCATTCTTGCAAGTGATGGGAGTAAATGACTTCTTAAGTGGCTTCCACAAAGTTTGACACATATTTTTCAGTAACATACAGGCCTGGCTGATGAAAACTGACTAATTTTTGAGTAGTCTTTTTAGGAGATTATCAAGACCTTAAAAACCATACCCTGTTTGGTGGCACATATATCCATTCTGGCCAATTATGTTACAATTATATGTAATTATGATTTGTTTTTTACTTTTGATTGATAGGACTTGGAGGACATTATATAGTTTCTCATGATTAACTTGATCAGAGAATCAACAGAGTGCTGAATGATTATAAATGATCGTTTTATGAAGAGACACTTTTTAAAACAGGAAGGATGTTACAATATATCAATCAAACTCCCATTAAGCTTATTATATGTATCAAGTTCGTTCATCAATAGTTCTAGATCTGATTAAAGGGAATTGAGCACTGAACTTATGTGGTGAACTTATGCGTATTGAAACAAATTAAGGGAGTGCTCCCTACCACCGGGAAAGCAATACAGAGGAACATCACCTCAAGTAACACCCTCGAGACAGAGACAAGTTTCCCTTGGTTTAGAGGTAAGGCCAGGGTGTGTTAAAAGATTCTGATTGTAAGCTTTCAATTTCTAGGTGTATTGGCGACCAGCTGGTTGCTATTTTGGACCCTGCTGAAGAAGCAATAGAATTGTCCTTCTCAGACAGACAGGGGCAGCTAATAATCGGAACAATTAAGTTTAAAGGAGTGGAGAGTGTTATGCACCTATCATTGTTAAGCCCCAGGGTGGGGGGGGGGGGGGGGGCGGCAGGCTACCCATGGGAAATTGACTGAGTGTGCCTTCCCCTGGGTAGGGATTTGACATTTAAGCGTTGCCCCAGGGTCGGCAATTTGACATGGCCGCCATCTTGGAAGACCGAGAGAAACTGGAAATGAGTGACCTGCCATCTTGGTAATACCCAAAAGTCACCAGAGGTAAATGACCTCTGCTTTTCTTGAAAGTAACAAGACAACATGAGCGAAAGAAAGGTGAGGAATCTGTTTTATATTTCGGTATATATGAACCATCACTTCTTTCATTGTATGGTCGAATGTTTATAAATAGAAGAGTCTTCGTTCCTTCTGTTTCTGTTTCTATGTGAGGTTGTAAAAGACATATCCTTTCCAACCTATCAATTATTAAGTCTTGACTCTGTTGGAAAAAGTTACCCAAGAGGTGGGAAATTGACATTTAGTAGGTGCCTGGGGGTGGGGAATTTGACTCTGGCTGCCGTTAAAATGTCAAATTCCCCTGGGTCTGCCCACGCCCCCCCCCCCCCCCCCCACCCTGGGGCTAAACATTGATAGGTGCATTAAGTAATGTCTCTGATCTTGGCCTTTGGGAGGGAAAACTGTGTGCAAGTGGTCAGCAGCCATGTAAATTTCTTGGAACAAGAAACGTTCTTACACGAGAAAAGAGTTCCATTTCCCACAAGATTTGGTAGACGTTTACAAAATGGCCACTGTGACATCATAAAATTGACGATCATGAGGCCCTATAACAGCTACTTAGATAAGGGCGTTACGAAAACTAGAAAATATAAGGATTTGTATGGGGAAAAAAACCTATCGTTTCTGTAACCTACGAAAATGAAAGGATTTCAATAAAAAACAGCTTACCTTACTTAAAATGTGTGTTACATCTCTCCTGCGTGGTCCACCAGCCGATTTATGGCAGTTTTATGGGTTAACTGTTTATATAAAAACCCATAAAACTGATTACAGAAACGATAAGTTTTTTTCCCATAGAAATCCTTATATTTTGAATGTTACACAACAATGCCGATGCTCGCCGATGCTCATATTTCGAGCTTGGGCTACCCGTGGCAACGATAAAAACAAACGCTAGAAAAATGCAATGTAGCATATTCTCCTTTTTTCGCCCTTTTCATAAAAGCACTTTTCTATCTATGACCTGGCCAGAAAAGGAAAAAAAAAACGTCTTTTTGTGTGATGTTTAACCAATAACGCTGTTGACCACTTAGCGATCAGGCATTCAGGTCGCAGCGACATGTCAGCCCACAACGAAGACAAAAATCCATCTCCAGTGGAAAACCAATTAATTTTTATGACTTTAAGGATAAACAACCAAAATTATAGGGGTAAGGCATATTCTCAGTGTACAATTATACGTAGGTAGTCTATAGCTTTCATCCTCTTCTTAAAGCCACAATATTGTTAATGGACTGTCTGCTAATCATTATGCACCTATCATGTTGTCTTGTTACTTTCAAGAAAAGCAGAGGTCATTTACCTCTGGTGACTTCTGGGTATTACTAAGATGGCAGGTCACTCATTTCCAGTTTCTCTCGGTCTTCCAAGATGGCGGCCATGTCAAATTCCGGACCCTGGGGCAACGCTTAAATGTCAAAATCCCTACCCTGGGGAAGGCACGCTCAGTCAATTTCCCGTGGGTAGCCTGCCCCCCCATCCTGGGGCTTAACATTGATAGGTGCATAACTATAACAAAATTGTCAAATCTGATTGGCTATCAACTGCCCTGATTTCAGCCTTAATTGGACAGTTTAATCGGACAGTACGCGTCATGCCTAAGTAGGGAGCTTAAGCAACTAAGACGACGACCACAACGATGACTTCAAAAAAACAATTGGTTTAATGATCAAAACAACAGCTCTGCACGTGTATCGCACTTTTTTGTACATTTCTTTGACGTCCACTGCACGACTACGACATGAAACCTCCTAATTTGCCGTTTTATGGAGGATGTGGACCTGAATAAAATCCTTAAAAATTCAACTTCAGGAAAAGTCGCCTGCATTTGACATATTGAGCAGGGGGTGTCTCGAAAACTAAGACCTGAGACCTAAGACCTCAAAAACTAAGACCATAGAACTAACACATATTTTTCGGCAAGGGGTAAAAGGCCGCATATAGAGTAGTCTTATAATTTTCTAGTCCGTCTGCCAAGTGTTATAATTTTCAAAACTGCCATCCAGAGTACTATTTAAATACCCTAAACATACAAGTTCATGTAGTTGTGCTTTTAAATCTTAGGAATACGGTCTAATACTATATTTTGCGCTTCGCGTTTTACCCGGGGGGTACTCCCGCGAATTTTGGATAGGGGTGTGCCGCGAAGGTTTGTGAACCCTAACCCTATCTAAGGACTAAGACAGCAAATACTGATACCCTTTTTAAGGCCCAAAGCCGAAAAATGACACCCTATTCAAGGGAAAAACAAAATTATTAATAGCATGAAAAGGAAAACTTTATTTCTTAACTCTCTGTAACATTGGATGTATAGCATCAAGCATAAAATACTAGAATAAGCCTAGTTTAATAATATGTAATCATAACCCGCTGGCGTTTTCACTCCAGTATTAGATAATACAATAATTGTATTAATTGCTTAATTATTAAGCTACCTTATCTAAGGGCCACACCAGGGACACAGAAACAAAAGGGTCAAACAAGATACCCTATTTAAGGACCGAGAACCTCAAAAACCATACCCCATTCCGCGGCATGTACCTATATAGCCCGTATATGGGAGTACCCTCCCAGGGCGTTTTACCCCTGCCGATGCACTGTTACATTTCCCAGCCAAGTTGTCGCGTCGAAAGAATTTTATCCTGCAAGAAGGCTAAAAGCGTTATATGTTCGGTGCCTGAGCCAGAGTAAAAATTTAACATAAAAAATTGTGAAAGAAAATGGGGAATATGCGTTCCTTACAATTTCTGCGCTAACTGGTTAAATTAATCACAGTAAAATCGGAAATTAGTAGTATTTGAAAAATGTGCGACAAACGACACCACGAAAGATCCACTGGGTTACTCGCAAGCATTGCGGGACAGTGCTTGAAACTACAATTGTTTTGTTCTTTGTTTTTTCATTTGGCATCGAATAATCCCGGAAATGATCTTAGATAAAACACTTCACTCTGGATTAAGCAAGCAAGCAATACAAATTACGTTTTTTCTATGTTACCGTTTAAGTGAAAACTCTTATAACATTCCGGTATAACAGTTTTCGAGGTCTTAGGTCTTAGTTTTTGAGACATCCCCGAAAAATATGTGTTAGTTCTATGGTCTTAGTTTTCGAGGTCTTAGGTCTTAGTTTTCGAGACACCCATTGAGCGGGTCCAAATAGACGCAATTAAGTTTGAAAGAATGCAAATTCATTTTTTTAACAACGTTTTCACTGCCGTCATCGTCGTCCTTGCTTAAGGTCCCTAGTAATTGGACAGTACGTAGCCTGAGATCATGCATATTATTTTTTTCCTCTCGCCTCGTCCGCCCTTGAGAAAAAAAGAAAAAAAAAACGTCTGATCGCAGGTTAGACAGTACGCGCCATCAAGCGCGCGCTTAAATGGCTTTTTTTTCAATGCTAGCAAAACAAAATGTCGAATTTCTTGTGTTTTGATGCAAAAAATAGCCTATTATATCACAAATTTTGTTAAAGTTATGATTAATTAGTAAGAGAACTTCGGTCTGTAATCAGTAACGCGGTCGTCCGATTCACTCGTATGATTACAGACCGAATTGGACTCCACTCACTGTTGTTACCATTACAACTTGTTAGAAGAAGCGGATCGTCTAGCACGCGTATGATAGTAGTTTTTGTTTGTCTTACGGATTATAGTCTTCAAACGGTCGTAATTCGACTTTGTAGAAATGTTAGAGATTGTTTTGGTGGGGACCGTCTTAGTTTTCGAAATTACGAAAACTAAGACCCCTAAATTTACCGTTAAATTTGACCTAAAACTCGGTGGAAAGGATCGAAAATAATATAATTTGACAGATCAGACCTATTTCGGTTACGATTTGACTTTCGACGGATTCGATTTTAGGGGGTCTTAGTTTTCGTAATCTCGAAACCTAAGACGGGTCTTAGGCTAGGTCTTAGGTCTTAGTTTTCGAGGGTCTTAGTTTTCGTAACACCTACTTAGATAATGTACTTTATTACAAATAAGATGTTTGAAAATGGGTACAATTTAGCAGAGGAGACTAACTCTGCGAATGTTCTGCCCAAACTAATTAGACATTAGACCGGAGAGTAACATACTCCAAATTAAAAAGAGACGACAACAACAACAAAAAAAGACAAACTCACCGTCCCAAACGAGACAACAAGCTTCACATATCCGCAATACTGCAGGACCAAAAACCACGAACCGATACCAAAACACTTTAAAACAACAAGGATAAGCAAGGCGACCAAGCAGGCAACACAAACCACGATAGTGCTGAAGTGTATCTTTTGTGATCCACGATCGTACATCAAGCATTGAATTCCTTGGTAAGTTGTACAAATAAATGCAAAAATGGCGAACACCACATCGGTGGTTTTAACGGGGTTATCTTCGCCGGAATTGTCGAAGACCAAGCCAGGGTCGAAAAATACGGTCGCGTTGTAAATCAGATAGGTAATATAACTAAGAAGAAAATACGCCAGCATGTCGAACGAAAACCCCACCACACATTTTCGTCGCCAATTTTCGTAGATCTGCGGCAAAAAAGACACTGTCCAGCAGAGAAAATATCCCCATCCGACGACATCGGCTAAAATAATAAGAATAATTTTGTTCTCCATGTTCGTTTCGACATACGGTGGCCAATATCAATGTATCTGTAAAATGCCGTAAAATGCACGATTTGCCTTTGCCGGCCGCGTGTTTGTCGGCATGAATGTGACGTAACAAAAACAACAACCAATTGCGCAATGGCGGTCTCCTTTGTTTTAGTCTTTTTCCAGCCCTCACTTGAATTTTAGCTTGACTGCAACTCTCCTTGCGATAACGAGAACTCACTTGGAGTCTGTGTTGGTTTTTAACACGTAAAGCACCAAGACAAGATGGGTTGCGTTACATTAAGCGTGACATTTTTAGACCTCGAAATAATATGCGTGACGTATTAAAATTCAGTCATCACATTGTCGGGGAAAGCCATGGTATAAAAATTACAAGAGGAGATAAAACAGCAACAACACCAAGTTACACTCTTTCTCACTCTAGCCCTCATAAAGTGTAAGATACCCCAAACGTTAAATTTTAAAAAGTATTTTTCAACCAAGAATTTCAATTTCAATTTTCCTTTATCTTTGGGAGGACTACTGTCCACCGAAAAATCCTCTAGTCTGTATGCAGATATGTCCTACTTACTTTTAGAGAAGAAGTGCCTTTATTTACCATACATTCATTTATACACATATAAGCTATTACATTACTACAAGGCAAGAGATCAAGCAAGTTCGGTAGAGGTTTTAGATGACCAACCCCACTTCATTCTAAGCAGATGCAGATTTATTCAGAAGCAGGTGATGTGTGTCTGCACATGTCCACAATAGCTACCATTTTTTTGATCCAAATATAGACATTCTATATACCCTTGTTTTAACATCTCTCCTTAGTGGCCACCCAGGCTGTACCTAAGCACTGCCAAAATAACCTCTCCACTCCACAGCTGACACTTTGACCAAATTTTGTACAAAATGTTGTAGTCTCTGCACCCTGAACTTCACTCTCTATTTTTTGCGTTAATTTTTGTCCTGAAATTTTTGGTCTCTGTTTTGTTGACAAAATTTGACTCTGACATGTACTTTCATGCTATAATAAACCTCTTGTTTTAAAAATAAGAATGTTCTGATTTTCAAAAATAATTGGTGTCACACAACATCTCTACCTTCAAAAGATTTAAAGGTCACCTCAAAACAACGGCCATTCATAATGAAATAAATTTGATACGCTGTTATTACTGTAACAATTCCATGAAACATGCAAGCACAGGCTAGGCCTTTAAGAACCCCAAACCCTCCACAATAAATTCTTACTTTTTTTTCAACATTATTTTGAAGTTTAAAAAAGAGAAAAAAATAATGAAAATGAAGGTAAATGGTTTTCTAGCTGTCAAACTAGACCACATCAAGAAAAGGAAACTTTTGTTTTCATATCTTTATAGAGATACGTAGTTCAAGGTAACTGCAAAGTTCTCAGTAAATCAGCACACTGTTTATTATTGACTAGCTGTCAGAATTAATATCCTGACCCCTGCATCCCATTAGGCAGACAAAAAAGCCCTGACACAGACACTGAAAATAACTTCAATTAAAAGAATTAAAAGTACTTTTATAGGTATTTTCTACGGTGGCCCATATCTGCAAACACAACAAACAATTCTTGAAACACAACAAACACTTTTCCAAACACAACATAGTATTATCTGAGCACAACAAACTATTATCGAAACACAACACAGTATTATCGAAGCACATAGCAATATTATCGAAACACAACACAGTATTCTTGAAACACAACACAATGTCATCGAAACACAACACAATATATCGAAACACAACTCAGAGTTTGCAAAACACTACGCAAATCTCCCAAAACACGACACAATATTTGCGAAACACGACACAAAGTTTTCCTGATTACGTAATGCAGGATGTTACTATACAAGGCATAAACCCAGGTAGATACTTCATATATGATTCCTATAAAGTACCGATATATATATTCTTACTTACTTACTTACTCTTTCTACCTTGCTTGAGTATCTTTATGTACTTTTGTGTCTTGGCCTACTCTAGTAACTTGGCATGCTTAAGTGTCTTGGCCTACTTCAAGACCCAAAAGTAAGTAAAGATACTCAAGCACGCCAAGTAACTGAAGTAGGCCAAGTCCCTCAAGCACGCCAATACTGAAGTAGGTTAAGACACAAAGGTACGTAAAGATACTCAAGCAAGGCAGAAAGAGTAAGGCCCAGTTCAAACGTTGAGGTTTGAATCAATTAAATTCGACTGTTTAAATTAAATGCGACGTTTGCCGTATCTGCGACTGAAACAGTCGAAGATTCGACTTAAGTTCAACTTTTGATTCAAACGTCGCATTTCACATGTGCCGAACTTAATGCTTGAATGTTAGTAAATTATTATTATATTACTGGGAATATTGACAGTGAACAGAGTTAAATTCGACAGAGTTCAGAGAGTTAAATTCGACGAATGAATCAAATGCCGTATTTAACTATTTTAGTCGACTAAAATAGGAATTAAGTTCGGCACATGTGAAATTCGACGTTTGAACTGGGCCTAAGTAAGTAAGTAAGTAAGAATATATATATCGGTACTTTATAGGAATCATATATGAAGTATCTACCTGGGTTTATGCCTTGTATAGTAGCATCCTGCATTACGTAATCGGGAAAACTTTGTGTCGTGTTTCGCAAATATTGTGTCGTGTTTTGGGAGATTTGCATTGTGTTTTGCAAACTCTGAGTTGTGTTTCGATATATTGTGTTGTGTTTCGATGACATTGTGTTGTGTTTCAAGAATACTGTGTTGTGTTTCGATAATATTGCTATGTGCTTCGATAATACTGTGTTGTGTTTCGATAATAGTTTGTTGTGTTCAGATATTACTATGTTGTGTTTGGAAAAGTGTTTGTTGTGTTTCAAGAATTGTTTGTTGTGTTTGCAGATATGGGCCACCGTAATTTTCTCTGGCTTTGGACCTTACATCCATGTACAGTGAATATAATTGTTAAAAGTTGCAGTATGTAATGTACATGTATGTGCAAAGAGATATGCATTTTGATGACTGTATGTAGAAGTAGTCTTGAGACTTTTACAGTGTAAATTCATTGCATAGTGTTATTATTATTTTGCCACATATTATTTACTAGATAGATCCCTCAGATGTAAAAATGTTGGCCAGTGAATTATTTTTCTCTCCAGTTAAAAGCCCTGAGTGGAGACCAGTGGAAAACAATCACAATGGCTTTCAGTTCTAGAATAAACCTGGGCCCAAATCAGGGTAAATTTTGTCATTATTTTTTGATACAAGTAAGTTGTTGTAATTGACCTGTTGTCAGATCTGTAATCAAGCCATGGCCATTTCATGTTGTGCAGCATATCTAGGAAAAAATGACCAGACAGAAATTATTAGTTTATAAATCATAAAATACAATGGATGGTGGATTTACATTTTGACTACCGGTATGTCATGACAGTAGCTTCCTACAGAAAGGAGATAAAACCTTATGCAAAATAATTAATGTGCTGGGTTAATATTGGCTCCTCATTTGGATACACTGAGGACCTGTTACGGTAAATTCCAACAGGTGACACGGCATTAAACAGTGACATTAAGACACTCAAATGAAACAGCCACAGGCAACTGTCACCAAGATGGACTGAAACTGCAACAGTGATGAAGACAAGCATGAATACAATGGATAGAGACATGGCTCTCGGATAAATAATGTGAAATGAAGATGTTAAAAATCCAGACCAAGGACACATGTTGCCACCCTAAGTGAGTCTCTACTTTGTAGGTTCTTCTGTCAGATGTGCAAATTAATTACTCTGGAACATTTTCTTTTGTGGTAATGTTCAAGAATGGTGGACCTAGAGAGAGAAATCAATAACAATTGTTGCATACCCACCCCCCCACCCCTCTTGGAAGGCCTCTATAGTTGCTATTATCACTTCATTAACACGTACACATGAGTGCTGGCAAAACAACCACTGGCATGGTGTATTGTGTAGGATCTATTGCAGCAGATGGTTTCATACAGTCATGTCAAGGTTTTGGGATAGTACATACAACTTAAACTCCACCCTTTAGTCAAGACTTTTACACATAAAGGCCATCTACATGCAGAGCACGCCTCACTTAGAAGGCTGCGTATTGAAATGCATTAGTATTTTTCTATTTGTTCACGTACCTCCCTGTTACAAAGTGGAAGAGCTGTCTTTCTATGTCACCAAGCAGGGAGCTGGCTCCAATCCTAAACAAGTTAGGATATGTCCACTCATCTCCGAGTTCTTCCTTCATCAAAGAAAGCCACGTCAATGCATCTTTAGAACTACGTATTCCACCAGCAGGCTTGAAGCCAACTTTGTGACCTGTTTGCTGAAAGGAAAGGCAAATTAACCAGAAGTGATTCTGTGAAAGATTCATAAAACTATAATTATCATATATTCTTAAGGCAACCTGTGAAATAAGGGACTAAATGTACATGGATCTTCAAAGATTGCCACTCACTTAGTACATGTAAGTGAATAATGTACCACTGTAATAAAAATCTTCAAAGCAAAAACATTTTAACATCATTCTTGTTGAGGAACAAACAAATCAATTGAAAGTGGTTTTGGTTAGCAGACAGATACCAGACTCAAAATATATGTATTGATACAAGTCATGTAAATAAGTTTTATTGATCCTATGTGTTACAGGTGAAAATAAATTCTGTTTAACATCTTTTAACCTATACAATGGAGGACAAAAGAACTTGGGACTGTATGCAAAGCCTTTCCAAGCAATTGTTACGTAGGACTCTCCTCCTAAGAAGAATTTTTTGTTCAGCTTTGGGTTCATCCCGTCGTGTCCCCACTTCCCCTAGCAATGTTGTGGCCAAAAAAAGCACTCATTTTGCTCCAAATTCAACTTTGTTTGGGGTGGGAGGGGAGGGTTCGCTAGTGTTAGTAATATCACTGGAACGGTCCCAACACTTTTGACCTCCATTGTAGATTGATTCTCCATTTCTTTGGTCTCCTAACCTAATCATTCAAGAATTAGGGCTCGGAGACAAAGGAAATTGAGAATCAACCTATGCTAAAAAAATTTAAACTGAATTTGATTTTGACCTGACGTAAATATATATCAAAATTGCATTACAACTGTACTTATCCGGCATTAGGTCAAGATGCAAGGTGGTTAGTCATGATACACTTTACTGGCCAAGTTTTTAAGGACTGAGAGCATGTGGAGTCCCATTTAAAGCTGGTACACTGTACAAAAATGCAAAGGAGGACAATATCCAAGCAGGGCTATTACTGAGGATTGGAGGCCTTTGGGGGATACTCCCTGTTAGTAAAATCCAACTAGTCGTCTATTATCAATGCTGTGTTCTGGTTGGTTGAGCTACATGTACTACTAGGCTATATGTTATAGCCCACTAGTAGCGAAAAGCGCTGGCTTTAAGGCGGAAAAAAGGATTAAAGTCTAGTTTTACGTAGCTAAAATTTTTTCATTACCGGGGTCCAGCCTTCTCTGAAGGCTGGCACCGGTCTTAAAATGCAGACGGTCCGTTTTTTCAACGTTACATTGTTAGGGATATATCGCTGACTGAGATATATCGCTGGCTCGTTACTCGCTGGCTCATTGAAATCTTATCCGCCATTTTGGAAAGCACGAGGCATGGAGGACATTCAAGAAAAGATTATAGCTTTTTGTTCCCGAACCTTTACGATGCATTAGTTTATGAGCGAAAATTTAAGAGTGAATATTTGGAGAGACAAATTTACGAGTGATCACTTAAGAGTGAACCTTCCATCGTGAAAGTTATCGAGAATCAAAGCGAACACTTATCAAAACTAACTTTATATCATCTTAAAAAACGTGCTACAAGGTGATCTAGACGTGCACGTGAACCGAGCAGAATTCCATTGCCATTTCTAAGAGGTCTCAACAAGAAGAATAGCATGTTGAAGAAATTTGTCTTCAAAAAGATTTCAACGATTGATATACCGAAGTCTTCAAAACTCCATCGCTATGTTAATAAGGTGAGAAAACTTTATCATGCACAATATAAATGTAATAACAAACGCGATCCAAAGATAATTAACTTAAATAAAATGGCTATACCCAAGAAAGCTTATTTGTTGTCTTTCTTTAGCAGGCATTATCACAGGATAATGAAACTAAAATGTAAAGCACATCGATATTTATCATTGTTTTCTTGCAATTGTGTGAGTCATATGACCAATTATGTGAATTTCAAACTAAGTAAAGATGTTGAGAAGAATCCAGGACTTACTCAATACAAAACTGATCATCATGAAGTAATAATTAGACGTTTTATGCAAAATCACAGCTCAACAATGCAGTTGACCTCTCCTATTTGCTCTGAGAATTTGATGCAGTCAAGATTAGGTGAACTTGGTTTACAATCAATAGATGTTGGCCGTGCAGGTGATTGTTTCTTTAGATCTGTATCACATCAATTATATGGCAATAGCAACCATCTAAATTAAAAGTCGCCAAACTTTGTTCATGCGTTTCAATACCCTACAATTCGCAATCCCTGCAGGAAACTTCGTCGAATATTTTCCGACAAACAATTAAAACTCATTAGAGGGAAGTCTATCACTGCTTTGACTCATGAAGCAACAAAACACAATATTTTCAAATAACCTTTGTCACGCGATATTTTATACGTTAATGACATCCGAAAACTCTCAACTGTTCAAAATGGGGGGTTCCCTAACATTATTTTTCTCTTTTCACATTAGTCATCAAACCTTGTTTTCATCTCCAAAGAATATTTGAACTAAAAACGATTTTCATGTCGCCCAACAAACTTGTCGATGTCAACGACCCTTCCACGTGGGTTACCAAGACAAAAGTGGCCCCGGTAAAATTCACGAAGTGATCCTAGTTCTTGATATTTTGAGCAATGAGTTGGATTTTACTAAATTAATTATTCGTCTCGTCCTCATGGTCTCTGAGTTGATAGCCTATTGACTTAGAACCCATTCAGGCTTGAGGAATAGTTGTTAATAATGACCTATATGGGGAGGCTCTAACTGCCAAAAATGGTATATAAAAGGGTAATGGGTTGGACCTCGTGGCAGAGCCTCCCCACAAAAAACTTTGTTGAGTACCCCACCTCCCCCCCACCCTTTATATGGGGCCCAGGACTTACCATAAAGCATGATAATAATACTCAACAACTTAAGACCTTAATGACACCGCTGTCCAAGACAACTGAACACGCTTGGTCATTAAAAGAATTTTTACAATAAAAGGAATCACATGCAGACCCTCAAAAGTTGTAGTTGAAATCAAGGAAGGTGAGAAATACCTGATAATAATCCCTGACTGCTCGCACCATGACTAATGCAACAGGAAAATTTGCATTAACTGCTTCTTTTCCAGTTGACGTTTTAACAAAATCTGATCCAGCCATCATGCAAACCAGACTGGCTTTGTATACATTTGTTAGGGAGCCAAGTTCACCTGGAAAAAAAAATAATGGTATGTTAAAGGTCTGGCACTTGCACCACGGACAGACATCTCAGCCATTACTTTACTCATTTAGTGGGAAGCAAGAACAAAGACAGTGCAGTGAGGAAATTGAACAAAAGTAATTTACAAACAAACACTGTACATGTACCTGTTGCAATAATAGTTTTCAGATGGGCTTCTCCACAGGCTTTTCGCATGGCTTTTACTTCATTATAAAGTGCCTCCCAGTTTCCCTCCAGTACAAATGCTCTGCTGATTACTATGTCAATTTCTGTTGCACCTGAGGCCACTGCAATTTCTATTTCCTCCAGTCTTTGCTTTATTGGGGTCTGACCTACAATAAGTATAATAATTATTTTTTATACACAATAATTCATAATAAACACATGGAAATCAAAGTCATGAAACTTGTATTAAAGGCTCAGTTTTCAATAATTCTTAGCACGCCCACCCTTCTTGTTGTCATGGTGGGGTGTCATCTGGATCTGCCCAAGGAATTTTCATTCTTGAATTCTACATTTTCTAAGTAAGCTAAGCACAAAGCTGACAAGAGTATTAAAGAAAAAATTGATAATAATTTGATAATGAACAGTATCCCTTGCTGAACACAGTAGCCAGTGGAAATAAGTGTAAACACAAGATTTTTGAGAGAAAAGCAGCCTATTGTGGCATAGGGGCTTTAGAAGCTTTGTGAAGTATTAATTTTAGACAGAAATTGTTTTTGTCTTCAAAGATTGAAAAGGGAAGGTTTATCCTTATAAAGTGCCACTTTTTGAAACAAAAAATTAATTCCTCAGTATGCACTGCCAATTAGAAGTTCTACTTGGTCAAAATGTTGAGAAACTTTTAGGTTATGTTTTTTGTTATAATTTGCAGTTAAATGATCATTATTGAGTACTCTGTTATGTTTGAGTTTAAAACTTGGGCAGTTGTAGATTTGTGATTTTTAGCTTATTTCAAATAAACACAATTTTTACTTGACTCTACGAGCAGAATCTGTGAATAGTCTTAAACAGCTCTGGTCACACCTAAATTTGCTGTCATCCCGAGTCGAAAAGATCAGAGATTCAATTGAACAACTGCAAAGGTATAGTTTCCAGTACAATATTAAGATTATTGGCCTTCCAGAAAGCGAGACGCAAGAATTGGCCTCCCAAACTACCTCCCTGTGTATCAATCTTTTCAAAGCCGCTGGAATTGAAATTTCAAATCAAGACATTGATATCGCCCATCCTATCCCTACCAGCATTGCCACTTCTGGCCCTCGACCAATTGTCTGCAAATTCACAAGAAGAATTATGAAAGAGCAAGTAATGAATGCACGAAATGAAGCTTGTAAAGTGTCGGCCAATTCGATCGGACTACCATCCAGTTGTTCCTTGGGAAATGTCAGGCTATTTGATCACCTTACTCCCTTGCTTCAGCAACTCTTGACGGATTCAAAGAAATTTCAAAAGAGAAATGGCTTCAAGTTCTGCTGGGCCAAGAACTTTATTATTTATCTTCGACGAACCGAAGATTCTCGCCCGATCCAAATCAAGTGCCACGACGACCTTGTGAACTTTACAAATCAGGAGGGTTTACCCATGAGTTAAGTATCTTTCACAAATCCCTGAGCAACTGACACTTTATTTTTAGCTGAACTTAGCCATCACTATGATGGCTGACGAGTCGCATTTGGAATTTCTCTTGCCATTTAATCATTTAGATAATAGTTCCTTTAACTTAGCACTCCACGAGTTATCCCATGGCCCTTTAAATTTCAATAGCAACCGTCTTGAAACACTCTTATTTAATCCTATAGAGCAACCTGAGTTATCCAACTCACTTTCCAGTCATCTCAACCCTGATTCTAATTTTATTGCTGGTCTGCCCTCAAGTAGTTACTTGGCCGAGGATGATATAAATAGTCGAGTAGCTCCCCTTAGTGACAAAATAAATTTTTCCATTATACATTTAAATTAATGCTCGTAGCTTGCTAAAAAATCTTGACCAACTGACTTTAATGCTTGGAAGTCTCAAGAAACCATTCTCTGTGATCGGTATTTCAGAAACGTGGCTGACTGATTCCGCTGCAGAGCTGGTTAATATCACTGGATACAATTTTGTCTCAAACCATCGCAAATCCAAAACAGGTGGCGGAGTAGGCATTTATTTACAAAACGACCTTCAATACAAACTTCTTAATGAATGCAAAGTGTCAGATCCAGAGACAATTGAGTCTTTATTTGTCTATATTACAGTTCCCCATGGGAAAAACATCATTGTTGGATCTTTGTATAGACCGCCAAATCAAAACATGGCTTTGTTTCTAGACAAATTTAACGATATTCTTTCTCGTATTTCTAACCTTGACCCTCTCCAATACAACCATCATACACCAACTCAAGAATTTATCGACACTCTATTTTCGCAAGCATTTATTCCTCTCATTTCCAATCCAACGCGCCTCACCTCTTATTCTGCAACCCTAATCGATAATATATTCACAAACAATCTTTCTCAAAATGTTTTAAATGGCACTGTTCTAAATGATTTATCCGATCATTTACCAGTTTTTGCTTATTTTTCTGGCAAAACTCTGACGCGCGATGGAGAAAATAAAGTATTCATACACAAGATTACTGACTAAAATTTGCGTAAGTTCAACGAAAACGTTTCAAAGACAAACTGGGTCTCATTTCTTGATGAAGATCCCAATATGGCTTACAATAATTTTATAGATGAATACTCGAGAGTCTACAATCTCTGCTTCCCTTTAAAGGTCATTAAAGGTAAGCTACTGAACAACTGCAGCTCTCCTTGGATCACCCCCAGACTTTTCAAATCTATTAACAAGAAAAACAGATTATACAAAAAATTCATCAGATCTCCCTTATTATCCAATGAGCGAAAGTATAAAACCTACAAAAACAAACTGAACCATTCAATTCGCATCGCAAAACGTAAATACTATGATATTAAGTTTGAGAGTGCCAAAAATGACCTTAGGACAACTTGGAAATTGCTTAATGAGGATATAAATAAGTGTAAAAGTAAATCACCTTTGCCCTCATCATTTGCATCTGAGGGTAAAACGATAACAGATCCTGTGGAAATTGCTGACAAATTCTGTAAATACTTTACTAATATTGGTCCCAATCTAGCTAGAGCAATACGCGACATAAATTCCTCATTTAGTTCTTTTCTTGGCGGCGTTAACCATCCTCCTATCACCCTGCAACCTACCTACCCCTGCGAACTGGAAAGCATTTGTAGCATGTTCGCCTCGGGGAAGGCCCCCAGCTTTGACAATATTTCAATGTGTGTTATTAAACACTCATTTCACCTGATTTCTGCCCCTCTGGCCAACATCATAAACCTGTCTTTGCAAAAAGGTATCTTCCCTGATAAACTAAAAATTGCTAAAGTGATTCCTATTTACAAAGCAGATGATCCTAGTCAATTTACAAACTACAGACCCATTTCTTTGTTGTCCAATTTTTCCAAATTTTTTGAAAAAGTAATGTATAATCGCATGATTGAATTTGCCAAGCAATATAATATACTATACTGCTGCCAGTTCGGATTTCGTAAAAACTATTCAACGTCCCATGCTCTAATCCATCTGATTAATTAATAGAATCTCTTCGGCAATTGACCAGCGTGAAACTACTGTAGATGTTTTCCTAGATCTCTCCAAAGCTTTGACACTCTTGATCATCAAATCTTATTCACCAAGCTGGAGCACTATGGTATCCGTGATGTGGCTCTGCAGTGGATAAAAAGCTACTTTTCTCGCTGTCAGCAATTCGTTCAAATTAATCAAACTTGTTCCTCAATGCAGACTATTAAGGGTGGAGTTCCTCAAGGATCCACCTTAGGCCCCTTAATCTTCATACTTTACATAAATGATCTTCCTAAAGCCTCCAGGTTAACTGAGTTTCTACTTTTTGCTGACGACACAAGTATCTTTTTCACACTGCTCCTCTATTCTCCAAATTGGAAATTCTAGATATTTCCAAATTAATATGCTCGATGCTGCTAAATTTATGTTTCGCTACCACAATAATCTGCTGCCTCCACTCTTCCGCAATCTGTTTATGACAAACAGTTAAGTCCATAGATATCATACAAGAACAGCTAGTAATTATCGAGTGCATTCCTGTTGTACGAACATCAAGAAATTCACAATTCTTTACCAAGGACCTAGAATCTGGAACTGTCTTCCTGCATCTGTTACAAACTTGTCAAGCTTTTCTGTCTTTAAGAACAAAGTGCTAGAGTTTTTATTACAATAGTTACTAAACTAGTTTAGCCGCACTTCTTCGCAGGCCTTATTTCTTATAATATTGTGATGTCGAGGTGGCCTCTCTTTATAAGCCTGGTGGTTTCTTGAGGTCTCCTCGCCTAACAACCTGCTGTATCCTGTTAAATTTGTTGTTAAAAAAAGGCTAATAAATGATGATGATGATGATGATGATGACTCAAGGATTGGGTTTTTGTATCAATCTCCTGGAAACCAGCCTCATATCCAGGGCTTTTCATAAGAAAATGGAAGGGGCCCGGCAGGAAAAGGCCCTGGCATTGGTTGGTCACCTGTCCAGCTTAAATATTCCTAACAGCACTTATATCAGTGGCCACAGAAAATAATAAGATTGACAACTATAGGTCTATATTTCTGTTTGCACAATTCAATAGGTTAAGATTCCTTCAATGGGGCAATCAAAAGCTATGGGCTTATGACTGAGTGCACCAGCTGATCTGCACTTGCATGCACAAAAGATGTCAAATACATCAATGTTAGACAAACTGGTATCAAAACAATTTCACAATAGCTGCAGAAGTAAGATGAGCTGGAAAGTTATTTTGTCCCACAATGATGGTAAACAAACTGCCAGCCTTTGTCTCGGTGGTCAGTTGCCTGAATTTCATCTGATTGCTTTAAGTTGTTTTCTCCTCTCAGCAATGTCTGAATCAACTGGCGGTTAATGCCATCCAGTGATGTCATCACTACCCAAAAAATGGGTAGTGATTTTGATTGGTTGATTGTCTAAACATTTGCATAATTATTATGAAAAATTTTAGTGGGATTGTCGCTTGATATTCAGCGGATCACATCCCTGGTAAGCTTGCGGTGGAACAAACATTTCGATAATCTTTAATTGTAAACAGCAAAATTGCCCTCATCTTGGAAACTAAAATGCTAAATTGAACTGCAAATGAAGAATCATTGTGGAGAGTCAGTAGGTTTTTAATTTAGAGCTGCTTTGTGGTTATGGCAGTGATTTTGATCACGCGAAGTTTCTGAGACCAATGTTGAACATGTAATTCGACCTTCTAGCTATTTTCACTGTCAAGTGTAATGATTCTGTTAGCTTTTCTTTCTTGTTTCCTTGTTTTCTGTTTTAAACATATTATATTTAATTTTTTTAAATAGCTACTTTTCAATTAAAGCAAATTGTTGTGATTGTTAACTAGGTGTTCCGTGTGTGTATTTATTTCATTCCGTGATTGCATCCGAGTTTGATTATGGAATTACAACCGATTCAGAGTACTGCATGCAGTTGATACTTTGAACGTTAAACATGAATTATGCCATTCTGTATCATGCAGAAATTTCCAAACAGTATTTCTTGGTTTGCCACTTGAAAATCGTGTTTAACTTTTTGCATGAATTAAAACAAAGGAGTAGTGATGTCATCGGACAGTATTAATGGAAAGGCGTTCTTTCTTTCTGTGCAGTTGGTCTTCCAGTTCCGGTTCTCTTAGAATATTCTGTATACATAATAACATGATCTTATAATTAGCTATAGTGAAAGCTGAGATACATACAAGTTGAGAAATTGCAATGGCCAGTTGATCAGACGTTATTGAGCGAGTAATAACGACTCAAAGTAATTGGATGAAATTCAGGCTATGTGCATGGTCGGCAAACTAAATTCAAACAAATTGAACTTAAACCATTGGCCACTTAAGGAATGTTTGCCAATAATCGCCTTTGAAGATAATTGGGCATTACATGTAATTTCTGGTCACTGCCTGGCTTTAATGAGCTATTGCAGTCCAAAACACCATTTACACATAATTATAAGTCAAGCGCTTTGTGGCCTTCTCTTGTGGATGTAAAATATCAACCATCCAAAGTTTGGGCATGTGCAGAAAGCACAATTTTGTGTAATGTTGGGTGTAAAAGTGACTAGTTAGCAGTTTTGACGTTTACTTATCATCACTTTTTCTTCTCCCCTGCTCTTTTGCTTTTCTTGCCCTGTGTTTTTTTTTGCTGGGTATTTACTAGGCTTCATTTTGGTAGGAACGGTTTTTGAGAAAGCTTTTAGGATCTTAGTATACAGATACAAAGAAGAGTAGGTGGGTAGTGCAACAAGATTTTCATGGGAATTTTCCAAGTCAATGTTAGATGGTTTTTTGCCTTTTTAATCTGATCTCAACCTTGACTGAATTGTGCTCATTCTGGCTTGGTTCAAAATATCTTGTCCCACTGCACAAGCTAGATGAAAAAGCTGTCCTTGACCTTTAAAACTGGTGAAGTCACAAGTGGTAGAGGGAACAAAGATCAGGTTAATTTAAACAGAATTGCAAGGTGAAATGTTTATGGAGTATGGTCTTCTATATAAACAACGTACCCAGCCATTGAAGTAAACAAACCTTTAATTTGTGCCAGATGTAACAGGAAATAGCCAAGAAAGCCAGCAATAACAGGCTAAATCATTAGAAGACTTTTGATACCTGCCCTTTTGAGTAAGGATTTCCCTCACCGATACAATTAGAATCAATGTCTATAATAATAATAATAATAATAATAATAATAATAATAATAATAATAATAATAATAATAATAATAATAATACTTTATTCAAATATTCAGATACAGAGTACAAGAGTATTTGAAAAGGAGGACCATGAGGTTATCCCTATTTAGGTCCCCTCACTAAAATTACAATCTAAGGTTTAAAATATTAAAATATCTATTACGTAAAAAAATTAATTAACAAAATTTAAAATCTAAAATATCTATGCCATCTATAATATTAGGTACTGTGGCATACAATAATTAATGAATCTTCATCCACTTTTTAAGGTTTGATTTGAACCTGTTTGCATTAATGTCTATAAATACATTAATGTCTATAAATACTGTTAGTCATTAATGTCTATAAATACTATATAATTGCTACACTGTATGCTGAGAGCTGAGAGGTTTTCGTAGGTTACTTGGGGGTAACCTTTTCAGCAAGTTTTTACATCATTCATCAGCACTTTTGGTGCCAGTTTGAACTGTGTCATAATAATTATGTGCATGTGCATCATTCTTGTTTGATCAGGATCAACCACATTATGTAACTGATGTTGAAACCACAGAGTTATTGTTTGGGGAGGAAATGAAATTTGGAGTTGTTTTCAAAGTGGGTTTTATCTTTGAGCTGGTGATACTCTCCTTTCTCAGTATTACACTGTACTAATTTGTCAGGTCAAAAGATTTGGTAGAAGGAGAATTCTAACACCAGAAAGCTCAGAAAAAATTCTGAGTTCCAGAAAAGAATTGAACTCACAACTCCTTGAGTTCTAGGTCGGACGCTGAGCTACTGGAGCCTTTATGGCAAGCAGGGTCAAAATTTAATTATATAATGTAACTATATACACCAGTCATGGAGGACTGTATCAGGGACTTGCTCAAAATCGGCTGTCCAGTAGTGCACAAGACCAAGACTGTACAATATAATTGGAAGAAGGACAATTCTAACACCATCAAAGCAAGCTGAAAACTAGAAAGACACAAATTAACACCAGGTAACATTTTGTGTTTCCTGTGATCTACATGTATTGAGGAATTTACCTAGCTGTGCTCTTGGGTCTATTTATCTATTTGCAGTTTTATTTTTAAATTTTTGTTTCACCTGCAAGAAACACTTTCTGGGAGATATGTTTATGTGTATTCCTATGTTTACACATACTTTATTGACCATCTTGCCAGGCAATATGTTATTAAAACATGATGAACTCACCTTCATGAACTGAATGAAGATGAACAGTTTGCAAATGGCAATAACATTGAGTGATGTCTGGTTCACTGGTATGCTTCTACATAATAATTATTATGTGTTGTGGTTCATATGTAATCTTTGGTTTGAATTTTTTTAAACCAGTTTAAATTTTTCAGACTGATAAACTTGAAATTTTCTAACTGGTTAGAAATTTTTAAACACGTAACTCGTTCTCATTTATTTGTACCTCTCCTTGTAAAATACAGTGTAAAATAAACTCACATTTTAGTAAGCGTTCATTTTAGTGATTAGGATTAAGCATTTATTTCAAATGGTTAGTTTTTCATGTAAGCTGCTTAGGGGTAGCGTTTGGCACACAGTTTTGTGATTGAATGGTTTGGGTTATGGTTAGGGTAAGATTTCATGCAAGATACCCTGCTAGCAGAGGCTTTTCCCTTGTGTTTCTCAGCGTTGTACTGCCATTCTCTTCGCGGTTTTGGCTGCTCGCGTTTTGTTTTGGTTGTTTCTGTGCCAAGGAAAAGACCTCTGCAGACAGCCGTTTGGGATTCCTGTTGAGCATGCGTATTAGATACCTCCAAGATCTAGGAGGTAATCACATGACTAAACCGGTTGTGGAACCGGTTTTATTGACTCGCGCATCTTTTTTGTGCTAGTTTGCTGTGCAAAAGTGAGCCCGCTATATCAACATGGCGAGTGCGAGTCTTTCCCGTGAGAGTTTCAACGATGCTGTTGAAAAGGCTTTAGAAGCCCTTAAAGATAGTTCAATCGAGTCTTTGACTAAATATCAATCCAAAGCTTTGTTTCATGTATTGAATGGCGAAGACACATTCGTCAGTTTACCAACGGGTCATGGGAAATTGTTGATATATCAACTAGCTCCATCGGTCTCCAAGCATCTTGGCCTCCTCAGTGAAGTGCCGATTGCACTCGTTAGTTCCCCGCTGAACGCTCTGATAGATGATCAGATAGCCTCAGTTACCAAGCTAGGAATTACAGCCTGTAAGCTCGATGCCTCATCTCTTGAAGATACTGTCAGTTTGGCTGGTCATGAAATCCTCTTCACCAGTCCAGAAGTGTTAGAAACCGGATGTGCGAGAAAGTGAAACTGACGGGCAAACTCCGGCGGCGGCATCGTATTACCGACACGTGACCCAGAAATTCCATGGTAACCGTATTTTCATCTCGCGCATGCTCAACAGGAATCCCAAACGGCCGTCTGCAGAGGTCTTTTCCTCGGCACAGAAACAACCAAAACAAAACGCGAGCAGCCAAAACCGCGAAGAGAATGGCAGTACAACGCTGAGAAACACAAGGGAAAAGCCTCTGCTAGCAGGGTACATGCAAGAAGTTAATCAATGTAAAAAGCCAGTTTTTCTAGTCGCAGAAAGACAAGAGTTAGACACCTGAGGCACCTTGGCTCCGCTAGAGCAAAGTCCTGTGTGCAAGAAAGAAAATTTAATATATGATGAGAAATACTTGGCTTTGACAACAATAAATATTTATTTTTTGGCAATCCTGTAAAACATTATTTTACATGCAGCACAACAAAATAGAATGTTTACAATTCATCTACCATTTAACTAACACCGTCAAGAAAACACTGAAGGTATTATCGAGCATTTTCGGCCAATTTACATGCACCAGTGAAGGAAATTACTTTTTCGCAATCAAGTTTTACATTTGTTGCAGTACATGAGAAAAGTCTGGAAGGTGTAATGAACCCTTTAATGCGTCCAAAAGGTGTCACTACTTTCACATAACTATTTTCAGTTTCAAGCACTTTTCTTAGAAGTATATTTGGGTGGAAAGAAGTTCTCTTGTCCACTCCATCTATTTTAATTGAAACCATGTCATCAACTTTGTACAGTTTCTTTCTTAGATTTACTTCAGACTCTGATCATTTTGGTATTGTAGCTTTCCGGTGCTTCTTGAATTTCTTGTCTTTTCTGCTCTCCTGGGCCTTCTTCAAGATCATGGTCTAATACAGCGTAGTTCCCTTTTGGCCTTCATGTGAAACACTAATTCATATGGCATCATGTTGATAGCACAATGATAAGTAATGTTCATGATGTAGGATGCTTGCATTGTGTACTTGCACCATTTGGAGATTTGGATACCATGTGTGCTCATTATCAATCTTCTCATGTTTTCTTTGAATGTATGATTTGACCTTTCCACAAGCCCTTGAGTTGTCAGAGTTCTGGCTGCTCCATGGAGAAGTTGGATCTGATTAGTGCTACAAAATGCTTTCATTTTCTTGTTTTCAAATTTACTGCCATTATCTGTTAAATTTTTTGGGGGGTAGCCATAAGTTACACAATACTTTTGAACTTCATTCAGTACTTCGTCAGCACGTTTGTTATGGATGGGGTAAACATTAACAAACTTTGTGTGGTGATCAACAAAATCAGAGAGGAAACCATAAAAAAGTATGATTTGATTGACAGATCAAATCACGCAAAAGCTTAAAAACAGATTTTTGTAGAAGCTTATCACTTTGCAAACAACAGTGTAATGGCTTTAATGGAACGGTTTAAAGTTTTAATTGTTTCCTTACCTGAGAACAAAAGGAGAGCTTTGTTGTTTTCGGTTGACTTGCCAAGTTTATAGCTGAAAAGGTTTGTTGTGTCATTCTTCGCATGAAGTGCTGACAAAAATGGCAGCTCGGTTCCTTGAGCCGAGGTAAAACGTCGTCTTCATGTAGCATTCTTTGTCCTATTTACTTGAAACGTAGAATTTCTGCAAACATTTGCTTTCAAATTTGCTTGTCATTAACCCACGTGCAGATCCACGTCCTTTCTACCCCTCGTGACATCATCAGTTTTAACGGTCAAGGCCAACTTTGTCCGCTAACTTGTGCAGAGTGAAAAGATCTTACAAACCATACCAGAATGAGCACAATTCAGTCAAGGACACCGGAGAAAAAGGCACAAAACCATGCAAGATTGACCTGTAAATCTCCATGAAAATCTTGTTCCATTGCCTACCTACCTTTCCTTTCACCTAATCTTAAGATCCTAAAAGCTTTCCTAAAAACTCTTCCCATCAAAATGAAGCCTACTAAATGCCCAGCAAGAGAAAAAAAAAAAGAGGAAGAAAAGCGAAAAAAGAGGGGAGGAGAGAAAGAAATTTTACTTTCTGCGCATGCCCGAACTTCGCAAGCTGATATTTTGCATCTGGATCAGAAGGCCGTGAAGACTACAACCGGTAAATGGGTTTGTGGTAAGTTTTAGCTCTTTACAGCATGACAGTGATCAGAAAACCACTTGACTAGCTTCAAAACGCATTTTTCGGCAAAATCTCTAGGAGTGAATGGGTTAATTAACTTCGATAATGGGCCAAATTTGTCTTGTTAGGAAACAGTGAGTTCACGAAATGGCCTCTTCTACACAAATAATCGGGAGTTGAAAACAATCCATCGACCACAAAACAGTAAATGGAAAAAAGCCATTTTGAATCCTTCAAAGTCTTTCTTGCCTAAAACAAAGTCAACCCTAGGATTTTGTTGACTTTTAAAAGATCGTTCTCTAAACAAATGAAAAAAAAACTGAGCTTGCAGGTGAACATTGTTGAATAGTCTGAGATAGCGAACCAATCAGATTACATAAATCACCAGGATCACTGAGTGTGTATATACTAAGACATTTTAAAATGTGAAGCTATCTACATGTATAGGGTGTACATGGAGAGCATAGAATCAATCTTTATTTTCTAATCTATGATTATTACTAGTTATTACTCCCAAGATTTTTGGTTGCTTGGGTGCTGTCTGAGTGGACATACATGTATACATGTACCAGCCAATGCCAGGGCACTTTCCCGCCCCTTCCATTTTCTATGGGAAAAACCACGGGGGGCATGGTTGGCAGGCAGAACCATGGCGAGCATTTTCAGCCTTCTAAATAAATATGACAAACGCCTAACAAAACTTGTTAACAGTGCCTGGTGGCAGCTGCAAAGAAAGTAGTGTCTGATAGCCTGGGGCTAGTGGAGTTTGCTATCATGGATACTGTTCTTAACTCAAACAACAGGCAAGTGGAGATTTTAGGGAAATTCAATTTGCAGAAGAACTGTTATCAATCCTAAAAATATTATCAAATTTTTTTGGGCTAGTACATGTTTGCATTTTCTTTACACCTTGTGGTGAAATAGGCTGATACTTGGAATGACCCTTATGCATGTCAACGTCAGACAAGGAAAGATATTCGATGTATATAGTTCGATATATTAAAATTCTAACATGACTCCCAAGCTTTAGAGACAAAATTGCAAATATTTCACAACTCCATTGTCTCGCAATTCCCAGAAGAGACTTGGGCACAAAGAAAACCAAACCAAATATAGAAAAATGACCAGAAAGCCTTGGATTTGAACGTGGCCCACTTTGAACCACTCCTTATGGAGGAGGAAACCGGACTAAGGACTCACCCCGGCACACACCCCCAGCCCACCTCTTAAAGAATATTAATTCCTACCTGCTGGGAATCCTGCTGCTACTGAAGCTACAGGAACTTTGGACTTGATATCCTTCAGAGTTTTGACTGCGTCTGGAACACGGGAAGAGTAAACACAAACGGCACCGGTAGTTATCCCCTTGTCCGCCATTCCCATGCTCTCTAACAAGTCCTGTCGAACAGGATTTTGAGCTTTGAAACACAGACGCGCTACATTGGTAGCCGTGTCATCCCCTGCCAGTGTGGTGAGGTCTATGCAGGTCACTGCACGGAGAAACCAAGCTGCTTGCCACTGCTTTTTAATTGATCGCCGGGTTTTTAACGTATCCGCTCGTCGTTTTACCGCGGGAAGATTGATTCTTGTCTTACTTACCCATTCTAAATCCAGTGGAATACCTGGATTGCGAACCAAATGGGAGGACATCTTGGGCAACGTGATGGCCCAGAAGAAGATGGAAGAATAGGAACGAACGTTATGAGCCCGCAATGCAAATTGAATCAGTGGCTGATACCAAACGCCAGTGGATACTTTTTGTAAGCGAATACAATTTCTCCAACAAAACAGACTTAAAAAATGGCGGTTTTTGCTGTTGTGAGCAGTTTGCAGAATCACTGCTTGAGGGCAGTAGCTTGTCAACTGCCAGATCATGAAACATCACTGGACATGCTACCAATTGAGATAAAAACAAAGTTAGTTAATTTATTGTCCAAGCGAGGCCTTCTAACGGACTCCAACATAACAAAAGTAAGTAGCTACAATACTCGTCACAAATCTTGAAACACTTGTGCGATTTCCCCCTCCCCAATGTTGATGTGGGATTTGCAGTCATCTCAGTGGTCCAAAATACGCGTGGCTCAACATTGGGGAGGGAGAAGGGACACTTCAGTAAGAAAACGTGTGTGAGGAGTAAACCTCGGGATTTTTCCCGAAAATTCGGGAGAAACGGTGTCCGTTTCAACGATTTGTGACGAGTATTGTAGGTTAAACATATAGCCTAAAATTTATCAGAATTTATTACATTAAGTCCCGAACTTAGGATTGCGATTAAGACATTTCTTTCCTTTTTGAGAGACATATAGGTAAATAGAGAGAGTATGATTATAGGCTAGATATGAGTTTTTAACCAGATATAAGTTACATTTCCTCTTAACTATAATATTATGAGTATTTTTTCAACAGCCTTTAATATAAGCTTAAAACCTTTACCATGCATTTTTGTGGATATTTTTTTTTATTGAAAGTCAGCCACCCTTTGGTGACGTGCTAGGCCGTTTAAGCTGTCAGAAACGTCATTGTAAGTGTTGACTTTTTTCATTTCCTAAACTGGAGATGTGCAGGAAAGTGCATTGCATGGGCAGGTGCACCATGAAAAGTTACTTTCATCAATGTCAAAGCTAGCAACAACATTACGTAACTAAAAAGTATGGGATGGGCACTGCGGCTGCAAAATTAATGATTGATGTATTATGATAATTATAACTTGGATGACTGTTGGTTATCTGTCAGTGATTGTTGGTAATCTGTCAGTCTCACCAACAGAGTTAATTTATTCCTAATGTAGGTGTTGCACCCTTCTTTAAGAGAGCTGGAGCTAAGTGAGTGCTCTGTATCAGACAGTGGTCTCTCTTCGTTGTGCATCTGTAAAAATTTGAGGAAACTGGACTTAAATGCTACAAAGAATTCAAGAGAAAACATCACCTCTACGGGTATGTATTAGAAACTTTTATATGAGCATGAGCATAATTATGTATAATCTCAGAAGTTGAAACCATGTTTGCTAAAAGCTTGAAAGTTATCAGTACTGACCTCACTATCAGTTACAGTGTCTCCTACCCATCCAATCTGACTCTTTCTTGCTTCTCACAGAAGAGTAGGGGAACAAGATTATATCAGCTACTGCTTTAGCAAACTGGTGAGATCATATTGGCTGTGATTACTGCTTATACAGATGATAACATATTAAAGTTAAGCAGTTGGAATCAAAGAAATTCGCAGTGCCATATACACCTGATTATAATAAGTAAAGGATGTTTTGGGCATTGAGCAATTGTGCACTGGGAATCTAATGTTTTGCAGTCACTCAAGCAAATTGTTGTGATGAGTACCATTTAGCCAAAGCATAGATCCTCCGGCTCAAATGTTACTTTAGTTATAAAAATTTCAAAACAGTTTTGCTCTATTAACAAATTCCTTAGTCTCTTGGCACCTCTTAAAATCGAGGTTCCACCATAGAACTCTATTTTGCATTTTGCCATTTGCACACCTCCCATAATACCCGTTGTTTGCCCCCCCCCCCCCCCCCCCCCGCCCGCCACCCCCATAATTTTGCAGAATGATTGTCTTTTATTTCTCCTGGGTTATACAGTCATCCCAAAAGAATTTTTTCTGTTAATTTGTTATATCATGGCATTAATTTATTATTATTCCACAGGCATCATCAACTTATTCTCCTCTTGTCATAATCTTCAAACAGTATATCTCCGCCGTTGTGTTAATGTGACAGATGATGCAGTTGCTGCCCTAACACAGCATTGCAGTCATTTGGAACATCTTAATTTATGTGGTTGTATCAATGTAACAGATGCTTCACTTCAGCTGATTGCCCTCAACTGTGGCTTTCTACAAAGTCTAAATATCTCTAAAACAAAGGTCAGTAAAAAATATCTCTTTGTACATTTGCTTTTATATTGTTGAATTTGTATTTTTGAGTATCTTCGACAAGATGTATTATGTGCCTGACTATGCAAGCTTGTGAGGTGAAGTAATTCCCTTGTTCTGTTTTCCACTTGCCTGAAAGACTATGAGCAGTCTTTCTTTTTTCTTAGTCCATGGAACGAAACAAGCGAGACATGCAAATGACCACATGTGTGACTGAAGGTGCGAGATGGGAGAGGCATGAGAGAGGTATGGGAGAGGCATGAGAGAGGTATGGGAGAGGGAGTGGCTGCCTCCCTTGTTTCTCACATCTTGCAGCTTTGCCGCTCGAAGCTCATGCACACATGTACTGCCCTCACTAAATCTGAAGAAAAAGAGCTTGTTCGGAGTGTACTTGCCTGCTTGCAGATCTGCTTTGTTTTTCGCAAGAAAAAACTTTCATTTGGCTATCTAATAATTCCTCTGAAATTATGAATATATGAAAATCATATATGTGAACTGCGGAGTGAAGAATTATTATTTTGAAAGGATGATGATGAAACTTATTTTTCAGTCTTTCTTTTCGCAACTGCATAGGTTGTGTATATAACTGCGATGATCTTCCTTCAAATAATTCTTCACTCCGCAGTTCACATAATTTATATGATTTTCATATATTCATAATTTCATCATCATCCTTTCATGGGTTTATAATGAACCAATTCAACAAACTGCTCCCAGTTGGCGTTTTAACTTAATTGGTAGAGTGCTGCACCGGTATCGAAGAGGTCAAGGGTTCGAATCCTGAACAAGCCTGAATTTTTTTTTCAGGCTTTCTTTTCGCAACTGCATAAGTTGCGTATATAACTGCGATGATCTTCCTTCAAGTAATAATTTCTGTGTTGGCACGCTTCTTTGGTAAAGATGTTCAAATATTGTGCAATATCCAGCCACCATGTTGGCCAAAAAAACTTGGAATTTAGTCCAATGACTTTGATGATGGCATTTTAATTTTGGGCTAGTTGGAGCTAGCGAAATTCAGTTTTTGACAATCAGAGCAACCAAAAATTTGTCAAATAGAGAGCTTCCTGTTTTTAGTTGTGCAATTTTTCTGCACAGGGCACTGCGTACAATTTTTTTTGACACATGGCATCTGCTTTGTTTTGTTATTCTGCAGGTATCTGATGATGGCATAATGAGCCTTGCAACAGGGAAATGCCAGCGCTCCATTAAAGTAAGCAATGCTTGATTGAAAACCATACTCTCAATTATCTATTTCTTTCATTTCACCACTTTATTATGATGCAGAGCAAATTACAGAAATAATAATATTTGTCAGAACATGAAAGCCCAAAGAAACCACAAGACTTGTACAACAAGGGCTTTCCCTACTAAATTACAAAAGATTATACTTAATATTAATTTTACTGAATAATGTTAATTTTACTGAACGGTGAAATCAGAATAACAATAATACGAAGGAATAAAGCATTAAATAAAGAGACAAAGAGACAAAAGACAAAGCTCATTATGTGTTGTGATATACTGGACCTTCTCAGGATTTTGCAGTGGGGGGTGGGGGAGGAGTTATGCCAGCGGCAGTATCAAGAAAAAGATACCTTAGTTTTTTCTCTGTTTTGTAAAAGTTGTTGTACGAATATGTTCAGTATTGAAACAGTGGATAATAATATCATTTAAGCACAGTAGATCATATACCCATTTATTTTGCACTATTTATAATTGATAAAGTTATTTATTATATAGACACGAGTGTTTTACTGGAAAATACACCACTCGTAAAATTCATAAAAACTACATCCAGGGGACCCAAGTGGTTTACTTTCCATAATCTCATACACGGCTTTATCGATGATGTAATTTCTGTAATTTCCCCCGATTATTTCATCGATGTCTTTTTGTCTATATAATAGAAAGAACAGTACACGGTGGCTTGAAGATATGGATTTTCTCGTGATGAAAACATAATATTGTTTTGCCACTCGAAAATGAAACTCATATCTTCACACCACCATGTAATATCCTCTATATAAATAGTAAAGTTATGATCATACAAACTTGTTTTCAAGGACTCTCATACTCTTATTTCTCATTAGTTGTGGCTTAGGCCTCTATTCAAAGCTTCTCTCAACTCCCCCCTCAATGAGGTACCCTTGGGAAGGTGACTCCTGACTTTAGACTCGTGCAGTGTAAGTTATTGGTTTTATTAAGAAAGCTGCATCATTCTCTTCAAGATTTTATCAAGTGCCTACACGTACCACTTGCGAATCGAATAAAGATCATTGGGAATAGTAGGTATAGGTATCTCGCGGCTTCTAATCATCTGGCTGTATCTGTCTTAGGAAGTTCAAGTTTCACACTGCATTCACATAACTGATGTCAGCATAGAATCGCTGCTTGCTCGCTGTCCTCGAATAAGAATTCTCATGTTTGACGGCTGCCCGCTGGTCACAGACAGATCCCGGCAGGCTATTGAAGAAGCTGGGCACCTAAAACAGTTGTCATGGACAGTGTACTAAAATAACTCTGATTAGCCGTGAGAAAGAGTCATTACCTTGGAGGGCCGGTGAAAAATATTGCTATTATCGAGCTTACCATTTACAGTTCCTAATTGTGAGCACTCGTCCCGGCTGTCTTGGTGAAGATTTTATACCTGGAGCTGCTGAAAGTAATATCTAATAATCATGAGTGTATTTAGAATGACAAAGCTCTCACACTAGTTCCCACCTTGGTTTTGATTTTGATAGCCTCAGAAAACGTTACTGTAAGATTGTAATGTTGGTAGCTGATGGAGAATTTTGAAAACATTTCGTTAGTATTGGGGAAAATGTTTTCCCCTTCTTTTAATACATGTAGTTGGGTAATGCCAAAAGAGTCAGAACCTCTGGCTTGCAGCAGAGACATCAAGATGGTGTGAACAATTTATCAGCGACATTAGTGTTTCGTCTTAGTTTTCATTCGCCTTTACTCTAGGCTATACAGTTATACATGAAGTTCAGCTATAACTCTCTTGAGGGTTACGCCAAACCTCTCCCGTGCAGGGTGGCCAGCTCCAGATGCAGACACTGTTTCTGCCTCCTGAGGGTGCCCGTTCTAGGGAGCCCCGTCTGTGCCGGAGTTTGCTTTTCGTTCTTACTTAACGTACCTTTCAATACTGTAAGTAATTATAGTCATGCAAATAAAGGTTATTGTTGTTGTTGAAACTTACCTATTCGAGGCATTTGGAAGGGAATAGGCCACTTGCACTAAGAGGTCACGTGACCAATGCTTCCTTTAAACAATGAGTTGGAATCTTGCTGTTGCCAAAAATTGTTAGAGCACACAAAAATTATCTTACACCCGAAATTTGAGAGGAAATGCATTTAAGGGAGATATTTTATGGCACTTTGATTTTTCAGCAAAGTAGTATGGTTTGTATTGGCCGCCATGTTGGAGGGCATGCTCTTGCCCTCCAACATGGCGGCCAAAATTACTTCTTGCTTATATCTTGTTCAACGTTTCATAGTTACGTTCAGATGTGCTGTAAACGTTATCACATCATCTTTTCAACATTTTCGTTGAAGTTTAAGTGCAAAATTTGTGTTCAGAGAGAGGTAATTCATAATTTTAAAAATCACATTTTGGTCACGTGACCATTTACGAACTTATTCATTTTAAGAAAATGGTGCGGGTTTGAAAAACCAAACCACCATTATTTTGTTTAAGATATGACCCACTAATTGTTTTTCGAAGGCAAAATCATATAATTTTCATAAAAACGATGTCACATGCCTCTTATTGCAAATGGCCTATTGTTTCGGAGTTGTTCATGACCGATGTAGCATGGTAAATGAATAGAAGAAAATAAATCGTCACCAAACCATTTATAGAAATACCACAGTCTGATCTCCTGCTTCTCCTTGCCCCATTTCACCCTTCCTCACTCTACAATCTTTTTATAGGGTACCTTGTTGTTAAGGCGATTCCTCTTGTACCTGTTTTCTTTTAGTGTTTTTAATAGATAATCTAATGGTTCGTCCGGAAAAAACTGACTCAGGTCGCAATAAAGACAATAGGGCCATTTATACGAGAAAAAATAAGACGCGTCTTACATAAGACGTGAACTTTCCGTATAAACGGCACATTTCGTCTAAAATAAGACGCGACTTAGCTAAGACGTGTCTTATTTTAGAACAGCCCTTAACACCTGTTCTTAGATAAGACGCGTCTTAGCTAAGACGAGAAAAACTTCGTATATTAAATGACCTTCGCGTCGTCTTATATAAGACGCGAACGCATAGTACGCATGCGTTAATCTTTGGCAGGAAAATTGTCGCTTGCCCCGCGGCGGACTGGCGGGGAAAAGTTGTTTACAAATACAACGTGTTTTCGTTTTCTTGTCTATTCTGCGTTATTTTTTTCTTCGCTCGATTACAATGAGCACGTTGTCAAAGGGAAAAAGAAACACTTGGCCTGTTGCGGAAGAAAAGGATTTCTTGTTACTATGTAAGGAGAAGTCGATAGCAGACCTGCTGGACAGATGCGTAACATCTGCTGGTGTAAAGTAGACCCTTTTTAACTTTAAACTATCACAATTTACATTTACTAATCAAATTGCCATCTTTGTATATTTATTAACTTACACTTTAAAAGTAAGTTTAAGACTTATGTCAATGCTCTTTTTCAGAATGAAGACGCTTATGGCCATATAAGAGAGGGGCTGAAAGAGAAGGGTTATGAGGATCGTGACATAGAGAAAATACGGTCAAAATACCGTAAACTGAAAATGAAATTCAAGTAAGCTTGAGTTTTTATTATCGCTTTTGTTGCTCTCTCCTAATGTCACACAGTACATGGAAGTTTTCGTACACGCAGAAATTTTTATATGCTGCTTTTGTTGTCAGCAATCATCCCTTTAAAAATTCGAAGACTCTGATTCCTAGCTCGAAAAAAAGAATCGAGAAAGTAGAGAGGGCAGGAGAGCAATCTGTGGAGTTTCGAGAAAGGAATTCTTTAGGCTACTGCATGAAATCAAAGGTCATTTGACATTTTTGTGCACCCTTACACTTATTAAAATGATGTATTAAAATGAAATCTAGATGGGTCGGAGAGCTAAGGAGGGGTTCAACGTGGAAGCTTTTTAAGGGGGGTTAACTTTATAATAAAATAAACATAATTGCAAAACAAATTTAGTAAAATTGTATATTTTTTAATATGGGTGGGTTGATCATTCTTACAACTGTTCCCAGGATGAGGTAGGTTGACAAATAATGTAAAAGCTGTTATAGATGGGTTAATCATTCTTGCAGCTATCCCCAGAGGAAGAGCTAGAAATTCGCAGCTGCTTGACGGCCATAGAGACAGAAGAAAGAAGGAAAGGTTTTGAAAAAAGAGAGAACGATTTAAAGGAAAAAGAAGATAAATTAAAACAAAAGGCCAGGGAAATTGGGCATACAGCAATAGAAGCTAAGTGGGTAGCTGCCCAGCTACAACTAATGGCAGGGCAGCTTAGCCGCTTAGCTAACAACATTCTGGCAGAAGCCAACAAGTAAAGAAGACAATGTAATTCTAAAGGAAGTTATATACTAGCATGAGCCATGTATAGGTTTATTGTAAAAATAATTTTTTCCATTAAAAGGTTTTTATATTATAATAATATGGAGAGTTCTTAGCAGTTGTGGCCTAAGTGGATCTTTTCGAGACATATAAAACATTTATATAAATATTTCTCGCGTCCTGTGTGGTCTTTCCCTATCCCGCCATATCCGCATCTGCGCCTCTATCCTCTGTTTTCTTGTACTACACCACTATCCTTGATTATCTCTCAACCCATGCTATATCTATAAACTTCCAATTGGCAGACACCTCCTCTTATTTACACAACGGACATCCCTCTCCGCCGCTTGCTGTTGTTCCCCCCCGTCTACAAGGTTTCTAGTCTAAGAAGCACTTTATTTTGAAACCTGTCAAATAATAACATAATAAATATAAAAAATTAATATATAAAAAATAAATTATAATACAAAAATTTAGATGTAGATAATAAATGAATATAGAATATAAATCCCCAAATTACATGTTTACATCTCCATAAGTATAACATTAATATCACTAAAATCCTTTATCTCGTTTTCAGCATCTCATAAATATGGTATAGAAATGGTTTCCACACCAGCTCCATTAACTGCACCACAAACTAATCCCACCTCCCTCCCTCCCTCACTTACAAGAAAAATATACAACCCCTTAATTTTTTAACAAAATTAAACCAAAATCAAAAACTAAACGAGAACCTATCACCCTAAGTAAAAATGTCTATAATTGAATCAATAACCAGTAACTAAATGAGAATTTATTAACCTATCTGCAACTAACCATCTAAAACAGCTAGAACATGACAACGACTAAGCATTATGGAATATATTTGTATAGTCAATACTATAAGGGGGGACAAACGAATATACCACCTATAGTAATGGGATGACTGCGGCTTTAGCAGGACATGCCTTCTGAGATCTTGCCACAAAGAATGGACTGCACTAACTATAGAATGTGGCTTAGCAAGCAAGGGGAATAGGACAGTGCTGGACAAACCCAGAAGATTTCCAAGGATAAACAATGCTGCTTGGAGTATCTGTCAATAGCATGGAGTCAAAGTAAATTAGAATAAAAAAACATGTTACGGTAGAACCGACACCCCATGTTCCTAGTCCAAATATACCTCCTTCCCCAATAAACAAACATTAATGTTTGAGTCAATTCCTGAACTTTTGTAGTTGTTATTGAACTATATTGTCGTTCTTGAACTCTGTTGCCTTTATTTAACCACACAGTAGTGATGACTGGGGTTTAACTGGATTCTAATAATGCTTTTGTCATTCTCTGAACTCGTGCAATTGTTATTGAACTTTGTTATCGTTCTTGAACTTTAGTGTCTTTATTGAACTACAAAAAAGAAAACTGGGCTCCTGTCGTAGTCAATAATAATAAAAAAAAATTAAGTTAGTTATTATTAATATTGTCATCAGTAATAAAAAATATTTAAGTTAGTTATTATTATTGTTGTCATTACTAACAAAATAAATTCAGGTGCATATCCATTAAAATCCCCCTCCCCTGCATTTAAGCATATGGGATCCAAATAAATATATATTTCTGGTCTTCACAATTTCTGAACTCATGCAGTCGTTTATGAACTTAAGTGTCCTTTATGAACTATGTTGTCTTTACTGAACTATATTGTCTTTATTGAACTATACAAATAGGAAAAACTGAAAATTCTGCAAAGATGACTTTGCGCATGTATTGTGCAAATTTTACACTCATGATTTGATCCGTCAATCAAATGGCTTCCTTTCCGATTTTGTCGAGATCGTGGCTCGGTAAAGATTCAGCGACCACTCACCTCGATTTCAAAGGATAATTGTTACCTAATGAGAATCGAAAATGAGTAATATTCGCAATAAGACTGAGGAAAATGGCAAAATTACACATCCATCATCTATCATTGAGCTTACATCACTTTTACGAATTAATTTTGCTTACCTTGGCCGAGGTAGTACAGCGTTATGGCCACTCGCCTTTCCACTGAGATGGTATTTTTTGCAAAGGTCTCTTTCTTTTTGATGTGTGGACCAATTTCTTGGCATAATTTTGAAAATGCTGCCCTGGAAAACCTGAAGTTGGCAATAACAAATTCCGCCTCCGGCATATCTTTAAGTCGAGATCAAACCACTCTGTTGATCTCCTTCTTCCCTTTTTTCTCGGACATCTTCTCAACTTTTTCAAAAGAGAATTGTTTTTTAAAATTCTGCGGCATATGAGAGCTTTTGTCATGAAAGAAGACTCCCCCATTTTCATTACAAAGGTCTTCAAAATATTGCCTCTGCGGCAAATCGCAACATGACGCCGTAACTTTGAAACGCGCGCCATGTTGGATTGCCGTTGCTACGGGCAACGTTCACATGAAAACGAGTCAAGAACAGAAATAAGACGGGAACCATTTACACGAGCTGTTCTCGTCTTAGATAAGACATGCTCGTATATATAAATGGTACAGTTCGCGTCTTACTTAAGACGCGTCTTATGTAAGACGCGTCTTATTTTTTCTCGTATAAATGGCCCCAATATCTTTATAATGCGATCTCGAATTTTCTCCAGATTCCTGTATGCAAAAAGCCTAGTAAATACAATAGCAATACTAAAAGCATCTCGAATCAAGTGCTTATTCTGAAAATTTGAGTATAACTGTGCCTAGAGCGATAACTCGCTTGCAGGCTCACTTAATTATCCTCGCCCCTTTCTTCTCGCCGGCGCGCTGTTGGAACCCTTTACTATAAGAAGTCCGAAACTGTGTAGCCTGTATACAGCCGCCCCTGTCCTTCTGATTTTTTTGAGGACAGGGGCGGCTGTACACAGGCTAGAAACTGTGACCAGCGGACAAATTACAATCACAAGCAAAAGCTATGCCGGAATCGGTTATAATACCCTGGATCCATACGTGTTGTGGTGTTAAAAATTCCATTGTTTTTTCGGCAGTTTACTGAGGCATCACTATTTTGTGTAGGACTAAATACGGCGCATGTATACTTTAAATGCATGAAATAAGAGACATTTTTGATACAGTTAAGCGCAATTCCACTTTGTGCATCCCTGCTGTTTACAACAGGCAAATTGCCCATTTTGTAACCAAAATAGTTGCAAAATGTTAGTTAATCCATTGCCGTATTATTTTTCTGGTGGCAATTATTACAAAATACCTTAAAGATAATGCGGGTTTAATCAAAAGATCACAGTGTTCGTAGGAAGTGGCTTGACAAGATATACATGTATAACATCGAAAACGTTAAGCAAAACTTGAGACATTTGTTTCCGCCTCCAACAACGTTGTTGTTTGTTCGGTTGGTTTTTCTGTACTTCAGAAAAACCAAACAACAAACAACAACAACTGACTACAACTTTCCCACGAACAAATTAAAATCGTTCCTGATTCCGGACTAATGGAGTTGGCGCCTTTAATGTACGACTGTCGACTAGCAATAGCTATCGTCACCCCAGTCACTAGCAGGTGGTAGGCGAATAAGCTCGAATAACTGGCATCGTTCTTCGATAATGACTGCACTATTTGCCGATTTTAGACCGTAAAATCCGAGTAGGAAATACCCACAGAGAGCCGTCTCAATCTTCCTTTTGAACATTTCACTCACTCCATTAATGGCCCATGTCAACCCCACTCAAGTTATGAAAAAGCATCAGGAACAGAAATTTTTTCTTAAGGATGTGGTTAGTGGGAATTCTTTGCAATTTGTGAAGTGTTCCTGGGAATTTCCGAGGCCGAATTTGCGAACCCTTCGTAAATTATTGGCTGTGGCCATCAGTACCTCTGAACAGTGGTGGCAGGAAATTAACTCCATAACCCTAAGTAAAAATATTCAAAACTTGTTCTTTAATTATAGCCTTTTGATTTAAGATTTATAACATAAATAATGTAGGTAATACCATGTACTCACGTGGGAATACTGAAACAAAGTTGTTGTCATTTACCCAATGTTTTAAACCAACACCCTAATAACCCACTTTATACACTGAACGGCAAAATATCCCCAGTTTAGGACTCTAGACCTGTTTTACAAGCAAATAGCTCAAGCCAATTATCAATCTTGACGGTGCCTTTTGACTACACAGAGGAAGTCGAGAGGAAGTTGTGTGAACGTCTTTGTACTTTTGTGTACGTTGAAAGGGGAGGTGTTCGGTAAAGAAGTGAGAAATAGTTCACTTGGCAGAGGGTGGAGTGTTGACAGGCTTCAACGTGCTGTAATCTATTTTTCTTAATCTTTAATCCAGTTCGCCCATTATTGATAATTGTTGACATTTAGTAGTCTAGTCACAATACAGTTTTTGTACCACATTTTGATCGTTGTTAAAAACACTTCACGTGGGCCACTTTCACGATATGATGTACTTAAAAAAAAAAAATCCTCCATTATCTTTGAACCGGTCAAGTATCCACTTAGAGCTTTTAAGAGTGATTAACATGTTACTGATGTAAGGCTCATTGACGGGACTGTAGTATATTTGTACGAAACCCAGTATTTTCTATGATTCTCTTAAGTTGCACCTATAAATTATGGCTTTCCTGAAGTGCTGAATAAACAGCCCAAGCTTGAGGTTTTTCTTTCGTGATAACAGATCGGGAAGGATTTAATTATCATGGGGTATTGTTTTTGTTCCAGATGTTTTACCACTATCGCCTTGAACAAGTGTGAATCGTGTCCATTCTTTTGCTAGAAAGCCCTAGCGCAGTTGGTGCTGATCTTTTCTTATCTTGTGTTGTTCTTCCAGCGAAATTATCTGCAATAGAAATTCAACTAAGAAAAAGAAGAAGCAAATTCGGTGAAAAAGAAAAGAGACCGTCTCAGCTAGATGAGGTCATATGTCAATTGGGATATCGAAATCTGTCGATATGATGTCCATCGTCCTGTTGTCCATTCCACAACTGTTGTCCACAAATCGAGCTCAGGAGAAGGTTTGTTTTTAACACTGCTAAACCGTTTGGCAGATATATGAGTGACAACATTGGTTTTTGGTAGTAAGGGGAAAGTTTTCTCAATACTTTTTCACTGAAGCCATTGCGTGTGTAGTCCGCATACCTCAAGCCAGGCTGTGCATTCCAACTGGCTGTATTTGTGTGACCTAAATTTCCAAAGGTCTTCAACTATACAACTTTTGTCTTACTGATTTGAGAAATTTTATTGCGGGCAAAATGAAAATTCCTGAATCTTGCCGAGCGACCTTGAATTCTGAAAGATTTTCAATAGTTTCGACAACATCCACTTTTCACCCACTTCGTTTTTTCAAAGGGTCAAGATTTTTGGTCAAATTGAAAAACGAATTTAAAGAGCTTAAGCAAATCCCTGTGACAGAGAGCCACTCGAAAATGTTCGGGCAGTGACAATTTCATTTCCTGTTGACATGGGTAAACAGGAAAAAGATGTAACCCTCGGTTTCCTATTCTCAGGTCACGCGAAAAATAATTTAGGCCATACGAAACACATGGCAGATTAAGATAGCCGATAACTGTAAATAAACAAAATCCCCAGCCCTTTATGATTATTGTTTTTCAATAGCCTAAGCCCTTGTTCATGTTTTCTGTTGGCCGTCGCTTAATTGTCCAATTTTGAAAAACACGTTGAATATTGCCTTAGAACAACAACGCTAAATTCCCACTATGGGAGATAATAGTTAGATGTCAAGCCAGCAGTTAGACGTCTTCAAAACTCGTGCCTTAGTTACCCCCTACCAAACGCCGCGCCACGAAACCGTACCCTTCCTATATATACTGAACGCTCCTCTTACACTGGCCGTCTTAGTTAAATTAAGCGCAAGTTATATGTTTGCAGCTGTTGAGATAAGCTGGACGTTTAGTGGCGGTTTTGCGGAACGAAAATGTGGCACGGTGACTTTGCAACAAACTGGCCTGGGACGGTTCAGCCACAGATGCTTCATGAAAGCTATCTTGAAGACGATGACGATTCGCATGTGAAAAGGCCAATGAATTCATTCATGATATGGGCGAAAATTATGAGACGCAAGTTTGCTGAGGAAAATCCAAAACTGCACAATGCAGAAATCAGCAAGCTTTTAGGTAAGGCTTGGAATGAGTTGACGACAAAGGAGAAGCGTCCATTCGTGGAAAAGGCAGAACGACTTCGCATTCGCCATATGAAGGAACATCCAAACTACCGTTACACACCCAAGAGGCGTTCACAAGACAGACGGCCAGCCCAGAGAACAAACTCGACGTTCATCAACCCAACCTTTATCAGCAGCATTTCAAATGTTATGATGAGTAGCCAGGTCTTTGGACTTCCTTCATCACCGGATTGGAGTAGCCCTAAGGACAGACAAATTACCTCATCGCCGTATATCGATCGTGGTGGACAATACTATTGTGCAGGAAATGTGAACAGGAACGCGAATACCTTCAGAGAAACATTTAGCAATCATGACGACAATCACGCTTTCCCACCAACAAGTTTAGAAAAGGAGCGTAACAAACCTGATTTTATTGGACCAGCTTTGGCTAATCATTCACAATTCAAAAGTGGACCATACTTTCCGTCCGACAGGCGCATTCATTTTTCTTATGAAAATGGACCAGGCAAAGGCCCGGAGCAGGATTTGTACTCAGAAAATTTAACGAAAGGTGCACTATTTGCACCGTGTGCTTATCAGTATGGACAAGGGAATTCATATGCAGTCGATTATTACCCTAAAGGACCTCCTTCGTCGGTTGTCAAAGGTGTGCATCCCCCAGGAAATGATGGATCTAATTTGACCGACGAACGACATATCCATAAGATGGTCAGCAGAACTAGAAGGAGTTCCTGTAGATTTGCTCAACCGCAAACTTTAGAAAATCAAGACGACGAGGAAGAATCTACTGGAGGGATGAGAGGAAGTTCAGGGAATATGTTTGGAAACTTTACAGAACTTTTATACGATGATCTCGATCGTGAAGAATTTAACATGTATCTAGCCGAGGCATACTGACTCAACTCCTTTTCAACTACCAACAATGCTCTTATTCAAAAAAAAATATTCCGCATTTCATTTTGCAATTCCTTTGATTTGATCAGTTACACATTTGGGTTTCATCCAAAACTGAAGTTTTTGGATCATATGACATGTACTAGCGTAATCTTTGGAAGAAAGAGATCTGTTTGTTTGTAAATTCTCTTTATTGTTCTGATCTTTACAGTGAAAGTACAACATTTATTAAAAGAGGGAGATTATACCTTAAACTTGGGTATTTTATTGCTGGATTGAGCTGGATTGATGCTGACATACGGTTCTAGTTAAAAAGCAAGGTCTCTCAACGATTTAATATCATTCCACTCTAGACTGAAGGGCGTTTTGTGGTAGACTTCATAAGTGAGGGCTGCGTAAAGTTTTTAGTTTCATGAACACGCACACAGAAGGCTTGAAAATTTGTGAACATCGCTCTTGTGAACCGTTGATGGAGGTTTGTTATTATCCGCGACTTTTCTGCAGAAAAGGTGGATTACAATGTGACGAAATGCCCATATATAGACTTTGTGTTGATGCTATGTTGATAAGGCGTTGAAAAAGTCATGGTTATCCCTTTCAGCTAATAGCTTTCTTATGGCAAGGGTGTGTTATGTAAATGATGATCAAAAGAAATGAAATAAAAAGAAACAAATGGAATACTTGAAGTGTGTCTTAAATGTAGTTTCCCTGATTGCTTTCTGAAGTCAAAAGACTTGACATGGCAGCGGCAAACTGATCATCAAAGCGAAGATATTTTGATGATATTTTTGCCCGATATTTTGGTTTGAAGCACAAACCTTCGTTGGAGGCTAATAAAATATAGAATGAACAAAATACTACTAGTATGAATGCTATTAAAACTGACACTTAATCTCATGGACCCATGGACTCCCAACCTTTACTCGTCCATTGAAAAGATTTATGTTCAATGTAATACTTTATTTTTAGCCTTAAATACAGTGTGCTCTTTTCTACCCTTAGGTAAAATGTCTCTTAAATAACGCGACAGTTTGGATCAGTGAAGTGAAAGACCCATTTGTCCTCCACGTGAAAACTGAGTCGTATCAGTTTGCTGATTAAATCACTCTTCGACTTGATCAAATTAATTAACTTTAAACAACTGAGTGGGTCTTCCTCGAGGAAATGTTTGTACTTAAGATTAAAGCAAACCTTTTTGAGTTAAAAACTCCTTATCAGAAAATAATCATTGTTTTTTTAAAAATAGTTAAACAAATATGAACACAATGCTTGCGT
This sequence comes from Porites divaricata, assembly GCA_038088405.1. Classification (NCBI taxonomy): domain Eukaryota; kingdom Metazoa; phylum Cnidaria; class Anthozoa; order Scleractinia; family Poritidae; genus Porites; species Porites divaricata. Next base: position 22,606,880 of record JBBMOI010000002.1, read on the forward strand.
TCTAGGGGTTGACTGTGATATAGTTTATTATAATTTCATTTTCATTCTGTCCGTAGTTTGCATTTCATTCATTTCATTTCATTGACATCTCAAGGATCAGATACTGTCAGAAAAAAACTAGACTACAATAGGGCCGTTATTAGAAAATAGCATGCAGGTGGACATGCGTTGTACAAATTCTGGTTATTCCGTTAGGCGATTATCTCAAAGCCCTAAAATGAAAGTCAAAGGCACTAGTTGCTATTGGGAGTTTGGATTCAATAAAGCTTTGATAATTTCCATTTTTTCAAGATAAAAGTTGTTGGGTTGTTGTTGTTTTAGCCTTGATGACACAGGATTAGAAACCCACCCTCAGCCAATAGCTACACAATTTTAAGTTTTTTTCATCTAATTTTCATTTCAACTATAAAAGATCATAAAAAATAATTAATGTCCAGGTTGACCTAGAAGCCAGATTTAGTGAGGATGTGCAAAACCTCCCTTAACCCATCCTACACACAAAAAGCATGGCCACAAAACTCAATTTTATCAGAAAGGTCAGAAAAGCAATTTTCACTTTCTCAATCACGGAAGTCAATTTTCATTATTTGTCATCCATTCCACCCCTGTAATTTAAGACCATTTTACCAAGTCGGGACACTAGTCTCGGGGAAATCTCAGTGTTCAACAGAAATAATTTCGTAAAATTTAAAGCGACAAGCCACGTGAATCATTGAAACAACTGTTAACAGAAAAGAAGAGTTTGAATAGCCGATGAAATAAGTTCCCAAAACCGTTGAAATATTGATTTCTCAGTGTACTCAACAAGAATCCTGTCATCTTAAAAACACAAAGGTTCTCATGTGACATTCAAACTAAGAATCCATAAGAAATGAAAGAAATAAAAAGACCCAGCGCAGATATTCTGGTGGGATCTTTTTTCTTTTGATCTTTTTTTATGCCATCCATGTTTTGGCTAATTTATCGTTTGCGTGGAAAAAAAAATTTATATTATGAATGTTGCTCACTTCCATCCATGTAATCCTACACATTATATATCACCAAACCAGACTTGTTCCTTTTTACTCAGAGGTTCGAGTGGCTGGGTAATTAACGGCAATTGGCACAAAATACCTCGGAAAAAGAAATTAGGCAAGGAAACTGACCTTGGAAGTGTTTGTTGAGCCTTAAGCCAGGTGCCTTGTTTTATTTATCAGAAAAGAGGAGGTTAAATAGCTGATGAAGTACAGAGATGAATCCATATACTCTTTATATTCTTTATATTTTGAACAATAACAGGGTTTTGCCTTCAAAGCACATGTACACTGACCAGTCTGATTTGTCGTTGTTCATCAGTATGAGTAACCTTCAATCGCATTCCTCGACGTTAAATTTTATGAACTGTTATCCACTTATTTTTTCACCTTGGACTGGTACCTTGTTGTGGTGACAAGGTTGTTGCCTGACCACCGCAGGCTCCCCGATTGAGCGTATTCCCGAATAAGACTACGCAAACTTAAAAATCTCTTGTACCGTGATGTTTGGACCGCCGTTAAGTTTAAAAACCCTACACATCGGAATAATTTTTTTCAAACAGATTGGACACTGCAATGCAATGAATACCAAAACTACAAATGATTTCTAGAGTTTATCCCATCTCTTCTTATTTCGGAATACTGTCAATCGAACGCGCCCAAATTGAAGACACTACTCAGATCGAACTTGGAATTTGGAATGTTGTTTTTTTAGGGGAAGAATAAACCGGAGTACGCGGGGGAAAATCTCTTGGAGAATAAACGAGAACCTGCCAAAAACACAACTGGGCCACAGATATTGGTGCGTGTTGATTACATAATCGAGACGCATGCAAAAACTAGTGGAACTTGTAATCCTGCATGATTACTTAGAATATTTTTTATTCTATTTTGCTTTGTCGAGCCTTTTTGTCCCATCGACAAATGTAAGTTTATCATTAATGAACGCATATTTCAGTGGGAAGCTTAATATCATTGCAAACAGGTTTATAATTATCATGGTTTGGCAGGCCCTTCTTCGACATCCTCTGTTGAAGAGAGTTCATGCCCCCCCGGGGTTCATGGAGTTAAAATTGTTACGTAACTGTTTTGTCATATCGTATTTAGGCGGTTGCCGCTCTCAACTATAGCCAGTGGTGAAAAATGCGATGTAGTAGATTTTGTTAAATGAAAATTACCCCAGGAAAAGATATAGATAGATCCCTGAAGATACTGTGTTAACTTGTAGTTGGTGATCGCGTCCACTGTCTTTATATCTTTATGAAGTTTATTTATATAAGACAATTTATTGCAAATGCGTACACCAGTTTTAAGCGTTTTCTAAATTTAGTGGCATATTGCTGTTAGGAAAGTGCAACCAAATTTCTTTCAAATAATTTCACTGAAATAACATCGGGCCTAGAGCATCGGGTCATAATTTACGCGTTTGTAAAATGTTAAGTAAATTTTATTGTTGAAGCCTTTTAGAAGAGAAAATGAAAACCACGATTGCTCTTTTCTGCGGAAAATTAGTAAGTTTTTGTTTATGATACTATTATGCAACACTGTTGTTGACGTGAAAAAGCAAACACTTTGTACTTGTTTTTGTCTGGTGGCAGTACTGCACGCACGCGGAGGAAGATCACTCAACATTTGACTTCACAGTTTAGTAGACCGCCCTCAGCCCCCTGCGGAAAAACACTTCTAGAACAGGAAATATCCGTATACCTATTATATGCCTATTATATGCTAGTTTTCGACGAGTCGACTAAAGACAATTCGTTCGAAAAGTAGTGCGACAACAATATCCCTTTGTCTTTTCAAGTGGCTCTCAAATCATCATCATGATATTAGTTCGGATAAAATCTCCAAGCTGTTTCTTGTTCTTATATTTGAATCATCAATAACGTTAATATCGTTTAATTTCTTTTAATAAAATTGACTTTTTAATAAAAGAAAAATAATTCAGTAATATTTACCCTCGGCTGTATTTATAGGACCAATGCTAGTGGGGCCGAGGAAATGCATGAAACAAATAATCTAAATAAAACACAACAGGGTTCAGTATCCCAACTGGCCGGAGGCAAACTATCGCTGGAAGCATGGCGGAGGCTTTGAACACGGGACCAACAATTCCAGCTAGCGTTCAGGGCCCAGTTGTTCGAACGCCGGTTAGCGCTAACCCGGGGTTAAATTTTAACCCGGGTTTCTTTTTCTTTTTATCAAAAGCACTCTCTCGAAAAATTTTCTCTAAGATTTTTTGAGTATCCAATCATCAAATTGTAGGCCAAGAGAATTAAACTGAATTTGCTTTTTGAGCTCTCATATCTGAGTTCAAATTTCGTACTAACCCCTGGTTATCTTAACCCAGATTCGATCAACCCGGCCCAGAGCGGGACTAGAACTCGGGGCCTCCCGGATTGCAAGCTGAGCGCTCTAACCTCTCGGCCTCGCTGCCTCCCTGGAGCTACGTGTACCGAACGGACGCGACATTGTTGACACCCTGTTGGTCCTGTTGCATGTTGTTGATTGTTGTTGGGAGTTGTTGCGCAAAGTTTGAAACCTGTCAAACCTTTAGCTACGTGCAAACTAGCCTGTTCCAGGCTCCGAGATAGTGGTGAAAAGTCGTTCAGTAAAAAGAAATGCGAAAAACTCGCGGGGGCTGGGGAGAGACAGGGCGGCGGAGCCTGTACGCATTTTTTTAACGGCCTATTCCGGTATATCAGCTCCTGATATACCCTATGATTGGTCAATTGTGACAGTTAACATCATCACCTTGTAGCGTGGTCATCAGTTTCTCATCACCAAGATGACCAACGCGAATCACGCGTGTAATCTTGATGAATCCGCGTTGTCTTGTGCTTTGGACGAGTGTTAACCTGAGATCAGGCGTTATTTTTTTGCTATGATCTCAGGCTTGACAAGTGTCTGCGACTTGGCTCGCGGTAAAGATGTTTTCGCTATTATGCCCACCGGTTTCGGCAAAAGTTTAATCTTTCAGCTATTCCCACGCTTGGCTAAAGCTGCTCTAACCCTAGAGAACTCTGCGATAATAGTCGTTTCGCCGCTGATATCTATAATGCGTGACCAAGTGGAACACTGAATTTAAAAAGCTTGGACTTTCGGTCGCAGCTATTGGCATCGGTGAAGAGGGAGAGGAGGACGAGAAGAAAGCGAGAGAAGGAAAGTGCGAAATTGTTTTCGGTAGTCCGGAGTCCTGGCTGATCACAAAGTGGCAATAACAAAACAGTCCAAAGACTGTTAAGCTTCAAAAAGCTATTACCAAGGGAGAAACTACGCGCTCCAGTCAAAAGACTCACACTGTTATAAGAGAAACACTATTCTCCTTAGTTGATGTAGCTTAAGTTTAATCTGCACTTTATTCTTATAATTCTGGATCTGCAAATCACTATGCGTGATACAACATTGCAAAAATACCATTACATTCACTGACTAAAGAAAATCACTTAGTTAGTCAGGTCCAGAAGGCACTTTGGAGAAAATTAAAACCCTTATTTAGCCGCAATAAAAAGCTCTACGTTCAGAAGAGATCAAAGAAAATGCTCTCTCCTCAGATAGCCTGAGCATCAGGCGTTTTCTGGGGAAAAAGGGAATCTCCTCTCCCCTAGCCCCTTAGGAAGGCCTGATACTCACGCTGTCCTCAGAGGGCAAATCCTGCCGACCAGAAACAAAAGCCACAGGAAATCGATATGTGTGCCATGACCTCTCAGTGTGAAACAAGCCGCTAAAATCACTTTCTCAGTGAAAATGCACAACCTTCCTGAGCATAACCTACCCAACAGAGGAAAAAAACTAAAGCCCCCTTTTATTACTATAAAACCTGTAGCACTTTGAATGATCGATTGCGAGATTCGCAGACGCCGTTGACGAATCCGTAGCCTGCGAACAGCAGATGTATTTCTGGTCGTCGCTTCGGCGGGTGAAACAAGAATCTAGAGCCGAACAAACCAGATGCTCTCACAGGATAACGAATTCGAAGACAAATTTCCACACATTCGCATTTATCAATAAAGAAAGAAGATCAATAAAGAAAGAAGAGAGTTCGCGTCACGCGAAATGTTCGCGCGAGAAACTTGAGAATGACTGTAGCTAACTGAAGTGTTAACAGTTTTGACAGCCGAATCCAGTCGTGACAAAAATGGGCGGAAGAGGGTCGTTAAGGAAATGCTAACAGGCTCTCTCTCCCATTTTTCTCGCCGCCAACGCCCCCTTTCCCAAGTCGCGTCCGTCTTATTTTCGCTTTGCTCGTTTTAATACGTCCGCACTATACTATCTGAGAGCCTGGCACAGGCTACGTGCAAACGAAAGTATTAACTCCCAACAATGTTGGGGCGGAAGTTGTTAACTAACAATGTTGCGTCCGTTTGCACGGGGTTTAAGGGAAAATTAAAGCCAAACCTCCTTATAGCAAAGTGACAGAGCCTTACAGAGCTTTATAGAGATGTCCGTATTATAGAGGCAAGGAATATCAAGGTGAAGTTCGAAATCTTTAAGAACGAGAACTGACGGTAATAGGGTCGTGTGTCAATTGCAGAGCGGTCTGTATTGTAGACGTAGGGATTGTGGAATTGTATGAAGTTGAAAATCTTCAGGGCCATGTAGACTCTCCGCAGGAAAAGGCAAAGGTGCGTTATAAATTTTTAATTATTATTATTATTATTATTATTATTATTATAAATTATCATCGCGCAGAATGAGTGGACATCATTAATTATTCATGACCGCCGAAGCGGCAAATTCAAATGCACGAGCGCTTTGAATAAGCTCCGAATAAGAGAAGAATGGGCCTTTTTTGGCCCACCAGCGTTGGTAAAACTCATTGGCGCGACTTCGTTAGCTCCAAAATTACAAATCCACTGACGGAATATTGAAATGAAATGAATGATTTATCTACGGTTTAAGCACAAAAGATAAAAATTTTGCGCAGCAGAAGTACTATTCCTCAGCACTTGAAAATTGCTAAAAAGTGGGGGAGGTGTCCGTGTTTTACCCATTACGAAGCCTTTGTTTTCTCCGGTTAATTCTTGGCAAAGTGTCCACAATCTATGCCCTATGCTGACAGGAAGTCCTTGTACTTGTTTACATTGTGATTAAACCGAAACAGGCATAAAACCACTCTCCTTGATCTTCCTTGGCGAAACAGTTGTAGTTTTGGGTATTAAAATGGCAAATTTCTGCCAGCAAGTTCTTAAGCCACTAGGCTTTTTCACGCGGGTTTTTATCTTTCTTTGTTCCAAATTGCCGTCTAAAAGGTGACTAAAAGTATCAGACCCTCTTCCAGATCTTGTTCGCGTCGTGTGGTTTTCTTGAGAGGTTTTCGGGCCAGATCAGATATACGCATACGCCACTCGCTCCAAACTACACGATTTGCGATTTTCAATCTAGAACAAAGCTCGTTTTCAGTTTACATGATACCAGAATGAAATTTCGTACGAGAAAGAGAATAGGCCATTTCCGAGTTCCAAACCCCCCCTTCCAAATAAGGCCGAGTGTACTGAGAACCTTTCTTGTGAAAATGAGTTCTATTTGCATGAGAATGAAAAATCATCTCCATATCAAAGGTTGAGCACTTAACCTCGTTTTCAGAGCCCTGGGGAAACTCGGAAATGGCCGATTTTATTCGGAATAAAAACCGGAATGACTTATATGAGAGCGAAATTTCGTTTCGGTATTTTATGTGTATCATATGCCATCAATAGCCCCTTAGTTTTGTAATAAAACCAGCTGAGCTGTTGGGTCAGTGCTCGTTGTCTCTCTTGTTGCTCCTCAGTTCATTTTTGCAACAAGCATAGTTATTAGCCTAATTATGATGAAGACTCATGTCTGAAATGGTGGCGATATCACAAATTGTAGGTCATCGATATAAAAATGAAATCAATACTTAAGTCGCAACAGTTCAGGCGCGGATACAGGGGAGGTGAAATGGGTGAATTTTCACCCCCCCTTTTTCTGAGCCCCCTTCTTCTTTTTATTTTTTTTTTCTTATCCCTCAAATATTGAAATAATATTTGATTTCTCTGATTTCTCTGATTGAGGTGGAGAATGTGCTTAAGCGATGACCGATTCTACCAATCAATTTATTCATTTTGAGCCCACAAACACACTGTCCAGCATGTAGTCCAAAAACTCCTCGTTCCATGCTTTAGCGACGTTGCGTTGTCGTCGTCCAGGTCTGTCTACTCTGCCATTCCGACGGCGTGCGATTTCGATTTTCAGATACTGTTTATAACTCTTAGTTTTTGCTCCTCCATCCACGATGCAGCGCTTGATAGCTGGCTTTTTTACAAAGAAACGGTGAGTAAAATTGTTATTGCATTAAATTGATTCATAGTCATCATATTTCAACCTTTTCAATTTAATGTTATTTTCAGAGTAACAAACACCCCAACCAGGCTTTGGTTCTATTACATTATTCCAAAAATTCACCCCCCATTTCAAAATCCTGGATCCGCGCCTGCAGTTGCCTTAAGACATTTTATTTAAAATGTTTTAAATGGTAATCTCTCCAGAATTTTTTCTAAATATCACGGACGGCACTATACACACGTTACATGCAGGTTAGTTTCTAACCGTTGGTCTTGTGTCCTACTTAAAACGTCTAAATTATCAGGTCTTGAGTTGGTTACGTATGCCTGCGTTTCTGTTCTAGTGTGACCGCTGATCGTAACTCTGTAAGCAACTGACTGCGTTTCGCGCCCACGGCACTCATGTGCACTGGCTGCTGATTTAGAACAGATCGCAGCAATCGCTCTTCGAAAGGAGGGCATTCTCCAAGCGTACAAGAACTGGTTCACAGAGCAGTTGACCAAAGTTAAAAGAAACTGAAGATCTCGTAGCCAGTGGACGTAGTCGCAATCACATTCTTTGCCGCAGAAATTGAAAAGGTAAATCATGACACAAGATGGTAGTAAACACACTATGAAAAATGAAATGATCAAGTGGAAGGCTTTTGTTAGTTTCTTTTCCATTCTGATCACTTTTGAAGCAAAATGAACGTGCCTAAATGAACGCCATCTGGAGATTTGAACTCTCAGTTTGTGATACATGCGGCTATATGAGAAGGTCACAATAACAAACGTCACAATAACGGCAGTGTTGGCAAAAATAAACGCCGATAGGTAAAATCCAGTGACGAAGTAGATGCATGGCAATGAAACAGATGAAAGCCATATTAGGGCTGATATATAAGCTACAGAACGGCAAGAAAGCTTCCTTCTGATGGACACGACTGTAAGATACCTGTCCAAGGTTAGGGCCGAAAGACTGAGAAGTGACGCGGTGCATGAGATGAAATAAGAAAGATGAACTACCCATACTGCGTTCATAACATTTTCATACTCAAGAGCCTCAAAAACATGCCAAATAACGAATGCAGGTTCTGTTACAATTCCCACAATAGCGTCACTCAGAGCGAGTTGGAGAATGAAGAAGTTGAAAGAATGGGATAACTCATGGTAAGGGTCCTTGAGAATAGCGATGCAAATGAGTATGTTACCAGGGATCGTTACTAGACACAGCACCATGGAAACTACTGACGTCATCACCGAAACGGCAAATGGTGCTTGCACATCTTCACATAGATCTCTTACAAAAGCCATTTTCTTTGTAACACACCAGGTGACTTGTGGCTTCTGCAGTCATTTAATGGAAAGTGGCACTGCAATGAATTGTTAGAAATATCATCTTGTAGTGGGTCCCGGAACATGTTCGCTTGCTGTAAAGCATGTTTTACTTTTCAAACCAAGGCGATCTGGAAACATAATAAATCACATCAAATTCTGAATGGGAAGTGAAGTATTCGGTTAAACGCGCTGCTTTATAAAGGTAATTGTTTAACGAAACATAATGATAAACCACTACGAAAGCTCTAAACGAACCTGAATATCGACAAAGAAAAATCATAGCTAATTACAAAACATCAGCGTTAAATTTTTCCAACTTATTTGAAGTTCATATTTTGAATCAAGAGAGTAGCTTATTCTCTCTTTTTGAAATTGATCTACCCGACGTTCCGGGCCAATAAAAAGCCGACATTTTGCGTAGCAACCGAAATGACGTGTAACCACGGAACGAATGCAGAAATTCAATACTGATGATGTGTCACTATCCCGCCCGACCTAGGTAGTGCTTTTGAGTGGTCGAAGCAAGTTTCCCTCGAGGCAGGACCAATCAAAAGCAAAAGCCAGATCTGGGGATCGAGTTTATGGAATTTCTGCGCTCGTTCCTCAGACATCACTTTTCGGGAAAACCAGTGGTGGCGTCGCAAAATGTCAGCTGTGTCTTGAGGCTGGATTCTGTCTGTCCTACGTATACTTTAGTCAGTGAATCTCGTCTTCAGGTCGTTCTCTGTTTCAGCTCATCCATCCATACCGAGAGCCACCAGGTGGCGAGTTTTAGTTGCACGAAAGGTTGCACGTCTTTGAAATTAGACCTGAAGCAGTTGCTTCCGTGCTGTTGAATTGGAATTTATCCACTTAATTAAGTCGTGAGTATATCATCGTTATTATAATTTTTTAGCTCATGGATGACGTAGTCATGCCATGGGCCTTTGGAGGCACTCGAATGGCACTCGATCACTCACTCGTTTTTCATTAATTTATTCCTTAAAGTCAGATTAAACACTTTACTCTTACCTCCCCTACTTAGTATTACTTTTGTTTCAAGTGCCTTTTACGTATATGTTTGGAATATTCTAGAGGGTACTAGTAAGGCGAATTTTTTTCTAACGCATCAATTATAGAGATGGGTTTTGTTTAAATGGAAATATTCTATTAAGAACACTGATAATATCATCCGCAAGAAATGGACTTAGAATTGTTAAAAGGACATTGAAATAATTGAGCGTGGATCATTGTTGTATATTTGGACGAATTGTGCACATTTGTTCCCGATATTACACTTGATATGGAGGAGATACGATCAACAGGAGTGTGAAAGAGCTATTGGACCTATTGCAGCCTGACAATGGGATTTCGTTCAGTGAAAAGCGAATAAGCCAAACAGCCTTTTAATCACTGCAAAAAAACGTTCCTCGTATTGTTAAAGCGACATTGAGGAGTATCTATTGTAGTTTATTCAGTTATTTGGACTAATCCATTCGACAATATGTCTTCGTATGCAAACAGGGAATGAATTAATGTTGTGTCAACTAGAAGCACAGGTCAGCCTGACAGGTTTTAGAACCAACAAGCGTTACGCTATTTTGCTTGAATTCTTAGGTGATCTTTGCCTTAAAGTGGGCTTTTGTTTGTCTTTTGATTCCATTTAGCAGTGCTATTAATGTTTTGTCTACAAGAAATGCTGCGCTGGTATAAACAAGTCTCTAGAACATTCAGATGGAGAAAGGCAATCGGATACTTCGATTGCGTTCTGAAATTACTTAGCTAGGTCAGAGCACGTACTGCTTTGAGCTTAATCCTTTTTTATTAAAATAGTTTTTAGGTCGTATTTATCAAAAGCGCGTTCTAAAGCAGTTCAATTTAGCCATAAACGCCTGTATTCTGTATTTAATATAGCTCGTACTACATATACTAACCGTTACGTACTTATCATATGGAAACATTTATTTAAAAGCATCGCACTTTAAGGAAACCTTCGAGGTTCATTAAAATAATTGTTTAAAACCACGGTTTAAAGAAAACTCGTGCTCATGTAAAACTTGGCTATTTTACAAGAAAGTGCACTGTCGTTCGGAAAGTGTTTGACAGTCACATGAGAAAGCAAATTATTTTACAACTAAAAAGGTTAATAATTGCTTTTAAAAGTGATCTTTGCTTTGTAAGTAGATAACAAGTTTCTTGAATATTCAGGTGCACATGCAATCGGATACTTCGAGCCACGCTGTATTTTGGCAAGTCCGTACACAATGAACCGTTAAAAAAGATTTATGTTTTTCTTTGATTATTGAACTGTCTTTTCTACACTAATTCAATTCATCCATGAGCTCGCTCCTAGGAGCCTTTGATTTAATTCACAGGGGCATTTATATTGAATTTCGTCGTAGTGATTTTCCTTTCGCAAGGACCAGAGAAAACACTTGATTTTGAGGTTCCTTTTGTCGGGCTGTTCAATTTACAGAATATGCCGTCATAAAAAATTGAGCATTCTAATCTTGCTTATGGCGTTCAAACCTGTAAGAATCGACTTTGGTGCAAGAATGGTTGATAGGTTGTTTTCAATACAAACGGTTGGGCGGCAGTCTGCATAATAACACTCAATGTACTCTCGGTATTTTGTCATGCTATGCTCCGCTGACCCGGTAGGCTTATGTCATTTAAGTCAGTATGAAATGAACTCGTGCAAAAAGTCGTATCTTCTCAAATGCAGAGCCCAAAAAACATCAAACGAGAATAAATGTATGACAGGGAATTAAAAAAGTAAGTAATTAGGAAAAAAAAGGTGCAAAAGCTGCTTAACGTGAGTTAGTCAAAGTTTAAAATTTGTCTCAAAGATCACTATCATTGCACGGTACATAGTAAATATAAAACTCGTTAAAGCCATTCTTCCAGATGCAGGTTCGAAAACTGACCGGTGGCCTTACATGTACGTGATAAAATCTAACTGTATTCTCCCCAAACACAGAGTTGATCGGAGTTGCCGTTTCGTTTGGTAGAAAAACCAAAAATTCACTGAAATGTGAATTTTTTAGTGCACCGGCCATCTTGAACCGTCAGCGAGTATTAATTAATTTTCCACTCATCTGTGTCATGTCAGTCTTTGCTTTTGCTTATAGCCAACAAACGCTGAGTTTATCGCTCAGGATAAGTGATACAGCAGCTTAGTTCATATTCAGGCGGCAATGAACTGAAATATTGACGAGCAACTTTTGAAACTTAGACCCAGTAGAATATAGTAGAATACACCTGTGTACTGTGAGTAAAACGCTGGCATATTTGTAAAACACAACACAACATTAAATGGGAAAAACTGTTATCAACTTGCAAAATGTTCGTACCTGTATTGATAGCTGAATAAAACTGAGCTGGACAAGGATTTGTGTAATAAGATGTAAGTTCATTAACCATTGCCAAAATTAATTGTTCTGTTTTGTCGCTACGTGCTTTATAATTGTCTGCGGTCGTACGTGCATATCTCTTTATCCCCAAGGAATGCAAAGTGGTTTCTTTGTCCTTCAGAGGGTCAGATACTTGGCAAAAATAATAAAAAGCTTTTCCCTTTCGGTTTAAACGTCCGTCGCAAGGATGAGCGCAAACCACATGCACAGACACACTGAATGACTCCTTAGAACCAGAAACTCTACTATACTGTTGTAGCTATATCGGCCCTTGGACTTGGACCAGTGTTCTCAAGAGACGAATGATGGGATACTTATTACCCAGTTCCAGACCTTGCAAGTTCCAGAGAACACCGAACGGTTCCGTTATCATTAAATTTCAGAATTAGAGGGATTTGAAGGTTTGAGGAATTTGGCCTCCACACATACCTATACAGATTAGAGACTGGAGTACCCCCCGGACCAAAAGCAGCACGTTATCGCGTCTACTGATGTTGCTTGTCAGTTTATGTATGCGCCGTGCTTTTATTTAAGGCTTATCATTAGGCTATTGTTATAAAGCAATGCTAAAGTACTGTTTAAAACGGGGTTAACATGTTGGTCATGGTTGCATTGTCAAACATGATCTTACACTGTCAAATGGTGTCTAAACAGATTTTAAAAATTTGCTGTAAACCCGGGGGTACACCCTAAAATAGTCTTTAAGAGGCCCCAAAGGGGGACCTTTTTTAGGCCTCTGGTCAGTATGAAAGGGTAGGGATTTCACTGGTTGAACAATACATTATAAATGTTAGGCAAATGTTTTATTTTGGTCTGTCAAGGCCCAAAAGGGCCGGCTGTGAAAAATTTGAGAAAACATTCTGGCCACAGTTGTTCAAAAGATGGATAACGCAATATGGCTTCCCTAATACCTAGTATCCACCGGATCACAGTGATTTATCCCGTGGATAGTGTTAACCGGGACCTGGTTTTATGATTTATTCAGATCTCGGAGTTTTCGGACACTGCATTTACAGCAGATAAATGGGATTCAAACCTTCTGAACTAAGTATGTGTATGTGATAGAGGTGCCATTTGTCAGTAGAAGGTGTACGAAAGGGGTACCTTTTCTGTCAGCAATAACTCCGGGGTTGGACCTCGAAGAGGAGCCTCCCCGTACAAAGCTTTGACCCCGAGTAAATTGAAAAATCAGAAGATCACCTCAGTCCAAGCATGATTACTTATCATGAAGTTAAACAAGCAAACCAAAGCACAAGCAATCACTACCAAGTTAAGCAAGCATGTCGATGTCACACTGAAATATACATATTCTGGAAGGAATATTAATTTGAGTGTTCAGTTCCTTCTCCACGTTTCTTGAAATTCACATGCACATTCGTAACTGGGAGCCCAGAAGCGGGGATCATTGAAATTTTTGGAAGGATTCAGAGAGGGGGACAACTCAAATTTGCTTGGACAATGCCAGTTTGAGAGTATAAAAATAAACGCACCATTTCTACCGGGAGATATATAAAAAACAGTTTTGCATTCTTACAACAACAAGAACGACAACTTTATTCACGGTATTACCATTTCTAAACATGGTGTTAACGACCGAAATATAACAAACAATTAAGAGGGTTATAAAGAATAGTGAAAAAGGAAATAAAAATATAATTGAATGATATGATTAAATATTGTTATGTTTCTTTCGTCTTTCAAATGCTTGGAAAATGAAAGTAGCAGTTAGCCTGCTGATATATGAATCAGTATTGTTCAAACGAAAACATACTTTATTCTGGTTATTTGGATTTGTAAATATCTTGTACTAAATCCTATTCAACATCTTTATCTGCCTCATCTTGGATCCCATCATCCAATTCAATCTCTTCATTAGCATCCGATTCTCTACGGCAAGCCGACTTTGAATTTTGTGCCCTTCAGAAAACGGCCGCCACTTGCCTGAATTTCAAACAATTACTTCGAGTCGTTTTTACCCCCTCAATTGCTGAGAGGAGAAAACGACTCGAAGTAATCGTCTGAAATTCAGGCTAGACCGCCACTTGTTCTAGATTTTAGAGCCTGTGACCTTATTATTTTCTTCGATTGAACAGAAAATTTGTGCCGCGACCTCGGTTGAGGTCAATAATTTAGTAAGAATAGTGTGCATTATCTTTAATGTATTATAAATTTCTGTATATTTTTGTTGTATTTGTATGTGGTTAATGGAAAAATAAATGAATGAATGAATGAAAGTTGCTCACGTTTCCTAATAGCTGACGTGCCCTCCGCTCAAGTCGCTTCTCCTTCGGTTTTCGGTCCTACCTCTTATTTTCTTTCTTTCGTCTTGACGATGATAATGCTTTCCTTGCGCGTAATGGAAACTTCTTCAACAGGTTGATATGTGCCGTTGTAAGCTTGGTGGGGGACTGAAGTTCTTCGTAAATCGTGTAGCGTGGAGATTCGTTTCCGTGATTCTTCTAAATAGGCGAGCTCATCGCCTACGAATGACTTTTGGGTGTGGTCCTCTAAAAACAGCTCCTTTCGTTTGTCATCGATCGATGTTCAAAGTTTCATCTACATTTTGCAACGTCACTGCTGTTGTAGCCGTTTATACCTGAAATGAACTTATTAAGGCAATTCGTTGTCATTACTATCGGCAGAAAAGTCCAGGCAACGGAAATGAGTTGTTTACTAGTGAAGACTGATAGCAAAGAATCAGATACCGTATTAGATAACGAAGTGATAGCGAAGATGATCTCGTCATTGCGGATCTCGATGAACAGTCAATTGTTCAAATGCCATTTAAACTTTTGTACCAGATGAGCAAATAGCTAAAGTCAAGGTACAAGCACGCACTGAATGAAAAATAAAACACAAGAAACGCCTCAAAAAAAAAAAAAGAGCAAAAAACGGAAAAAAGGATTACACTAAAAATAAAAAAGAAAAGGGAACAGGAAAAGTGGCCGATCTTAGCCCTTCCAGATGGCCAAATACCCGATAAATGCCCTGAATGGGACTTGGTGGACTGCTAAGGTACTCTGAAAAAGTATGAACGTTGCAGTTTTCGAGCTCTTGGGATTTTAATATTGCTGGTTTATCAACTTGCATCAGATATCGGGTTCCAGACCAGAAAAAGACATGTATCAAGAGACTCACGGCTTTTATAGACTTCGCCATGACGGCTTTATTACACTGTAAGTACATAGTAGCAAGAAATACTTCCTGTAAAACCGTAAATATACACGTCGAAAGGTGAATATAGGTGCGAAAACGTTGGAGGGTGGATCACGAAAGTTATCAAGAGGTATGAAGGGGGATCACTTAAGTTGAATAACATTTGAAGGGAGGCTCGGCTATATTCAGGGACAGCCAATGGATCTGTTCCTCAAAATATCTGTTCTTCAGGCAAATTTTTGCTGGCTGGGATGGAAAAACATAACATGTCCTTAGAAGGGTACTGTTGTTGGGAAAAGATAATTCAGGGTGTTTGAGGGGATGTGATGCCTAGAATAGCTGATAATGGTTATTTGTCATAAACCTCTTTCTTCCCCCCCCGCTCCCACCGAAGGGGTGAATTTCGCCTTTGCGCCAAACTCATCTCCCTACTCAACCTCCCCCCCCCCACTGAAGGTCTGACCACACCCAACCTGGCCAGTAATGTCTGGACATAATTTAACGTTTGCTGTGAAACTTCCTCTGGCTTGGAACTCTTCCATTAGTCTTGCTGGGAGTGAGGAACAGATAAATTTTTCCCAGGAATCTCCCAAAATGCTTAAATGGCTTCACAAAGATTTATTCATACTTTGCTGTTGTTTTTAGATCTTTTTCTTAAAATTCCTCGTTGGGTGCCCTGTATATTTCACCATGTTCAGCCAGCAAAATCCTCCGACCCCCTCAGGCGATAAATAATGACTGGCCCTATCTTGTCTTTTCTAAGTGGCCACATTATATTAAGTCTTATGTCCTATAAGATGTAACTTGCGATCATTGCTTCAATCACGATAAATTGTATTGTCTCTCTTTTAAGCTGGTACTGAGAAAGTTGATTTTACATGGTTTTTACAGTGCCGATTCAGTCCTCCAACTACGTCACTTTTTTTCTTTTGTTTTGAAAAATGACGTCAAAGAAACAATCAGGTCAAGTGTCACTTGCTTAAGTTGCGACGATTGTACATTCCATTCCTCCAAAATTACTTATTTCTCTCCTATTTCTATCCTTCCTTCCGTTTAGTTTAGTTTAAATAATTTTTCTGATTCGATTGAATATTTTTAGGACGTGCGTGCGTCACCCACTGGCGAAATGTGGCCAAGTTCATTAAGCCCGCGATTAAAGCCCGGACTACGGCATGGTAACTGCCCCTGATTTGTGCCAACCATCTTTCGAACATTAGCCTGTGCACAGACAAAAGAAGCAAGGCTGATTTTACAGTCGGGAATATATATATTTTTACCAATATTTCGGAAGGCACGGCCTTCCTTCTTCAGGGTCTTACATATAATGAACAGGTTAAGCTAAGACCTTACAATTCTTGTGTCGCCTGCTTGCAACACCACACGTCTCCTATTTTGCGCACTTTCCGTAGGATGTTTCTGTAGGAAGTATCCATTATCGCCTGTGAACGCTAATTAGTTTTTTTAGAAGTGTTTGGGCTAGAGATCTAACTAACATCTAAGATGCGCCCAGAGTCCTACAACAACTCCCTTCGTTTTCGAACCCATAGCTGTTCAATGAAGTAAAGAATGGCAAAATAAGAAAGGAAAGCTGTCATGCTTCACTTTAAGCCGATTGTGGAAGTGTACAGTTGTTTACTCTTTTTTTCTGGCTTCATTTCTTTCTAATTATGTTCGAAATAAACTCGCGGAGTGTGAGTCGTGTATAACCGCCGCTCTTTTCTCGGCTTTACCCCACCCTCCTGATCTAACTCGATAGCCCTCTGGTAGAAAGTCTGCACAGTTCAGAATCTGCCATTATATTTTTCTTACTAAAAAAGGGAAAACATAAAGCATTCGGATACAGTTTTTAATTTCGTCTGGGTAAGGCGTGCCAGTTCATCCACTTGACCTGGAAGGGAGCTGTCAGCACTATTAAAATTCCACTACTGGAACACATATCCCATATTTTACTGTGACCTATGAAGGTTAGGCTCGTTGATTGTGACAAGTCTTGCTCGATGAGGACGTGAGTTTGCACGGATTATAGACTCGAGAGAAATCAACTCTATTATGGCATCAAAAAGGGCAGAATTGTAAGTCCGCAAGCAAATATGACTTTCGTCGAGACTGAGTGATTGGTGGATAAAAAGGTATGCTCGTGTTTAATTTGAAGGTCACCCAAAAATTACATGTATTTTACCGGATACGATACAGCAAAGTATAAATGCGGAGATCGAGAAGACAGTAACTGTTAGTATTATATAACGGTAACTACTCCAAGTTTTAGCTCACATCTAGACCAAGTGAACCTTTTAGCAGATATTCGTATTATAAACAGTATAGACATCTGTTTTGAGATGCTCGCTGGAAAACTCTTTGATATGATCCAGCCGATAGAATCTATACATAAAAAGTATTACTCTACATAAGAGTACTCGGGCAGTCATGACTCCAGCATTGAGACAGTGATCAATCATTTAGTGTTCATTTGTACATGTATTTGTCAGACAGTTTTTTCGTGCCTGTCATTGCGTTAGCTGACAACAAAACCAAGGTATCGATTAATTTGCCGGTTACGCAGGCGGTTTCTTGTTTCACTTGAATTATGGACATCTGAGAGCAACAGAATAGTGGTTTCAAATAAATGACCCATGTGATATAGAGTATGTATCTTTCCTGGTTCCATGATTATATTTCTTAGGATTATGTAGCCTCCATCGCACGTGACGTCTGTTTAGGAACACAACCCACTGGCCTCAGCTATGGCCTTAATGGGGCTTAATCAAAAGCGATGGCTTGTTGTAAGCTTCCTTGTTTAAAAAGCAATGAAATGGTGTTGGAGCAGTAAAGGTGCATAACTGAACCTAAATTATACTCCACTTTTGGCCAATCAAAAATACCCGTTTCCCCACTCCCACCCCGCCCCGCCCAAAATAAATGCCCCTAAGTAATACTGGTCTGTCATGACACCTCCCGAGATTAATATTTTCTTTGATATTTTAAAGAGCGGACAACGCTGATTCAAATAGTGTTCGCCAGTTCCTAGATCATGAGTTGAAACCACTTGTCCTGACTAACAGGAAGTGATCTGAGGAGAGCTTTTTTGAGAGACCTTGTGCCTCACCAGACATTTTCTCAAGTTTGTAAAATGCCATAGAGAAAAATATTGTTAATTAGATGTGGCGCCCATGATATATTATAAAGGACACTAAGCTACGTGTTTGATGACTTTAAGATTTAGACATGGCTATTTTCTTACGCTTTCCCTTTTTTGGTAAGATTACGCTTCTCATGTTGCGCGTCAATTCTTAATTCTTTTCTTCTTCCTCTTTAAAGCCATCTTTGCAGTCTCGCCGCCATGATTAAGTTCGTTCACTTTGCCGAACTTTGTTTGGGTTGGTACCAAGGCCCTGACTAAATATGTTTTAAAAACACTTCAGTAACATTTCTACTCGCAACGCGCTATTAACTACTAGGGACTCTGTTGACTTAAGGTTCTTAGCTGGGGTATCCGCAGTAACCAGAGGTGACTGTGTGGCATGGGTGGTCTTGCCGTTTAGGCGATCACGCAACGCTTAGCAGCATTGCGTGACGAAGCAGATAACTGCTGCATAGGAGACAAGAGCTACTCGTAATGGGCCGGTATTGTAGAATTAAGA
Source organism: Porites divaricata (assembly GCA_038088405.1). Lineage (NCBI taxonomy): Eukaryota > Metazoa > Cnidaria > Anthozoa > Scleractinia > Poritidae > Porites > Porites divaricata. Next base: position 22,625,701 of record JBBMOI010000002.1, read on the forward strand.
GATAATTGTACTCTAAAGTACTCCCCAGCAGAAAGGCCAAAAATGCAAGTGATTAGTCTGTAAGCAATGAACAATTTTTAACGTTATACTCAAAATGTTTGCAGGGACACAAAATTGAAGAATGTGCATAAAATAAGTTACGACATGAGAAATGTAAAAACAAAAGGTATATCTATAAATGAGATCTTTGTGTACAGTTTTCCGTTTTTCAGGCTAGAATATACTAACCAGCCCGTAGAAATTAATTGTTCAATATAACTTGGTACGAATAGACAAGATTTTATACACCAGTTACCGTTTTTGGGAGGTATGTGGCGAGACGCAAACTTTCGTGACTCTTTTGTGAGTGCATGTGAATGGTGGCAGGACTAGTAGATAAGGTGTAAGTGATTGTCAGTAAGTTAAAATAGTTAAATTGATGTACATTTAGTTTCCGAAAAAATGGTGTTCAGAAGGAAAATGTAATTGATGAGTAGTACTTCATAAACATTCAAATAGCATAGGGCATATATCTTGATTATACCGGAAATTGGAAAACATCATTGATTACGTGCACCATGTATGAAAGGGTTTTAAGGGTTTAGCCTGGAAAAGTGCCATTAAAGACAGTAAAGATATAAGCAAATGAAGCCCATCTTTGTTATAGTAGTCTCTCTTTTGCCTTAGTCTGTCGAGCGAAACGCACGAGAGACGAAAATGACCACGCGCACGAACGAAAGGCGCGAGAAGCGCGCGTGTACTCCTCTAACTGAATCTGGACTACTTGTAGTCTACTGTCCGTGACAGTCTCGTGAGCCAGAAGATGATGTTAATGGCAGAAGACGTTTGAGACGTGAGAAATCACTAACGGCTATGGGTCAAGTTTATAAAATGAATCTACATGGAGAGGTATCAAGATCTTTTTCTGCAAAATGGTTGTGTATAGGGATATGACGCCAAAAATAGTAATGATTTCTTTATGGTATTGTTTTCCTTGGTTGAAAGGTATTTTTATGAAAGGTGAGATACTTTCTATGGGGTGACCGCTAGACGAGCCAATGGGGTGTGATGTTTTCCAGTTGTTTCTATAAACACGAGTCACTTTTGTGGGTACGAGAGTTTAAACAAAATATTTATAGAGTAAAGAGAAAGCCAAAATTAGGCTTTTTTTAAAGTTTTGAGTGACGTGAGTTTTGCGTAACATTACTAAGCTTAACCCTGCCTAAAACCTATATATAAACTACCGATTTCCTTTACCTCTGTAAAAAAATCAGCCAGAGCCTGTTGAACTAGCTGTAGGGTGTTAACGCCAGCATTGGGAAGTTTAATTGACCCCGCTGAGCATCACGGTTAAACTGAAGACAATTGGGTTTCCTATCCTAAAACACGACTGGGCGTAGCGTGAGATTTTGTAGGTGTACGCACGAGAAGAAGAGTTTGAGCAGCGCAGGCGCTCCAAACTGGGGGGGGGGGGGGGTGGGGGTCTGGGGGTATATTATATTATAATTTACAGTTAACCCTTTGCCATGCTTCAGGAACTAAAAGAAAACACTTATTTTTTTTCAGATTTCAGCTGCACGCACGGGCATATGTGGCCATATGGACGCTACGCCCTGCGCGATGATTAAGTGCATCATTATAGCTCGTGTCATAATGTACACACTTGGGATGCAACGACTGCCACATGCTATTTTACTTTAGACTCGTCTTTAAAAGTGACCTTTTTGACCCCAACTACTAAAATCCCTTTTTAAAACAAGTCTTCTTTTTCTTTCAAACAGGCGAGCAATGATGATATACTGAAACATCACAACTCATAATGCCCTTTGTCAAAAATTTATGCGAGGAAACTTTGCCACCATTTTCTCTGTCAGTGTTAACAGCGTCCATGTCTGGTCTTCTCTGTCTTATCACGGTACCTGGTAACGTCTTAGTGTGTGTTGCAATACTAAAGGATCCATACAAAGAACTGAAAAATTCATTCAACTGTTTCGTACTACAATTAGCAATCAGCGATCTTGTAGTTGGTGCAATCACAGAGCCCTCGTTTTTCGTTTTCCATTCCAGAGAAGCAATGGGCTACCCAGTCATGCAAAATATCTGGCTTATTCACCTGCCGTTTTTTATTTCTTACACAGCGTCGATACTGAGCATCGCAGCTTTAACGCTTGATAGGTATCTCACTGTGATGTCGCACTACAAAAGAGTGTTGTCCACTACTACAGTGACCTTGATATCAGTAATGATATGGGCGTTGTCTGTCTCATTATCATGCTTTTACTTCATGATTGGCTTTTACTTGTTTGCCTTCTTGTTTATGAACACGGCGCTCATTATAGTGGTCAGCATACTAACGTTTTCCTATGCGCGAATTCATCACAGACTGAAGGCGCAAATTTCTCGCTGGGACTCATTTTACCAAAAGGAGGTCAAATTAGACGCCATGTCGATGGAAAGAAGCGTGAATCGCGCTTTTTACATCATTTTAGGAATATTCATGGTTTGTCTTTTTCCCTCTCTGGTTATGATATATATCATCAATTTCTGCGATAGCTGCAACTGTACTTTAATTCACTGGTTAAGAGACTTGCAATTTTTATTTCCATTGATCAACTGCTCCTTAAACCAATTTTTATACGCCTGGAAAAGTCGAAACTTCCGACGCGCTATTTCTGCAGTGTTGTGCAAAACTGTTTCTTACCGAGTCACAGAGCCACCTCACAGCCCTGATGGAATAACGTCTGCAAGCTTTAAATCCACGGATGAAATGGAACTGCTTCCACTGGATCCTGTCAATCTTCTTACGGCGGCCAGGAACGTTTGCGGAGAAATAAATCAAAACGTTTTTGACGAAAATTTCCTGCCTAATTCAGAAAACATTATATCGTGACTGAAATTAAGAATAGGGAGGAGATCTCGTTTCGTTACGTTGCCATGGCAGCAAAATTTCTGGATCTCAACAAACCGTGGTCCTGCAAATATGGCAGAAAAGACGGAAAAAATCGTCATGTATGACTTGCATGTTGTGCATAGTTGCGCTTAGAAACAAAGTGGTATCCCAAGCTTTTTCTTCCATCGTTGGACAATGCATATGGCCGTCTCTGTAAAGAAAGATTATTGAGATCCAGAAATTTTGTTACCATGGTAACATGACGTCACCTTTTTCCTAACTATTTCAGTTAACTGATTTCAGGCGGTTTGTCTGGTTTCCATTGTGTCTACACTGTATTCCGAAGAGGTTTGGATAGGAGTGTGCGAACTGATTGGAGGCTGCGATCCTCCACCTTATTTTACGCTGCCACTCACTTTTTTCAGTGGTTTTCAACAGAAGAAAAGACCTCGCCAGGCTATAGGGGGTAGTCTCCTTCGCAGCCGTTTTTAGGCTCGTCACGCAACGCTCCTCCCCAGCATTGCCTGACGAGCCTAAAAACGACCGCGAAGGAGACTAGTGTGGGGGACATTGGGTGAAGTATTGGAAAATCTTTAGACTGTTTTGTCTTTTTTGGAGGGATAGCAAAAGATGCATTAAGCGTGTGATGAGTTGAATGTGTTGTTTTAAATGTTTAGTGTACTAAGTTATGACAGTTTTTAAGAATAAAATTTGCTGCTTCCCGTTTGTGCAGCCGTTCTAGAGTCTAAATGAAGTGATTGTCGTGAACTGCACATTAGCCAAGAACTCCTCATAGAAATTTTTTTCTAGAGTAACTAAACCCTTAAAAAGTTCTTCAAGGATGCTTTATGCAGGCAACTACTATACTAGTTAGCGCTGAAAAATCTAACTTTCAGAGAATGATGTTACGGCATTAAAGATCATGTTTATAAGGTGAATATATTGAAATCTCAGGCTCGTAGCAAGCATAAGATGACTGGGGGGAGGCTGAGCGAGTGGCCCACATTAACTCCCCCCTCGCTTCGGTGCCTCGGTTAAAGCATATTTCTTGGTACATTTCAGATCACTAAGGAAACCAATAAAGTTCAAGAGGTCAAGTTCAGGGCTTGTCATTGGTGCATTTCGATTCATTTTGCTTCTGACTATTTTGATGCTTAATGAGCAGATATTTTAAAGCTGTTGGTTGTTTTTGGCAGAACAAAATGACGATTTCGTTCATTTACACAATTCCAAATTGCACAGAAGAACAACAGTACATAATCTTACTATGATCCACAATACTTTCAAACTTTAGCATTTTAGTAGAAAAATTCCACTTTTGTAGCAGAATTTAATTCAAGTCTGACAATTTCTGGGGGGGGGGGGGGGGGCTCGAGCCCCCCTGCCCCTCCCCCTGCTACGGGCCTGAATCTGCGAGAGAAACCAAAGGGAAAAAGCAATTCCAGCTTAATACGAGTTCATGTACTTGCACCACAAAGTCAGCGAGCGACAAATAATTCTTTTTTGCGAGGTAAAGCGACGATTGATTTCACGGTCAATTATTCAGAAAATCAATCTTGCAAGCAATTTACCCGGGCCACCACGAAGCGATATTATAATCCGACTACTCCCGTGGTCCTGCACTGATTTTAAACTTAATAGTGTGCTTTCAGTTCACACTCCCGCAGACCCGTTGTCTTGTAGTCAGTCTATTTAAAACAAGTATTTGAGCGACTGCCTCCGCAGTCCCGCATTTCTGTAGTCGAATATTTAAGGAAGTTTAACTTAATACTACGCAAAGGCTTTAAGAACGAAGAATCGGACATATGGAATTGTGTATTATAACATTTAAAGGCCTGAAGAACGACGGGAATGATACAAAGCAACCCTCTTCTATTTTGCATTTGCTATCTGTTTTTTGACGACTGCGGAAATTTGAGAGCAACTCTCAGGGGCACCCAACGACTGTTTTCTGTGAAATGTCTGTTCGGAGAAGCAAATATTGCCTAGAATTTTCTATTACTTGAGGACGGCTAAAATTTAATAGATGAACGTTCCACTCATGTAAAATTTTCGAAGCTTATCTAATAAATTATCTACGATTTTGTTAAGTTTAATTTTCACATGTCACTTCCTGGTTAGGCTATTTTTCGTCGAGAGAAGGAAACCTAAAATTTTCGGACTAAAAAATGCAATGGAGAGAGAAATCAGAAAATGTCTCACTTTCGTAATACTTCAAATTGCATTAAAAATTTTCGAGAAAATAATACGCAAGCCCTTGCAATTTCGAAAAGACTCAAGTTCCCCCAGGATGACCGAACAGATAAAAATTTTAAACCGTCGTTGGGTTCCCCTGATTGCTATTGTCTTGTCGTGATTATGTTTTCGGCATGCTAGGTTTTTAATGAAACTGAGGAAAGTTTGGCTTCCCGATTGTTTTTGAGAACAATTTCAAACATAAAAAAGCTATGCATGATAACTGCGATACATGCATGATAACTGAAAGCTGTAATTTTTACCTTCTTTGTCAAGAATATCAACCCATACTTGTGTTACAAGAATGACAATAATTTCTCCATAGTTTGGAAAAGACCTGAAAAGGTCTGAATCTGTGTTTTTTTTCTTGCCGTCGTTTTTTCCTTTTTTTAAGATTCGATAGATTTAGCCGCTTAAACCCGACGAACAATTACCTCAATTCCAATCGCAATTACAAGACCGGAAGATAGCACATATGCTTCTAACAATAACAACCCGCAATTCATTTGATTTCATTTGTCCATATTGTTTTCAGTTTTTAATTTTACGCCAAGTAACTGTTCATTGAAATTGTTGATTACGATGTTATTCTTTAAAGCGAAATGTAGCGAGACCTTTCGCAAAAAATAATAAGAAGAATGGATTTTCTACTATTTGGGCTTGCTACAACGCTTCACATAACTATTTCAAGTTTGATGAAATTAATAATGAAAAACTGTTTAAACCGTTTATTATATTCAGTTGCTTTTAGATCTGTTGAGGTTCTTTTAAAATGCAGTGTAAATCTTTATTTTCACAAGCTGACGCAAACTGAGGCGTTGTTTGAATATATTGATGTATTTTTCACTCTCAGGAAATACATATTATAGTTTTCTTCTCGGTATGGGTCTTGACTCAGATTCATATTAGTATAGGTAATAGCATGATTTGTAGTGATATTCATAGGAAATTGTTTACCACATTTCTTCAGAAAATTGTTTTAACGCAAATTAGTTAAATCGATATTAACCTGTCAAAAAAACATCTGCACTAAAATACATTATTGGAACATTTTGTTGAAACATCGAAAACGTTCATGCCGAGAAAGAAGACTGACTAAGAAGCAAGACCTGCTCTGATACGTGTCTAATTTTTGCTGTAAAAGCCTTTTAAAAATGAATAGAGAATTTACGCAGAATTCATGTTTGTGTTTGAAAGTGCTTCTTTGCCAGAAAAGCAAATACAGACACGTCTCCGTAGTTTTTCATTATTTTTCACGCTTAATTAAGTTTTCATTCATCCTCTAACAATTTTTTGTTGGCTATTAGCAACCTTTTCGCTTCATTTTTTAGGGGGTTTCCACTCAATAGCCGGGATGGTTACACAGAAGAAAAAGAATTCGTATAAAAAAGTCGCAATTTACCCGCTTGCGACAGGTGACAGGAACTAGTAGCTGATCGGATTAAATATTATCTATTTGCAAGAAAGTGATGAAGTTCAGCAGCAATCTCTGCGACGATGTCTGGGCACCGTTCGCTACCTCAGTCACAACAGCAAGCGTTTCGGCCATTTTGTGCGTCATAACCGTCCCAGGAAACTTGCTAATCTGTTGGGCAATCATTAAAGACCCCAACAAGGAACTAAAATCATCTTTCAACTATTTGGTTCTGAACCTTGCAATAGCCGACTCTTTTATTGGAATTGTTACTGAACCCGTTTTTGTGTGGTACCACAGCGCCGAAGCAATGCACCATCATGTCTTAGACTTGCGTTGGGTAGTGTATATGTCATATTTCATGTCCTCTACTGCTTCTGTGTTGAGCATAGCTGCATTAGCCACAGACCGCTATGTAGCAGTGACTTCTATAACCACCAGAAAGCTGTCTTCTTCACAGGTTATCGCTGCATCTGTTGCAATATGGGTTTTTTCAGGAGGCTTGCCTTTTCTCTACTTCGTGGCTGGATTTTACATGTTAGCGTTTATTTTCGCTAATACTACTATAATATTAACACTGGCGTTATTACTTTTTTATTTCGTTCGCATTTTCCGGAGATTAAACGCTCATGCAAGGCACATGAGATCAGTTCTTGGTCACCGAACTAATCTTCAAGGGCTTCACGTAGAAAAAAAGGCCACAAAATGTTTCTTTCTTATTTTAGTTTCGTTCTTTTTGTGTAGTTTTCCATCTTGTGTTATGATATATGTTATCAACCTCTGTAGCACATGTAGCTGTGTGCTAATACACTGGTTTAGGGATCTCCAATACCTACTTGTGCTGGTAAACTCCGCTTTTAACCAGTTTTTATATGCGTGGCGGATGGGTGGTTTTCGCAGAGCGTTTGGTCGGATTCATCCGATCTTCGTGGGATGGGAAGGAAGAGAAAAACGTTCTACTGTATCAGTGAGTAATGAACAGGCAACAGGAGCTGAACTTGACGATCTGAGGAAATTCGAAAACTAAAGTTACATGCAAACGGACGCAAAAACTCCTGATAATGTTGAGAGTTGCTGGCCAACAAATGTTGCGTCCGTTTGCACGGGGCTAAGAGTTTGTAATGACCGGTTTCAAACTTTGCGCAACAACTCCCAACAACAATCAACAACATGCAACAGGGTGTGCAAACGGACACAACACGTAACATCCAACAACGTTGGGAGTTGTTGGCCGACAACGTTGCGTCCGTTTGCGCGGCTGGGCTTAAACTGAATCATTCCTAAAAAAATCAACTCAGTATATGTTCGAACTTTATTTAATTGGTGATCATTTCCGTTATTAACCTTGTCTACTGTACAGTAGAGGACGCCAGGAGTTCTCCGGATAAGCGACCAATGTTTTTCAAGAATGTGCTAGTGGGATTGTTTGATAACCTTTTTTTTCACAAAGTGCTTTACTTTCGCCGGTCCCATGTCAAACAATTTTGCACAGTACTGAATCCAGGATTAGGTACGTCTTTTTTAGTTTAATATTCCCGCTAATACATTGTACTTCTGGAATAGGGTGGGGATTTTTTTCTACTCTGTCAGTCCAGTGGGTTGCAACAGCTGAAAATGATATCGGCTTAAAGTTCAGGCTATCAACGGCTACCACCCAAAAATTTAACTTAAAGAATGTTTCCCAGTCTCTTTTTGTAAAAAAAATATTTTAGTTTTAGAAAAACTAGATCGAAAAGCAGTGAAAGGAGGCGTAAAAAGTCAATTCAGGCTCGCGGTGTACATCCCGGAGTTCAAATATAGGATTTTCATAACTTTCATTATTTTAGACACCTGTTATTAGTTATGTAGGAAATTAAGTGTAAAGATTTAATTTAGGTTTGCTTTATAAGTGCTCTTACCGTACGGTAATACAATCGTTACTAGTAACTTTTATACTATTATCACACGGCATTTTAGAAGGGCCACAGTCTTATTAGTTTTATGACCCATTAAACATCTCCCTCATCAAATAAAGACGTTAATAAATTGCAGAAGGAAATTGACGCAAAACACGCCAAGACGATCTAGGATGGACGAATGTAATATGAAATGCTGTTGGTTGAACGAATCCCTCGGCTTTATCATGTATAGAAAGTCTCTAATTGCGCTGCGATTGAGTGTTGGGGAGGTCATTTGGTGGCATTCTTTCTAACTTTTGTCATAAAAACGACTACATGACTGAACTGGAACGGAAAAAGGTGTGTTAGTGTGACCTGCAACTCACATATTTTATTATTTTGTTATTATTTATCCATTGGAAAGTAATTCATCCTAGCGCGCGCCATCTCGGCAGAAACAAAAAAAACGTTTAAAACGCTGTAGTGCGAAACTGCATCATTTATCAATTTCTGCCCAGTTTTTTAGCATCTCTAAAGCTTACTTAAATAATCCTCTTTCCTCGTTCCCAGAGTGGGAATAGGACGCTGTCTGAGAAAGATGAGTGAGGGAATGTTGAGAATGGCGGCAAAAATTTCTCTCCTCTTCTTTTCTCTCCTGACCTGTTCAAGATAAACTCTACAATAAAAAAAAAATACAGCATTTTTCTGCAGCTTAAATATACTGGCCTGCAAGCAAACTTTCTCCACGCGCGATTGCAGGAAGGGAGAGACTGGCGAGAGAGACAGTTCGTCTTACCTCCCCAAACCAACCCTAGACCCTCAAGAATAAAGGAAAGGAAGTCTTAGTCGCAAGCTAAGAAAAACCTTTTCATTACAAGAATTTTTATAACACCAGTTTGTCCTACAGGCAAAAATAAATATTAAGTCTTTTACCATACTCTTATCTAGAAGGTTTGGCACTGTCGCTAATTAATAACAGAGTTTAAATTCCACAGTTAGAAACTGATGCAGATACTGAACTATGTAGTATCTTCTTGCCTTTGAGCCTGTTTTCTAAACCGGATTCTCCTGTTTTGGAACCAGACCTTTACGTGTGTTTCGGTCAATTTAAGTGAGGCAGCCAGTCGACGTCTCTCCTCTCCTGCCACGTACTGTTGCTTGGAGAATGTGCTTTCTAACTGTTCCAACTGCACTGGTGTGAAAATGGTGCGTGATCTCTTATTTGGTTTGTCTTTTTCTTTTTTGCCCGCGTCTTTTTTGTCAAGATCTAAATTTCGTACAAAAATGTGCATACATGTAAGTCAAATCACAAGCAATGAACCGATACGGTCTGTAGTCGTGACCGATCTAGTTGTTTTTTACTTGAAAAAGTCCTTTCAACTGTTTGGCTCTGTTGTCCGAATACGAGTCTCTATTTTAGCCCACAGAACAAGTGTTTTTCTGAAAGGCCAAAGCGAGGAACATAAGAGAGATAAAGCAAAGACGTTTTTGAGCGACGCATGTCAACCAGAAGATATACCTTGACGCTACCAAATTTTTATTCTTAAAGTCTTTCTCTTTTAGAAACGATTTTCTTAGAATTTGAGCAAAATCACTGCCCGATATAATGCCGCCAAAAGTCAACTTGCGCTTGACGTGCGTCGCTCAAAAACGCCTTTGCTTTCGCTCGCTAACTGGTCTTGCACGCTCCCACACTCGTCTCAAAATCTTTTTCTCACGGAAAGCATTTGCTAAAAGCCACACTTTAAGTTCCTGGTGTCGAATTTTCAATAGTGTTCTTATTGATTTCAAAGTTTTTTGTTCATGTTTGCCATGGTAAATTCCATTTTTCTTAAAAACTATATCTTAACAAACTTCAGTCCAATGCAGGCTAGAGGTGAATTAAGAAAACTTATGGCGATCGGACAAAGGGTAAAGTTGCTTTTAAAGCGATTAGAAAATATCGTTATGGTCCCCTAAAAGCTGTATCGAAATACCTTAATAAAATAGCTCTGTACCTTGCCAACCAACAGCGCATGCTCTGTGTTGACAGCAGTGACGCTGAGGAAACTGTGAGTATTCAACCTGACCAGCATCCTCAGCGAAGAGAACACGACGATAAAATGGGTTAGACAAAAAGGAAGCCTCTGCTTTAGATGACGAGGAGGAAGACAAAATGGCCCGAATTGAAAAAGAACTTGCAAATTGATGGTTTTCTTCACTGGCAATAAAAGCAGACAAATCAGTTTTGGAAGTTTTCATCATTGCCGATGGTTTCGAGACGGCTAGAGAGGATACAGTCGTTGGAATAGTGGCAGACATTTCTCTTGAACATTAAGAAGCAACGACTAAGCAGCATTAATGGCAATATTTCAGTGGCGCACTTTAATTATGGCATTATAACAACAACACGCGTTGATTCTCACAAGAAATGAGCAGAGCAGTACAATGTGACTGATATTTGGGAAATTGATTGAAGCCAATTAATTTTTAAACGTTTTATTTCAAGGGTTCTAACACCCAACGTTTGAAAACAAGTTATCATTGTCTTCGATACTTTCCGCGGTTGTGTACTTACAAAAAGGCAGAATAGAGAGGAGGTGGTAAAACTTAGAGATCGTTTTCTAAAATGATTAAACTGTCATTATTTTTGCATTTAAAACCGTTTTGATCTCGGTTGCGGAAGCAATTGTAAGACAATAAACAAAGTTCACAGGTGTAATAATCTCAAGCTTGCTTTTTTTTATTCTTTGCAAAGCGCGTTAATTTAAATGTAATGACTTTGTGCTCAACTGATGGAATAATTACAACTTAGAGTAATTAGAGAATTTTACAAAAGACCTCTCTAACCACGTCGATCTATGATTGTTGGAAAATATGCTGCAATTAAAAGGTGTAATTTACACCAATTGTGACTTTTAGTATGTGTTAAAGACCTTATTAGTCAAACCTACTGGGGGTCTCTAAACACTATGGTGTAACTAATGAAAAGAGACAGCTTGAAAGTAATTTCAAAGAAAATAAATACATCTGTATTATTTCATGTGGAAATTGGTTGGCGAAGCTTTCAAACCATGAGAGCGAGCACGATTTGCTTTAAATTTTACCCAGGGACACCTGGAGCCAGGATAACCAGGTAGCTGCATTTTAACGTGTCGTGAAACCTCGATATGACGAACGATTTTCTTTACCCAGTACCTCGTCTGAGAGGGACAATTCATCTTAAAAATCCGGATTAGCAAATGGCTAAAGTCAGGTGGATTGTTCATCCAAAATTAAGACCGTTCCATTTTCAAATTAAGACGTACTATCTGTCTGACGCGAATTATAACCCGTCTCACACGGATAATCCGTCACTAGTGTGAAAACGGCCAATTATACAAAGAGTTTAATCATACTATTAATTAATACGTCCCTTAAAATTTGAAACGTTATTTACTGTCCAGTCAATGCAAATTAACTGTCTACTTTCCTACATTCTATTTATATTAATTAGTCTTCAGGCTTAGTACTCAACTTTACAAAACAATTCCCTTAATTTAGTGTTTCCTAGTGACCATATGTTTTGTAAGAGTATATCTCATTTGTTTGCTGATTAAAAGGTATATAAAATTAAGCAAAAAAAAAAAAAAGACCACCAACAGCGCTGCTCCACTTTCCGTGTTGTGCCGAAGTGCACTATGGGAAAGTTTTGGGGGACTAGTTTTAACCCAACTGAAAGAAATGATAGCACCCCCCAAAAGTCCCATAATGCAATTCGACATAACACTGACACAGACACAAGCGCTAATTCTAAATGACCAATATAAACCCATCCCATCCTACAATAACTTAATTTGCTTTGACGAAGGATTAACACTCCACCCATCCTGGCTTTTTCAATCCGACTTTTAAGAGTGGTAAATTGATTTAGCAGCTCAGTTGACATTCACAATTGTTTTTTCGCTTTCGTCAATCATAATTACGATCATAAGCAACGAACCTTGAAACACAGAAACACACAAAACCGATCGAAATTCACCAATCACAAATCCCAAATCATAACCTTTTGAACCCGTTAAAGTAAAGTTTTGTTTCCTAACTGGTCCGTTAAGATGATTGACGGCAGCGAAAAACGCAATCGCCAGTTGGCTTTTGAACTTCAGAATTCGCATGTTTGTGAAAAGCGCAGTAAGGGTGGATTTCCATTGTCGCGTAATTTTTAGGTGTGTGTACACGCACGTAAAGTTTACTCGCGTAAATAAAATAGGGACAAACTATTGAGCTTAAACGTAAAATTGCTGGTACTCAACCAGAGCAGAAATTTCTTAAAGATCAAACATCTTCAGTTATTGCATGAAGTTTTGTCGATTTTAGTCGCTAAAAATAAACTACACTAAATTAAATTAGGAAGAGTTATGCTCAATGGTCTGAAAATACACTTTGGGCCTGACTAGCAGTGTTAAAGGTCTTGCCTATATCATAACGACTGTGGTCCAGACAAACTTTCTGTACGGGTTCCCTTGTTAGTTGTCGAAGTGTTGTCAGATGCTGTCAGTGATGAAAGCCTCACTGAACCTGTATAAATTTCTACCCTTCTTGGCCTGAAGCAACTCACAGTACGAGAAAGTAGATTTTTAAAGGCTCTGACAAACGGGGGCATCCGCCATGCATACAAAAATTGATTTGCTGCACAGTTGATGAGGGCCATCAGAAACTGAAAATCACGCAGCCAGTGTATGACGTCACAACTACACGTGTAACAAAGTAAGATGATATAGATTATGACGCATGAAGTTACGTTGCAGATGACGAAAACGAAGAGCACGAGAAGAAAAGATCTTGTCGCCTTCTTCTCATACTTTAACCTCTGCTGTGCGAATCTGTCGTCCTGTGAGAATATCCCGCGTTCAACATGGGCGTGGAGGCTTTGATATATTCGAATGTACGCATATGTTATGATCACTAGAGTGGCAATGATTGTTGTGTTGGCAAAAACAAAGACAAATGTATAGAAACCAATAGCAAAGTAAACATTTGAAACAGCAATGGAGAAAATCCATATCAGAACAGATCCGGTGATGGCTTTTGAGCGCGAGCAAGTTCGTCTGTAATATGAGGTGACGGTCAGGTATCTTTCTGTTGCTAAAGCGGAAATGCTGAGTATGGAAGCCGTACAAGATATAAAATAAGCAATGTGGACAATCTGTACACGTTTCATCACTTGGTAACTCTGTGCTTCCCAGACATGAAAGAGTACGAATACAGGCTCAGTTATCAGTCCCGTGACGAGATCAGCAATGGAAAGATTTAATATCAGGTAATTGAAAGACGCTTTCAGTTCTTTGTTTGGATCTTTAACGATTGCCCAACAAATCAGCAAGTTTCCGGGCACCGTGATGACGCTCAAGATGGCTGCTGTGGTTGCAGTCGTTACCGAAAGTGCAAAAGGTGGCCTCTGGTCTTCACATAACTTTGTTCCAAACAGTGACCCCATAATAACGACTTAAGAAGAGAGAACTGATTTGCTAAGACGTTCCGTCCGATGTTTAATTTCGTCGATTATTGCTTTTCTATTGTTGATGTTTTGATGTCAGGTGTCCCCTTACATAGCAAATAGGTGGGTGGAAGCAGGTGCTTTTTTATTCAACAAGGTATCTTCCTATCTTCCACAATTTCCTACAAATAGTGATATGATGAATTAGACAAATCGCTGATATGATTTACCTTAAAGACTGATGTATTCTGTCGAGTGTTAGTTCAAATGAATGAATCAATGTTTCATTTTCAGAGATGTTCAAAATAAAAATGGTAGCAAAAAATAACAGAGAAAATATGACTTCGTGAACATTGATTAGTTCTCATTGAAATCAAGCTCTAAACTAAAGCTGATCCTGTTTTTTCACGTAAAGTTAAGCCCGCTACCAGTCATTAGCTAGGGACCTTTAAAGATCCGACGACGGCGACGGCAGAGAAAACGTCGCTAAAAATGTGAATTCGCGTTCTTTCAATATTCATCGCGATTACTCCAAGTCTCCGGCTAACTTTGCCAAATGTAGGCGAACCCTCCTAAAGTTGAATTCCTAAGAAGCATATCCAAGTTTGGAAAGAAAGAGGAAATTTCGTCGTCGCTTGTGTACGTCCTCTCTACCTCGAGAAATTAGGCATTTTCAAGTCGTAGTCGTGCAGTGACGGCAAAGAAATGTAGAAAAAAAACGTGTGACAGGTGCAAAATTGTTGTTTTGCTGATTAAACCTATTGCTTTTGTGGCGTTCCCATTGCCATCGCCGTCGTCGGATCTTAAGTTCCCTAATTTATATTTAGAAAAACGGAAAAATGCTGACAAAAGCGGCAACATTTTTCATCTGAACATGAATATACGGTACATAACCGATTGACTTTGGTTAAACATGGAATTGAATATTAAGCTACTTATTTTGCGAGGACAAATGCTGACTGTGTATCTTACCTGCTGTAGCAAATTGTGAATGCTAAAATTTATGATGGTTCTTATTATAAATAAGAGCGCCAAGTTTGCAATTCAAGCGCTTCTTTGAATAGACAGGTTTTATTAAAAACATTATTTTTTTTCAATTTAAACAATCTTATGCATGTTGGATATGTCCGTGCTAAACAAATAATTCTGAAAATGGAGCTTATTGCTTGCCTCTAACTTGGAAAACTGCAAGGGTCATATAGACCCTCGCGTTGCTAAAAAAACAAACGAAAAATAACAACATCAACAAAAAAAACAATTACTCATGACTGACTGCCTTCAATTTACTCTATTACTAATGAATGAAATTTATTCCATGAAAATATATTTTTCACCAAAAAAACATGTGGCCCCTTTAACGTAC
Organism: Porites divaricata; assembly: GCA_038088405.1. NCBI lineage: Eukaryota > Metazoa > Cnidaria > Anthozoa > Scleractinia > Poritidae > Porites > Porites divaricata. The sequence goes on from JBBMOI010000002.1 coordinate 22,640,914, forward strand.
AAAGGAGAAAAAGGTATTACTAGTTTAACAAACGAGCGCTATAAATATTCGTCAAGTTAGTGTGCATGCCGGATATGACCGTACTAAGCAAATAATTCTAAAAGCGGAGCTTACAATGTTATATTGCTTGCCTCTAAATTGGAAACCTACTTGGGCCATATAGACCCTCGCGTTGCTATCAAAAAGAACTAATTACAAATGAATGACTTTAAATCAGTATCAGATATTATACAAAAATTTGTAGGGCTGGTAAAATATAAACTATCTCTGATGATGGAAGAAATTTATTCTGTGAAGATGAAGGTTGCATCAAAAAACACTTTGCCCCCTTTAACGTACAAAAGACGAAAATGGTTTAAAGGTTTAACTAGCAAGCGCTAAAAAAATAATTCGTCAAGTAAGTATACATGCTAGGAATATGACCGCACTAGACAAATAATTCTAAAAGTGGAGCGTACAATGCCCTACATGTATTACTTGCCTCTTGATTGGAACACTACTTCGCGTTCCCATAAAAAAGAACTAATTACACATAGCTGACTTGAAATCAGCATCAGTCTGCCCTGCAATCTTAGGCAAGAGAAATCTCTAAATCGTTTTAAGCAATTGTTAAACTTTCATTTTAGTTAATTAAGTTAGATACACGGCATTCATGGAAAACAGGTATAGTTTAGTGTAATTTTTGAGTGGTATTTTTAAGAGACTCTTTAGATATGTATTTATTATTATTAAGAGGCAATGTCCCTAAAAGCGTTCCACTCGATTTCAGACTTGAAAACTCTTTTGCCTTATATTTATACCATTTATACTACTATCCATCCTTATAACTGAATTGCAGTTAGAATGAGGAAATAGTTTATTTTACTGCCATTCTCAGCATTTCATCTCTGAACGGCCGTTACCAGCTAACATATGCAAATTTTAGACGCTATTATTCAGGTTTTTTAACGATCGTTAAAAGCTACTTTGTGCCGTTAAAACCCAGACCATTTGCACTCATTTGGAAGTATATTGCTTCTTCTTACTGTTCCAGTACGATTTAACTGTATCTCTCTGTAATCAGCAAAAACAAGTTATCTTTATTCTCGTAATTCAATTAAGTAAGCAAACTTCACCAAAATTTGCCTCAGAAACTTCACAAAATTCTTAAAAGTGGCACCTAACCTAGACCTAAAAACATGTTTTAGTTAAAGATAAAGAGGTATTCTATCAATTTATGTAATAAAACTTGTGGCACAATGCGGTTCAGAATAAAAGTTTTCGACTCAAATTTGCACATTGATGCCGAATTTTCATTGAGTGACACCGGCACAGACAAAGAAACTTCTCGTCCAGTTTTCCAAATACTTCCCAATAATCATCCTCTATTTTCCAACCAAAAACTAATTTATCTTTCTCTTCTTCCTCCTTCAATGATATCTGTTGTTCAAAAATTCCGCAGGTGTACGTAAGATACAGTTTTAGGCTTGAAAAAATGCCGACTTAATCCAACATTCGTGTTAAAGTGTTCTTTAAATAGTCAAGATGGAGATTTCAAATTGCTTTTCAGAACCAAACCCCTTTTACTTTAAAATGTGGTCCAGTCTGAAGCAGCTGCATTAATTGCCCAGCATTTGATACGACTTAATCTCCCTCACATTTTAAAAATGAACGTTAGATGCTAAAAAAGTAAATCTTCCACAGATTCGTTAAATATGCGCGAACGGGTCAGAAACTTTTGGACAAGGCTGGAATGCGGACGCGAATAAATAGTTTTGCTTTATTTGCTTTTCACTTAACAGGAACACACATTTTTATCTAATTTAAAGATCTTTCCTAATGAAATTTCAATAAGATTGTTTCGTCCTGTCACTGTCTGTTTCTTCTATCGAGAGTGGTCAGCTTTATTCTACACGCTCCTTGGTCCACATTCCAGAGTCCAACGCCTCCCTTTACACCGCCAGTTGGTGGCGAAGTTGGCACGCGCAAACACTACAACTCCAACATGAATTTCGGATCGAGCAACTTTAGGGAAATTAAGAAAATAACGTGTGGAAGTTCGCGCGGTTTGTCTCAAATGGTAAAAGTAGATGAATGTCAGGACACAGTTACGACTCAGCTTGAAATCTCTCATCTATCAAAGTCTGGACTCAGTGAAGCGGAACTAATACTGTCAAGGGCCGGTCATTAGGGAACTTAAGAACCACGACGAAGTTCACGACGACGACGTCTGTAGACTGAGAAAAGACTGGAACGAGAACGCCAATTTCGGCGGGGAAAGGGAAACTTAAGATGCAGTCGGTTGGTAGGTCGACGACGACGACACTGAATGTAAACACAAATGTAAAACTGTAAAATTAATGTCATTTCGCAACAAACTTTTCCGCATTGGCGTCTCTTAAAACAATGCAAGATCTTATTTTTTAAGCCGTACGTCTAATTTCATTGACGATGAAGAATTTTTTGTGTTGTCTGACCTTTTCGAGTGGAAAAACCTGCTTTCCACACGAAGATTATTCAGCTTTCAACTGAATGAGATGACCGAGTCCGAGTATCTGGAAAAAAAGACATGCTGATGTGATAACTGTTTTCCATATAAAGTTTATTTCCTAAACACATTTGATTTGCCTTACCTAAACGTACAATTAAATTTATCACTTACGAGTTCGCTCGCCGGCCTCCACAGCTGTTGTCATTCTTCGAAGTAAAAACAATTCATTAGTCGAATTTTCAATTAACATCGCTTGTTAGGAGAAAAAAAGAACGATACCTGGATTCACGAGAATAAAGAAATGCAAAGGAGTTCAAAAATCCCTTAAAACAGTGGATTCATACCTGCCGAAGCTTGTCGATTGCAGGACGACGTGATTCTACTATGTTTGGCGTCGTCGACGAAACCACCACGACGAAAATTACTAGTCGCGCTTGCGCAGTACACTGTAACTCACTTCCGGTCGTCGTCGACAAAGCCGTCGTCGTGGTTCTTAAGTTCCCTATTTTGACCTTACGAAAGATCAAGTGGAGCAGATGGTAATTTGCCCACAACTTCGGCATAAACTCGGAAAATTTTGGCGGCCACCTTGTTCTTGCCAGTATCCATCACGGTGGACCAAGAAAGGAACATTGTAACGAAAGGCATGTAATTGGTTTGGAGACCGCGAAGAACATACAGTCGGTTTTTAAAGTCTCCGTGGGAATAGGATCACGTAAGAATTAAAAATCGTATGATAATTTAATTACCTAATTCTTTATCAAGATGAGTGTTTTTTTTCTTTGAGAAGACAAATAGAAAAGGAAAAAAATTTAATGATAATGATAAAGACGACGACGATGATGATCACGAAGTACTGTAATTGTAACTGTTGTCATAAAAATCTCAAGACCATGATGAACTCAGTAGTTCACTCAATCTTTTCTATTTAGCAATATGTGGGAAGTGTAGATGGAAACATAAGGAAGTGATGGACAAAAGTAGGAAATGGCTAAAGTTAGATCCTGATAAGGAAGAAGAATGCGATCCGCATCACAGTGCTGCAGCTTACGGCTTAAGAAACAGGTAAACGATCGTTGTTGACGGTTATCTACCTCTCCTTGTAGACGCCTGCATTGTCCATATTGATGATGTAAAAAAATGATATCTGATCAAACCCCTAAAAGGTCTTGGGATATCTAAACACTTTTAAAAAGATCGGTATTTGGACCAAAGGTACACACTGGGTTTACTAAATTGCGCGCTGCGGCATTTATCATTCCGATTTTGCGACTCAACTGCGGCACGGCGTTTACTTAAAAATCCTCATAGATTTATAAAATAATGGTTACTTTTGGTGGAAAAGATGGACTTGCTAATTTTGGCCGTTCCGAACTACAAAACAGTACTAGGCGACACTGTTTTAAGAAAAGTGTCATGTTCGGGTTGCGTTTTTTTGCTTTCACGGCTGAGCTTAAATAGGGGCGGCACTTTATCAAGGGTGATGTAATATTGTGTCCATAGCGTATGTCGGTTTACTTAAGATGACACTTTCCAAAAGTGCCAAAATGTTTTGTTTCAAACTCTTGGCGAACTGTGGTACAGTATTGACAAAACAAATTTTAAAGACGCTTTTTATTCTCTCAGGCTGCTAAAAGAAACTTTCGCGCCTGAGACCCCACAAACGGACAGGCTTGCAGACGCTAACTGGACGCCTGGATGTTGGAGTGGGGTTGAAAGTGGTGGTTCGCAGGAAGACGTACATACAGACGAAATTCGTGAAGTACCCCATGACGTTGTTGCTGATTTTAACGAGGGAATGGCGAAAATAGCTAGACATTCAAAAAAGGAAGACCTCATGCCACTAACATTCCAACTGTCCACGACATGGGAGGAAGCAATACCGGATGAAAGAAAAACTTGCATAGAGAAAGCAACGAAAGCATGTGAAGTAATCTGCAGTGTTATAGCTACGAAAGACAGCGAAAAGCTTTTTCAAGCGATACACCAGCCTATCGCGAACGATCTTTATGAACCAACAGAGGATCTTATTGCATTGATGTCTGCATATCGAGATGCCATGACGAAGAATGTTAAGATTCAAATGCTCAGCATCTACGCTTATCAGTATCCCATGAAGCTGTTACAGAAATTAATTCCACGAGCCTTATGAAAAGATAAGTTTGAGACAAATAAAAAGAGCGAGATTGCATGCAAGGAAACGAGGGCCTGGGTCAAATGTCCCGAAAGTATTCAGCCATCGAGTACGTCTGGACACAAACAAAGTCGACCACTTTATAGATTTTGTAAACCGTCCTTATTTTTACCAAGGTGTCTCGCCTTGTGTGTGACTATGCTTCGAATGAACCCACCAAATCGTGTCACATAACGCTAAGGTAGCAATAAAACGATTTATTTAGTAAAAAGGTTTGGCTGCTGAACTTTTGGGAATATATTTATGAAGATATATTTATTGAAAAAGGAAGAAGAGGAAGAGAAATATATTTTTTTTCACCCTGCTAGCAGAGGCTTTTCCCTTGTGTTTCTCAGCGTTGTACTGCCATTCTTTTCGCGGTTTTGGCTGCTCGCGTAACTCGCGTTTTGTTTTGGTTGTTTCTGTGCCGAGGAAAAGACCTCTGCAGACAGCCGTTTGAGATTCCTGTTGACCATGCGTATTAGATACCTCCAAGATCTAGGAGGTAATCACATGACTAAACCGGTTGTGGAACCGGTTTTATCGACTCGCGCATCTTTTTTGTACTAGTTTGCTATGCAAAAGTGAACCCGCTATATCAACATGGCGAGTGCGAGTCTTTTCCGTGAAAATTTCAACGACGCTGTTGAAAAGGCTTTAGAAGCCCTTAAAGATAGTTCAATCGAGTCTTTGACTAAATATCAATCCAAAGCTTTGTTTCATGTATTGAATGGCGAAGATACATTCGTCAGTTTACCAACGGGTCATGGGAAATCGTTGATATATCAACTAGCTCCATCGGTCTCCAAGCATCTTTGCCTCCTCAGTGAAGTGCCGATTGTACTCGTTATTTCCCCGCTGAACGCTCTGATAGATGATCAGATAGCCTCAGTTACCAAGCTAGGAATTACAGCCTGTAAGCTCGATGCCTGAAGATACTGTCAGTTTGGCTGGTAGAAACCGGAGGTGCGAGAAAGTGAAACTGACGGGCAAACTTCAGCGGCGGCATCGTATTACCGACACGTGACCCAGAAATTCCATGGTAACCGCATTTTCATCTCGCGCATGCTCAACAGGAATCCCAAACGGCTGTCTGCAGAGGTCTTTTCCTCGGCACAGAAACAACCAAAACAAAACGCGAGCAGCCAAAACCGCGAAGAGAATGGCAGTACAACGCTGACAAACACAAGGGAAAAGCCTCTGCTAGCAGGGTAATTTTTTTTCGGTTAAAAAAACATATTTTTCTTCCGAGCGGCAACTATTTGGGAAATTTACTGTCAAAGCAGCCGATGTCACGCAACGCGAATTCTGCATCGATATGCAAATTTGAGTCGAAAACTTTAATTCTGAATCGCGATGTGCCACAAGTTTTATTGCATAAATTGATAGAATACCTCTTTATCTTTAACTAAAACATGTTTTTAGGTCTAGGTTAGGTGCCACTTTTAAGAATTTTGTGAAGTTTCTGAGGCAAATTTTGGTGAAGTTTGCTTACTTAATTGAATTACGAGAATAAAGATAACCTGTTTTTGCTGATTACAGAGAGATACGGTTAAATCGTACTGGAACAGTAAGAAGAAGCAATATACTTCCAAATGAGTGCAAATGGTCTGGGTTTTAACGGCACGAAGTAGCTTTTAACGATCGTTAAAAAACCTGAATAATAGCGTCTAAAATTTGCATATTTTAGCCGGTAACGGCCATTCAGAGATGAAATGCTGAGAATGGCAGTAAAATAAACTATTTCCTCATTCTAACTGCAATTTAGTTGTAAGGATGGATAGTAGTATTGATGGTATAAATATAAGGCAAAAGTGTTTTCGAGTCTGAAATCGAGTGGAACGCTTTTAGGGACATTGCCTCTTAAATATTGTTATGTAGTTTTTATATTTCATATGTAACAAAAAACCTGATGAATTTTTACCGTGTTAAAATAAAGATTTGAGATTTGAGATTTGAGATAACAGAAATATGTAGGGCGTGCGGAAGATAGACTTTTTCTGAGGCAAAAAAATTATTCCATAAACATGACGGTTGCATCAAAAAACATTCTGGCCCCTTTAACGTACAAAGGAGAAAAATTTATTAATATTTGAACTAGCAAGCGCTATAAATATTCGTCAAGGGTGCTGGTTGGTATTTGTTAAAGTATACGACTGTACTGTCGAAATTTGTAATTAACCTATCATTCTTTGTTATTCTTGTCGCAAATTGTAATAAACCCTGTCACATTTTGTACCAGAAGCTGTCGCCATTTTAATAGCTGTCCATGGAACTTTGTAATAAACGTTCTTAGAGTGATTTAACTTACTTAATGGTTAACATTACTCAGTGATTAATAACGTCATCAATTAACGACATAACTTACGGAAATTGCTTATCTCTCTACTCATTTAGAAAAGTTAAATTTACTTGTCATAGACATTTATTCAAACTCTAGTTTGTTGGTTAAGTGACGTAAAAGTGACGTAAGTAACACACGGTCATACTTTCGCCTTGTCATATTGTTAAGAATGGTTTGCTGGCAATTATCACGACTTGGGTTGATGCCACGTGGTTTGAAACCCTTCCTTCCTGCCCAAATGTTTTTGTTTGGTGATTCTATTGAAATGCCTTACGTATTCTTTTTGGGCAAAGGTGGCTACACGTATTTACTACACCTTTTGCTGTTCATTACGAGGAAATACGCAATCATTTGGGTAAAACCGCCACCAATACCGCGAAGATAAATCCATTAGCGCGAAAAAGCGAACATTTGCGCATAAATCAGATTCAATAACGATTTTTGCATTTTAATCAACATTCAATAACACTTTTGGGCATTCATATGGGTCATTGGGCATACAAAAGAGAAAAATATACTTTCATTAACGCCAACATCAAAGTCATTAACACCATCTTGAAAGTCAATAGGGACAACTGACATACATTAAAGTGCAAGCACTGTTCATTAACATTTTTATGACACTGTTTACTATTCAATAGCATTCCTGGACAACCTTAGGATGGATAAGACAAACACTAATGCGCTTGTACAATCAATTGAGTGTTCTTTACGTTTAATATGCAAAAAACTGTTGCTGTTGGTCGCTGTTGGTCGACGATTCACGCAAATGAATGAGCATTTTCTCGTAATGAACAGCAAAAGGTGTACTATGCAAACTTTATTGCGGAATCATCCTCATGGGGGTTTTCACCCACCCAAATATAATATATATTAAAAACCTTTGGGGCCCTTTTGGTCATTTGTTTAGATGTAGGTTGCTACTACCGCTTATTGAAGGTGTAATTTTTAATTTATGGCTACCACTACTGCTCGCTGGGTAACCATTAATACACCTCCGTCTGTACTTCTTTCAAAAAACGGTCTTTTGGCTAAGAGGGTACGGATTGAAGATTGCTCTCGCTGCGTTATTATTTTTCTTAGCGGCATGCAATAAATGCGACAGATATCGCGTAGGATGGAAATGATCCACCCGAAGATTGGTTGAAGACGGGATTAGCACGGGACTTACAAACACGCACACGGCTCGTGGATTCTCTGATCTGTATCACGCGTTCGCTCTAAAACAATGCATTCTCTGTCCTGCATTACGTCATGGTTGCGTTACATTACTCTGTTACATCGATTCCAGATTTTTCCTGCCCCTGGAACAATCGCGCAAGGCTCTATTAGGCTGCCGCCTCGTAGCCTCGCGTCTTCACGAGGCTGCTCGTGGGTAATAATAGTAATAATAATAGTATTGAAATGAAGGTATGATCGTCGCAGTGAAACGCAATTTAAGCAATTGCGTAAAGAAGCCTGAAAAAAAAATTCAGGACTTCAACGGGGTTTGAACCCGTGACCTCGCGATACCGGTGCGATGCTCTACCAACTGAGCTATGAAGCCACTGACGTTGGGAGCAGGTCAATTATGGGTTCATATGTTCCCGTGAAAGAAATGAGTGTTAATGATATATGAAATGAATCATATATGAACTGCGGAAATGAAATGAAATGAAGGTATGATCGTCGCAGTGAAACGCAATTTAAGCAATTGCGTAAAGAAGCCTGAAAAAAATTCAGGACTTCAACGGGGTTTGAACCCGTGACCTCGCGATACCGGTGCGATGCTCTACCAACTGAGCTATGAAGCCACTGACGTTGGGAGCAGGTCAACCCATAATTGACCTGCTCCCAACGTCAGTGGCTTCATAGCTCAGTTGGTAGAGCATCGCACCGGTATCGCGAGGTCACGGGTTCAAACCCCGTTGAAGTCCTGAATTTTTTTCAGGCTTCTTTACGCAATTGCTTAAATTGCGTTTCACTGCGACGATCATACCTTCATTTCATTTCATTTCCGCAGTTCATATATGATTCATTTCATATATCATTAACAATAATAGTATTAATAATAATAGCGGAGCTCTCGCGCGCGCGAAGCGCGCGCAGGGGAGCACCATG
>JBBMOI010000002.1:22655000-23115000 GCA_038088405.1 Porites divaricata
TCACACAAGCCAATTATTAGCATAATCCGGATATTTCTTCCGAAAGTAATCGAGAGTCCTTTTTTATGCAAATTAATTTCTTTTTTCTAAATGTGCACATGCATATGAAACTTGAAAAAAATGCCAGTGAATAATAAGGACGTTCACTTGTAAACACAAAATCTGGTGGAAAAATCGGTTATATTTGAGGCCCCATTTAAAAGCCTTTTCTGTTTTCAAAGTTCTTGAAACTTGCAGGGTATATGTATTGACAATTGATCTCGAGATTATCAAATTCATAAAAAAAATTATCGAGCGGTTTTTTGAAAAATGCGAAATTTGTAGGCATGGACCAAATTACGTGCAAAAACTGTAACAAAAGCAGCTGAATGCAAATTAACAAAATTCTACTTACTCGCGATCGCCCAGAACAATGCTCCTCTTTTAATTTTTTTGTACGCAGTTTTAAATGGAATCAAAGCACTACGAGATGAAGCTGCGTTTCCAAAGCTTATCATTTTCTTAAAAAATTAGCTAATTGTGTGGATAGCATGCTATTTCACTGTTTTTATGCTGCTTAAAACTTCGTTTCAAAATATTTCGAAAACGCTCTCATAGAATTTGTTCAAACTTTGCTATGATTGAGGCAATTATGGTTGTCCTAGTATAGAGAAACACAAAGATAAATAAAAAACGTAATGGCGTCGTTACGTTGCCATGGCGACTTCGATTGCAATAAAATTCAGATTATAAGAAATTTTCATCGTTATATAATACAGTTGTGGTAATCTTTTTCCCATATCTTTTCTCATGGCGACGTCAGTAATGCTCAAACTTGGGAGGTATCCCCCCAAAAAATCCAGTCGAGCCACTTTAACCGTTTTTGTTTTGTTTTACTTTGTACTGTTGAGGGCAATTTTCCAAGTACAAGCCCCCGGGGCCCCTGGGCTTATATTTGGAAGAGGGGACTTTTTTTGCATGAGCATGCGCGACCGCTGACTTGACAAAGAGCACGCTACAGCTGCAGGCGACCAGTGACAGCGACCGTGGTGCATAGTCATAGCAGCCAAATTGTTCTCTTTGAAGGCTTGCTTGACATTAAAATGGTAGCAGGAACTTAGGAAAGACCTTCATTGTACAAGTTAAGTAAAGATCTGGTGATTAAAGTGGAGACTGATGCACTGAACGAGGTGAAAGAGCAAGTTTCTCAAAGATGTCTGACACGAACATGGCTGCTTGTTGTTGTTTGGCGCTCGACTGGTGTCTTGATTCCCGTTCAAGAACCGCAAAGTTTGGCATAGAATGCATTGCTGATGCGTAGTTATTGAGCAAAATGTTCTTTATGTAGTGTTTGTCTATAAATCGGATGTAAATTAGTTTCTCGATACCGTAGAGGATTTCTAACAAGAATTTGTTCATAGCTGATTTCGCCATATTTCGGGAGTGGATTAATAACGATCAGCGGGCGACTACCACGCCGTTATCAGTTGGAATAGAAAGTTGTTCCCTTAAGTATTTTAGCGATACAAAGTTTGTTTATCGTGTAGAACGTCTTGTTTTTGCGTGGACTAACACTGTAACGCATTATTAACAGGAATATTCATTTAACCAGAACTTTTAAAGTGCTGTAATTATTTTTTAACTTTTTCGACTTTTGGTCGGCATCACATGTTTACTGTACTTCTTGGGAAACCTAACCGTTTGTTTCATCGAAATCGCTCACAAGATTCGACTTTAATTTCGGTCCTATTGAATACAGTTTTGACTGTCTCATTGATATTCATTTTCTTATTTTTCGAGACATACAGAGTGACTACCACCAACATCTCACCAGGTGACTAATCTACGTCTCGTGTGCTGTTAATTTTGTAGCTTTTAAGTGCTGGGAAAATGGTAGAACATTAAATTCACTGCAGAACTCAACACCGGCTTTTGCGCACTTCGAGCCCGCTCGCTGAAATTTGCTGTTTTTGTTTTTAATATTTCTGTTCCTTTCTCATTTCAAAACGAAGAAAATTGAAAGTGTTTACTTGCATCAACAAACGTTTCGGCACTTTGTTTAGATTTTGATGAGGTTAGCGCAATCCTACAGGCACTACATATACGCGCAATGTTGTCCAGGTCAAGTGGGGAGGTGAAATTTGATGGTAGCTCGTGTATGTTAAAGCCGGTCTACTTCGCGTTTGTTAAGACCATGTTACAGTTTGTTTGCAAACTACACATTTTGTTAAATCACGAGCACGTTCGCCAAGACCAACGAGAAAAATAATCGCGACGATGGCTTTGAGACGCGCCATTTTGATGAAGGCAGACCCTGTGGTGAGCCTCCATGCACATCGCTTGTTCAGCGGTTGCGCATGCTCATGCAAAAAAAGTCTCAGTTCCTGGTGTGCATACTCTCCTAGCAAAAATAATAAACAAATAAATACTTGTAATAATGATAAAAATATAAATATAATGATAATAACAAACAGTTTTTTCAAATACTGGTCCTGCTTGTTTCGTGTATCGCGACGTTGGAGTTTTGCAAAGAGATTGCGGGCTTTGAAACTCCCCATAAAACATGCGCATTTTGCACTCTTTCCTGTGTTTCCGGTCTGTCATGCCTCAGTAATCCTCAAAATTGCTCAAACTTATGAATATTCTGTTAACAACAGCGTGACCTCGAGCGACGACGGTGAAAGTTCCTCCGAGACAACAGAGTATTGTGCTTCAGAGAGGGCGAAGAAGCGGAAGAAACGAAAACGAGTTGAAAGCTTATCGGATTCGTCGAGTGAAGTCATTTGCCGGCGGCAATTTTCACGAAACTGAAGTAAAAAAGCACAAAGAAGGAGGTTAAAAAACTCAGGGTTGTTTAAGTGAAAAAGAAAAGAAAAAGAACAAGATATTTTCACAAGAAGAAACGGAAAAATCGGTACGAAAAGACACTAATTATGTCCTTGCGATGGGTCAGAATTTGAATTAGATCCAGGGTCCCGAGACCAAGACATAGCTTTTCGAACAGGAATTTTGTTTAACGCGAAACTCACACCACACTTCACACCAGCATGTTAATCGGAGCTTCTGGTCAAAAAGTGCGGAAGCATTAAGCTCGCACCGATCACCTGTTATGAGGATCAGAATTATTTTTAGTTTATCCGTCATGCAATTCCAGACTTTTCTAGAATTATCTTATAATCTGTAATATTCCAGAAATATCTGTAATGTGACTCAGCAGTTTCCGCAAATAGTAAATGTTGTAATACACTATAAATAGTAATGGAACGCTCTAGATGTTTAAAGAAAGATTCGCTCTAGATGTTTAAAGAAAGATTCGCTCACTAGAATCTTCAGAATTGAAGGAGGTGAGTCGTTCAGGAAGAAGAAGAAGAAGAAGAGAAGAAAAAGAATAAAACTACGCAGGCTTCCAAGTATCAAGGTCTTGTTGTTGTGTGCCCGAGGGTTTTCCCTCGTGGCTAGTTGTGATTGAGCTATGGATGCTATACTGTGAGAAAGCTATAGTCAACTGCTATAACTATGGAGGAGCTATAACCTTGGACATTGCTATATCAAGAGAAAAGAAAGAGAGAAAGAGACAATAGCAGAATAGAGAAGATAAAAGAGTTCATGATGAGGTTTCCCAGTCGAGTTTGTAAATACAGAAAAGCCAATGAGTGGAAAGGATCCAGTGAAATTCAAGAAAGTCAAGCATTGATGTCTCAAGTCAGTTGAGTTGACAGTTGTTCCTGTATGGCCATGAAAGACAGTAAGCCTGCCTGCTTTACGAACTGCTTAACTTAATCTTTAACCTTAGTAACTATAACAGTGTATAATTAAATAAATAATAGTTAAAAAGGGTAACTGCTAGTTGTCACACTTTTGTTGCGTGCCTTTTATCGTACTCGGGAATTCTTTTTACTTATGCCTTGTTCGCGGGCATCTCTTGGCTATTCTGCTACGTAACACACCGAGGTCAACTAACTGTCGAAAAGGCTCCGAAATTCCAGCAGCGGATCCACCGATTTTTTGCAGTTGAAAATGTACCCACGAAGGGCTCAAAATGTAAGGAACTTTGCTGCAGAAGAACTTCTCAAGCACTTAAACAAAAATCAAGGGCGTTGCATGAAGTGCGGAAGCTCAAAATGAAGATCAACTCTAGTGAGGAAATTAACAGTAAACTTTTGAAACATACCTTTTTCCTAACAACCAACATTTTGAAAGAAATTTTGTCGCTATTCTCCATTGATTGTACGATACATACTGTGAAAATCGCCTACCATTTTGAAAATCCAAGAAAAGTGACCATTTGCTTATCGGGACTTTTTTCAGCTCATTTTGGATTAAAAAATGGCTTGCTGGGAGACTAGAACCCAGACCCCTGTTGTAGATTTCACCGAGATGTCACCCAGATGACAGTCATCTGGGTGAAAAACTGTCGCTCAGAAAAAGGCATTAAACAGTGCCTAGGAGGTCTGAAATGCAGTCAGAATAGACTAGATGTAAAAAAACGGAAACGCTTAAGGTAAGCTCCAAAGCGATATTCAACGCACATTTAAGGGGATTCCCTGGTTTTGCACTGCGCATCTCCTACTGCGCATAACAAGATGGCCTCCGTAAAAAAGAGCATGTGAAGTAACATTATTAAAATGAAGTTGACCGAAGAGAAACGCTATTGCAATTTTTACTTGCGGTTGTTTCTTGTCGAGGTGAGACTCAATGTGGTGGGAATGTGCATAACGTGAGCAGTACGCGCGTTGCTGAGTTCGACTTCCTGACGGAGAACCTCGATAGTGGATGTTTAATTTGAGCTTATTCACTTTGATTTTCATTTAAACACTTTCTCTATCACATTGTGTCCTAAATGTGATATCTCGATGTAAATTCTGTAAAAACGGATTTTTTAATACTTTCTTCCCACTTTCGCATACATTCTACTTTGAAACTCGCCCCAGTCCACTCTCAAAAATCAGGGAAAATGCATTTGGTGCGCACTTTCTGCAGCTCTACCGTAAAAACGAGTAGGGTGACCACCATTTTTTATTTCATGATTTTAATCAGGACAGTGCTTCCTTTCGGTGAGAAAAAAATTGGCACAAATCTATGTTCAGTTTTTTTGGCAGTTTTACTAAATTGTACGGATTGAGCTATCACGTGTCGAATAGCGCGTGTCCAATTTAATTCTACTTTGGAGCGTAAAGTAAAAACAAGGGCATTAAAAGGCATTTTTCTAGTACGTAAGTGGATAAACAATACATTGAAGTCAAATTCTGTGCGATACCACATGCATCATTCAAAAAATCTTTCCTTTTTGTCTAGTTTTGGGCTGCGCGCGGTTTTTGTCAAAGGGTCCAAAATAGCCGTATTTGTCGGCATTGTGACGTGAAAACGAGCACGGTGACCCCCACTTTTTATTACCTTTTTATCATCTTCTTGACTTGTTACATCAGTGTACCAAGTTTCATCTACAATCTATGTTAGGTTTTTTTACTAGGGAATCACCTTAAATAATTTAGGCCTGTTTCAAACGTGGTGCTACTGCCGCGCTAAGCTGGCTTGACTGTAGCTCGACTGCAGCACGACACTACAATGTAACACGACTTGGTTTCAGACGTCGAATTTAATTCAGTCGAATAGAACGGTTGTTGCATGCCGAAAACAAAACACAAAAATAAAGAAACGGTTTAGCAAACTTTTACCCGGTAAATATATTCTAATGTATTTATAATTTATGAATTGAGTTCGGCACGGCGGTAGCACGACGTTTAAAACGAGCTTTAGTGAGGAAAGAATATTTCTCATACAACGTCTTATAATTTTTCTTGCTGTATGAATAATTAATTAGCTTATTCAGGAAGATAAACCCAAGAAAAGGAAAAATGTAAAGCACATTTCGCTCAATTATAGGGAAATATGATAATTCTCATACAACTTCTCATAATTGCTGCCATATGAATAATTAATAAGCTAAGTCGCCTACTTAGCTTAGCTGTTCAGGGTTCTTTGCTTAGTCCCTATACGGCGTCTTTGCAGGCCCTCTCGGTCAATGCATTTCGCTGACGTATCCGAGACGAAGGGGCCGGGAGACGCCTAGACAATCTCGGAGTAAGGGCGTCGATAAAACCCGGAACACGGAACATTTTTCATGAAAAAAAATAATAATAAAATAATTTTTGTACAAATTATTAACAACATAAAATAACAAAAAAAAAATATAAAGAAATAAAGAAAAGAAATTGGTATCATCTCCGAGTATGAGTTTTTTGGGTGCTTAAGGGTCCATGCAAGTGACATTAATGAGTGAAGGCTTGCTTCTAAATTCAAACTATTTTAAAATGGGTCGCGAGAAGCGGGGGGGGGGGGGGGGGGGGATTTCAAGCTTTCTTCACACAGCACCTCTTGTAATTGTTTTCCATGTGGTTTAACGGTTATCCATTCACGGTTTTGGGACCGTAAATAAGAAGAGCTTAGAGGCTCGTCGCTTTGGATTTAAGTGGATAAGATTCACATTCGCAGTAAATAGTTGCAGTGGCAGTGGTAGTTTCTAACTGTTATCAGCTAGCCTGAATTTTAGCCGTCTCTCGAGCCTTTACCACTGACTTTAAAAAGAAACTAAAACTTTACTTTTTAAGCCTGAATTGAATTAGCACAGGATTCTCATAGTTTATTGTTAGTTTATTTGTCACTAGTACGTGGAATAATAAAGTTAAATTAAAAGTTACTAGCACTACAGATATAGAATTACATGCATACTGACTGAGTAATCATTTCCTGTGGTTTATGGTTCTTTTGGTGTTCCTGATAGGATTTGACCTCAGATGCAGTTGTAAAGTGTTTTAATTTTCTTTGACCTCTGTTTAAGCCTAAAGCTTTAATTTAGTATTACGGCTAAATAAAGATTTTAGTTTCTATGGTTTTCTCCGTAAATCCTGGATCTGCGGAATAACTACATGCATGCATGTAAGTTTCTTTGTCCGTGAATGTGATTATTTAATTTCCTGCTATACCCGGGAGGCTCCGCCCTAAATCCCGAAGAGGGTACTCAACAAATATTTGTACGGAGAGGCTCCGCCCCGAGGTCCAACCCCTTACCCGTCGAGAAAGCGTTCTATATTTGTGACTGATTCCTATTTTATGACAGTGCATTTCCAGCAGTTAAAAGGGATACAAAGTTCTAAGCAAGGTATGTGAAAGGAGTACCAGGTTAAGGGGTGGGCCTCCGCCGTATAAAAATTTGTTGAGTACCCTCCCCCCCCCGCCCCTCCCGGGCTGCTTTTGTCAGTATGTCACTGGGCCCAGCTTTGAATTTTCACCGATAATGAGATCTTCAGATTTGAGTTGTACACGGTAGCTTAAACTACCGGCCAAGTATGGAGAATTATGCTCTGCGTGAGTCAAGATCATTCTCTAACCGCTGATAGCCTGATGCAGTCCATTTAATTTTTTTTGACATCAGAAGCGAGTCGCGATGCATGTCTTGTTGTTCCTTCGTAGGATTTTACTGTTGTGTCGCTTAACAGCCTATGTGAATGCTATGAATTCTCTAAGAATGCAGTTCCTCGTCAGTTGCTAAGGTAAAGTCTTTGGTGCAGAGAGCGAAGCTAGCTTTTTAAATACTAATGGCTATAATCGAAAATACTGATTTGCCATTGGCTGCAGAAAAAAAAACGTCAGACTGAAGTTACAAATAAAATATCCTTCCAAATAATCGGGGCTTGAGAACTAATAGCAAATTGATACATTGGGACATTTTATGCAAGTTGAACGAGAATGAGTTAGATAAAGGCCAAAGGACTTTCAACAATGAAAACGTGCATGGAATAGAAATGCTCGGTTTACATCTTTATCCTCTGTACTCTCCATGGCTGCTGAACATCTTTCATCAGCGCGGAAAAGTTATTGACAGCTCGCCCGTTTCCAAAAGCTCCGCCTCAAGTGAGACAAATGTCTCACTTCTCCGAGTTTGTCTGAGCCTCAAAAACTTTCTCGGGCCACGTGACCCGAAACACATCGGCCGTAAATAATAATGAGGCCTAGGAACTAGGCAACAAGGGTTCTCATACTTCCTGTTTCGTCTGTTGTCTGTTGTAAGAGCGAGTAGTTTTCAAACTAAGTTGGGAACATGGCCCAACAAAGCTTGCGAAAGCGACGACTGGAAGAAAAACTTGGCCTTAACGAAGACCAAACAATCAAGTCAGGTTTTGACCAAGAAACGATGGCCATTGTTTGGGATATTATGAATAAGAAATACGACGGATTACTCGACCATCCTTCAATCAACTACGACGAACAATCCTGGCCTAGCTGGGTCTTCTTTCTCATTGTACATGATGTACACGCGGCGATCTGGGCTGTGGAAGAAAAAGACTTGAAAAATCTCGACGTTGTAGCACAAGATTATTTAACTCCTTACAACGTTGGCCAGTGCTTGAAATCGACCTCCGTTATCCGTCGTTTTCATGTAGTATTACGACCAGATAACCATTACTATGTACAAGCTGATAAAATCCGTCTTAGCGGAAAAGAACCACAGTTCGATGTTTGCCTTTATGTTGGCACCCTGACTCTCTCTTTAAAAGCGCTCAAAGTACTCATGGCTATAATCGCCGACAAAAACTACCTTCTGCTCCAAAGTGACTGCCTCGAGTACTGCAAACAATTTGTTTTTATATACTTCGACTTGATCGAAGAGGAAGTCAGCGAACAGCAAATTGCTGTATTGGAAAAGCTGACGGTGACGACGAATGCTTTGTCGGCAGCGAGCGAACGATCCGGACGACAAAATCGTTCGTCAGGTTTCTCTCTACGCTCAGTTATTACAAGTCCTTTCGTTCAAGTGTATTTAGCTACAATACTGGGTGGGTTGACTTTGTATGGTTTACTTAAATTGCACACTCTCTTGTCTCAGTAGATTTTCTTCTCAGAAATGTACATCGTTGGTTATTTGATTGACACCGGGAAAGCCTTTGAAGTATCGTCGCGTGTTCAATTTTTACTTAGCAGTAGAAAACATTCGGTCTCATTGTCCAATAAATGGTGTCAGATTAATTAGACTAGACGCCTATAATGTACGTACGTGGGGCTGCACGAGTGCCGTGGTCTAAAAATTTGGAAAGTGTGATGATGCTATTTCTTTTAGCCAGCATCGCAGGCGTATTTTGGGCTGGCGAAAGCTTGTGTTCCGGCCCGGGGTTTATGTTCGTATAGATGGTTTTCACGGTGACGTCATCAAATTGTAAAGTCAAAATAACGAGGTTTTATCATTTACCCTAGATTGAAGATAAACAAAAAATAAATCTTTGTACAAGTTTCCAGTCCCGTAGCATGTTTCGTTTCGAAAATAGAGCAATTTGAACTTCCGAGTTTTCACAGTGCGTGACACCAAAATAGGAATGCTGTCTCGTTGGAAAAAGGGCTCCCCTCTTGAGCTTTCTTGATTTTCAGCAGCTTTACTTTTTCTAGTATTAGAAGATGTGTTTATGTGCACGTATGCTAGCTCTCGAGTGAAGAGAAAGAGCTTTCACCGAAAAAGTGAACTCCAGATGGTTTTGTTGATTTCCGGCAGCCATATTTGTGTTCTATTTGTGTACCAAAACTGTACACAAATATGGCGTCTACGAGGGTGCGTTAAACGTTTCGGCAAATAACTCACAAACTGTGGGCCACACAGACTTGAGACTGACAAATTGTTTATGTATTAGTCTTTTATAACATTTCGTTTTCTTGGCTTCTTCCACTGGACAGTTCCAATTTATTTTTTTGCGCCGTGTTTATTGCGTGACAGTGAAAACGATCTATTGTCAGCCGCCATCTTTGATTTTATGAGAGAGGAAGATTGGGGACAGCAGAAATAGATTCGCGCGCCAGAAGAAAAAGCCTGCAATGAAGGCTCTATTTCTTTACGACAAATAAATTTTTTGCTACTAAGGAAAGCCGAGATGTTGGTACAAACGCGAGCAAGAAACTTCCCGATGTCTTCTTTCTCAGTCTGTTTAGTCCACCGAATTGTGTGTAAAATTCATTTGTTTTGTTCCTCATATTTTGTAATCTTTGGATAAAGTGAATGCGAAGGATCAGATAAAATTAACAGTCTGTCGAGCTTGCTTTAGCTGCGAGACTGAAAATGCAACCGTTTCTTTTTTTTTTTTTCGTGTCCTCGCCAAATGATGGTCATTGTCCCAGGGGTTGCAAATGAGTCCCCGGATGATCTTGCGGTTTATTCTCGACGATGACCGAGATTACCCACCAAGTTGATCACGTTTTGGCTGTTTTGGTAATGATGTAATTTTCTCCTATTCGAGACCCTTGGTTTTCGCGTAATTATACATGCATACATAAGTACCCTGAAGAGTACTCGACTATGGGACGCCGTTTGTAAAAATATTATTTAGAACAAATTCATGCCTTTTTTTCATTATTCCTCAGTATACTAATAATGGTCATAGAAAATTTATTTATAAATAAGGAACAACTATTCACCGAATTACATATAAATCGTTATTTGTTGACAAACCTGATATCTATAGAACACTAGTTTTTAAGGAAGATATATGTAAATATCCACCGAACAACTTTCGTCTTTATTTATAAATCAGGGAGACAACTACAATCCATTATTTATAAATAATGAAGTTCACCTGGAGTGTGAATCCCGAGGTAGCTAATCGAACGAAACCGAACCAAAAATCAATCAGGCTCAACCGAACCCAAGAAAGAACGGGGCGCGCTAGGGAGCGTGTTTCCGTCTCGCGCACCTGCTGTTTTTTTTGCCTAAATACTTCCAAGCGCCTGCTACGCAAGCTATTCTGCAAATGGCTTGTTTTCAAAATTGATATGTTTATTGACATGCATGCATAGGTCTCATAGTAGATAACAGTGATCCATGATGTATCCACGTATTTGGCTACATTTCATTTTATGACTTTTATAGTTAATGGTCTCCCTGGTGAAAAATTGAATCGACCTAGAAGATTTCTGTCTGACCTGGTAGACTTTTTGCCGAGTTCCTGATGAACAACCAGGTGTCGCCAGGTCTGTTAAAGAGGGGTGTTACATTAGCACATCAATTGTATCAGGTATAAAATTAAGATTTCTCCGTAAGTTGAAAATGTTTTCCAGTAACAACTCAGTGGCAACAAAACTAGTTGAGATACTGTTGAGAGAAAGTAAGGGCTCAGTTTAGTTTTGTTATTTAAACCTCGCAGGGATCGCCAGTGAAAGGAAAAACGCTTGGGTAAACACGCCGTAAGGCTCGATCTCCGCCAGTCTCTCGGGTTCACACGGGCACATTTCCGGAACAGCGGCTGGTAATCCAGTCTAAGATGTCGTGTCATGCAAGTTTTATAGAAAAAAAGGTTTTTACCACTCCCTCATTTCTAAATCAGTACAGTTATTCACAACTTAAGTTACATAAATTTCGTAGCAATCTTTACGTAGAAAACACTAACTAGAGAAACAAAATCGGTGCAGCTTATCATGACTCACTAGTAATTAGATGAGAACATGTGTTTATGACTCTCCAGTCTGCCAGTCTGGTCTCCAAAAAAATTCTACAGATGAAAAGGGCCCAGGAACGCTTTTGATTTCTGGCAGAGGCGTTCGAGCAGAGAATGGAGCCAAAATTTTAAAGCTTAGGGCGCGTGCGCCCAATTTGACCCGTGTCTTTTCGTTTGTTTGCTTGCCTTTTTTCGTAGTATTTTTTTCGCTAGGGTCGTTTTTCCTTTTGTTTCTTACTGCTGGTCCTTTACCTGAGTTTTGCGATGTTCTGAGATACACAAGTATTTATCACAATCTTTGACTTAAATTACCTCTTGTTTAAGTATGGCTCCTGAAAAAAGACCGTATGGAATCTGCCACTTTGTACTGCTTTTAGTTTGCGACTCTGCAAGGTGTACTGAATATTAGACGGAATCTTTGAATCTTTCTCTGAGGGATTTGGGGGGGGAGGGTAGGAAAAGAGAGAAGGGAAAAGGGGAGACAGTTCTCTTCCCCCCATCGTCGGTGACCCAGGGGAAAAACTTTCGTCGCGCCTTTTCTCTCGACCCAACTGCGCGAGACAGCTTTGGCCTGGTTGCACAGCCCCGATAACCGCAAATCACAACAATGGCGGTTGAAAGTGTTGAAAAACTCAGGTGTGAAAACTAGTTATATTATAACTACCATTAACTACGGTCATGCAGAGTGATAAATGGAAATTGTGGCATACAGTGGCAGTTTCTTCAGTAGCAGGACTTCTGTGCTATTTAAATTCGCTCTCTGCGGACTTTGTGTATGATGATAGGTAAGATTTTCGTGTTAGTAGGAGGGTAGTGTTGGTGTCGAGGTTTCACAGTTCTTACAGATCTTACAGGTCTTTTTTTATCGAGGATAAACGCCAAGACTCGACATCGACAACAAACTTTTAGAAAATGAGCCTTTCAGTTCTTTGGCTCACTCCCTAAGGTTATTTCATCTCTTTAACTTTTAGTAACAAAATTATTTTGTGCGATCTGTGCGCTACAGCGCTTTGCTACACAGGACATAAGATTGTTTATTGAAATATTGCGGGCAACCTAAGGATCAAATATAGGTAAGCGCCAAGGGAAATAAAGATAAAATATGAAAAAATCTCGGTCTATGTGCATATCACGAAAGTTTGTAATTGAGATGATAAATTTAGAACGAATTCGATCAGCGCGATAAAGTTATTATGTCGCACAAGCTAGAATTTCGAAGAGTTAGTTTTCGGACAATATCCAGAACCGTCTGAGTTGTATGTTAGGCCACCTGTACAAAAGAAGGATTGTTTTAAGATAATCGGCCACGGTAAACCTGATGTACAAAGGTGATCTAAGGCTGATTATAAACACTTTTTTAAATTAGCTACGCTTGAAAGCATCACAAAGCTAATTTTCTCAGAAATGTAGCAGTGTTTGGAATGTTCTTGTTATTAAATGGCGTGAGGCGTTTTCAAATCTTGTCATATATTTGGCAGAGGAGTCGATTGTCACAGTAGGAAAGCGCTTCACGCGTTATTTATTAATCTTTTTTTGCGAGCTATTTTGGAAATTTTCTGTTCTTTGTTGTAGTGAGTTGAAAGCTGTTATGTACCACGAAAACGATTCAACGACAACAACAAGAAAAAATTCGTAAATTAATACAGCCAAGACTTTTACAAACCAAACTTGATGTCCATTGCGTTCTGACATCGATTGTAAAAATGATAAGGTAATTAAATGCAGCCCTTCTCAAGACCTGCCTAGCCATGCAAGGAAACCTGGAGAATTTGAGAAAAAACCTGCAAGATTGGTACCTCAAACTGGGATATTCCCAAAAAGTGTGTCAAATGTAGTCTCATTGTATTCTCTACCAAAGTGCTCTGTAGTGTCTTATTTGGCTACTTTTTCTGCAGGTGTGCACACAGTGAGTAGCTATTTTGAGTGTGCCCCACCTCCCCCCTCCAAAAAATCCCCAGAGGGTTATAGGCCCATCACTTACATGTATGACATGTACAGTAACTACATGTATGTACATGTGGAGAGTGTGATAATAAAATCTGCAGAAGTGTAATTATATAGCAATAATTTATCTGGTGCTGAAAAGGATAAAGATAAATGCACCAACAAATTATTCTTTAGCCCAAGTGTAAGTGCACAGGGTCTTTTTATTTTCAGGGTAGTGCTTTACTACATATTCCAGAAGATATATGCCTGGGGATAGCTGGCTTTGAAAAATAAGTTGGCTTCCTACCCTTCTCCCTAAAGGGCAAAGTAGATACACTGTATGTCTCTCCTCAAGACAGGGCTACGTGGCTTGAGGCATCTTAAGATAATTTACAGGAACTTGCTGATAATGTTCCAGGGCAATAGTAACTGTTTTCCCTATTAATTTTTTGGATGCAGAAGGGTACCCAAGCTTGAGTTATTGTCAGTTGGAAAGTTGGTTTGAGAGTGGGCTTTCTTGGTGGTGGGTACTGTGCTTATAGTACACTGGTGCTGGTACCCACATCCCTCTTAAATATGTTGTATGTGAAAGGAAATGGCTGTCCGTGATTCCCAAGCTGAATAATGATTCCCATGCTCCAAGTGCATTTGTCTTGCTGTTAACTAATGAGAACTTAGTTATGACTGTAAAGGGACTTTTCATAGTGTTAGTATTTTTACTGAGACTTGTTTTTATAGATATGTGTCAATTGTTATTAGAAATTATCATATGGTTGTATTTTATATTGTGCTGACCTGATGAATTTTTTTTATGATGTTAAAATAAAGATTTGATTGTCTGATTTATTGAGAATTACCCAGTTGGGTAAGATATTGGAGCTTTTTTCCATTTCACTAAGTTCAAAACTGGAGCTTGTTATTATTTTCATATTATTCCTTGTCCTTAAAATAATGCCAGTGTTAATTTAATTTTCCATAGTAATAAATGCTAATGTTTTAACTTTTTCTTATTTCTCAGCCGAGCCATTGTTAAGAATTCTGATCTTTTACCATCAACCCCATGGAGCAATGTTCTATTCAATGACTTTTGGGGAACACCACTGACTCACAGTGGCAGTCATAAGTCTTACAGACCCCTGTGTGTGACGTCATTTAGAATAAACTACTATTTTGGTGGATTAAATCCATTTGGTTATCATCTTGTGAATGTATTACTGCACACTACTGTATGCTGGCTTGTTGTAATATTATCATACACTTTAGTCCATGCCCATTTTCCAAGTCTTGTGGCAGGACTCTTGTTTGCTGTACACCCTATTCATACAGGTAAGATTGATATGCTGACCCTAGTTGATATATGCTCACTACATGCCTTTTTTTGAATAAATATAACCATAATTTGTGTAACCAATGTACTAGATATAGGCAGATTAAGTTTTGCTATTAATAAATTATATTACTATTAGTTATTATGCTGCTTGATCCTTTATTGCATTTTTTGTATAATCTCGTTAAACCCTAATAGACAAATTAAAAATGTATGTGTAAAATATATGGTGTAGCTGGTAGTAATAACATGCATTGATTGATTGATTGAGAAAATGATTTGTCTGATAATTGGCAATAATCGCATTTTGGGAAAAATTAACAAATTTTTGTTGTAGTAGTGGTGGGCAGTACCCATCCTTATTTAAGACCAAAACCAAGCCCCTTTTTAGGGCATAATAATTATTTTTTGCCAGCTGCTCTTTGAATAAATAAATTCATAGACTTTATTTGGATAAGAGACTCTTTTATGACTTTAGACAATTAATCAAGAAATAAACTGTATATTATTAGCAAAACTGAGAAATAATTATTCTTTATTGGTGTAACTGAATCGGCTCTAAATTAGTAAGTGTTATGGTTGTTTTTTTTTTTTTGTCTAATGTAACACTCAGACATGTTAAGTACATTTAAATAAGTAAGACCATAACATCATTTTTTAATGTTGCTTTGTAGAAGCTGTGACTGGAATTGTTGGAAGAGCAGACATTGGAGCTTGCTTGTTTTTCATTGCATCTTTATTGGCTTATATCAGATCTCAAAAAACTTCTATGCAAATTTCTCCTTTTGGCTGGTGTAACATACGATGGCATTGGTTGCTGTTTAGTTTAGTGTTCTCTGTTGCAAGCATGCTGAGCAAAGAGCAAGGAATCACAGTTTTAGGAGTATGTGCTGTGTACGAGATCCTGCTCCTCATCAGCAACAAGAAGGAAAAGCAGAATCTTTCTGAGTTGTTGTATCAGGCAAGTATCACTTTTACAATTTGCTAATCTTGTGTTTATTAAGGCCCTTTTAGCTCTGCACTGTGCCGTTACACAAGAAGCTGGCTTCTGATAATATTTTGCAATTTTATTGTGGAATTTTGCACAGTTATTGGTTTTATCATGTAATCAATGAGAAATCTCATAAATAATTGAAAAGTATACTGTTTCTTGACAAATAGCAAACTTACACTGTATGGCTTTTTAGGTATTGCAACAATGTATACACAACATGTAAAACGTGAATCCAAATACGACACTCTGAATATAATCATGACAATACTTGTCACTAGATTCGATATAACAACATTTAAGTTAATTAAGACTAAGTTTATGGACTGATTTTGGTGTTCTATTAAAAAATCTTAGAGACTTCTCAGTTTGAACTGCATGAACAGATCTCTTTTTGCTAACCTGAGAAATCAGCATAAAAGTTTCATTTGAATCAAGCTTTTTGTATTCTGTTGATTACATGTAAATTGCACTTCTTTAATTCGCTAAGTGAAGAATATGGTACTTTAAATTTTTATATACTAGCTACAGTAGTTCTCTATTGTCCTTTTTGCAGGCTCTTCAGAGTGGTTGTGCTTTACGTCTGTTGTTAGTGTTTATTACTGGAGTTGGACTTTTATCTATGCGACTGTCAATCATGGGGAAGCAAGCTCCAGAGTTTTCTCCATCCGATAATCCTGCTGCTAACTGCGAAAGTAGCCTGACAAGATTTTTAACTTTCTTATTTTTACCAGCATTTAATTTTTGGCTGCTTCTTTCTCCCATTGTACTGAGTTTTGATTGGTCGATGGATGCAATACCCCTTTTGGAATCCTTTCTAGATCCACGCTGTTCGGTAATTGTGCTGTTTTATGGTTTTTTTGCATTTTTGGGATTTTATTCTCTAATCAATTGTATTCATTGCTGTGAAACAAGTGACGTGGAAAGGAACATTGACAACAAAAAATATGTGGCCAAAGAAAAATTTTATACAGGTCATAGAAAAGATCAAATGTTTAGGAATGGAAAGAAGCATGTAAATGGAGCCACAGATGCTGAACCAGTCTCACTGAGTCATGGTCATTGTATTCATATCAACAATAATTTACCAATGAGAACATTCAATGTTGGCAGTACGAATTGTTTGCTCCAGACAGTGCTTTTGTCTCTTGCCATATTAGCACTTCCTTTCTTGCCAGCCAGTAACTTATTTTTCTATGTGGGGTTTGTAGTAGCAGAGAGAATTCTGTACATTCCAAGTGTTGGGTATTGCTTGTTAATAGCAGTTGGAGCTGACATAATCTGTAAGGTGTGTAATGTAAAGCAGCGCAAGTTCTTTATTGGCTTCTTAATGGGTGTGTTGGTACTACTCTGTGCAAAAGCAGTTCAAAGGAACATGGACTGGCAAAATGAAGAAGCTTTGTACAGGTATTAAAACCTTTGATGACGGGATTAACATCTTCTGCTAGGGATGAGTATGCATTTTTCATGTACACCTGTACATGTATGTGTATGTCTGCAAATGGAATTAAAGTACTGTACAATGTACCAGTAGATTTACTGTTTTACATAATTATGTAAGGGGTTGCTTTTGAGGTTGAGGCAGATGGGGATATGAATGCAGTAAAAATATGTGCAATGTCAATATGCCAGATAACTTTTTTCTGTTATTGTTAGTGGTAATTTTGTGAAGTTAGCTTCACATTTGTTAATGTCAGTAAAATCTACTGCACCTGGGTATTATTATCCTCTTTAATGTTATCCCCTAAAATTCGTTTTATCTTACCAGACAGCCCTTAGTTTTATAGGTAACAATTTTTTTAGCAATGCAGGGAAAATGTTAGGTCAGGTTAATATTGTTAGGTCTGTTTTAAGTTGTTGCCGTACTGACAGTTGTGTTATTAATGTTGTTTTGTTTCTCATCCGACTAAAACAGATCTGGAATCTCTGTAAATCCTCCTAAAGGTAACATCTCATTTTCAATTTTGTTGATTCATTACCTTGAGGTATATTGAAAGTTTAGCAGTGCCTTTAGCAGGAGTAAATTGTTTTTATAAAGAGTCACACAGCTGATCAATATTAGTTCTGGTGAAAGTGCCAGTGATTTTTTAAGTGTTTGTAATTTGCCTTACAGGGATGTAGATAATAGCCGGAAGCCGGGGAAATTACCCGGCTGTGAACGCGATTTTCCCGGCTGTAAAGCACTACTTATTTCTCCAAAATGTTTTTAAATGTTCTCAGAAGATTGTTATTCATTTATTTCGTTTGTTTACACCTTCATTGCTGTCTTACCGGAACTGAAAGGTTTGTAAACACTCCATTTACGTGCGATGATCGTATCATTCGCATCGCATCGTCCATTTTGCAGGCTCAATGGTCAGCGGTATTCGTACTTCATGTATGCGAAATAATGAACGCAAATTGCGTATCTCTGCCTGTT
Organism: Porites divaricata; assembly: GCA_038088405.1. Taxonomy (NCBI): domain Eukaryota; kingdom Metazoa; phylum Cnidaria; class Anthozoa; order Scleractinia; family Poritidae; genus Porites; species Porites divaricata. Next base: position 22,673,114 of record JBBMOI010000002.1, read on the forward strand.
GAAATATTATTGCTTTATAATGTCGGGGAAAAGAAAGAAAGATGATTCTGAGGCCGTTGGTATCATGAAATTTTTTAACTCTACTGAAAGAAACAGGATAAGTTCTAAGGAACCAAGTGACATTGCTGAAAGAAGTTCGATTAGCTCCGCTACAGAATCTGTGCAAATCAACGAGAGCAAGTGTTCGGCCACTTCTTCACCTGTTGATGATCACTCTTCACGTACGTGCAGCGGAACAGAGCAGACCACAGTGATAGCTACACCTACCATCACAGATGTATTAACTTAATTATCATTCTGGGTTTCAGTTAACTAAATATTAATAAACATTAAAAACAATCAAGACTGCAGTTCATCATAACTTTATTACCTGTTACCTGATAAACGTCTGTCCTGAATGCCCTTGATTTTGCCCCCAAAATCAAGGAAAATGCATCTCCGAGAGTACGCATTTTCAAAATTTCCCGGGGGGGCATGCCCCCGGACCCCCCTAGGTATAGCGTGCCAAAGGCACGCTAGAGTGGGCCTTCGGCCCAAATACCCGCCTATCATTGCTAGATTTCCGCCTGTTAAAAACTTTAGCTACATCCCTGCTTTAATTTGAGGACAACAAGAGGATTCAAAAAGAGCATTATGATTTCACTTGGAATGGGTAAAGGACAACTTATTGTGGAAGTTAATTCCTGAGGCCTAATTTATTGATCGCAAAAGTTAATTCATCTTTAAGAGTTTACAAAAGTGAGAGTATAATCTCATCACATGGACAATTTGTGATTCATTAGACAAGAAAACTTTGCCACTGGATAAGCTGTTGACAAATTGTTGTTTACCACACAACAATTTAAAGACAGGTACCTCAACTAGAAAGCTCTCAGTTAATGTATTTTTTGAGGGCTTTTGGGCTGTCAAAAGAACTTCACTTTCTACCCTCTACTTTAAGGAAGGTGAAACTATTTTCTTTTGTGTTTCTAAGCATGGTCAAACCTAGGAAATGTACTGAGTTCTCAAAACAGAAAGCCAGAGGCAGAAGATGCTTACAAGAAAGCACTCTCTTACCGGTCCAATATGGCTGACACCCACTATAACTTGTAAGTGTACTGTACACACATGGATATAAAGTGCTCACCATTTGCAAGAAGTTTTTGTTTCAAAGTTTCCTATCAGGGTCCAGTTCATGTACATTATGGAGATCCTGGCAAGCTATGAATTCCATTAAACAGTAAAATCCAGCTCTGGGAAACCTGCAAATAAGTAGAAAATATTGAAAATCTTGGCAAATGGGATCTTCTCATTAAAATAAACAGTTATGAGCTTTTAGGCAAATGCATGGCTACATCATTGTGTGGCTAACTGTGTAGAATTTCAACTTATTCAATTTTGTCTCATGTCGTCCTGGCTATGTCGTCCGATGCTATGATGCAAAAATGAATGAATGAACCAGGTACCTACAGATGTATATGTTGATTATCTACTATATTCACTGTTCTACATCTTACTTACAGACCTCCCAGATCCTTTATGTGACCTAAATGGGTATGTGCCACTGAACAGGGTATGGTTTCAGGGTCTCGAGTCTTGAAAACAGGGTAATTATACAATTTCACTATTTAGCATCTTGAACAGGGTCTCTTTTTGGACTGCGGAAGCATTTGAAAGAGTGGGATGGTTGGCAATGAGCGGCACCACCGTGTTAATTCCCCCAAAAAATCTCATTTCGTGACCCAATTCTGTATGCGAAAGGAAATGAGTCAGGCTCACCAAATAAGGCCCCTTACAGGGTAGCAAAATAATTTTTGTCTTAAATAAACAAGGTCAGGTTTTGAAAGTCTCAGTGGCACACCCCTACCCAAAATTCCTTTGAGGGAATAACCCTGGGATAAATCTTGGAGAAAAAAAATGAGATTTGGACTTTCTGAAAAAATAATATTCTGTCTTAATACTTATCAGTGTATGTATATAGTTAACCAATCCAATGTTTGTTTCAGGGGAATTCTTTTAGCAGAAGAGCAGCGATATAGTGAAGCAGTTCGTAGTTATGAAAATGCCATCCATTTCAGACCAAGATTAGCTGGTGAGAAATCTATTGCAGTGAAATGAAATGTTGTGTTTCAAATGTTGTGATCATAATTGCCCTAAAAATAAAAATGATATGGTTTTTGGGAGGTTTGAGTTTAGGTTGTTTATAGCATGAGTTTTTTTACAGTGGAACCATGACGTGCTAAAGGGCCATAGGCTGGAAAAATATGTTTACTACAGCAGGATCTCATTGTATTGAGGTTCTTTCTTATGTATTTATCATTGCAGGGTTGTATTGTTCATTACACCAAATTATAGGTGTTTTGTTATTTCAAGATTCACAGCTGTCTATTGTTTTGATTTTGTAGCTGCCCATCTTAATTTGGGGATTGTCCTGTCAGACATGGGCCTTAAAGAGCAAGCTGTCCAGGTAGATATGTATAATATGTTTTGTTGTTTCTAGGCTGTCTTGAAAACAAAGACCCCTAAGACCCCCTACCAAATGACTTTTTTAGGGGGATCCTGTTGTTTTATTTTTTTTTCTCTGACTGATTTTAGGAGGACATGCAGATTCACCTTTTCTCTTGCTTTTCATCTTGACAGCTGTTTTCAAGAATGATAATGAACTTATTGGTTAAAATGATTGCTAATGAGATTTATTCCTCTTTATTTGTTTTTATTAACTGCATGGCATGGTTAAACTCTGTCCGTATAAATCTCAGTCTAAATCAGTCAATTTCATGCTAACCTGAGATCAAGCCAAAATTTAGCAGCTTCCAGACATTCTCTCCTATGTGGTTGAACTAGAATTTCAAACACAAAATGGAACAAAAATAGCTCTACAGTGTAGCGTGATCTCAGATTAATTTTGTGCAGTAATCGGGGAAAAAATTATGTTACTGCTGCTTTTAAGATTCTTAGGAATGCATCAACTATAAGTGGATATGGACTGAAGGACCCTAAACATCATTCACATTCAAGTAAGTGACTGCATGACTTGTGATATATAAGTTAAGTTATCTTGTTTAGCAATGTGTTAAAAACTAATAAATAAAGATGGCGAATTTTAAGTGTAAATAAAATTTATGAGGGGGAGGGGTTATCCTCCATCTCCTAAACAGATATCTGCTGCTAAACAGGGTAATGGTTTTCAGGGCCATGTCAGTCTTAAATAGGGTCTACAGCCAGTTTCACTATTGGGCATCTTTAACAGGGGTGTGTTTTAAGCTGCAGATAAGTGGTCTACATGGTGCCAAAAAAATTTTCCAAGAAATTCAGTTCCATGACATTAGTTTGAAATTACCTAATTTAGTATGTTATTGCCTCGATCATTCTCCTCTCTTTCTTTATTCTGGGATAAGAATATTTCGTAGTTACAATATATCCTTACTTGTACAGTTTATTTGTGTTTTTAATAGTTACATCAATTAAGTACAACCTTGGAAGAATCTTGGCAGAGTTTGGAAAACTAGAGGTTAGTGACTTAGTTCAGCTGACCTGTGACACCATTTTTATTATGGCTGTAGGTATACAACACAATCATGATAGAGTTTTTTTGGACACTTTGCTATAGACTGAAAATAAATACAATAAGACATGAAACAGTTTTGTTTGTCACAAGGAAGTGCTAGTTTTCGTTTCATGTAAATAAGATAGGGAAAATTGAACTATTAATACTCTTTAAGGAAAAGACCAAAAACCTCTTCTCTTTATTTTATCATTAATTTCTCTTATTAATTTGTCAGTGAGTGTTACTTGATTTATCAGCAACATTGTTAAGATCACACTTTACAGTTTTAGTCGTTCCAAATACATTTCTCCATTAATTATTGTGATTGGCTGTTTTTAATGACCCTGGCAAATTCTCCATAGTGAGCTAAAACAGTCCAAATTTGGAAGATTTACATTCAACCCATAATTACATATTATTGGATGATTGATGTCAATGGTAAGGTAAGGAAAGATGTAGACATTAGAAGCTTGGCCAGCAGGGTATAATAATAATAATAATAATAATAATAATTTAACATTTATATTGCGCAAAATACATGTGAATATGATCAAATGCGCATAATACCCCTGTAGCTACTAGAGAGTGAAAAAAAAAAAGAGCCTGAAGATTTGAAATGATTGGCAAGGATGAAGTAGCCAAATTACTGATTGTAAAAGATAAGACAGTACAGTTGAACCTCCATTCAGCAGCCATGCACCTATGAAGCGGCCACCTTCATTAAGCAGCCAGTAATCAAAGTCCCAAAATAATTGTAGAAAAGAATGAGAAATTAAACCTCTATTAAGCGGCCGCCTCCATTAGGTGACCACGCGCCGCCATCTTTTGGCCATCTTTATGAGAGTTTTCCCATTGTTGCCACCTCTGTTAAGTAGCCAGCAAGTATTTGACAGACTCAGTTTGGCTTTACTTTAAGAATAAGATGAAGGAAAACAGTCTGAGGTAGAGTGTGATGACTGATTTTGGACCAATAATGCTGCCCTGGATGCATGCTTGTTTTAAAATAAAGTGATGTTTCTGCTAAGGAGTATGCTAATTCATGGCCCGGTTTATGACGAACTTCTCTTGAGTGGCCAACCTCTATTAAACGGCCACTTGCTGGTATCCCAAGGGTGGCCACTTATTGGAGGTTCAACTGTTATAAGACGCAAAAGCCACTCAAAGGGTGTTGACTGCTATTGAGATAACATCTACAAGACAGAAACAATTCTGTTTGTGTTAATTTTAGAAAAATGCCTAGAAACTGGCAAGCATTTCTTAGAAAGAATTTGTTTTATTTTATATGGAGTTAGGATTTTTATGGTTACTTTGATAATTGAAAGAATGATTGAATTTGGCAAATGAGATCTCAGGGGCTTAGCTGCCTTAGCCTTTTACTTTGGCAGGTAACACACTCTTTGAACTGCGTAATTTTTTCATCTTATTGGAAGTAACATATCAAGCATGAGACGCAGTGTTTTGTCACCAGATGAAACACTGAGAAGGAAGTTAAAAATACGACGTGCAGCAGAATATTTTTGACAAACTTTGAAGTGTTTCATCTTGTGATGAAACACTGTGTTGAATGCTGGATATTAACTTCTCAAACAAAATGATTTTATAAGGAGAAATTAAGGATGCAAAAATGAGCAGTTTTTCATCTGATTTCAAAACATTCATAAAACATTTTAAAATTTCCGTTGTATTTTCTTTATGAATTATTAACGAATTTGAGAAGTGCTGTTTGAAAACTCAGAGCCACACTGATCAACTTCATGTGGACATGTATAAGACTGCCAAAAACATGGACTGGACTCCTCCTTTTTATTAATACCAGGAAGCCATCAGTGTTTACCTGGATGCTGTGGAGACCAGACCACCTCATTATGAACCTCACAGTTTGTTTAATATGATAGGTGAGTTGGCGCATCAGATCACATTTTGCTATGCATTGTACAGTGGAACCTTGATAATGAAGTGCCAAGGGACTGGCAAAATGTGTTTGCTATATTGACATTTTGTTATTATCGAGGTTCTTTGTCATATATTTTACTATTCCCGGGGCAAAGAAAATTGTTTGTTATACCGAGGACTTATTATATAGAGGTTCGTTATATTGAGGTTCCAGTCTATGAACAATAAATTTATCTGTGCTAAATTGATAACAGTTTGCATTAGTTAAGTTTTTTTTGCAGGAAAAACTTGCAAAAAAAATTGCAAGATGGTTAAAATTGATCTCTTTCAAGAATCAATCAAGTTTCAATCATACCCAGGTTTTCTTTCTTATGAGTGAGATCCAGAAAATATCTATAATTTACTGTGGGCAGTGTCTCTGAATTCTTCGGGGAGTAAGGGAGTTCATTGGTCTAGAATTGTGGGGGAATGGGGTGGGGGTACCATGGTTGACCCTGGAATCTTAAAAATATGGGGGGTGGGTTGAAGGTTTAGCCCCAATCATGCACTTCCACATCATCATCAGGTGCAAAGTAGATGTTCAGAAATTTGTGTGATCTGGCTAGTGTACTCACTATCTGCCAGCTATTAGATAATAAGTAAATGGCTCAGTGCTCTTTAATTTGCAATAGAATACATACTAGAAGTTTACCAAAACAAAGAGAAGGCGGTTACTCCCTGTCCTTGATAGTCAATCCAAGTTTTCATAGTAAAACAATGTTGGTATTTACTATAACCTGACAATGTTACACTTTGACTTTTAACTTAGGTGAGGCATACTCTGCAGCAGGAAATAATGTGGAGGCAGAAAACTGGTACAAAGCATCACTGAAGAGTAAACCGGATCACATGGCTGTGCATCTTACATATGCCAAACATCTGTTCAAAATAGTAAGTACATGATCAGTCTTAATATCCATTTTATGCGGCAATTTTTTTGGTTGCTGTCTCGGCAATGCATCAAGGGATGGCATCCTCAACAAATTAATATCTAAGACTTTAGAGAGAATAGTAATTTGTCTAAGTCATGTAGCTATATAATGTGCTGGATAATTGCTATTCTTTGTAAATCTTCACCACATTTTCGGCTTCCTTTTTTTACTTTCACATGTTTACTCAGTTGATTAAGGGTTCTGGGAGGATGGGAGGGCAGGGGGTGGGATGCTGTGGGATATGACAGGCTCAAATGTGGAACTGGAACCATTCTTAGGATCCTGAAATAATCTGGGCAAGAAGGTACTGCCTTTACCTTGCACCCTTTGTGGTTCAAATGAACGTATAGAGTGTATTCAGTCACGTGTCCAGCATCTAGGCAAATTTATTGGAACAAAAGAAAGCATTCACATAAGAAAAGAGTTTCATTGTTTTGGGACACCAATATGGCTGCCATGATGTCATGTAAAAAGACACTATAGAAATGGCGACTGTCTTTAGCAGAAGAGCGATACACATGAAAATATGAAAATATTGTCCTCAATAATTAAAACAATACTGCTGAGGTTAAGTCCATGTTTTTTTTCAATTTTCAATAAATTTTATGTAGCCATTTACTTGTGATGGTTAAAAATTATGTTTTAAACATCACCAGTAGTTGTACTTGAAATATAACAGATACCGTATCTCAATAGGGAAAGGTTGCTGAGGCAGAGTCATGGTTTAAAAAAGCACAGAAATTGGATAAAAATGATCACGCTGCATGGACACACTATGGTAGGCTTAATTTTTGTCTAGTGAACATTGTTACAGGGATATCTTGTTGATGTTGACCACAGTTCCCATATAATACCTGTAAGTATATTTAGCAAAACCCGGAAGGTTAAAGTACAGTAATTTGTTCAGGAGCCTTTTCTTTTTGTACTACAAAGGTGTGAAAGTAGGTCCATACCATACAATACTTTACATGTTTAACGTTTTTATATTCTTTCCCTGCCAGTTCTAATATATGATATGCTGGCATATACATGTATTCAGTATTTCATCTTCACCCTTTTAATGGGTTTATAACAAACCAACTGAATGAACAGCTCCCAGTGAGTTTGTTAGCTTAATTGATTGGAGCCCTGCACCAGCAGGACAATGGCAGAGGTCAAGAGTTCTAGTCCCGTACAATTAAGCTTGAATTTTGTATCCTTTTTTTGCAACTGCAAAAGTTAAAGTATACAGTAACTGCTATGATCTTCTTTACATATTAAAGTAACTCTGACATTTCGAATGCTATTAACCCTTTGATAGAGCTAATCATTTGCCCTGAAGAAGACCTAGTGATTAAATTGTCAGCTTTTGAATCCCTTTACGGTGGCAAATTTACTTTATCAACTAACTCAGTTAATAAAACCAAATTTCAGCATCAGGCACTCCTCAACCGAAGCAGGATCACAGTTCCTGGCGAAACTAACCCAGTTAAACACAGTTGTCTTTGTTCATGCAGGATAGTGTACTAAATTTGTACTGTAGTTTCAAATGCACACCTTAGAAAACCATTGTGTGACGTTTTGTTGTTTTGTTTCTTTCAGGCCAGTTTCTGTCTGATCAAAATCGAGTAGATGAGGCCGCTAAGATGTTTACAAAGGCCTTGCAGTTAGCTCCTAATGACTTTGACATTGCCTTCACAGCTGCTGGATATCTCAGGTAACAGCCTGGACTCAGTTGTGTACTCACTGCTAATCAGTAGGTGTATGGTGAAAGGTGACGTTCATGTCCTGCCCATGACTCGTGAGTGGACTGAGCAAGTAATTAGTGCTACTAAACACGGAGTAACTAGGTTAACTTAGTAACAAGAATCCCCCTTCCCCCCCATACAATGTTGGTCATTCTTTTCTGCACAGCTGTTGGGAAATTCTTTAGTGTAGTGACCATTCTTCAAGAAACTACCATCGCAAAACTATGGCATATTGCATTTCTAGGAACTTTTAAAGACCCTCGGAGAAGTCTCCTTAGCCAGCATTCCCCAGTCGTATGAGGGGCGTGGAGTATAGCTAGACTGGTTCACATTTATTTATGTTAGGAGCCCTCTAATGCTCTTTATGCTGTGGTTCTCTTCAATGCATTATACCAGGGCTGAATATATCTGAAAGGACGAGTTGTGCCTATCCAGGTAAAGTCGCTATAACAGCTCCTGTTAACGTAGGATTAGGATTCTTGCCCAAGAAGTCAAGTAATGTGTTGTCGGTGAGGGCTGAGGACTTGCTTCCAAATGTTTTGTCATTTTTTCTTATCTTTCGTTTATAGACAAATTGGCGACAACAACAGGGCAGAGGATTGTTACAAGGTTGCTTCTAAATTGAAACCACTGGTAAGTTTATCGAAATAATAAGGCTTGAATGGAGACGCTGTGTGGTACTGATAACAATATAGGTTTCAGTAATACAGTGATTGTTGTGGCGGGCTGAGGTCTACTGTTCTTTTATGATACTCTCTATGAGCTAAAAATATCTAAAACCTAAGGTGAAGAAATAAAGTGTGTATATATGTAGGTAATAACGTACCAACATTAGGGAAAACCTGCCCTGGGTGATGCATATCTGTTTCGTTCGCAGAATCCTGTAGCACATATGAATCTTGGAGCCATGTTACATATGCAAGGGAAACTTGATGAAGCGGAGAAGAGCTACATGAAAGCACTGGAGCTTCGTCCAGGGGACCAGCTAACAGAGGAGAATCTACGCAAGCTGAGATCTTTAAAAGCAAAACGAAATACGCAAGTTAATATCGGTTGAGGACGTGAACAAGGTCTTTAATTTGATAATCGTATTATTGTGTTCTGAGAAATCCATCCACCACCTTAAAAAGGTCCTTCCCTTCCTATTGACTTTCCTAAGCCTCCCCCCACCCCCCACCCACACCCACCCACAAAGGTTGTGTACAAAAAGTAAGTATACCTTAATCAGTCCCCTTCAGGGTTAGCTAAGTCTAAGTCTGTGTAAGATGACTGGGCGATACAAGAATCGCCCGTAAAGAGTGGAACCTAATTGTGATCTTGTCTTAAAATAGTGCAGTTTTTCTTCCGAAGAGTATTGCGCGTAAAAAAGACATGCAATTAAGTAGTTGTCCGCAAGTGTGCCATGCATTGTATATGTTGTGGTTCAATTTTATCCTTGGTTTAAATTTTATTTTGTTTTGTTTTTGGGTATAGTAATGTATGATAATGAGTTTGAAACAAAAGAAAATAAAATCTAAACCAAAGATAAAATTGAACCACAACATAAACAACGTCAAATGTTTAACATTATAAAGACAGTTTGGAGAAGTAAGTTATTAATATTGTATTAGTTTTGTTTCAACATGTTTTAAATAGTAAATATCACTTGAAGTGAAGTTGGTCCTTTCATATAGTTTGTCATAATAAGGTATTTCTTAAAGTTACATTGTTAACGTTTTCTACTTTTTTTACGTTTCATAAAAAAAGTATTTATGTTTGAAATAAACAATGCATTAAAATTTAAGTTATCGAAAAATGCACTGTTTTAGCTGACTTTGTACTTGTAGTGACATAGTTATTGTCGTCTAGCCTCATGCCTTTTCATTGGATATTTTTGCATGAGCTTTGGATGGGTTGTTCTTCGGGTAGCAAGTCTCGCGGTGCGAAGGCATTTTCTTGTTTTTAACTTTCGCTCATGAAAATCCCGTCGTTCCGACGAGTTACCATTCGGTCTTGGTTAAGATTTTCTCAGAGCCCCATGAAATTAATTTTGTTATGCATGCAGCAATCTCAAGCAGTTTCTATGAATAGAGTCAAAATGTAGCATAATCAATATATGGGGCTGTGCGGAAATCTTGTTATCTTACTGGTTTCTAATGGCCTGTTTACATGGAGGTGTGGGACCCCAGATAGGTGAGGTAACATGTGGCGGGTCACACCACCTATTATGTAAACGTGATCAAATTAAAATGAGAGAATATATGGACAGGCGCGTTATCTCACCTACCTGGGGTCCCCCACCTCAATGTGAACAGGCCCTAAGTTTTCACTTGTTGAGAGTGACAGGTTTTGAAACCAAACGTACCTTGGGTCTCTGAGAGAAGGGTCTACCTTTTTTAGCCTTATTAAAGTGAAGAAGTCTTTAAATAGAGTTCTAAGTTGTATTGGCCCGCTTTAAAGCATAACCCTCTTACATTTGTTAAACCGGCGGTTATTTTTTACAGGTCACTTTCCGCAGGTCAGAATACAGGTCACCGTGTCAAAGATAAATGATGCAGTTAATGTTTTATCTCGGGTAATTTTTCTTTTTCTTTTGTTTCAACTTCATTAGCATACATTGCAATACCCAAAAACGAAAGAAAAACAGAAATTACCTGAGATAAAAAATTAACTACAACATAAACCACCAAATGTCTCTCCTAGCCCCAATCCCTATCTAAATGTTGTTTCCGATCAAGTGGAAACTAGTCCGTTTAGTTAACTACTGTATCAATTAAACATTGACCTGTAACCGTGACCTGTGGGATGTGACCTGTAAAGGAAACCTCTCCCTGATTATTAAACTTGTTGTTCGTGAAATACTTTGTGTTAAAATGTTACGTCGTAAGTTAAACACGACGCTAAAACTAGTGAAATTTCAGAGATTGATACCTTACCCATATTTTCATTATGTGAAATATTGTTTGACCCTGGTTCAGTCTCCGCAGTGGAAACCAAATTGCCGGTCATAAGATCCTCTGTACGAATTTTTAGCGTGCAGCTGATATAGCTGTTCTCCTTACTCACGAAGGACGTTTGCAAACAGCTGTAAATGTTTTCCGAAGGCCCAACAATCACACCCTCACCAACACTGCTTTGAAATTACACATTTTCTGTCTCGGAATCGCTCGGCATTGCTGCTTCCAACACACGCTACAAACAACTAATTGAAAATGCAATTTTTCAAACCAGTGCATATTTTAACAATGTTCCAATGCCACGTTGGAACGTTGAAAAACAAAACAAATTTTTCTGCGCCTGTGTATTTCTGGGTCCCTTGAGAAATCTTCCCCGCGTTCTTTGGGGATAGAGGTGCGAGGCTTTTTACAGACTAGAGAGAAAAAAGGTACAATTTTGGGTGAACTAATGTCATAATGTCATTTGGTCAATTGCTGGTTTTCAGTGTCACGCCATTCAAAATAGATCAAAATAAAAATCAGAACCGTCCAATAGATAAAGTCCAGAATCTGGGAAATGAAAGGAGGTACATATACAAAGACCCTCGCCAAGATTCAGGTCAGAGGAATATCTCGTATACGAGATATCCGAAGAAACGTTTTACCCAAACTTATAGAGATTTGTATGGAGACGTCATGCTGGTGCTCACCTGGATGAGCTCCAACATGGCGGACGGAAACCAACAGAAACATCTGTTACCGAGTTTTGCTACAACAGCGTGAAATTTTTCCTCGAGAAACTCATAAACATTAAAGTAATACTTTTTCTAATACATGATCTGTTTAAACAGCAAAATTTCCTGAAATAAGTCATGTTTTTAACCTACATGACAGCTCTCTTGGCCGTCATTAAATGCCGCGTCACTCAAAAACTTAGAAATTCAAGCGTCCTCTATGACAAAACCAAGAACCCTTTTAAAGCGAAAATTTGTTTGAAAATTAGTTTTCAGCTGCTCTAATGCATCGTGAAAGTAAATTCTCGGTAGGATCGATAGTTTTTTAGTTTGAATTTTAGTGACGTCATGTGAAAACCAACAATAAGCTTTTGTGTAGAAAAATTATCAATTTAAAACCGCTAAAACAGTTTTCTAACCAGCATCTTTCAGGGGCACCCAACGACAATTTTCGGAAAATATCTGTTCGGAAGACGATTTGAGATCTAGAATTTTCGGAACATTTGTTGTAAAATTTCTTGCTTGCCTGCCTTTCCTAGGATTTTCGAACATCTAAAAAATGGTATAATTGCTTATTTTTAACAGATTTTTACCCTAAAAAGGTCACCTAGAATTTTCGGGAGCCTTTTTTCTGGCTGGAATTTTCGAAAAGGTAAGTTTTGATCCCTATAATTTTCGGATCACTAGACTTTCAGCTAGGAAATCCGAACAGATGAAAAATTTTTAGGCGATAAAAATATGCCTATATCTACCGTTTAAATACTAAAATACGTTTGACAATGCAATGTTAAGTGGTTTTGAACTATATTCTCGTTGGATGCCCCTGATCTTTGTGTGATGATCTGCACAGCAGATTTTGGCTTAGAAAATTTGTGCTTGATTCTACAATGGTAGACAGTATACCAAGAGGTCTCTTGACAGTACATAATTTTCAATTCGTAGATCATTTTAAAGATTGGCTTCTAGAGATAGGTCTAGAAATGTGAAGTACGAATTACCCTCAGCTCATCATCAGCCTCACCCTCATTACATTTCTCTCAACTTTGTCTAAACGGATGTTGATAGCTGCTATTGCCGGTTTGCACGTGATGTCACGGCGGCCATGTTGATGTGTGCTGGTGGTCGGGCCCCGGTTCCTGGAAAGCTGATTAGCGCTAATCGAGGATTAAATCCTGCCAGATTTGACTTTTCTTTATTTGTTATCTTATTCGTCAGCTTTACCTGGATCACATTAATGTTTTTTTTTCAATTCTTTCCTTTACTTCTCAAGTTCTTTCACCTCACTTTCCGCCAATTTTCGCACCATATTTTTTAGTAGCAGGCGGTCAAAAAAATCGTTAAACCGGTTTTTATTTAGCACTAATCTGGGATTAGTTAATCGCGGGATAATTCGCTTTCAGGAACTCCTTTTTAACCCACGATTAGTTATAAGAAGTTTATCGTGGATTTGACGCTAATTGGAGGATAGATTAAAGACGGCTTTCCAGGAACCCGGGCCAGAACAAAAGCATTTCTCTCCTCTGGCCACCTTGTCACGTGGTAGCAAGCCAAGAATTTATCACTTTCCATGAGCCAGAGGATGTCATTGAATCAACTATTGTGCTAGCTTAGTGCCCTGAGGAGCACGCTTATTTAATATTTTTAGGCTTACCACGGCTGTAGATAGTGCTTCAAGTCGTATTCTAAACTAAACTACAGGGTTTCCCTAATTTAAGCATAAATCTATCGGTACCTGTAGGAAGTAACAATTACATGCGCCAAGTTTGTTTTTTAAGACCACGTTTTCCGGCATTGAAGACGACAAAAGGACGTCTGATTCCTGGAGACTACAATATGATCGGGCCGCCTTCCTTTGGTCTTCATCTGATCATGTTTCCAGGCTCAACTAATTTTAAAATTAATTTAAGGGGGTGTTTACATGACACCGGGGCGACTTTCGCGCCGCGGCGAGTTCACTCCGGTTCCCTCTCATGGCTCTACATTTGTTTACATGATACCATCACAAAATGTCATGCCGGCGCGAGTCGCCCCGGCGTGAGTTCACTCCGGTTGTCGCACCGGGGCGAGAATTTCACTCCAGTACGAAATCTCGCAACGGTATCATGTAAACACGAAACGACACCCGTTTCGGTGTGAAATCGGTCTAATGTTCGCGATTTTGAATCATACGTGCATTTTATCAACATGAAGTGTACCTTCAAATAACGAGATCATATGTGAAATAACCCAGTCATCATGTAAACGCGATACGAAATCAAAAAGTCATGTCGGTATGAAACTCGCGCCGGTGCGAGTTTTCTCATGTAAACACCCCCTAAGTCTAGTTTACCCTTCAAATAACAGGTCTTGGTAGAAAAAAAGCTTAAAAAACGGGCAGGTTTTGTCTAAGCTTACCATCCTCTATGGTCCCTGTGTTGTGGACTGTGCTTCTCCTTTGGTTGAATATTATCGCTCGCTTTACGAGAAGTTCTCTCGAGAAAAAGTGTCAATAATGCATCAGTCAATTGAAACCCCGACCCCCCGACCCCCGGGACATAGCGGGGGTTTAACGCGGCTATAGCCGGGATTTAACGCACTTTTAACAGTCCGTTGGCCCCGGGGGGCGGTGGATTTAACAAAATGTCTGTTAACCGGGGTCGTGGAGCGGTGATTTAACCCGTGCGATCACCGAAAGCGGGGACAACAGCCGGGATTTAACTCGAAGGACTGAACCGAATTCTCGTCTTCCAAGATGACGTTGGTGGAGAGAGAGGTTCATACGTTTTTAATTCATTGATATCGGTTTACTTTTTATCCATCATTTGCAAATGTTGTTTGACCTTTATAGGAAATCACTGCCTCAATTGTGTATATTCGTTTTGCATCAAAATTTGCATAACTTTTGTGTATTTTTGCATGATTGATCTTACATGTCGACTTCAACGAACTTGTCTAAACTGACCTTTTGTTTGTATTGTTTTTATATAGGTGTTGTTTCAGTATAATGAAGGAAAGAAGATAATCAAAATTGGAAACGACCTTGACCTTTTACTAAGGGTCAAGGAACGTTTTGACCTTGATGGAGAGATCGTTCTTCAAAAGTATATAAAATTTTTGATAGCTGAATGACCGCGAAGCAGCCGGCTAGCGAGGGCGCTGCGAGCACCTATCCATAAACGGCGGGAAACTTGGCGCGAAAGTCACTCACCGCCGTGACGTTTGATTAGACGATTGGCATGTCAAAAACATCGTTTGCTCCTCCGATTGGCTAAGAACTTATTTGTGCGATGACGGATTTCGGCACAGCTTTTAAGTGAGTATAGGGGAGTGTAGGGTCAAAGCTCTGACTCGTGCGTAAGCGACCACCTCGGGTATTGGTGTGAGATCAGCAGGAAGTACTATAAATCCTTCATTCAAGTTTTGACTGGGAACTCGCTTTAATACTAGTCGAACTTTAGCCGCTTTCCGAAACTCAGAACAGGTCGATAGGACCGGTCATTTCGAAAATGAAATGAGCTGTTTTTGCTAAGAACCCATCAACCTGATGCATATTGTTCAGGAAATGACAAATTTTGGACAATTTTAACTGAAAAGTGAAATTCGTAATACGATGGGAAACCCCTGGCTGGCCAATTGTCACAAATGGAGAGCGCTCTTAGAAACAAAGGAAACCACCTCCCGTAATCAAAAATAGTGCTACGGTCGCTTACGAAAGCTGTTCGTCAAAGAGGATCTCACCTAGTTCAAACGGAGTTTAATGATACTATAGTCGCAGTTTAATATGGCAGCGAGGAGCTTCGACTGTGTTTCGAACTGTACATCCCACTCTGTTAATAAACACGTCATACGACCGGGCAGCCTTTTTCAGTCCTTTTCTATGTGATTTTTGAAGAACGACAGACGAGACAATACCACCGACGAAGATTTATTCAAAGTCAGCACCAATACTAAAAAGCAAAAATATAGTTTTATGACAAGAACAATCAGGGATTAGATCTATCTCCCCGCTAATATTATAGACCAAACGTCTTTTGAAGGGTTCGAAAACGCCGTTTCCCGGATCCTGACACTAACGATAATATTTAATTTAAACTAGACTTTGTATAGATGACGGTGGTGTCCGCCATCATAGACACTGAAACTCTAATTCTATCTAATAGATCATACGTCACAAACTGGACCATTGTATAATTCAATTCTCAACTTTTGGTGTCTAACTGATTATTCTAACGAGTATTGCAGAAAAAGAAAAGCAGGCGTTTGTTGATTAATCCCGCGGAGAAACCCGAAGCATAATTTTCCCAGAAGGACAAGTGAGAACAGCAGCAATGACAAAATCCAAAGGAACCTGCAACGAATTGAAAGAAATAAATAGTTTTGGCGACATTCATGGTGCAACCAAAATGCCATGTAAACTCCTCCCACGATATTGAGCTACCGTAAATGATCTCATAAGCGCGCTCAGTCAAGTAAACGCCTCTTCTTTATTAGCTCCCCCTTCGCTAAACTTTAGGCCTGTCTAATAGACGCCACGCATGACTGTTGCTTAAAGTTAAATGGTGAAAAAGAGCAAAATCTTTCAATTTACTCCGCGCATCGCACTTTGTACTGGATAGTCCGCTAGTGGTGCTATATTCGCCGAAATCATACTTAGGTTTGTGCAGTTTGTTACAGTTATGAGAATATATGCTTCTCTCTTTTTAACGCCTCCTATATCTATTTAACCCCTATATTTAAATAAACGCCCCGTGTATATTAGATCATTTACGGTGTTAGAGAGGCTTAGAAGCACGTTGGCAAATGTTAAAGTCAGTTAATTGGTAGCACGTGATGAAAACTCTAATTTTACTGCTCAAGAAAGCAAAACCGAGGTCATTATGCAACTGGCCTTCTTTAAGCTGTTACGAAAAATTCTAGGCGGATTTAATCAGAACGAAACGTTTCGTTCGGTACACCTGTTTCGCTTCTGAAACAAGCTCAGAGAGCAACCTATGTTTCAAAACTAGCCACACTTACCGCAGTCTTCTCTGTGCGCTCAATCTTGTACTTCTTCAGTAGTTTCACTAGAGTCAGTTTTATTTCCAGCAAAGCAAATCGCATTCCAACGCAGTTGTGGGGCCCAAATCCAAAAGGCATGAATGAATAAGGATGCCGCTTAGCTTTCTCTGCCTCGGAGAACCTACGAGGAAAAAAATCACCGATATGTAGCGTTAGAAGGACAGATACATATACGGATGCGAGGTGGTCGAACCTCGGACTTCGAGCGTTGCCACAAAGTTGTTTACTTAGACAAGAAACTTCTCTCCACTTTTTCTCTCTCTTTGCGTAGGTTCCCTCTCCTTCGCAGAGGCTGCGCTGGGTATTCCAATAAAGATAGCAGCATAAAAAAAACACCCCCCCCCCCCCAAAGAAAAAATTATACAGAAAGCGCGCGATGGATGATGGGAAGAGAGAAAAGGCGGGCGCCTTCCTTCCACTCTTTCCAAGCGCACTTTCCCTTTTTTCCCTCCTCAGCCTCCCCTCAACACAAAAGGCTTCTGTGCTGCGTAGGAGAGAGACCCAGGTTTATAAATTTTTCGCCTAACGACGACATACTACTAATTTCACAAATTGGGTGAGTTGGAATGATTGCAATGTTAGCATAACAAAAAAACGGACAGTATCACGACATTGTAGTTGGACTACTGCTGAAATAAAACACGGTCACTCGCTAATGCAAAGCCGGAATGATGACCCCTGAACGACAAAAAATACACCATTTTATTCTACAAGGTTGAAGCAAACCACAGTATGTTTCTGGACAACAGCTTCCAGACATTTGCAAGTTACAACCTACTCCCCTCCCACCTGTTTTTAGTTGAGCATGCCTCCAAGCTTTTGTTAAGCACTATCATAGTAACTTCGAATTCATGCGAGACTAGGTCAGACTAGGTCACTTAAAGGAGATTTTCATTATATGGGACTTTCAAGCAGTGCTCAGTACATCCTGGCGACACTGCCTCATTAAAGCAACTGACCATGGCGATGGGAGCGAAAGCCTCATGTTCCACCAAAAATTATTTACAACCATCTTACCTCTCTGGGTCAAACTTTTCAGGCTCTGGATAAATTTCTGGGTCATGATGAATCGCATAGCATGGAACAAGCAAGGGTAAGCCTTTGGGAAAGTGTACTCCTTTGATAGTGCATGCCTCTGTGCAATCTCTCTGGAGTCTATGAAATAAAAATAAATAAATAATATGCATTGTCAAGTTTCGAAGACGCATGGCATCTGGCATCATTTACTTTTAGCCACATTAGAGAGATTAAGATTCACGTATACGGCAAACGGCAAACGGCAAACGGCAGATTCAAGTGGAGAATTTCTCAAAATATAAAATGAGCATATAAAAACAGCTCAAAACAATTCTTATGGATACAAAATTGCGTGACACTACTAATTTATGTGTTTTTGAAAATAATGAACAGTAAACGACAAGAAAAGAAGAAACTTGGTCAGGTGGTACAAATTCGCGTTTGCCGTTTGCCGCAAGCGTGATGCTTAACCCCTCTATTATTAGGGAAACAAATTCCTCCCCACCTCACTAGCCGTGGATCGCCTCAAAATGTTTCCTCGAGGGTGACCTTGGCTAACCAATGATAATATGGTCAACAATTTAGAAAATTCATAAATCGTACAAAAAGTGTTTGCAGAATAGTACGAACAGCAAAACATTTTTACATAACACCTGTTGAAGATTTGGAAAACTCCTGAAAAGCATTAATCCATAAGTACTAATTTACACTACGTAATAGTTGAGAATGTTGTAATACAAGAGCCATAATTATAGTCCTATTATGGCTCTTGTGTAATATTAACAATACATTATCTACATTATGTGCTATAGTTATTATTCAATTACTTAG
Organism: Porites divaricata; assembly: GCA_038088405.1. NCBI lineage: Eukaryota > Metazoa > Cnidaria > Anthozoa > Scleractinia > Poritidae > Porites > Porites divaricata. The sequence goes on from JBBMOI010000002.1 coordinate 22,691,765, forward strand.
TTGATTAGTTAGCTAATATATAGCTAATTTCAGAAGGGACAGCAGTCAGTCTGTTTGTGCTTAAGTCAAAACTTAAAGGAATGTTTTCTTACACAAATCCAGGAGGATACATTCTGAGTGCTTCGTTGATAACCATGTCCAGATACTCCATCTTGTGCAGAACATCATATGACGGTGAATCCTAAAAATGCACGACCACCATCAAGTGTGGACGAGCAAGCAATAGACGCAGTGCAGAAATTATCAGGCAACAAAATTAAGGTAGTATTCGTTACGTCGAGAAAATATAAACCCCTGCTTTGACACAGATTTGAACAAAATTATGAAATGTTTTCATGATGCACTTCTGCACAAAAATTAGGAATCAAATCTGAGCAAACAGAGTCAGTTAAGTTCAGTTTTAAAAGATGGCGTGATAACAGTTGAATCTGGTTGATACATTGAACAAAAAAACAGAAGTGAAGTACTTCTAATCCGGCAGGCATTAACGACATTGCCCGCAGTTAGAATTTTGGAAGGAAGAGCCGAGAACCTCTATCTACGAGATCAGCTGCTAAATTGGACTGTGAGGACGAGTCTAATTTTGTAGCCTGAGAAAACAGCCGACATCTCGCGACGCCACTACTGGTTTCGTGCCGCGTGGGAAATTTAATTCAACCAATTAGAAGCACTACCCAGATCTGGTAGTCCCGCGTCATCAGTATGGAATTTCTGCGCTCGTTTCTCAGACGTCATTCGGCGGGGAAGCCAGTGGTAGCGTCGCCAAATGTCGGCTGTTTTCTGAGGCTACTAATTTTGCTGATCGGCGATTTTTTTTGGCTGGAACTAAATTCTGCGTTAGGACTAGTCTGGTTTTCTAATTTGCAATTGCACTGGAAATTCCTACGTTTATTTGAGACAATTCGTGCGGGAGTTTTTTTTGTTTTGTTTTTCTTGCGAGAGCTCTTTTTTAAGGAGCGCGAAGAAAAAACAAACCCGTAAAAATCGCAAAAAATGATTTTCGCTATCCAGTGGAACCTCGATATATCGAAGGGCCAAGGGACTTAGGTTTCGTTCTATCGAAGTCGTTTTCCATATATGTTACTATTACTAGGAAAAAGAAAATCGTTCGTCGTTCGTTCGAGGTTCCACTGTAATCAGATAAACGATTTGTTTACGTGCACTACCTACCTCGTCTCCAGTCCACATCAGGTCAATCTCGTCCCTCAGTTTCTCCTGCACATGCATGTCAAGGGCGAGATGATAACAAACAAACCCCAGAGTCGTGCTGGACGTTTCATATCCAGCAAGAAGGAAAGTAACAGATTGGGCTTGAATATCTTGATTGTCAATTTTCGCTGCTCCAGTTTCTTCTTTTGCATCCAACATCAACTGCAACATGTCCTTTCGCTGTAAAAGTGCATAAATGTTATACTATAATAGTGAAATCGTCCTACACCAGAATTAGGGCGTGAGTGTGATATACAGAATTATGCATATTACAGTAAACAACTGAGAATAAGAACCTATTGGATTAAGAACCTCCTGAAATTTGCCACTTTAATACCCAAAAGTACGAGAACCTGTTTAGCCAAGCAAAATCAAGCAGTTTCTTATATGTGGGTTACAGTTAAATTATGATCAAGAATTTCACCAATTTAAGGATATCAAGAACATACTGAACCAAACCGTATATAAATTCAGTAATAAGTTTTGTTAGGGTTTTAATAACACAATTGTGAACAAATACAGTATTTTTTTATTTTTCTGGTGATACACAATCCATTGTCTTCCCATGTTGAATAAATCAGAAACAAATGATGTCACACAAAAGAGAGGGGCAGCTTTAACAAGAGCTGACAGAACTAGAGAGTGTTAGACTAGTAGGAAGATTTTCAAACGCTTGGCGAAGAAGAAAGATCCTCATTTGTAATTGAAGCGAGAGCAAGAATAAAGCGGAATAAACAAAAGCCGCTAAAGTATTCGTGCTTTCTTAAGAGTATCCGCCAGGAACAAGCAACCACTGTCTGTTCCAGATAATGAGGATAATTATTTGTATGTTACTTATTTAATAAAATATTTTACGAAATTAACCTGAATCAGTTGCATATACCTCCAGTTGTAATTTTAGTCTAGTTTTCAAAAAGCAAAATTCCTGTACTTGAATTTACATGGAAGATGTCTCTTTCTGCATGTTATTGTATTTCTTTTCGTTTCCATTTTTCTTATGTAATTTAATGTCGCCTTTATTTAAACGTTTTGTCCTGCCTAGATTAGCGTAATAGCTATAGAGCGTTTTCACATGACGTCACGGCGGCCATATTGGTGTTCCAAAACAATCAAACGGCGGCCATGTCGGCGTCCCAAACCAATCCTGTGGGAGTTGAACTCTTTTATTATGTAAACGTTTCCTTTCGTTCCAATAAATTTGCATAGATGCTGGACACGTGACTGAAAACGCTCTATTTGCGGGGCATGAAGTACTGTAAAATTTATAGTTTTAATATATACATTGTTGTTGTTGTCGCTGTTATTGCTGGTTTTCATTGTCACGCCATTCAAAATAGATCAAAATAAAAAATCAAAACCGTTCAATAGATGAAGTCAAGAATCTGGGAAATGAAAGGAGGTACATATATACAGACCCTCGCCAAGATTCAGGTCAGAGGAATATTTCGTATATGAGATATCTGAAAAAAAAATGTTTTACCCAAACTTATAGAGATTTGTATGGAGACGCCATGCTGGTGCTCACCTCGATGAGCTCCAACATGGCGGACGGAAACCAACAGAAACATCTGCTACCGAGTTTTGCTACAAAAGCGTGAATTTATTCTTCGAGAAACTCATAAACATTAAAGTAATACTTTTTCTAATACATGAAATGTTTAGAAAGCAAAATTTCCTGAAATAAGGCATTTTTTTAATCTACATGACAGCTCTCTTGGCCGTCATGTAAATGCCGCGTCACGCAAAAGCTTAGAAATTCAAGCGTACTCTATCACAAAACCAAGAACCCTTTTGAAGCGGAAATTTGTATGAAAATTAGCTTTCAGCTGCTGTAATGCATCGTGAAATTAAAATCTCGGTAGGATCGATAGTTTTTTAGTTTGAATTTTAGTGACGTCATGTGAAAACCAACAATATCCTCAAACAGGTGTTAAATTCGATTTCGCATGGTGCGAAGAGTCATGCACAATAAACTCAAAAGTATATCTATGGTAAACGTTACCTGTCCTTTGCTCTGAGCATTGCCGCCTTGTGTCCTTTGGGTGATAATTTCTGCCGCTACCGATCCAATCTTGTCAAAATGGAAAGGGTCCGAGAAGAACTTTATGAGGTAGTCTCCAAATGGTAACAGCACTGCCCATAAGAGAAATACCTCTTATTAACCGAGTTCTCGGACAGTACAAGTCCGTACTGTATAAAGTTACGGACCGAAAAAACGAGGATCCGTAAATGACAGTACGGACTGAGAAAAACGAGGTTAGTAAGAAACCGTAAAAAATCCGAAAATAAGCCCTGGAGCTATATTTTTCAAAGGCCCTTTTTGAGGGGCTTATTTTTGGAGGGGCTTATATTCGGAGGGGCCTATCTAAGGAGGGAGATGTGCGTTTCAAAATCGATCGGGCTAGCCTTAAAGTTTGAAGGAAATTTACCGTTTTTGCTTTGTTTTACTTTGCATTTGAGGGCAATTTCCAAGGACAAGCCCCCGGGGGGGGGGGGGGGGCATATATTTGGAGGGGCGATTTAATGGAGGGTTTTTTGCGTTACGAGTTTGGGGGGCTTACACAAGGAGGGGCTTATTTTCGGAATGTTACGGTATTTATTATTAGGGGTTAACTTGGCGTGCGGGAGGGAACTTTTACATTTAGCGGGCCGTACAGTAGAATACGGCCCACAAAATTGACCAATCACAGCGCGTGTACTAACTACGAGACTATAATAATAATAATTAAACAGTAAAACAAGTCAGTTGCAAAAAGAAGTAATATAAGGCTCTGACAACAAACATATGCAAACGTCTTGGGACAAATTAGCATTTGTGGCTTTTATAAATAGGCTTGCTAGTCCACTAGGCTCCGACGCATGCAGAGGTTACCATCAACGATGTCAAACTGTGTTTTCCCATCGAGTTATGTTAAATCTTCCAAAATGATTATTATGTAAAACTGCGTTTTCCCAACGGGTTAAGTTAAATGTTTCAAAATGATTATTCTCACGTACGTAATAATGCAATAAGCGGGTTTGGTGCCATGGCCATTTTCGCTTTTTCAGTAATGGGGTCATTCTCGACAGTTTGTGTCTCTGCTTTGACTCCAAACGCTGTTGATAAAATCACGTCCATGGTAAGACTCTGAAGCCACCTGAAAAAAAAAGTGATGTAGTGAAAGATATAAACAAATGAGACGCCCTATGGGCGTGTGAGGCTCGCGCGCGAAGCGCGTAAGACTCTTACGCCACCCGTTACCGTTTTCTTTACTGATTTTGAGAAAAAAAACCCGACTGTTTTGCAGTCTAGCTAAGTGCACTTTCCACTACAAACAAGCCTTAATACCTTTATTAAAAACGATCTCTTAAGCTAAAGCAACGACGATGACGACGACGACAGCAAAGACATCGACAAAAAGGCAACAGATTTAGATTAGCATAACAACTTTGCACTTGTTTCTTGTACAACTGTTTGCCGTCGTTGCATGACCACGACGTAAAAATACCTAATTCACGTTTTCTGCGTGAAATCACTTTTTAAGGGAAGTTTTTGCCACCGTTGAGTCGTCGTCGTTAAGCTCCCTTCCTGAGACATCGGCCATTTGTACTACGCGGCATAAATGTTCTCAGCCATTCAGGACTTCAGGACAGAAATGATGGCCATTTTACTCAACGTCTTCAAGGACTGGTTCTAACCATGTAACTTCTTTTGCCTCGTTCGTTACTTCACTCCTGGCATCTCATTGGCTGTCTAGAGCCAGTTCATTAGATCACGGTTTTGGCGGGAAAATTAGCCTAATAATCTCCTTTTACTTCCTCTAAGTTAAGTGTTGCGAAAAACGAAGACCACGAAACGAAGATCGAAGACCTAAGACCCTGGAAAATGATAAGGAAGACGCTGAGGTTTTTTTTACCTCTTTCTTAAGATCAAAAATTTATGTTATATTTTTTTTAAAAAAAAGGGCAATACTACGAAGAGTTTTGTTAAGTAAGTTGCTAAATGTGTTCCCATTTGTATCACTAGAAGTGAGTCTTGAACTGTGAATATTCTTAGATCATTATAAACTTATGAGCAACCCTGGCCGCAACCTGAATGTTGCCGTCAGGAAATTTTGAAATCACGATCTTAGTCGAACGCTTTAAACGAAAAAATAATTAATATCGACACATAATCTTGCTTAATAATCGCAAAATCTATGAACCATCACAAAGTTGTTGTTTGATGTTTAAGTGAATTTAAAGGTGAAGTTGGATTTACGTTCCTCCTACATAAAAAGATCATGAGGTTCGCTTTCGCGCGGTCTTTATCTGAACAATGTGATAAACATTTGCATCTTCCAGCTTTACAGCAACGTTCAACTTGATGAATTAAAAATCAGATGGGTAACCTGTGTATACATTTAGCTCTCCCACTTATTATAGTGATTATACCCACCTGTGCATATCAACTATCTCTCTTGTCTTGGATATGTTGTCCAATTTTTGCAAAAATGTGTCCACTGCTTCATTTATAAAAGGCATCATCTGAAAAAAAAAAGATATGGAAGAATACTTATTTCAGGGTTCCTTCTCTTTTGAGCTCTTCAAATTCCATGAATTTTCATGACTTTTTCCTTAACCTTTTCAAGTTTCCTGGGCATGACCTTAGGTTTAGCTGTCACTTGAAAAAAAAATTGTTTTAAAGTATTTTTTCGACTTTAAACGGTTCAACAGAAACAAAGTCTAGTGTCCACCAAAACGAGAGCAATTTACGCTGCTAAGTTACTCCTCTTTATCATACATTGGCCTTGCTTTGTCATCTGCAGTAACTAATCTAATCTATTAAAAATAGCTTTAATTTTCCATGACTTTCAAGGACCGACGATTAAATTAAACGACATTCCAAGATTAAAAAATTAATGTTTTAAATTTCACGACTTTCCAGGTTTTCCACGACCTGTACGAACCCTGTTATTCTTTAGCCTTTATCTCACTGACATGATGGATAATGTATCTGAAATTAAAAATTGACCTGAAAACAGAAAACTGGCGGGCACATTTGGTTCACTCAAGTACTTGTAAAGCTTATCGAGTGGCATGGATAGCCAACACGATTAACAATTAACGTTCAAAAAATTATTAAAAAGATATACCGTAAACTAATGCTTGAGGTGATGTTACAATGACGATTCGCAACGACGAATTTTAGCTTAACACAGCGTTGAAATACTGGAACAATGTACAATGTGGCAACAATATTGCAAGGCTGTCAGTTGCGATAAAATCGTCTCGTGTGACATCACCTTATAAGCCCTGGGATTATACATTTTTGTAAGGAGTTAGAAGGAATTATTAACGGGGGCCTTATATCCGAGGGGGCTTATAACTGGGACACAAAAATTCATTCTTTTATTTTCTTCTTTTGCCTTTTCTTTTTCATTATTGCAAATTTTGATAAGTTAAACTTACTGGACTCCAACACAAACTTGGAACGTCCTGAAATCCTCCCCAATCAACACTGAGAGTGCAGAATTACGTGACCACACAAAAGAACATCTTTGCGATTATTAACAATATACTTGCCTGCTTCATTTTCAGTGCACTGAAGGTGGGCGTCAAAGCACTTCTTATGTCCTTCCACTTTTGACCCTGGACAACTGTTAAAACTCGATCATAGGGTGGCGGGATTTCAATAACGACCTGTACAGAAGGATTGAAGGAAACCTTTACTGTATTTTCTACAAGTCCATACAGTAAAGAGTTCATAAAACTTAATGGTCCAGAATTTAGAAATCTTCAAGTAAAGCTGCAATAATTATTATGACTATTATTTTTTTCTTTGCAGTTATGGTTTAATGTTGTGTGAACGATTTCCCTTTTACAAAACATTAATAACCCTTTAAATCCTAATATCACAAATTTAACTTCTTATTTGTTGTCCCTTTACGTCATTTTCAATAGAAGAAGTGGGGAACATTTTTTTAAGTATCAATTATAGATTGTGTGATCATGTCCTCAACTGTCATGACGACTTTGTTTTATAAGGCAGGGATATTACAAGGAGAAATTTGATGCTGCATGATCACTCTTAGGGCTTAAAGGGTTAAATTGAACAAGTCTTAATTGTGGCAGGATCAAGAGCATCCATCATGTGAGTGCTTTCCCATTTTTTGGGTTGACCTCTACCCACTGCAATTACCTAGCTTTTACAACTTTAATGTGTTTACATATACCTTTCGATCATGAAACTTGGGAAATTCTTTGATGAAGATCTCTTTAATCATGTCTGGATCAGCAACCATCAAAAAAGGCTGGCGGAATACGTATATTCTAGGGAATAAAAAGCAAACTCAATTTCCAGATTACTCAGATATCTATCTTTGAGTGTTGCAACCTGACTGAAATATCCTTTCAAGAACTAACACAATTTCCATTGCCTATATTCTCTCAAAACCAGTGGTGTGGCCAGGTGGTCAGCATGTACGGGACTCAAAATCTGGCAATCCTGGGTTAACTGCGTTCCGCTTGGGCCACTTGCTGGATTTACTCCTGGTTGTCCAGAGTTCATATACTCGACCTGACACTTTAAGCCAACCACTGCATGCCTACTGTCAGTTGGGTTCAAAGTTTTTTTATTGCTAGGAGGTGGGTGGTTGAGTGGTTAGGACCCAGCTGGCAGTCCCAGTTTCAAGTCTTGGTCTGGCCACTTATATTTACAGGATTTTTTTACTGGATCATCCCAATTTTAAATCCCTGCCAGTTGGGGTTTTTAATCCTGTTATGCTCTGCAGTCGAAGCTGTTGTAAGTAACCACCTCCAAAATTAAAAAATGTGGTCATAACTAGAGCGCTGGTTGCTTACGAGAAGGGAAGGGATGTAAGGGTTTGTGATGATGCAGTTTTGCTCGAGTTTTGGTGTGGTTTTTCAAGTGCACTTCCTACTGTCAAAAAAACCTTTAATCTTAAACCTTATACAGCATGCAAGGAGCCCAGACCTCCTTTAATAAATTCACATTCTTTCAAGCAGATATTAACCAATCAGAAGTCGAGGACAGTTTCTAGTTGGCTTCTGATTGGATTAAATCTGCACAAAAGAATGTGATTAAATCAAAAACGGTCACACTTTTGGGATCCTTGCTGTAACTTGGAAATGATCGAAAATGACTCACTCGCAGCAAGTGGAACGGCGGCCATAAGCAATACTAAGGAAGGCAGATTTCAATGCAATGTGACATATTTCCCTTGATAAGGGACATATTTTTCCAGGGCTCTCAATTAATTTTGTTTATTATTTATGAACTGCTTATTAAAACAAAAATAACCACAACAGCCCTTTGTGACAATTATTATTTTGGTAATTATAAAACCAGCTCATCTCATCTTGCTTATATCTATAAGCTGAAAATTGGCCTGAGTATGTCAGCTGATCAAAATGCAAGTTTTCCGATGGACTAATAAATAAACTAAATAGACACCAGCTAGAATTGCAACAGTAATTATTGACCAAACTGAGGTTCAATTAAACGACATATTCAGGTTAGGGTCAGACTGTCGTTAAAAATAATACATACCCAAAGACCTTGCCATACTTCTTATACCACTCCAGATGACGTGCTGCAGTTTCATTAGGCTATTGCAAAAAATATTAGGACACTTCATTAAATCTTAAAATCTTTAACCTTAAATCAATAACTTGACATTAACATATCAAAAACTTATTAAAAAAGCTGACAATAATTAGGTCAAGCAAATATCAGAAATTGTTTCAGCTAATAAGTGGATAAATCATTTTGTTATGTAAATCAGATTACAATACAATATTATCCTCACCTTTACAATAGCAAATGCAGTATTTCCAAAAACAGGTAGTGGTGGTGGACCAGGAATTCCAAGCTTTTTGAACACAGAGTAAGTTTCAACCCAAGACCTACATACACAGAAGAGAGCATGAATGATACAAAAATAGCACACATCATATTCCAAAAAATATATTATGCATATTATTATGTTAAACTGGCCCTTTTCTTTCTCAATCCTTTTTAGCTGACTAATTATACAGTTGCAGTTACTAAAATAGCCAGGCTGCACGAGGTTTCATGGACAGAAATAGCAGAAGCTCAATTAGCCTGCGTTGCAGCCGGACCACGTATTCGTAAATATAGTCCGTCCGCGAATTAGTGCACAAAAACTCGTTCTAATATCCTGCAGAGTCGCAAGGACATATGTGAGCGTTACTGATAGGCGGGTTTCTTGCGGGTTTCTTATGTGCCTCACAATTGGCCTAATTCGTACATGTGCGTGACGATTGAGGGCAGTGACATGTCAAAATTCACAGGAGGGAGTTGGCAAGGATCGTTTACAGTAAACAATGAAAGAGCAGTTCTAGCATCAAAACAAAGTAGGAAATCATGATATTCACGGCCAAAAACTACACACATATAGCTATTCAGGTCCAGGCATTTAGGAGAAAACCAAAGAGACTAAGGTTATTTAGCTCCAATAACAAAGCTTAAGGCTTGAACAGAGGTAAAAGAAACTGCATCCGTGATCACATCCGGTCTGAAAACATTTGCCGAAACAATAGTAACTAATTACTCAATATGCATGGAACAGACCAGCTTTATAACATCTAAATATGAGATTCAAAGCGGCAAAAAATTTTGCTCAGTCAAAGTGTAGAATACTCCATGCACTGTGTAAACTACACAAAAAGAGAGCAAGAAAAACCTCTATTGTTCAAGCTGACTCTAAGGTCACGTTCCACACTATCACAAGCTCGATCCGACACTTGTCACGAGCTATTAGTCGTGTTTGGCCTGTCAACACTTAATTCAAATCGCACTAATCACAAACCGCGTAAGAAACTAGCCAATCAAAAACGCTGACATATGTCCTTGCGACTCTGCGGGATTCAAACACGATATTGTGCACTAATTCGCAGATGCTCTATACAGAAGGTTTAGAGCGTCTGCGACGCAGGCAAAAGCTCAATCTCCTGCCTTGTAAATGTAGTAAGTTATGTGTGTGAATGAGTGTATGGTAAATAAAGGCACTTCTTTATTAACAAAAAAAATGTAAGAATAATCATATATCTTGGGTGGAGAAGCTTTATGGGAGCTGGCTCACTTGTGTGAGTTTGGGGAAAATTTTGGTGGTGGAGAAGCACATGAGAGGGGTGGGGCAAGGAAAAAGTGAACAGGATCAGGGTTGGAGGATGGCCTTAACAGGAAACCCCCACCCAAATCTGCCCATAACTTCCTCCCCCCAAGTGTGCAAACAGGCTCTCTAGGGGAAGAATTTTGGGCATTCCCATTCAGAAAAACTGCTCTCCTAAAGTTGATCCCCTCAAAAAATCTCTCAGGTGACCCCTTAAGAAAATCCCATCCACATGGGAGGGGGAGCAGGGATAACAAAACTGGAATGGCCCTCATCGGCCCCCCGGGGGGGCACTTGGGTATTTTTTGGGTGGGTATGTGCTGCCCCGGACTCCAAATTGGCACCCTGTTCTAAAAGAAATTTCCCCTAAAATTGATACCCCGTTTTAGAAATGGGCCAATTTTTTAATACCCGTTCTAGAATTCGCCCTAAAACTGATACCCCGTTCTAGAAATAGAAAATACGCCCGCCTTGCACGCTAACAGGGTGCAACAAGAGTACAACAGTTTGCTTGTGAACGCATTGAACTGTATTTTAACAGCAATCTGTCCTTGAATAATTTCAAATGGCTGCTTACAAAACTGGAGCTTTTGTGCGTTCGAAATATTATACCCCGTTCTAGACAACGCCTCCGAAATGGATACCCCGTTCTAAATCAGGAGCTTCAAAATCTTAATTCAAAATCACGACCCCGTTGGGCGGCACATACACGTATAGGTAATGTATGGAGTACCCCCCCCCCCCCCGGGCATCGGCTCCTTAATCGCTAACCTCAAAACCAGTGCCCTGAAACTAACCTTACCCTTATCCTGATCCTGACGCCAACCCTAACCAACGCTGTTTTTCGGCGCGAATGAAGGCAAAAATAATAGGATAATCAGAAGGACGCTGGTCGTGACACTGTTTTGTCACGTTAACATCGGGTTGCTCGTCCCATTTGCAGTCAAGCAAAAATGAACCTTCACTGATGATTAATTCATTTTAAAAATGAAGTTACGTTAAATACTGTACGAACCTGTACATCAGCAAAATTACGAATCCAATGGCAAGGCTCACCCAGTGGTTATTTGCAAATTCTGCAACTGCTTGCAAAAAGGTCGCCATCTTTAAAGGTTTACTTACTGGGCCTTGTAAATTTGAACTTTGTCTACACTTCAGACAATTCCGAAAGATTAAATAAGCTGAAAATAGAAATTTAAGAATACGTCTTTTAGCGATGGTTTGATCCCGCCAAAACCACAATTAAATGACAAATTGCAACTGAAAGATGAAGCTGCTAGCCTGCGACGTAGCTGCTTGAGCAAAGAAGAAAGTGAAGATCCTCGCTTACCTTTAGCTGATGTCACAGAAGACGTTTTCACTTGTCTTTCTCCAATTTACTCCTTTTTATAGCCGGGCTACTAAATGACTACTAAATCAATTTTGTAATGCTTATTTATATATAAGCCAAGGTGCACTTGCAACTCAAGCGCGTTTTCTGATTGGACGAGAGCCTATGAATGTGTCATGTACAATGATAACTACCGATCACGTAGTTGAGAATGTATTTGCCGGGTCATGTACCCTGAAACCGCGGGAAATCTATGTGCCAGTCGCACTAAAAACTAATTTTCCATAGGAAACAAAACTTTTAAAAAAACTTATTCACTTATTAGTTTTATTTTGAGTGACCTAACTATGGTGACCTGTTTTGTCACTGGTGGTCTTGATCGCGTGACATTATGATCACGCGAGGATAGTAACTGTAGAAAATCTTCTTCGCTAATATTTTAAATCTGTGTAAAAGAGAGTTTCTGATATTTCAAGTACATCTTATTGGCACCTAGCCTATAAGAAAAAAAACCTAGCGTTCGTCACACTTTTAAAATTTTCTTCACTAGTGTATGTGATTATTTACCGTCGATGATGTAATATCCGGAAATGCGTCAATAGCGTCAATAGGTACAAGATTATGATTTTTTTTTACCATAACTGGAAATATCAAAGAGGGCTCTAAACATGCTAAACGTTGCATCAGCTTCTACTGATGACTTAGTGATAAATAACTTTATACAGCAATTGTACATTTTGTTTTGTTCGGTGTGTTAAAGACTATCTCCAGTTCTGTTGGATTGTTTCAAAAAATGGCACACTCACTTCCAAATGCTTGCCATCTTGTTTTACTAGTAAAGCCTTTTGTTTGCAATTGCAATGGAACAAATTCACCTTATAGTCATCGCTTTTGTATACTTGGAGCACAAACAAATTTCATCAAGCAAATCCGAATCAAACGTGCATGTACGCTATTTGTTCTTTAATTTCCCCAGAAGAAAAGCAAAAGAACAGAATTAGACAAAATGAAATATGTGCTGAGCTCTCTTCGTAAAGGCAATAGAAAACACTTGACGGAGTAAAATGGCCATATGAACATAGAACACATAGTCGGCATAATAAACTCAGAATATCAAGTCAATCAATACAAACTATCACTAAATATTTATTCTGATTTACTGCCTGCGAAGGTGAGGGCAATGAAACCGCAACAACAGTCAACAACTGCAATATCTCCACGGGGAGGGGGGGGGGGGTACTCCCATACATTACGTATACGGGTATGTGCCGCCCGACGGGGTCGTGATTTTGAAGCTCCTGATTTAGAACGGGGTATCCATTTCAGAGGCGTTTTCTAGAACGGGGTATAATATTTAATAAGATGGGAAATGAAAAAAAATTGTGGATCACGGCTTTATCTTCTGCTTAAAATTGTTGCTGATCATGAAGAAGCATTTATTTGATGTATAAGTCGAACAACTAAAGAAATATCTTTTTAAAAAAAACAGGGCTATTTCAATTTACAAACTTTTTAGAACGGAGTATAAAAAATTGGCCCATTTCTGGAACGGGGTATCAGTTTTAGGCCGAATTCTAGAGCGGGGTATAGAAAATTGGCCCTTTACTAGAACGGGGTATCAATTTTAGGGGAAACTTTTTTTTAGAACGGGGTACCAATTTGGAGTCCCGGGCGGCACATACCCACCCAAAAAATACCCAAGTGACCCCCCCGGGATCCCCACCTTACAAGAAATAGGCAGGAGCTGGGGAGAAGGCGGGTCGAGGAAAAGGTTCAAGTGTCAACGAAATCACAAACACGACACCCTTTATACGAAGATCCATGAATACGTCGACAGGAGCACCCAACGTCAATTTTTGGAAAATATCCGGTTCGGAAGACGATTTGAGATCCGATAATTTTCAGAACATTTGTTGTAAAATTTCTTGCTTGCCTGCCTCTCCTAGAATTTTCGAACATCTAAAAAAATGGTATAATTGCCCATTTTAACGGATTTTTAACCCTAAAGAGACACCTAGAGTTTTCGGGCGCCTCTTTTCTGGCGGAAATATTCGAAAAGGTACTTTTTGGTCCCTATAATTTTCGGATCACTAGACTTTCAGCTAGGAAACCCGAACAGATGAAAATTTTTTAGGGGATAAAAATATGCCTATATCTACCGTCTAAATACTAAAGTACGTTCATCAATCCTATGTTTAAGTGGTTTTGAACTATATTCTCGTTGGGTGGCCCCATCATGGCCGGGATTCAATCTTCGGTACCAAGTCCCCAACCTCTTCTCGCGCAATGGGTAGATTAATAGACCTATTCGGCTAAAAGGATTCGGCTAACTCAATGTTGTATTGTACACAATTCAAATCTCCCGGGGTTAACATTCTTTGTGAATTGTATTTGCATTATAATATGGCATTCACAATTAAATGATATGGAAATTCCTGAAACAAAACGTTTTCTTCCAAGAGGGTTTGAATTGAGTCGGAAGCCCTGAGTTAGCCGAACAGGTCTATTTAATACATTGGAAACCCGCCTCACGGCCACCTCGTTATTTATTCTCGTTATTACGGCCACTTTTTCTCGACCCGCAGAACAGCCACACATTTTCATTAATGTTGTTACCCGTTAATATGGCTAACGGCCACATTTTAAAATCCCAAACAGGAGAATCTTTTATAATTTTCACCCCGTTAATACGGCCAGTCTTTCCAACATAAGTTAGCTGAGCCTGATATTTCGATGCAGTTTAAAAGCCGATATTTAAAAGTGTTTTATGAAGTAAAAAGTTTCAAGTAGTTTTTACAATCACTGTACGCGATATCTCTGGTTGTTTGTGGGGACGAATTTGGCTATTAGGGCCCCCTTAAGTCATGAAGTTTGACCCCGGCCCTGGTACAGTAAGAGCACCCTGTTAATACGGCCATTTTTTTTTTACCCATTAGTTACCGTATGAACGGGGTTCTACTGTATGTAAATGTCTGGTTCAATTGTAGCATAAAAATTTTATTTGCGAGCAAATAATGTATTTTTAGAAGAAAAACTAAAATTACATCATAGTAGGACAATAAAGTTACTTGGGTATTAATTGTCAAAGCAAGCTGAAGTATATTTCATGAATTGTATATTGATAAAGAAATTAGAGGAGTTCATCGGTTCATTGTTGAAATGGGACAGTCTCGCACGATATTATATACCCTGTTTAGGACAGAGAGGACAAAACCATACCCTCCCCAGCGGCACATCCGGCCCCGTACAGGCCATTAAGACAGAATACTGGGACAGAGAAGACGGAGAAGGAATGTTGGGGAGGGGGGATACGTGAATTTCACTTAAGTTATTTTTTGAAGTTGGAATTGAATGGAGGTCTATTTCCTGAGATTTCCGCTCATTTTAATCGATTGTTTGAAACGTCATCAAGCCCACGCGCGACTGCCTAAAAGCAAACAACGCAAAATATTGTAACGGCGCCTGTTGAATTATCTCTTGACAACACTGAATTAAAGTAAGCGGAGGGCTAGGCTGGGCGTTTCCCTCTCTTTCCTATTATTATCTTTTGAAGCCATGTAAGAGGGTACATCCCCCGGAATCGGACATCAGACGTCTTTAAATCCTTTATGTGAGAGTGATAAGGCTAACATAGTGAAACTTGCTCATTGTACAACGTTGACGGTTACGCCACTGTGATGCGACTGCTTACCAAGGAGAATCACGTGATCAACCCATTCACCATCTGCCCACCATCATTGGCTTGTGAGGTAGGCATGCCTAGGTGAATATACACCAGCAGAACTAAAGGGCTCTGTCCCATACGTCAGCGACCGAAAAAAATACTGTAGTTGTTAGAAAGACCACAAAGTGAATTTTAGCAGACGATACAGGAAACTGCTCTGTCAACCTCCTCTACAACCAACACTGTAGGCATCGGCACTCTAACAGTGGTGTCCGCCTTAACAAAGAGTCAAAGTAACATAAATGAAGAACGGTAGGAAACAAATCTCTTGAAATCTAGGTGGATCTAAGGTATGGTGGGTACAAAATCTAATTATCCGTAGAAAAAGAGTTGACTGATATGAAGTACCCTCGCCTAAATTTCACTTTGTTAGTCTGCGTTCCACAGAGCAGACGTTCTTTTGGATCGTCACTCACTCCACCTAAGAACGTCGGCATAGAAGGCTACGGTTTGGTACCATGACTCGTCTCTTCAAACAAACAAACAAATATCTCTGATTTATTTAACACTCTGCAGGGCACTGTTTACCTAACGAGTTTTAGCTTGACCACGCGTCTTAAACTTAAACCCGCACAATAGTCACAACCTTTCAATAGAAGGCTTTTTAAGGTAAATTTCGTAATTATGCGCCGGTCAAGTATTCAAAGCCGACCATGTAACTAAACTCGTTAAATCCAATGCGAAAGCTTGTCCTCTTCAAATTACTTTCGTCTGAAGTGAAAAATGAGACCAATGGTCTCTAAAAATGAATTTTAGACGTCAACTCCCTCCTAACGGCATGTATACGAGATGGAAACTTCCCAAAGCTTGAGCAAGTAATGAATAACAGATATGAAGGTCATGATATGGAAGACATAAATCGTTTAATATGTTAAAGGTGATCTACTACTCACAATCCTTGTAAAGTGGGGACTTTTGATCCGATAAATGCATGAAATTTGAACGTATTGTTTATGTTTTCTTGCGATTTCAAGAAAAATGGAGCCCTTTCTCGCCTCTGTTAACTTTTGAATGGCTCAGTCTTAACTGGCTCAGTAGCTCATCCTTAAGCGTGGAGCCAAAGAAAGTTGAAAAGTTAATATCCAGAACAGGACTGTAATACGGGCTGCTATTTGCTTTCACTATCTTTTTTCACCTTGTGCACTTGCAGCCGTTTACATAATGACAAGCCATCCAGGCGGTCTTACGCTATCTTTTAAAACGTTTTGGTGGTTTAATGCTTTCCCAAGCCCATGCTTAACCATGGAAGAGCAATTTTGGATTACGCTTGTCTTTCATTCCGATGTCGTGTGGTGACCAAAAGAGACAGGACTACAGCAGCACTGTTTCTAACCTGGGAAAATAGAGTGTTTTTACTCACGTGGCCAGCATCTATGCAAATTATTGGAACAAGAGAAAACGTTTGCATAAGAAAAGAATTCAACTCCCACAGAACTGATCAGGATTGGTTTGGAACACTAACATGGCTGCCGTTTCATTGTTTTGGAACACCAATATGGCCGGCGTGACGTCATGTGAAAACGCTCTATAGCCGTATCTCCTCGCTTTTCGCCGCTAGAGACGTTTCGCCAGGAGAGACGTCAGAAACGTGGGGAGGGAGGAGAGACAGCTGTTTTCACAAGCTACACTGTTTCGATGGAAGGACGTTTAGTTGACTAAGTCCAGTACTGGAAGGTTGGGGTCTTGCCATTGGATGCTCAGGCTGGACGAAAGTCGAAGACGTTTCGACAACACCCTACTTGCAAATTCATTTAACTTCCTTTTCCTGCCCTGGGCAAGATCTCTACGTCAAGCAGACCATCGCTAATTCTGAGATTACGATTTCCACGTATTTGAATATTTTGTTGAGTTGTTAAGTTTTAAGTTGTGGTTGTGTTCGTCTGGTTGGTGCTTGCTAAAAAAGCACTTCTTGGTTTATTGCCAAATACTCAGTCCGAACATGAATCGAGTGATCGGGACATTTGCGCAGTACAAAGTTTATTTCTTACCATAAACCATCGTCCACATCCTGTCAACAAGTGACTGGCACTGTCTTTTCCAACTGAATCTCTCTTCATAACTTTTTCGCAGGATTTGAACTTCGTCAAGTCGTTGTTTCCTCGATTTTTTCCGAATGGCATCAATTCCCTTGGCCCATTCCTTGGGGTCATCAGAATCGATCACTAATGACTTGCCTACAGTGAGACCACGAAGGACTTCCCCGAATCCGGAATTTCCACTAACCAGAATGGGCAGACCAGCTGACATTGCTTCAAGTGCTGTCAAGCCAAACCCCTCAGTTCTTGATGGCATAACGGCCATATCAACTTCACAAAACAACTCTTTCAATTTTTTCTTGCTTTGTATAAATGATCTGACAGTCAGCTGGTTCCTTGAAATGCCAGTCTGGAGTAAGATTTCTGCGACTTCATCCTGCTTTCCATCAGCAGCACCAACAAAAAGCAGACGGTAAGAACAGTCCTGCAACTCAACAATGGCTTTAGCAGCAATGTCATAGCCTTTGATACTTAAATCTTCAAAATCACCACGACCAATGGTTAAAACTTTGAAAATTACACTCTCTTGTGTAGCATGCTCAATATCGGAAAGCTCTGCAAAGGAACCCGGTATAAACTGAACGATATCTTGTTTAGATGAACGCAGTTTGGATGAGAAGGCTTCCTTCAGCTTAGGTCCAACTGCCACAACGACATCTGCAATTTTACACAGGTCAACTTCAGCCCTGTTTTTCCCTTCCCCTTTGGCAATGGCGCTAGGATAGTTCTTATGCATCGCTAGTTCTTCCGGTTCTGTATGCACAACCTGCACCCACTTGCAACAATGAGACTCTCTGATAATTTGGGCTTGTTTACCAAGGTTTGCACCATTGCCAATCACAACCTGAATGTCAAGGTCTCTTGGTGGGAAGCACAACCAGTCAAGAGGATCACTAAAGCCGGGGCGACACTGTGCTTCGCTGATGGAAATCTTGTGACTTTCAGCTTCTCTCTTGTCTGCTTCACTACACGCAAATTCAGGTGCAAGAATGGTGACTTCTAAGTTTGCGTGTTGTGCCAAATTTATTGCTAGAGTTCTGTTTATTGTTGACAATCCACCCTTGGACGATCCCCATTCATTTGCTAAGAGGGCAACTTTCAACACTAAATGTTCTGCATGACCTCGGCCAGTAGTAAATGAGGATGGAGGATGATGCTTTTCCTGTAATAAAAGCAAAATTAATTGTTTAAAATAGAACTTGTGTGACTATGGTTGCGGCTACTATTAAAACAAAAATTTGTAAAACTTGCTAATAGTATGCTCAAGATGATGAACACTTACTGAACAGAAACAAACCAAAACTATGCTAAGGAAAAAAACCCAGCCAGTAGACATAATAAGGTACTAAATAAATATTCATCAGAAGACCTGCAGCCAACTGATTTATTTATGACATATTTAAACAAGGATATATTTTGGCCTTCAAGAATGCAATGCTGCGCAATTCACATCCTCATAATTTTGATGGCCAATTTATCGATTCAAAGGCTGACGATTTAAAGTAAAACGCTTCGTCTCAGTAAAGTATTTAATGCTTGAAGTATCAGACTTGATTCTGACTTTATAAACTTGCCTGAATTTAAGTACTAACTCTTGCTCAGTTGAAAGCGACTACATATGGACGCCTTCTAATAATGTCGTCTGCAACCTTTCTCTTACACCATGGACAGCAATATGGTAAGCTAAATGAAATTCCACTTGGTGACTACACGGATCTAGGATAAATACTAACCGATTTGCTAAACAAGGGACCGAGGGCGGGGGCATGCACCCCCGGGATTTTTTTTTTTGGATTTTAACTCCCTAAAATTCCCTTTTCCGGGTTTCTGATTTATTGAGGGAGCATCTAATGCCCAGAAATTGAAAAAAAAAAAACATTTGTCCATAACATTTTTTAGATTTTAACTTAGAAAGCTCTATTATTATTATTAAAAAAAAGTTTATTATGAAAAATCTGACCGATTTTCCGTAAAACGGTGGAAACTGGTGTGGATCCGCCCCTGGACTACCCTGACATCATCTTTCTTCAATCTAATAATGCACATGATACAGACTTGTAAAAGTTTTTTGAGTACCGCTTAGATAGAATAGTCATTCATTGACATAATATTCAGCAAAAGTAATAAAGTCAAATCTCTATCGTTGGCACCTCTTCATAGCGATCAACTTTTTCAGTCCCTACAATAACTTTTGTTTTAGTTTGTCAGAAACTACCACCTCCCCGCAACGGCAATGGCCTCTAAATTGCTTCCCAACTGCCAAAATAACCTCTCTAAAATGACCTTTTGAAAGTAAACAATCTTACTGGACGTTACTCGCTTTAATTGTTAACAGTTTTGTCGTTAACATTTGGTTTACATGAGTGTACATTAGAGCGATTTTCGTGTGACCTTGAAAACAAATGAACGGAAATAGAGCGATTTGATTGGTTTATCGAACGGATATAAACGCTTGTGGCTTTTGGTTGGTTAAGCGAACGCTCGGGTGAAAAGACTTCATGACCGAGAACTTTCTAGAAATCAACCGATACTTCGCTTTGAGGTCATACTGCAACACCATCGGCCAATCGAACAATGCCTTCTGCATATTAGGGTTTTCTTTGGCGGGTCCACGTTTTGATCTTTTCATCCATTGGCTGATAAAACAAATAACGTACACTTACCGAAACCCTTTTTAAAGGTCTACGAAAATCGCTCTATTTTCAGGTGTCGGTGTTACGTATTTATATGTTTAACGAGTAATTATAAGCCTTAAAGCATTACCTTAAGTGAATTTGGTTACTTCCTACCTTAATTTTTCTTGGTAAGAACCACTTTTCGTGTCCCTTAACTGTGAGTAATTTCCCTGAGGGTTTCTTTTTGCAAATCAGTGGGTCCCCTTGTTTGAACTCAAGGAGGTGAAGACAGTGTTCATGAGTACACGCCATCTGATTGTGGCCTGAGCACTCTTCCAACTGACAGTATGGACAGGCCACCCGAATCTGATACTGCAGTCCACGTAGATACAGAAGATCATTCGACAATGCTTGCAAAGTTTCCTCAACAAACTCACGCACCTGAACTGCCACCTCGCTTTTCTTATCCTCTGAGATCTGCTGACATTGAACTCTTTGCTTAATAAAAAACTTAATGAACTGTTTCTTACAGATAAGTACGAAATCATGGACAATTTGCTTTCCAATGACGAACCATGCTCCACTTTGGTATAAGGTGGGTGGCTGAGTTGGACCAGCCTCAGAACACCACCTGACGAGCCTAGAAACAAGTCGTGTGAACAGGCCATGGGGGACAAAACCAGTGACAAAGTAAACATAAAGAGGACAAGGGTCACAGCTTGAGGGTACCATGGCGCAAAGTAAATCAGGTGGCACTTTGAGTTGAGATGGTACAAAGTACTTTTTATCAGTCTTAGCGGGTGAAAAGTTTGCAATCAAACCAAATTCTTCCATCATTTCCAAAATGTCCTCCCTGACAACGCCCTTTAGAAGAAATTTGGAAAACACGTGATCAACCAGTTCCATGCTGAGGACTCCGCTTTCTTCAACTTCCTTCCAGTGTTTTGAAACCTTGGGTTCCTGAGAGATAACAAAATGAAGAGTGATTACAAAACAGGGAAACCAATATGAAAGAGGAAACTCTTACACCAAGGAGCTAATGTATTTTGGACCTTACCGTGTTAGTAAAGTATGGAATGGTGATCAGCTGCCTGAACAGGTCTATCAGCCACTTTGTACTCAAAATGACTGTGCATGAGTGCTTGATAATTATCCCCAGGTCATGATAGAAGTTCACCATGGTGGTAAATTCTTCCTCGTCATTAATAAAGCACTTATCCTTAGAGTAAGTTCGGAGTTGTTCTACAGTCAAATGATAAACTTCCTTTGACAACAAGGCACTGATGACCTTCTCAAAGATAAGCCACCTGGTATTTAAAAGAAAAAAATGATATGAGCATAAATTCAAATAAGGTTTCAGGTTAGAGCGCAGTGAACTTGATTTAGCACAGCTACATGCAGACCTTCCGAACCAACTAGGCAAGTGTGTCAACGTCACCAGATAATTTCACCGAATATAAAACCTGGCTTGTTTATGTTTTACCCTGCATAAATCAGCCACGTAAAGAAAGTCCGAGGATCGAAATGTACCTGCCTGCGAGCATTCATTTATTAAGGGTCACATTATGATGCCTTCCTGCGACTGCACTGTACATTAACAGAATCCAATTCCCTTTCAGCAACTTCTATAGTATTCCTATATCGCAGCATTTTCTTGCAAAAGGTTATTTAGACACATTTTAGAATATTTTTTCTGCTCTGTATCTTGTTACGACTGGTTTTTGGGACTCAAGGTGGTCAGTGGTTGAAACCGATCTAAATATAAACTTGTCTCTGAAAAGGCCTAGACATATATAGAGAGGAGTTGCCTACTCCGAGTTATGAGCTTCTGACATTGGAGAGCTTATCATCGCTTCCGCCGCTACCTATGTCTCAGGTTACCTCGCCCTACCTAGGTAGGGCAATGCTATTACCACATTTGCCGAGTGGACATCATTCTTGTAAATAAGATCAAGTGGCAAACCGTACCCGTAGGCAGAAACAGTGCATCTTAAAGGTCCTGATTTTTTGGGCGTCAGCGAGTATTGCATACACAATCTTCCACCTGTCTCGCTGAATGTTTTGTCTTTGTTTCACGCCAGTGTTTCATTTTTTCGTTTCATTTGGGATCACGTTCTCCCGCAATTCATATTAATAATAATTATGGCGTAAACGTTTTTGGGAAAAAATTTTCACGTCTGAACCCTTGAACTGAAGCAAAGTCGTTGAAACAGATATGCATGTATTCAGTTTCTGTCTCCTCTTTCTCAACGCATGGAGAGTGGGACCCCCTCTCAGTGTAAGCTCGTTCTGTGACAGAGAGATGGTTGAACTTATATGTAGTATGCACTGTAATATCCGCACAATTCTTTACAAAGAAATGCTCGTTAGATTAACGTGTCGGTTTCTAATCTGATGATTATTTACCTTGCAGGTATCCTCTCCCCTATGTAAGGCTCCTGTCTTAAAACTTCCATGATTTTGTCCCGCAGAGCTTGAATTTGGTCAATGCTTTTATCTGGCCCTTAAAAACAAATGCAAATATGGAACAAGCATTGGAGGAGGCTGATAATAGTCTATATCATACAAAATTAAAGCCGAACTCTTATAATTACTTCTACGCAAAATCCCCGTCTTTAAACATTTCCCATTTCTTAACAGTTTCAGGATATAAAGCCGGATGTTATTTCTTTTGACGAACATTAAAGGCCGTTGCCAAGATTTTCCAGAGAAGTTTTTCAAGTCGAACCCTTAACCCTAAATCCTCCAGCATCGTTTCGTTCGCTTTTTTATAGGTATGGTGAGGTTATATAAGGACAGAATGGAAATTATTTTGGTTACGCACTAAATGCCAAAGCCTAAGAGAACCAATGGAGTCTGTGGACATGGGTTTACCCATCGATGGTCATATCTTCATTTAGATTTGAATTTCTACAGGTCACATAATCTTCATTCTCATGTTTCATTCCTTTTATGGGTATTTTAATGTATTCCTATATGCAGCAGTTCGGTGCGTGGGAAATCGTCCGCCATTTTCTCTATCTGTACACTGCCTTAGGAGCTGAGCCAACGACCCGTCTCTTCGCATGACGTCTGACAGTGGTTTTCTCTTTCATCAGAACGATTAAATAAGGATTGACGTCAATCGTAAATCAACAGAAAAACAACTTCCAGGTAAGGTCATTGCCTAGCCAGGGGATTTAAGTCAGTCAGATGGTAAATTGTAAGGTGGGTACCTAATGAAAGAAATATTCCACAGGCATGGTGCAAAACCCGTTTGGTTATTGGTGGATTAATAAGGACTTTAACTTATAAATTACCTGCATGGCCACGCCTGAAAACCTTTTTTATTCTGCTTTGGTGTATGTTTGCAGCGTTGTTAATGCTAAAGATGGGACGCACTACATGTCCTTCATATTCTGTACCAGCAATTCCTCTCTGTATTTCTGACTTCATGGTTGTAATGTCTTTAAATGGTTTGTCTGCATGGGTGCCTACAATGATCACAGGGGGACGGAGATAAGGCAGCTGTCTTTCTTGATCGTTACAGGTTTTTCTTCTTAACCTTGTGATGCTATGCAAAGTGGAAAGCCAAGAAAACAAATTCTCAAGATTTGTTTCTCCATTTGGATTGTCCAAAATAACATCGTGAGATCCTTGTCTCACACAGGGCTTGGCAGTGTCATGTAAAGACTCACTGAGGTTGCACACCAAGATGTATATCGCACGTGATGTTAAAAACACAGGATGAGATGCATAATACAGGTGTTGTCCAGCAAAATCCCACAGTTCAACATTGACTACAGATTTTTCTTTAACACCCTCACCTTTCACATATTTTATCAAATCGAAAGTTCGTTCTTTGACCTCTTTTGGAGGTGAAGAAATATCAATCAATTCCTCATCAGGGTCTGCTGATGTGTGCACACCAATACTGTTCATTTTTGGACTAACAACCTGTAAAAGAAAACCAAAAGGATAACCGTTGAACAATAGAGAACCCTCTCTATTAGCTAAAAGATTAAGGCACTATCATTGGGGACATGGGTATTGTGTTAATCAATACGATATCCGAAAAAAGATGATAAATTTTAAAAATTGCGTTCGTTTGATTGTCATGGGTACCCGAGGAAAATTTTCTGTAAAATATCTGTTCGGAGAAGCAAATATTGCCTACAATTTTGTATTACTTGAGGGCAGCTAAAAATGTCAGATGACCGTTTCATTCATGAACAATTTTCGAAGCTTACCTTGGCTAATAAATTCCCTACGACTTTCTGAAGTTTCATTTTTCACATTTCACGCCCCTGGTTAGGCTATTTCTCGTAGGAAAAAAGGAACCTAAAATTTTCGAATTCAAGAATGCGATGGAGAGAGGAATCAAACAAATTTTCACTTTCGTAATGCGCTAAAACTGCATCTAAATTTTTTGCGAAAATATTTCTGAAGCCCGTGTAATTTCGAAAGGACTCAAGTTCCCCTAGGATGACCGAACAGATACAAATTTTATAGCCCCGGTTAGAATGCATTGCTAGACATCTAAAAGTACTCTGGATAACCTAAAAAGAGTTTTCAATGCGTTTTCGAGGAACCGTCGTTGGATGCTCCTGGTTTGTTTGACTTCACCAGTAAAATGCATATTTATTGAAGCTTTCATATAAAAACTTAAGACTTTTTTGTAATATAGTATCGAGTTTTACAAGACAATAAACGGACTAAATGGACTAGATTCCTCAACTTTTTGTACGTTTTAACATAATTTTAGACTCCTTTTAAAGAGCTACCCACCATTTGAAACCGTTCGCCTGAACCATGGGCTAAAGACATTCTCGAGTGTTTGATACAGCTTTTTAAAATGAGAAACTCAAAAGAAAAGTGTAACAGATTTTATGGCAAGTGAAAATAGTTTGAAACATTTCTTTTTATACGTGTAATGGGTGTTCGCAATTACCCGCAATGTACTGAAATACATGGTCGGTACAACTTCAGACCAACAAATTTCAAGGACTTTCTTTAAAAAGCCTTAAAAGGCTTTTTCAAGGTCAAATTACAGCCACGGTTTTCAAGGACTAAGATTTATTCAATAAATCGGCATTCTTTAACCCCCTTTGAACACCTTATTGGTTAAAACACGTCATGGAGTCATTTACGATTTTTATCTCTTCAGCCATGGTTCATCGCATTATTTTAAAGGCTTACTTTCCGCAACAACACTTTGCAAAATGGCTGGATATGAATTGGAATTGTATCTGAGGTACAGAAATAGTATTTGAAATAAAGAAACAAAAATATTAAATAATTGTTCATGCACAAAAATGTTTTGACGTTCCCCCTGAGTTTTACAGTTTCCTACACCGAGGACGAGCCAAATTTTCCTCTGCGAAATAATTTAATTTTCCAGAAAATGGTATGGCGTAAACATTAGGGGGTAAATTTCAAGGACTTTTCAAGACTTAACAAAGAGATCAGCTACTTCTTAAGGACCTTGACCGAATTCATCTTTTCTAGACTGTACGAACCATGTAAACAAGATTATATAAGGATTTGGAAAACCACAGTCAAACCTGCCGAGTTTACAAATGAATCTTCCTTTTCACCAGTCAATATCACCAACCTGTTTCCAGTTCTTGTAATCATCAATATGAAGGTCATTGGCGTGTTTTTCTTTTCTCTCGGCCTCCTGAACTCGATTGGGCTTTACGGGTAAGAACAGCTTTTCCACCACCATCTGTGCCACAGCTTTCGAACATCCCAACAAACCCTGTTTACTGCCATCAATGGGCTGCCAATTTTTAGCCTCATCAACATCTACTCGAAATAGAGAAGGATCCACTTCAATTCCTGCTGTACTGTTTTCTTTCGGATTAAATGGCAAACCGATGAGAGATTTCTTCAAACTTGTTTTTCCTGCCCCATCCTGACCAATAAAGAATACCCGACCACGATAGATATTGACAGCTCCATCTCTAAGAGCACTTTGATAAGCAAGCTTTGCTCTTTCTCCTCGCGCTTCTATTTCTGAAGGAACTAAACAGAGTGAAAATACATGAAAATGAATAATGTCGCAAGAGTTTTCTTTTAACCTAAACATTGTACGCAATACAAGCAGTAGCACGACTTGTGAACGCTCACAGTCTCTTTGCAGTTCATTCGGGTGAGCCACTGCTTGACTGGTACCCAACTGAGCTATGCTGGTCATGGGGGCCAGAGGGATCTATCCCATCAGAGACTTTGTCCCACATTCGCAACATGATAAAAATTTTGCCTTTCAGTGATCTATCAGTATTAACTTAAACCACTAACGCGGCTGTAAGTTCTATCTCTATCTTACGACTGTTACCCTGTAAGAAAAATTTAAAAGATCATTCCCTAGTGATTGAGAAAGCTCTCCAAGCTTCTATGCTTCTATGCTTCGTCCTGTAGCAAAATTATTGTAATAACAGAATATTATTCACAACTGATTTAAAATTTGAAAAGAAACGTTAGAAATAAACACAAAGTAATTATTTTATTTTAAAAAATATGCAAATGTAACTAGAACTTTAATAAATGATTATTAAATCCAAATATTCCTTGCCTTTACCTGCAATATCAGTTTCCACGAACATTCCTTTCTTCCCCCACTTCAGAGCACATCTCATGGCATCAACATTTAAAGGATTACTATTCACATACAGCTTCCTCAGCTCCTTCAGGTCACCAATTTCAGCCGGTAATTCTGCCAGTTTGTTGTCGTTTAAGTACAACCCTTTAAGCTTGTTCAGCTTCTGTATACTGGTAGGTAAGCCAACCAACTGGTTATTACAAGCACTCAGCTCCCTCAGCTCCTTCAGGTCCCCAATCTCAGCTGGTAGTTCTGTTACCTTATTATTATCCAAGTACAGCACTTCAAGCTTGTTCAGCTTCTGTATACTGGTAGGTACACAAATCAACTGGTTGTTACTCACACTCAGTTCCCTCAACTCCTTCAGGTCGCCAATCGCAGCAGGCAGTTCTGTTAGTTTGTTATTTGCCAAGTACAAGCCTACAAGCTTCTTTAGCCTCTGTATTTGGCTAGGTAAACAAACTAACACGTTCTTACTCACGCTCAACCACTTCAGCTCCTTGAGGTCACCAATCTCAGGAGATAGTTCTCTTAGTTCGTTATCATCGAAATGCAGCCCTTTAAGTTTCTCCAGTTTCTGTATACTGGACGGTACCCAGTCCAACTGATTTTTATTCACTCTCAGCCACTTCAGCTCTTTTAGGTCACCAATTTCAGCAGGTAGTTCTGTTAAGCTGTTATTATCCAAGTACAACCCTTCAAGCCTTTCCAGCTTCTGTATACTTGTAGGTAATCTAGCCAGTTGGTTATTACTCACACACAACTCCCTCAGATCTTTAAGGTCACCAATTTCAACAGGTAATTCCGTGACTTTGTTATTATCCAAGTACAGCATTTCCAGCTTGTTCAGCGTCTGTATACTGTTAGGTACACAAATCAACTGGTTGTTACTCACTTTCAGTTCCATAAGCTCCTTTAGGTCACCAATCTTAGAAACTAGTTCTGTTAAATTTGCGTTATTCAAGTATAGCCCTACAAGGGTTTTCAGCTTCTGTATTCTGGCAGATACACAGACCAAGGGGTTGTTGCTCACACTTAGCCACTTCAGCTCCTTCAGTTCACTAATCTCAGCCGGTAGTTCTGTTATGTCATTATCATCGAAGTGTAGCCCTTTAAGCCTGTTCAGCTTCTGTATACTGGTAGGTACACAGATCAACTGATTGTTATTTACACGCAACCACTTAAGCACCTTCAGGTCACCAATTTCAGCAGGTAGTTCTGATAAATTGTTATTATCCAAGTAGAGCCCTTCAAGCTTTTCCAGCTTTTGTATACTTGTTGGTAGAGCAGCTAACTGGTTGTTGCTCACACACAATTCCGTCAGCTCCTTCAGGTCGCCAATCTCAGTAGGTAATTCAGTTACTTTGTTATCATCCAAGTACAGAATTTCAAGCTTGTTCAGCTTTTTTATACTTGTAGGTACACAAGTCAACTGGTTATTACTCACTTTCACCTCCCTCAGCTCCCTCAGGTCACCAATTTCAGCAGGCAACTCTGTTAGTTTATTATTAACCAAGTATAGTCCAACAAGCTTGTTCAGCTTTTGTATTCCGGTAGGTACACAAACTAGTGGGTTGTTGCTCACACTCAGCCACTTCAGCTCCTTTAATTCACCAATCTCAGCAGGAAGTTCTGTGAGGTCATTATCATCAAAGTGCAGTCCTTCAAGTTTGGTCAGGTTTTGTATACTGGTAGGTACACAAAACAACTGATTGTTTCTCACACTCAGCCATATCAGCTTCTTTAGACCCCCAATTTCAGCAGGTAGTATCGTTAAGTTGTTATGATTCAGGTACAGCCCTTCAAGCCTGTTCAATTTCTGTATACTGGTAGGTATACAAATCAACTGGTTGTTACTCACACTCAGCTCAGTCAGTTCCTTCAGGTCACCAATCTCGGCAGGTAGTTCAGTTAGATTGTTTTCATCCAAGATGATCCTGATAAGATTTTTCAGCATGTTAATTCTTGCTGGTAATTCAGTCAGGTTATTTATATCCAGCCTAAGTTTTTGCACTTCACTCAGCTCAGTGACTTCGTCAGGTATCTTGGATAGCCCTTTTCCACTCAGATTCAAAACTGCCAATCCATTTTCATAATAAACCCAAGCTTTCAATTTTGTTGTTCTTGAATAATGCTCCATTTTGAAACTATTAAAGGCAGTCTTATCCCTTTCTGTAATCCAAAATCATTAAAAACAGTTATTAGCATAATACACATTATTACTAATTAGAATACAAAAAAATTAAAATTTTCTTTCCGTGCTGTTTAGTAAATGGTTTGAGCCTAGGAGTCATGTTGTTAGTAGGTAGAATATGATCGGGGGGTGGGGAGGGAGTACTCCCTATGATGGCCTATACGGAGAGGCTCCGCCCGAAAAGGGTATCTTTTTCAGGCTTCAGGGATATGAAAGGTTAGGGATTTCACTAGTTGGGGTATATAAAAAGGGTAGGGAAATCTGTCATTTGGGTCTGTGAAAAGGCCCAAAAGGGCTAACAGATGAATTTTATGGCTTTATAAAGTCGAGAAAACGTTCTATTTTTGTGATTGATTCCTATGTAAAAGACAGTGCATTTACAACAGTTAAAAGGGCTGCAAAGTTCTATAGAAGGTATGTGAAAGGGGTATCATTTGTCAATAAAAGATATACGAAAGGGGTGCTTTTTTCATAAAAAATGGTATATAAAAGAGTAAGAGGCTGGACCTTGGGGGAGCCTCCCAGTATAAATTGAGTACTCCTCCTCCCCCGGGAATATGATCGTCCGGGTGGGTGTAACATTCTCTCTTGTCTTGAATAGGATTGTTCAATCTGTGCGGTAGTCATCTTCAGAGTTAGGCAACACGGTATGCCGTTGATGATATTAAACCCCGAGTAGTTGTAACATGGTTATCATTTAAGTCACGATGTCACTGGTCTTCTGTTACTTAAGCTCTGATATTATCGGCTAGTAGTAAGTAGTGCGTTTCGATCCGTCTTTTCTCATTGTACTGAACTGAACGGTGGTCTACTTTTTTAGTCGAAATAGCCGCTTTGTTCAATCATTAGCAGACTTAGCAAGGACCAACAACATAAGCGTTTTTCTTTTTCTCAGGAAAAATTTTATTTCAAACTGCATCTATAGCTGAAAGTACAAATAATTTATACTTAGTGAAATTTCAAGGTTGAGACAGTGCTGGTTCAGCCCTGTGAAATTTAATCGTATATCATTAAAATCAAAAGCTAATCAAAGAAAAATTGAAAATTGTCCTAATACCCATAGTGTAACCATGTGCGTGAACTCCTGTACTGAGGCGATCAGTGTGCGGTACGTATTTAATTGTACGGCTGAGATTTACTCAGTTAACCAAATTTCCTTTCAAGATGAGTGCGTTTTATATTGCAGTTTAAGAAATACGTAATAGCTATCGTTAGTTCTCAATGGTTATGACGAAATGTCTGCAACTTAAGAGCGTGACGTAAGCGAAGAAGAAAAGGAAGGATATTGGTGCTATTGTAAGTTTTCTCAAAACAGAAACTTCAGAGTATGCCAACGCAACATTAACGCAAACACAAATTTCTGACGATGATAAGAGGAGTGCGGATGACTTGCTTGAGATAGTGTTAGCACCGTTTCTTTGATTTTGATGATCTTTAAGTCAATTTTAAAGAAAAGTTCCAAACATAAGGAAATTTAAAAATGGCGGATCCAAGATGGCGCTGTCACTGACTGAAAAATCGACTCCTGGGCCGGGTTGTTCGAAGCTGGGTTAAGATAACCCACGGTTAGTGCGAAATTTGAACTCAGATATGAGGGCTTAAAAAGCAAAGTCAGTGTAATTCTCTTTGCCTATAATTTGATGATTAGACACTCTAAAAAGAAAAGAGAAAATTATCCGAGAGAGTGCTTATGATAAGAAGATAAAGAAACCCGGGTTAAAATTTAACCCCGGGTTAGCGCTAACCGGTTTTCGAACAACTCGGCCCAGATCTCATATTGTATGACATCACGACATTATACCAAACTATACCAGATGATCCACTAAGAGTTACTTGTTACAGACCTACGGATATACTCGGACTGATATACTCGGATATACTCTGTACATTCCAAGATTTACAGTCGGAGCCTAAATTCTGTTGAAATTACGAAGGAACAGAGAAGTCAGTCCCACGTCTCATGGGACCAAGAAAGCCCGTCACGAAAGTGGTTAACTGAATTTTAGGACATTCCAATGATTGGGTATTCTAGGACTTTGGTACATTTATCGGATCAATTTAGGTTTCTTGGAAACTCCCCACCTACCCCTCCCCTAAGCCATCATTTTGTAAGTGTTAATGTCAGCTTAGGGGAGAGGTAAAAGCTTCTGATGTAGTTCCAGTCACACTGAAATGACTAGACTAGGTGCATAAATTAAATCGAAATTTTAAAATTAAATTATGCATAAAAGAAAATTCTTTGTCAATGTTACAATTTGCTACAATAATCTGTTGCTTGTTCCAGCAAATAAATGTAAGTATTACAGTGTGCTCTGAAGTTTCGAAACCGTATTTAGGGATTTAGCATCATTGTCAAGAATAAGCCGAGGTTCTTAACAGTCAGTAGTTGTTTCTCATACATTAAAAGATATGAGCTAACTTGCCTTTGAACTGAAAATCCGTGGAAATCGTGTCTGACTGTAAACATTCAATAATGGTTTGAACTCTTTGGAATGAAGAACATTTCATACGCGAGGCAGTCGAATTTGCTGCGACACTTTCTGAAGACGTAAAAGCGCTCAGTCAAACGTCATAAGTCTTAAGTTGTTGTTTTTCGTGGTTTTCATATCCGCCTTCCTCATAAAGGATTTAAACTTGACAATCATTAACCATACTTTTCTCCTTCAGAGGTATCGATCCTTACTATTAAAATACCGACGCACATGTTGGAATGCTAATTAATTCAGTCAACTCTCAGTTTCTTTCAACTTTGACTGTTAGAACTCTATGCCCCTTAAATCTAAGCGCAGTGAGTTGAACTCTATAAACTTTTAAAAAAATGCTACTGTGCATTATCCACGGTTCAAAGATTAGTAAAAGTAATGATCATACCGAGCAAGAGATAATAAGGATTATTCTCATTATTCTCTCTTGTACAGACCCAAACATTTTTTTTTTTTAAATGGGTGAAATTTATCGTAGCCTTGATTCTGCAGCAAAAAACTAACTTTTGGCTATAAAACTTTGTCCAACTTCCGCCTTAATGAAATAGACGCTTATTCAGTGACTCTGCACATTTTTCACGGGTTGTGCCTAAAAGCGTATAAATAACATGGTCATTCAAATCAGACAACTCTTACCTTTGAAAAACAAGGCACTGAAAAAGAAGCCTTTCAATTTCTTTTCCCTTTTTTACCTGACGCTTGTTGTAAACTGCGTAACGCTGCGCGATTTACAAAAAGATGTCAAGTACGCAATATACAAAGAATCCTGTAAACCGCGCAATACAACTGTAAACCG
Source organism: Porites divaricata (assembly GCA_038088405.1). Taxonomy (NCBI): domain Eukaryota; kingdom Metazoa; phylum Cnidaria; class Anthozoa; order Scleractinia; family Poritidae; genus Porites; species Porites divaricata. The sequence goes on from JBBMOI010000002.1 coordinate 22,723,851, forward strand.
CTCTTTCAATATCTAGCAGTTTGCTAAATTTCTCTTTACGCTCTAGAGATTCAGCTTCTTTTAAAGTGTGCGAAAGAGCACAGGGAATCGAAAGTATGAAAAAGCCTTAATTCCGCCAAAACAATGGAACGATGACACGCAAAATATGACAGATTTTAAATAGATGGATAATACTAAACTGAAATTAAGCGCTCGAACGGAGAGAAATTTAAAGAAATAAAAACAGACTTCTAGACTGTTAGTTAACATTACGACTCACTCTGGTTTTAAAAACAATCTATTTGAAGTCTATTTCACGGAAAAAAGGCTCAGGTTACAAGATATTGTTTTACAGGCGTATATTACACAGTTACAACCTTTGGTTTTGTGCTTTGCGTTCTACATTTTATAACACTAAAATACACCGTCCCTTCTACTTGGTTACTCTTTGACCAGTTTCGACTTGAGAGAAGTTTGCCCTCTGTTAAGTTTAAGAAACTGAAGGTCATCCGAGCCGACTAAGTGTAACTAAGATTGCTGATTAGATCCTTTATTAGGATCCGGTCCTTCTTTTTTGTAAGCTGGTCCTTGCTTAAAAAATTGAATAAGTGTAACTAGGCAGTTTGAAGCTCTCTTCTGCACTTCCGGGTCAATGATTTCATTCGAATAATTATGAAATGTTGGCCACATCTATGAGGAATATGCTAATATTAACAATTTTACACGTAAACAACATACCTACAGGACTACAGGGGAACACACTAAAATAAAACAAGAAGTTTTCAGTAAAACAAAGACAGTGATATTTTAAGAACTAAGTCTAAATCTAAACATTACCATCACTCCTCCCTAGGATTTGTCGGATTTAGTTCAGAAAACCGCAAGTGCTTTGGTCCAAAAAATGATAAAAAGGCCCCACGTAAGGGAAAAGGCAGAAAAAGTGTTTCTCGCAGAGAAGGGATCAACAAGGTAAAATTATGAACATAATTCTTCGCAGTCCTACGAAAAACAAAGAGTTTGCTTGATGTTAATTATAATTCCCTGCCAAGTAAGGCCCAACCGTATTATTGGTTATCCAGCTTTATACCAAGTTATCGACAAACTTGGTACATGGTGAAAAAAAAAAAAAAGAAAAAGAAAAACGTCGTGTGTTATGTTAACCTGACTTTGCGAAGAAGTTAAGATAATAAATATGCGTTATTGACCAATTAATAATCAGGCTCTTAGAATCACGTTTACGATTAACGGTGAACGTCAATATGTACCATGTGGCCAAGTGCCCTTTACTCTTTATTATATTTACACACAAAAAGAGAAATAGTTCTATGCCAGGCTCTTCCATAAGGATGATCCTGATTTAAAAAATCTATCGAGACTAGCTCAGCTGGGTAGCAAGGCAGTAAGTGTCTGCTTATGTAAATGAGAGATAAAACAAGTGTAAAATAGCCTGTTCCAGGTTCTCAGCATGGATGATAGAAAGACTTTCTATTATCCGTGCTCTCAGATAGTAGGAATGACGCTTTAAGTGTAAGACACGCGAAAATATAAGCGACTATCTCGGAGGTTCGTTCTCTCTCATTTTAGCGGTCTTCACTATCTCGGAGCCCGGAACAGGCTAAGTGTAAGTTTTTTGCATTTTCTTTGTTTGTTTCCTACCAGTTCGGATTTTACAAATCCATAACAAATGACATGAAGGAAATGAACTTGTTGAATCAATCATGTTTCCGAATGAGCTTTTGAAAGATACTATATGGCTTATTTGACTGGTAATCCTGTTGTACTCCTCGATAAGGTGGATCGATAGGTTTTTTCAGGGTCAATACCCCCCAAGTTTGCCAAACTAAGTCGCCATAAACAATGATTTGGAAAAATTACCACCACAGCTGTATTAGATTATGATGAAAAATTGTTATAATCAGGGTTAAAATGACATTGGAGTTGTCATAGTAACGAAATGAGGCTATTACCTATTTGACTTGCAGCTGAATTTTTTGCACTGGGAACTGTCCGTCCAAAATCGTTCACGGAAGCTAGAACGTACCGCGCTCCTTAATAACATGCAGAATAAAACTTTAAAGGGGAAAAATAAACAATTATCCATGACTTTTAAGCAACGCATCTTTTCCTGATCTTATCCATTTGTCACCAATCCGCGTTTCATCAATCCTTCGTAAACCAATCCAGTCCCTGTTTCACAAATAAAGAGCTCAGAACATACGAACCACATGCAAGTTTAGATTGACTTGTTATAGGGTCTTATGGAAATAGCTGGCGATCAAGTGGCAGGCTCAAAAACGAGCCGGGTGGGGAGAAGATCTTCCCTTTTGCTCTTTTTTCTCCCCCCTCCCCCTCCACCGAAGCCAACCTGGTTGGCCTGTGGTTCCGAAGAGGTAAAATGGCGGTCATCAGAGTGACGGTAATTTCGGCGAGGGGAATTCCCCAAACATGTGGAATTAACATATCAGGAACTTGCTTTCTGGTTCGGATTTCACTAGACGATGGCCATGTGAAAATTTGTCATGGGTTCGAGTTACAGAAACCTTCTCCTTCAAATAGCAGAGAATGTGACTCCAAAAATTCTGGAAGACCTTAAATTTTTATGTCTAGATGACATAGATGAAGGAGAATTAGAACAAATTGCTTCACCCCTGAAGCTCTTTAAGGCTCTAGAAAGACGCGAGTTACTAGGGATAAACGATCTGTCGTTTCTCGAAGACCTGTTAACGAACGTGAAATGTATACAACTGGCCAGCAAAGTTAAGGACTTTACTTTGCGAAGAGAGCTTGAAGTGCTGGGCTTGAATGAACGTGTCAAACTCAAGGAGAGGTGTTCGAGATATGTGCAGACCCGCAAATTTCCATGTGAAGAAGATGATCCTGGTAGCAGAGTCGCAGTCCACATGGCCTCAGCTGTTTGTAAGTGTAAGTAAATTTTGGCTGACTCAATATTGAACAAAAAAATATAACTATTTTCGCCATTGGTTCGCACCATTCAGGGATAGGTGGGAGGGAGGGGAGGGGGTTGAGAAGATCATGGGGATGACTGAACCAGGGCCTGCGCATGGGGAGGGGCTGGGAGGGCCATTCCCTCTCACCTTTGGAAAAATAAATAAATAAAATTAAGTACAGTGCAACCTTGATATAACAAAGGGTCAAGGGACTGGCAAAATATTCTTGTTATAATGAGGTTCATTAACTTATGTCCAGGTTTTTTTCATATTGCCTTATATTTTACTATTACTGGAGTAAAATAAAAAATAGTTTGTTAGACCGAGGACTTCGTTATATAGAGGTTCCACTGTAATGTACGTTACATTCATATAAATAGTATCTTTGTTGGAATAAGAATCTTCCATCATCTAAATTTATCATTGGTCCATTTTGATCCGTAAAAATATCTGATGTGTAGTAAGCTTCAAAACACCTGTCTTTAAAAAAGTGTACTTTATTAGCCCTAGATTTCTGCATTTTCAAACCAGCAAGGCTGACGTAGCATATGCAATGATGCAGAATGGAGACTAATTTTTTTGTGAAGTTTCTCGATAATTTGAATCTGAAGACTATGCCACGGAACTACGGTTTCTTAAAACAAATTATATCGGCTAATGATGTGGTGTCTGATGCATTTTGATGACATACTAGACAAAATGAAGGGGTTACAGGAACCTACAGTGTAATATCATGATCTGCAAACTTCTGCTGGTAGATCCTGCATGTGCGATCAGGCTCAGCAGGAGAAAGGTACTTCCCAGCAGCTTGAATTTTATAAACGTGACTCTGCAGCTCAACAATGACTCAAGAAAGGTTCGGTAATCTGACAGTTCCATACAGCCACAAAGAGAGAACGGCCAAATTTGCCCCTTCCTCCACCACAAAAGAGGTGGTCACTGGTCCCTGCACTTTAAAAACTGCTCCGCGGGCCGTGTGAACTGGGACCAAAATCAAAACCTAACATAATGGCGACAGTAAGGCCACTGGGTGGGGGCTGTTTAAAGTGTTCCTGTCCCAAATTAGGGTATTTGGTTTACTTGTCTCAAAGTTATATTAGTCCTCCATTTAATGTTACCCCTGCTGGAGGTTACATGGGTCAATTTTTGCTGGGTTTGTGCTGCTGACCTCTCAGAATCCCTACCCCATTATAGTGTATTCAGTGTGGCCATATTATAGACCCCATCTTAGTCCCTTTAGGAAAAAAGTAATTTTTGCATCATCCCATCTTAGTCACTTTCTGTTTATGCATCTACCTTATAAAGCCTTTTAACTAGTATAGGTCATCCTGAAATAAACTGACACATTTGTTAAACTTGCTGTGTTGTAAATCTTTCTATTTGTAAATCCCTACATATAACCTGAATTTTCTTACCCTCAAAATCCTGAAAATACACGACCCCATTCTAGTAACTCTTATAAAAATGCAACCCTATCAGTGGCACATACCCATTAGCCTACCACTAGGAAGTACCCCCCCCCCCCCAATGTTCAGCCATTAAGGGTCCCAAGGTGTTTTTCAGCCCGATTTACCAGGGTGTGCATTGCTTTTTTTTTTAATTTCTTTATTTGCAGGTAATTCAGGAAAGGAAGATTTAAAAGAAATGCACTGTACTTGCAGCTCATGTTTTTGCAGTAATCATCATTCCAATGAGAGAATACCAGCAGGTAAAAATTTGTTAATTTGAACTTCACATCACTCTCTTCTTTCTTGTTTTGCTGTATTGTTGAGTTACTTTTACTTTTAATAACACTGTATTGTACATGGCCATGGGCTGGGTACATTTTTTGCTGGGCATGGGTACTGTAAACTTTGAATTTGTAGCATTTTAACAATATTTTTTTGTGTTCTTGATACAAAAAGTGTAAAGACATTAAAAGGAAATAACTGTGAAAAAAAGAGAGCATAGCCACTCATAATCACTAATCGTGCTTAGTGGCTGGGCCATGCAGAAACGTAACTAGAAATCAAAGTTGTTTAATGTAAATAAACAAATGCACACAAAGACACACAAAGAAGAAATATATAAGCTGTAATAAATAAACAAATACACAAACAAATAAACAAAGAAGCAACACAAAACAATGGTTGTGCACTCGAAAACAACGAAAAAGATGAAAAAAACCATGATGAAAAGAGGCAAAAATTAAGAGATTTCGACGCTAAGTAAAAAATGCGTCCATCTTGCTTGCTGACTGCTGACCAAGTCCAAGATTTGTTCAAAGCAGATTTCATGGTGCAAAAGTTTCAAGTGTTTTTCCTATTCTTAATTTATAGGAGACTATAATGTATTGGGATTAGGAGAAGGGGGTTAGGGTTTGGGCAATAGAAAAATCTCCACATTTTAGTTCTTTTGAGATTGAGATCTCTGTAATTAGCCTATACATGTATAAATACTTATTAGTACAATAAATATGCCTTATGGCATAAAGCAATCCAGAAAAAAAATGCTTAATTAAGAAAAAATGGGCCTGAATACTGAGCACAATTGAACCTGTCTTCTTTGCCATCTCTTCTGCAAGTTTAGTTTCTTTCCCTTTTTGACAAATAGATTTCTTTCTACCCTTTGCAATTTCAGAGCATGTAATTTCTTCTGTAATTGCAATTTCTGGATCCCTTCTGATTTTTATTCTTTTCTTTTCTTTGTGCAGAACTTTACCTCAAAGTCTTCCTAAAACTGGCTTCCAAAGGTGCTTGGTTTGCTGGCACAGCATTCATACTCAAGAGATACATAAATGATCCAGAAACATTAGTGAAGTTGTTTGCTTCTGTTGTTCTACCTTCAGGAATTGTTTTAAAGTATCTTTGTGAAGGTTCAGTTCTTTGTGTTGTAGAAGCAAGCGATTTACATGGCTTGTATACTCTGTGGCAGAATTATGAGGATGGCAGCCTTAAAAAAGCTTTGGAGGAAATTTTGATAACAGAAGACCTAAAAAAGTTGTCAGAAGGCCAAGAAATAATCTTGGATGTAGATTTGGACAGGGAAATATACCAAAATGCATGTTTGGAGCTCATTTCCATTAAGGAGAAAGGTAAACGTTAAATATTTTTGATGAACAATAATGTATTAATATTGCCAGTTGAACATGATCTTCTGAGGCCCTGCAAGGGTAATTTCCGACAAGTGACATGTCCCAAAAAGTAGCCACAGAGAAATGGTGACAAAAGAATTTCCCTCAGGCAAATTGTGACAATGACAACAAAGCAGAGAATTAGAAACAAAGAACAGTGGCTTGGTCAATATTATTTTGTCACCAATTTGAATCCAAAGTGTGGTCAATTGTCTCAATTTTCTTGCAATCCAGAGACTTGAAGGCCACATGTCACACTTCATTTACAATATTACACAGCCCCATGCCCAGATGAGTCCGGGGAGACCTGGGAATAATGTTGTCAGTCACGTGTTTATATATGGACCTCTATCTACCTTTTCTAAAATTCCGACAAAGAGAAAGGATTTTTGTTCAATTTCCGACAGCAATTAAGTGAAGCATTGGGAAATGCTGACACAAGACATTTTGAAATCCAGATGAGTGACATGCCCTCCCCTTTCCCTTGGCACGGCCTGTGCCTTGCAATTTATCTCCCAAATTTCCCCCAAACTCTTAATCTGTTACTTTTTATTCTCCCTTCAATTCTTCAGTATCTTGTTGTAGTCAAGAATTTTTAGAGGTCAATCCCTAGTTCTTTTTTAATAAAATGTAAAGTTTTTATTCTGGAATTAAGCTGATTTTTATCTCAAGTGTATTAAGTAATTTATTATAAGCAGCTGAGTACACCTTTGCAAGCAGCTTTGCTTCCATGGCCAGTGTTGATCAAATGTGCACTTCTAATAATTAGCAATTAGTATAGTTAGACAAGAGTAGTTTGTAATTGCATGGGCAGCTTGATTGGCTAACTTTAGATTTTATGTATGATTGTCAATCATGAATGATATCTCAGAGAAGATTAAGTTCCTATATTTTTCCTTAGTTAACGAGCTTCATAACATAGTGGAGCAGAGACCACGTAGTGTCTCAGATCCCACACACAGTTTACCTGGAAAATCTGCGAACACCTTTCAAGAAGAAAGCTTTCGTTTAATGGCTACTACAGAGAAAAAGAGACGTCTTCATGCGGAAAAGCAGCTGGAAAAGTTTAAATCAGGTCAAATGTTAGAACTTCGTTTTCCTGAGCTACTCCAGCTTGATACGTCTGACAAGAATTCTCAAGGTGTCAGTGGTGACGATAGCTCTTCTACAACAAGCACATTAGATGAGGGTAACCCTCAACTTTTATTTTAATGAACTTATTCTTTCTGGACTTTTTTTAAAAATGCAGAAGAAAGTAAATTTATTTTGTTATGTCACAGTGTTCTTGGTGAGGACAATTCAAATTCTTTTTGTACATGTGGATTGTGGAATGTTTTTTGTGGTCAATTAAGTGTGTGGACTGCAGGTTTTTTTTTTTATCTATTTTAGATTTGTTATGTAGAAATGATATTCATTTGTTAATTTTATTGTTGAATTTAGAGAAGATTTCATGGAGGTGAAGTGCTAATTTTTTTGTTTGCTCCTTTCCTTTTTCTTAGAGGACTTGCTGAATTGGGAAGATGAAAACAATCTATCAAATGAGTTCTGGAAATCCATGAAGGGTGGATTTAAGGAAAAAGTAATCTTACATTGCTCCATTCCACTTAGCTGTATGCAGCATTAATACCATACCCAAATTAATCTAGGGGAATTCACTTTTGAGCATAAAATGATAAAGGCTGCCCACTAGATACTAAAATGGGTCTAAAAAAGATGGCAATAAATTAACAGACAATTTTTAGCAGTTTTGATTCATTCTTAAGTTGTCATCAAATTTCATATAAGTCATCATCCTCATGATTAACAACAGTATTAAATTAATATGATGATGAATAGACACTAATTAAAAATATCTTTCTAACTAAATAGTGTTGGACAGACTTTGAGGATGCAATAATGAAAGGATTCCCTGATGAGCTTAAGCAGGGAGGGATCCCATTACTAAAATTCCTGGCATATGTGCTTGGAGTTAACTATGGTAAGAAATTTAACTGCTTTTGACTGTTTGCATGTTATGATTCAATATTGGCCATTTTAGTTAAATGATAAGTAACATTTGCAAATACTTCTCTAAATTCAGAGAGGACATTTGAATTTTAAACATTTGCATCAAATGATTTTAAAATGGTGGCCATATCTAAAATAGTGGCTTAGCTTAGTAGTTTTTTTTGTAAAGGAAATGATAAAATTAGCACTTATTGAATGAGGCTGAGAAGGATATGAAGAATTATGCAGATCAAGGAGAGTGCTATCAGCCGAGGTGGATAACACCCTCTGAGAAAATAGTTCGCCATAAAACAAGTAAAATGTTCCACCATTACTCACTTCGCCAGTACTCACTTTGAAAACAACTCAAACTTGTCCCCAGGTCTTCTCGGTTAACAGTTCAATAATCTGCAACTTTGCTTCACTTTTGACATCATTCAATATGGCAAAAGTCTTCCAAATTTGGTCAACAGTATCTGGTTATGATGAATTATGCTTGTGATTTTAGCCAATCAGAAGCAGAGAAATATTCTGAATAAATAATAACATATTTTGATGTTTATAAGCTCTTGATTGATGACTTATCACTTTTGTGTCAAACCTCAATGGAACATGTTTCTTTAAATGTGTCTCTGGCAGCCGTGTTGATTATGTGTCTCCTAGAGAGACACTGGAACAATGACACCTTTATACTAAAACCTATACAAATAAGAATCAATTTAGTTAAGGCTTCTTCCATCCCATATGTTCTTGACTTCTTTGTTGCTGAGTCGATCATGATGATTTTGATTTTGATGGTGTTAAAACTGCCAACAAGGCAAGCTCTTTTAGAATTGTCACAAATCTTGCTATATTTTGTTTCAACAGTTTTGATTTTTAATTTCCATTTTTAGACAAACGGACATCAGAAAATGTCTCACTTAGTAATTTTATCAGAACCTCAAAGTGGTTTGGATCATTTGTAAAAGGATCTCAAGGCTGCTTGAGCAAGGTAAAAGTATTATTCACATAATTGTGATTAACTTGGTCGTAAATGTTTAGTTGAGGTTTAAACTACTATACATGTAAATTTAAAAATACTTTTTAACAAATAGTTGGGTTTTGTGATTGTCAAAAAATTAAACTAAAAATGACTTTTGATTAGCATTATTTAATGAAGCTTTAATTTGGTTAATCAAAATCTTAATTGCTATGCAGCTTTCCAAACATCAGTATTTTCCCAGAAATGCATGGATAATCTGTGTCTCTTCAGTGTACAGGTAGTTGAGTCAAGGGGTCTGCTTCTCCTGTTCTTAAAAATAATATTGTGTTTTCACAGTGTAGCTAACAAAATACCAAACATTTTTGTTGTGTGTAGATGGTTGATTTAATGGAAAGCTCAGCTTCTTTAAATCCTGATGGTGAAAAAACAAGGTAATGGAAACCCAATTATTATTTTATAGAGTCGAAATCATAATTTTTCCCTCACTGGGATAATAGCTAGTACAACAAATTGGTAAACAATTTACAAGTCTCTTTATCATCATCACCATCACCACCACCAATATTATCATCATCATCATTATCATCATGGGCTTTACTCACTTCTATAGAAATGTGCATAAGAGTTTAGAGTGGTTGACATCAAGTAGAAGGTACAACTGAGGAGATAAGATGAAACAGCCACATATTGAGAGGCATATGGAATGCATGGACACTCATTGACTTGACCCAGCCTCCTCAAGTGTGCTGAAAGCTAAGGCATTTTGTGTATCGTACTATTTATGTATGGTTACAGTACAAGTACCTATGTAACCTGTCATGCTTTCCTCTTTAGGGTCTAACTTTATCTGCTGACTAAATTCAATCTTTGTGTGTTTCTGACAAAATTTATTTCATCTTACTGCAGCTGGTTTGCAGGATATATGACAGAAAGTGAGGCAAAACAGAAACTTCTAAATCATGAGGGTGGAGCTTTCCTGGTCAGATTCAACACTTCTATGGTGTCACCTGGCTTTGTGTTGTCCACAAAGTCACATAGTAATGACTTCATTGAGTATAATATAGAGGCAAGTTTTTTCAGTAATCATTATTTAAAATTATGATAATGTCTTGTATATTTACATTAATCAAACGTGTGCCAGCTGCTCTCTAATCAGTGATGTTTTTGTGTTAAGTAATTTCCTTGGGTGGGTACCAGTGGAGAATTCTTGCAGGGGTGTTTGGCATGCCTCATGAAAACCCCAACTCTATTCTCTAGTTTCAGAGGGCACAAAACCCTGCCTAGCATGCATGAAGACATCATTTTTCCTATTTCCCACGCAAATGGTAAAAAATATGAACCCAATTCCAGACCAAAAGCCAAAATATATTTTCTTTGGCGATTCACGTACCTATAGAGCTTATGAAAGAGAGAAGGCACCCCCCCCCCCCCCCAAACCCTTAGAGTAAGAAAGTGAATGATGAACAATGTTTTTTGCCCAGTTACTTCAGCAAGTTATGGTTATGAGTAAGGAATTCGGTTGGTCGCTCATCAGCTGTAAACTTCCACGGGCATTCGTGAAGGGTTTGGATGGGCATGTGCCACTGATAAGCCCCAAAATTTGCCCCCATCTTAGAAGGAGGCTGAGGGTTTTGTGTTTTCCTTTTTTCACTGCAAATTTTCTTCCTGGTGTGAGTAATTCACTAGTGCGCTCATCATGAGTTGGATTGGGTCTAGCCATCCCCCTTTAGGATGATTAACATGTTTGTTAGAACAGTTTTTTTGTGTTATCCGTGATATCGTGTACTGCCAGTGAGCCAAAGGGTACATGATTTTAGGGAGGTAATGTAATTATTTCTTCTATTTTTTGGGGTTGTAAGAATTTTCGGTGTTGCAGGCTCCTATTCATCCTACCTACCCCGGCTTTTTACGTCATTCACAGGTTCATAGTGAATCAGGGAAAGTGGAGATCGGTGATTCTGTATTTGACAGCCTGCCCTACTTGGTGGCGGAATTAAAGAAATCATGGATGAAGGATCTGCAGCCAATTACACTTAGTTAAATCAAAGTTTAAAACGACGAACTATTCCTTGTAATTGCTTTTTCTTTTTTTGTTCTATTGTTTTGGGGTTTTGACACTCCAGTTTCTATAAGATTTTTAACAATTTCCAGAGTGAACAAGAGATTACAGTTTTCGTCGATCACAGATAGCGTTTCTATAGACTCTGAGGCGTTTTACAAACGTGACAAAATTTTCCGACGAAATCGATGGAGTGGCCGTGGCCCCCCCCCCCCCCCCAACCGTCACTCCTGTCCTAATCAACAGTTTATGGGGCACCATGAAAAGATAAGCAAGAACAATACGCGAGGGCCCTGAAATTTTTTATCGTTGTTATGCATCAGTCAATTCCAATGCGCCGTCCTCCGTCAACACTGCAACATTTTTCATTGATCGCATAGTCGAGTAGTGCCATTTTAAGCATTTTAATGTGCGATTTTTTGTTTCAATTAACGTCTTCCTTTTTAATAGTTCTATTCTAATTAAGACTTCACGCCGCGACGACACTAGTTTATGGTTTTAGTGCTGTTATGAAATTATTGACATTAAAATAAATAGTGCGCTGCTATGAATAGTTTTATAAATATGAAAGAATGTTCTTTTAATAATATCAACAGCTATTTGATTCAATACCAAAAAACGTTGATTCACGTCGATAGCTCCCTATTTCGCTACTCGTACTTTTGAAAGAGGTTATTTACCCCTATGTAATTCTGGCTTAATAAGTAGTGAAGAAATGCATGCATAAAATCGAGAATATGCCTTTACAAACCTCTCCAATTCTTTCCCGTCCTTGACAGATGAGCCAATCTGCGTTTTTTCCAGTAAGTTTCCAGTAGGAAACCGCGTGCGTGTCAAAAGCTCGGGGATGGCCCCGGGGTTGGCAAATGCCCGGCCCCCGGGCAGCACGAAATTTGCAAATGCTCCATCACCGGGGTTGACAAGGCGGGCAAATGCCCCACAGTAGCCCGGAGGGGGGAGGGGGGCTGGCAGCAGCTGGAATTGACTGATGCATTATGTGGGCAAGACCTTCTGTTTTTCCACTCACAAGAGGATGTAATCGTTTTTTCAGCTACATATATAGCCAATACCCTAACATGTATACGTTTTACTGTGCACAAGGAAGTTGACCATGTTTTGACTTTTTTGGGTTGTGTTTCATATACCGAAATCTGAAATAATTCATATGTAACAAAGCATAGATAACAGTAGGTATAACAGTGGATAAAGAACGGAACAGATTAAAAACAATGGATTCCGTTATTTGAAAGTCTACCCACCTTTTTGGATGTCTTATTAATCGATACCAATTACCCTCACTCCATCGTCACCAGTAGAAACAGAAGAAATAACAAGCAAACTGCGATGATAAACTCTTAAGAAAAACGCATTTCTGGAAGAAATAAACCTTTAACTTGACGTTTCCTATGTGCGGATGGAACTCAACAAAAAAGAAAAACAAAAAAATCGAACCAAACGAATAATGATAAACAGCGAACATGTGCGAGGTCAGAATTTCCCCATGGCTCAGTCTTGGGGCCATATCATAATAGTCATAATAATAATAGTCATAATAATAATAATAATAATAATAATAATAATAATAATCAACTTTATTTTTCGAGGGTGGCACTTGACAGTATAAAATACTGATAAACTCGTGGCCCTCAAATCTTTTTCTATTGTACATCAAAGTACTAAGCGAGACTTGAGAGACAACTTTATCTCCGTAGACAGCTCTCTTTTATAGCTCACTAAAAGATCAAAGGCTGACACTGAGATTCTCGACACTATATGCCGAACAAATTTGAACTGTACGCAGAAAAAATAAAGGGCCACTCACAAACAGAACCCCCCCCCCCCCCCCCCCCAAAAAAAAAAAAAAAAAAAAATCACATTCCCCCACCTCTTGCAAGAGTAGACTCGGGAAAGAACCTAGAAGTCTTTCTCACCTCAGATGCCATTTCGCGGATATCACAAAGGCAAGCCGAACATCAAGAATCTCAGAACCTCGGAATCAACTCATCCGCCCTAAGATCCGTGGCTCACAAGAACCTTGTCCGCCCATTATTAGAATATTCATTCATGGCAAAACAAAGTAGAAATGGAGCAAAGACGTTCATAATTAAAAGCGGTATCATAATAAACCCGGTCGGTGTTAGTGAATTGCTCAAAGAACTGCTCTTGAACTGACAACGAAGAAAAACAGACTGTCCCATGATCTGTTACAAAATTCGCAATGGCCAAAGCAGAATTGACACCGCGCTATGTTTAACCGTAGGTCGTATTAATCGCTCCATATATACATGTTGTGGTTCAATTTTTTCCTTGATTTAAATTTTATTTTCCTTTGATTTGGGGTATGGTAATGTATGACGATGAGTTTAAAACAAAGGAAAATAAAATTTAAACCAAGGATTAAATTTAACCACAACATATATAAATGCCGAGAAAGCTTACGAATTCCCCTTCGCACATACAGCTATTTCGAGAAATGTTGTCGGAAAAAGTGCACGCGACAATCCCGAAAGGTATCGTGGGTGGTTTTGAAGTCACTGTTCTTCAAAGAATTCGAAGTTTGAAAGAATGACACGAGAGGCCATCGACCCACGTTTAATTTGTGAGTGCTATAAGAAAACAACAAAAGAAGGTTCGACAGCTACAATGTCAGGAACAGTGTATTGATTATATCCCATATTACCTTTCGGGATTGTCGCGTGCACATTTTTTCCGGACAACCTTTATCGTACGAGAGGGCCCGGTCTCAAAAGAAATTTTGTTCGGGCCATCGGGCCTCAGTTTGATGTAAAAGTAAGGGTGGGGGCTGGGGCTCTTCCCTCAATCCGCCACTGTGTGGTATAAATAAAATTCTTGTCTTGTCATGTCCTCTACAGATATGCCACCTTGGATGACTCAGTCTATACTAAGTTTACATGAGACTTTCGCAGTCATGGTAAACGTTAGTATGGCATGAGTCAAAAACAAATCCAAAATTACTACTCCAGAAAAAATGGTACCAGGTAAAAAGTATTGCTGGTAAAGTTACATTCGAATGGTCATAGCATTGCATGTCGTGCATTGTATGATATTTAATATCTCAGACCAACCGAGCTGTTGATATAGAGAAGGACCCTCAGCTGTGTCTTTGCTACTTGGTTCGGGAGTAAGCGAATTTAAATACGAAGTTATTAACTCACGAGCCGAGAATACAAAAGTGATCCAATGAATAAAGGAGAAAAACATCCCTTACCTTCCTTCATTCTTTGTAGACAGACAGACAGACTACCATTTTCATCTTGCAATAGTTCTGTACGCCAGTGACGATGATACACTGGCTTCGAGGTGGTTATCTTTGTCCATTTGTTTTCCACACTCCCTTTGAGTTGATGTCCAAATTCTGTCCGTTTTCTCTATAAAACCAAGAGAACAACTGTCTAAATTCTTCCAATGTGCCCTTCGTTAAAACTTGTTCGTCGCACTGCTAATAGATTTAAAAATGCTCTAGTTAACACTTTCAGTCTGGCCTTCCATGGTTTTCAAGATGCCGAAAAATTCAAATTTTGAACACTTTGAACCGTCAAATACGCGGTGTTCGAGTCTCACGTAACTATCACACCCGCCTTTGTTTTTCTGGCTATTGTTCGCCGTTTTTAAACCAATCAAGATAAACGACAAAACGGAGCAAAGATAAAAGCGAACAATTCATGAAAAAATAACATTTTCAGCACGTGCCTCATCATGTTAAAAAACATAGGCACGTTAAAACGTGCATGAGCTATTTTGAATGCTTCATTGTAACTTTAATGCTTCGGTGTAACCTTACCAAGAGTGATGAATCTACCTCTTTTATCCTAAATGTAGATTAGGTTTATGTGCGAAATTGCGTATTGTGGTACATCAATGAAAACGCGAAACGCTCAGCTGAATCTATCCTCAAGCTATATATTCACTTTCTTCTGTCTTTCCCTGTTACATCTGGTGCAAGTTAAACAAATCGTTAAAGTGAAATAAATTTCTACTCACCAAACGTTGATTAGAAGGAAAACTCTAAGGTTTCCTCGGAGTTTCTTAAGCCAAAATGTGACTCATCGAATACTGAAGTTACGAAATACCAGGATTTTTATCATTGTGGTAGATGGTTGCATCATCATAATTCACGAGGTTTTCACGTGCGATTCTACTCAGTGAAACAGTCTTTAACTCCGACAACTCATTTCTTCATGTTTTAAAAGCTATTGTTTCTCAGAAGACAAGAGCCTTTTTTAAGGATTTCGTTACAAAAGGAAACAGGTCTTCATACGTCCAAGTTACTATATATCATTGTGAAAAGCCAATCTGCATGAGATGTACAGTCACACAGCTGACACGTGAAAGTGTTGGACTTTGCCCCCTTTCGTGGTTCTTACGTGAGGGAATTCGAGTTATCACACAGTTAACTAGTAAACAGAATTATAAAAATAACTCATGCACACAAATTGCACGTGAAGATGTTGGTCTTTCGCCCTTTTACAATTCGTACGTAAAAAAAAGGCAAAATAATTGTTTTACTACAAAATTTTCTCAAACGATTTTAAGAAATCACCTCGGCTTCATTATAACATCTGCAATTAAATTATGTTTCATGCAACGTCAAGGTTGATAACCTAACATTTATTAACATTTGTGAAACAGTCTTTAACTCCGACAACTTATTTCGTCATGTAAGCCATCGCTTCTTAAAAGAAAAGAGCCTTTTTTAAGGCATTGGTTACTAAACGAAACAGGTCTTCATACGTCCGAGTTACTATATTATTATTGTGAAAAGCCAATCTGCATGAGATGTACAGTCACACAGCTGGCACGTGAAAGTGTTGGACTTTGCCCCCTTTCGTGGTTCGTACGTGAGGGAATTCGAGTTATCACACAGGAATCTAGTAAACAGAATTATAAAAATAACTCATGCACACAAATTGCACGTGAAGATGTTGGTCTTTCGCCCTTTTACAATTCGTACGTAAAAAAAAGGCAAAATAATTGTTTTACTACAAAATTTTCTCAAACGATTTTAAGAAATCACCTCGGCTTCATTATAACATCTGCAATTAAATTATGTTTCATGCAACGTCAAGGTTGATAACCTAACATTTATTAACATTTGTGAAACAGTCTTTAACTCCGACAACTTATTTCGTCATGTAAGCCATCGCTTCTTAAAAGAAAAGAGCCTTTTTTAAGGCATTGGTTACTAAACGAAACAGGTCTTCATACGTCCGAGTTACTATATTATTATTGTGAAAAGCCAATCTGCATGAGATGTACAGTCACACAGCTGGCACGTGAAAGTGTTGGACTTTGCCCCCTTTCGTGGTTCGTACGTGAGGGAATTCGAGTTATCACACAGGAATCTAGTAAACAGAATTATAAAAATAACTCATGCACACAAATTGCATGTGAAGATGTTGGTCTTTGGCCCTTTCACAATTCGTACGTAAAAAGAGGCAAATTGTCTTACTACAAAATTTTCTCAAACGATTTTAAGAAATCACCTCGGCTTTATTACAACATATGCAATTAAATTATGTTTCATGCAACGTCAAGGTTGATAGCCTAACATTTATTAACTTCCAAGAAAATTATCGAACTGCCGAAATATATTTCTACTTATATCATGTTACTCCACTGAATATAACAGTATCTAATAATTGTGTCAACTAGCTTCTTCCAATTTTATTCCCTAACGCTACTATTTCTACATAAGTTACGCATCTTTATTAAATAGAACGAAAAAGGTCGGTTGAACTTTGTAAGCGAGAGAATAATATTTTTAAAGCTTGTTTACGGGATTAACAATACTCGATACAGCTTTCAGAAAAAAAAGCTGCCTTTTAAACTTCTAAAACCACATTTTATAGGGCGCATACTTTCGAATTAAAGTCTATATCTAAATATCAATTATTGCTTCATTGGAAGAGATTGAAAATATATGATCTTTTATACTCTACCCAGTTGTAGCAGGTGAAACAGAACTCATACTGACGTGCGTTGTACCGATAGCCGAATTAGGTCAGAAATGCCCCGAAGCAGCAACCACACTTAAATAAGAACCCTTAAACAGCTGCATCACTGTTCACAGCGTTTGAAACATGAAGATATTTTATGTAATGCTTCCAAACACCTGTACCCGTAATAAAAGACGAAAAAATTGTGAAGGATTAAGATGGCGGTCTCAAAGTGCCCTTGTTCGACCTTTGACAATGCCATGTATAAATGGATGCCAAGATCTCATTGGTTCCTAAGCATCAACTCATAGTACCTTCAACCTTATTGGCTCTTGCAACAAACATCCCAACATACAAAGCCACAAAGCCACAAAGCCACAGAGCCACAGAGCCACAGAGCCACAGAGCCACAGAGCCACAGAGCCACAGAGCCACAAAGATACATACGCTTGCACCACTGACATATGAGCTATTTTTTCAAAATAGCTCAAAAAGGGTCTGGGTTTACTGATTGGGGTAGGGAAGTTGGAGCATACGCGTGCCATACGCGTGCCATACGCGTGCCATATGCGATCATATGCCTCATGGACTTTCGCTTCATAATAATGCTTTTGCTGAGAAACAAGACTTCGAACTGAGGAGTATTCCAATCCTAACCCTGTTTTATTCATTGTGATTACAATAACGTCTTGCTACTAATAGCTAACTTTAACTTTATTTATTACTTAATTTGTTTCTTTACATCTTAACTCTGAACTGTGAAATATAAAATTCAACTCTCTTAAAATTCAAAATCACCTCATATAAAAACAAGCACAAGCTTGATTAAATTGCCAAATACATGTCTCCTCCTTTTTCCAAAACAGGAGGCTTAATAATCATTTACTGCATGATAAACTGGCGACTACACATGGAGTATTAAAACTAACACTACGTTTGTCACAAACACTTTCTTTAGTCCCATTTGAGCTGATCTTGATCTAAAACCTTCAAAGAAACCTCACCACTGCTGTCAGAAGGACAATCAAAGAATAATAATATACATTTTGTAACAATTGAAAGCATTTGTTCATTTTCTTATATCTGCAAAAAAATAAATAAATAAATAAAAAAAAAAGGAAAAAAATGAGAGAAGAAAGAAAATCAAGTAATAGTATTTTTAAAGATGCCATAGCCGTTCTTGTCCAACGTTTAGTGAAAATCAATGTTTGCACGTTGCCCACATTAACCAACCTAGCAAACAAACTGACAACAATAATACAATTCAATAATATAATAATGGCAATCTTTTTGGGTTACATGTAAATAAAATTATTTATTAAATTTAACAGACTTGCTCCTTTGGGTACCTACATGTACAATACCATACCTACAATTACTATTTTGAGACTAAAATGAACAAAACTTGGGCCAAGACCTACTAATAGAAGTTTTATTTTTTAATTCCTCTAAATAGGTAAGATGCTGCCCTTTGCAAAACCACCCATAAACTGTCATCATTTTTACTCCCACTTTTGTATGTCCATAAGTCTACTGCCAAACTAAACTGTCAGGAAACTGTCTTCATTTTAAACCAGTGCTATGTTTAATCTCCTGATTCATCAAGTCTCACTCTCTAAGGGACAAAATCTGAATGAATTTCTTCTCATGAAAACATGCCACCAAGTTGTCACACCCTTTGCACAGTGCAATGGCATTCAAACTTCCGCCCATGGGAAAAGTGGAGATAACTCTGCCATCAGACTTGATGACTATAACTGAATTCTTGTCAGAGCCACACACAAGGCTGTCATGCACAGCATCCAGTGCCATGGAAACCAAACGGCCATTGTTGTCTCCAAGATTCTTGATTTCACGGAGAAGTTTTCCTTTGTGGTCAAAGACTTTAACGGTGTTTGTGCCATCAGAGACAAAAAAGTTGTCACTATGGTGAACTGCTAGTAATTTATTGCCTTTGAATTGATCGAAGGTGAATGCCCACTTTTGGCATCTTTCAGAATCATACACAATAATACCAGGACCAGATGAGTCGCTAAGAGAAGTTAAAACATAACGGCCCTCTACGTCAATTGTCATCTTCTGAAATCGAACAGATGCATTTGGAGCCTGAATGAACTTTCGAATGAATGCCCCATCCTTGTCAAAGTGGAGGAGGCGGTTCTTCTCTTGATTAAGCACCACAATATCGTTATTTTTGGAATAAGCTATTTCTTTGAGATCACCATAATGAATTTCAAACTGTTTATGCGGATCACCAGCTGGAGTGAATATATGAACACATTTATTTTCTGCATCAAGAACAGCAATTTCACCACTTACTGGTGACACTGTCACGTCCGTAGGCACAAACTCAGTGTCAATATGACGGATAACACTACCAGTTTTTGGCACGTTACTTGATTGGGGTTCAAACTTGCTTGGCTTAACAAGGGAAATTTCTCCCAGGATTTTACCAGATTTGTCAACTTTTGCCTGGATAAAGTTCACATTAGTTGTTCCATGCAAACTCTGAAGTTTTGTGACCTCTGCTTTTAAGCTCTGCAGTGAATCTTGACACTGATTTTGGCATCTACTTTTGGATCTCTGGAATTCTTTAACATCATTTTCATCCTTAATCTTGTCTGCAACATCCAAAGAGACTGACACTTTCCTACACAGCTGTTTAACTTCAGCGCATTTCAGATCGAAAGGACTTTGAGAAGCCATTTCTTTAAAACTCGCATCAACCTGAGATAAAAGCTTCTTCTCTTCCGTCTCGATTCTTTTGGCCAAACGTTTTGCCTCAGCTCTTATCTGATCCTTCATTTTTATCTTGCTTTCCTCGAACACTTTAGCGTGTACTTCTTTAAGTTTCTCAAAGTCTTTGCTTATTTCATTCATCTGCACTCTCCACCGTTGCAAGGATTCACCAAAAGCACGTCTTTCTTTCTGGATAGGAGAATTCTCAATCAGCCGTTTTAACAAATGGTTCGTAGGAAAAGCATCTACTCCTGAAGGAGGAATCTGAGACTTCTTGCGACATTCAGGACATTGCACTTTGGTCCTCCTTGGATTTTGCCTCAAAATTTTACGAAGACACTTGAGACAAACATTGTGTGCACAGGTAGGAAGGCACTTAGGGTCGTCGAATATCTCCAAACAAACAGGGCACTCAATTTCATTACCTACAAAGGAAGTGAAGTCTGAACCTTTCTCCGCCATCTTGTATTAAACCGTCGCGCTTGGCACCCTGGGATATGAAATCTCCACGTGCTCTGGACCATTGCGCTGGGGTGGGGAGGGTGGGAAGAAGAAGAAGAAGAAGGAGTAGACTTGCTACAAGTCGACCCCGGGGGGGGGGGGGGTACTCCCGCGAATTTTGGATAGGGGTGTGCCGCGAAGGTTCGTGAACCCTAACCCTATTTAAGGACTAAGAAAGCAAATACTGGTACCCTTTATAAAGCCGAAAGCCGAAAAATGACACCCTATTCAAGGGAAAAACAAAATTATTAATAGCATGAAAAGGAAAACGTTATTTCTTCTCTGAAACATTGGATGTATAGCATCAAGCATAAAATACTAGAATAAGCCTAGTTTAATAATATGCAATCATAACCGGCGGGCGTTTTCACACTCCAGTATTAGATAATACAATTAAGCTACCCTATCTAAGGACCACACCAGGGACACAAAAACAAAAGGGTCAAACAAGATACCCTATTTAAGGACCGAGAACCTCAAAAACCATACCATATTCCGCGGCACGAACCTATATAGCCCATACATGGGAGTACCCCCCTGGGAAGTCGACCTCTCATAAGTTCTTAAAAGTGAGCGAAGCGAGCTTCAACGGATAACAAAAAAATAAAGGAATTTAGAAAGTCAGAAGAAAGACTCGGAAAAGCTACGAGATCGTGCACAACGTACAGTTCAAAGTGGACAAGGGTGTTTCACAGGTCCAGTTTATTTCTTGCCACAGAACATCGCGAGGGTTCCTCGATCATTCATCGTGAACTGAAAGCAAAACAAAGCTAAACGAACAAATGAACAAACAAACTCGTTATTTCTCTTTCTTCTTTTATGGGGAAGAAAGGAGGGTGTGTAGAAGTAAACCAGTTGCGTAGAACGATATAGCTACCCCTAATCTGTAGCACTGTTTTGTGAGGAGTTTGAAAGGTTACTGTAATTTTCGTGGGCGCGTCACGTGCACCGTCTTAACGTTTTTTCTTCTTTGCGAAGAGCTGACCAAAGCTCCACATATCCACGGAAGAAGGAGTCGCGATAAAGTACTCTGAGAAATGCATTGATCCTCTCTCCACTTTTTATCTATACTTAACGAGCTGTAACCAGTTGCTCGAAGCATGGTGAGCGTTAACCAACGTTTAATACCTTGACAACGTATTGGTTTTGATACTGCTTAACTAATGGTTAAAGCTAACCATGCTTTGAGCAAGTCAGCCCAGGTCAACTTATACAACACAACATTGTCTAACACTCTTGATGCATACGCTCCCGTTATCACCAAGACGATCAAATCACGGCCACTTCTTCCATGGTACAGTGTGGAGATTAATGGAGCGAGAAGATCGAGAGAGAAGGAAAGCAGAAAGCAAATGGCGCCGTACCCGATGTGACTTGTTAACTTTCAAACTGAAGAAGACCTATGCTACCAAACTTGTGAACAATATAAAAGCTTTATTGGCGAAAATAGTTCCGATCAGAGAAAGCTGTTTGCTGCTACGAAGACGCTGCCAAATCACACTCATAAAGTACCCTATCCACCATTTAAAGACAAACTAATATTTGCAAATGAGATGAGTAGCAACTTAATAGAAGAGATCGACAACATTCAAGCTAAACTTGATAATATGGCTTCTGGATTGTCTTCTCTTCCATCATCTAGCAACAGCTGGTCACGCCCATGCAGCATAATGGACCGTTTTTCACAGCTGTCTGAAAATGATGCCCAAATTGATCGAAAGCTCTGCGAAAAAGTCCTGCAAACTTGATCCAATGCCAACACCGTTAGTTTTCAACTGCATTGACTCACGTCTCCCTGTTATCACTAAGATCATCAATTTATCGTTTCTATTGGCTATTTTTCTGACAAATGGAGATGTGCTATCGTTAACCCTCTACTTAAGAAACCTGGTCTAAATCTCATATTAAAAAACTATCGACCTGTCAGTAATCTTCAGTACGTATCTAAACTTACGGAAAGGGCTGTATACGAACAAGTCCATCTTCACATGGAAACGAACCGTGAATATCTATCCTCTACTCCAGTCCGCGTACAGAAAACAGCACAGTACAGAAACTGCTATTTTAAAAGTAATGAATGATATACAACTGAAAATGAACTCACAGCATGTTACTCTACTAGTTATGTTGGATTGAGCGCAGTCTTTGATACTGTTTACCACAAGATTTAAAGGCTACAGCACGACATTGGCATTTCCGGAGTACCCCTGCAATGGTTTAAGTCATACTTGCCTAACAGAAGTCAAAGGATTGCAGTTCAGGGAACGTTATCTCGGCTTTTTGATCTCGATTGTGGTGTTCCCCAAGGTTGCTGCCTCGGTCTATTGCTCTACGTCAGTTGTTCAACATCATTGAGCGACATCTTCCTGGCGCGCACTGCTACGCTGACGATTCTCAGTTATATCTAACCTTTAGACCAGCTGATGGATTGTCATCTCAGACTGATGCCATTCAAGCAATGGAAAGATGTATAGAGGACATACGGCACTGGATGGTTAGCGATCGTCTATTACTAAATGATGAGAAGACGGAATTTCTGCTAATTGGCACTCGTCAACAACTGAGCAAAGTCGAACTGCTTGGTTTGATTCGATGTTGTCTATGGAAACTCATATCAACAAAGTATGCAGTTCTGGATTTTATTATCTGCATAACGTAAGAGGAATTAGAAAATACCTGTCACAAGACTGTCTAGTAACTCTTATCCATGAGTTTGTCACAAGTCGGCTGGACTACTGCAATAGTCTCATGTATGGCCTCCCGCAGTGTCAAATTTCAAAATTACAGATGGTACAGAACGCTGCTGCTCGCATTGCTCTTGACCTTATTAATTCTACCATATAACTCCTGCACTGCGAAAACTTCACTGGCTACCTGTCGTATAAAGCGACTTCAATTCAAGATCCTGCTTCTCACTTTTAAAGCTATTCACGGTCTCTCTCCTCCCTACATCAGTGAACTTATAACTGTCAAACCCGAATCTACTTACAGTCTCCGCTCAAACAACAGTACTCTGCTGCGACCTCCTACACAGAAACTGCTGCCTACACTTGGTGCTCGCTCCTTTGCTGCTGCTGCCCCTGCGCTTTGGAACAAACTGCCTGCTGATATTAGAAATGTTGCTTCCTTTAAATAGTTGTAAGAAATAAATCAGGACCTTTCTTTTTAACGAATCACTTTAAATCTTATTTTTTACTTTTTCGCCATTCCATATATTTGTATTTAATTTTATATGAAGTTTTTGTAAAGCACTTTTGATCACATCTGGAAAGAGCGCTATAGGAATTTTTAATTTATTATCACAGAAAAACACAAACTGCGACATCTTTTTGCCAACCGTGTTCATCAACTAAAACACCCACTTCTTAAAGTTCACAATATGCCTCAGCTCCTTTACTACCCACCCATTGCCCATGTTGAACACACTTCCTAATCTAAGATTACCGTAAATCCTCTATTAAGCCCCCACCGGGGCTTATTTATTTCAAGCCCATTTGAGGGGGGTGCTTAATAGAGACGGGGGCTTGAAAGAGGAAGGGAGCGAGCGGGAGCCTTATTTAATTTAGAAAAGACAATGCTGTCAGTTGTCCATAAAAAACCAGAATACAAAGTGGAGAAGCTTAAAAACAAGAAGGTTGGAGGTCATGCAGCCGAGAATCAGAATCAAATCCGAACTTCCAGTTGGTAAATCAACCATTCCAGATCAGTCCACACGAAGTTTTAGTCATGATTGATTAATACAGTCTCTTATTTACTAGTGAAGAATAATAAGGGGAGGGGAGGAGGGGCTTATTAACTTTCTTCCCCTGAAAGGGGGGGGGGGGGCGTATTACAGGGAGGGGGATTATCTGAGAGCGGGGACTTAACACCTTATTTTGATGGTCAACTATGTTTTTTTTTCCACTAATTGTACCCTTCATATTTTAATTTTCAAAAACCCCCCAAATATAGTCTTTTTCAATTTTCCATAATTTTAAAGTCTTAAAACGTCCCCTCAATTTTCATTCATCCAAACATTCTCACTTATTTATTGATCCGATATTTACTACGTCCTTATGGAGATCCTGGATAGATTTGGAAGAAAGAGGGCAAAAATATACGTAAAACAGTCTTTTTACCAGGCTGATCCGGTTACGGAGCGGACACTCTCATAAGCGGAAACTTCTAGCTACGGCCGTCTTGGCCACACCCCTTTTGAACTTCTTCAGTTTCGCACACTTTTTGTGCTTCTCGAGGGTTTCCGCTTATGGGAGCTTCAAATGTATTTCAGGGAAGGTACAACAATCAGCCATCAGTTGAGTTGACTGACTGTAGTCCTCCACCGTTAGACTGAACAAAAAAAAAAGTTCTAATTTGTAACGTTTGTGGTTTTATTCATTTTCAATGGAGGGGTTTTGCTAATTTTGCGTGTACAAACAGATGACGCGCTGACAATCCAAGAACCCGAAACAGATACAAGTTGATTTATAGTTACATTCCTAAAAACGCGTTATAAATATTTGATACCTTACTATTTAAAGCTACTAGAGGCAAAACTTTCCATATAAAAGACAGACACACATGCGATACAAAAATATCTGTTGTATAAAGCAACCTAAATGATGGATTTCGCATCCCTTTCTTCGCAACATAGGCATGTCCAATACATTACCTACAATTTTTACAAAGTGCAATACATTTGCTATTTTGCTACTCAGAATAAAGCAACGGGCTTCATGCTTGATGTAAGACTTAACCCATGCACAGGAAAAATTTCTGCCGCATCCCACGAGTAATACGGTACAAAGCTTCAACAGTAATTATTCGCTATGCTTTGAATTATTTCATTTCATGGAGTTAGTGTCAGATGTCAACTACCCCTTTTCAACTTAAATTACCATTGCATGAAGAGTTATTTAGACGTTTTAAACAAGAAAGACGGCTACACTAAAGTAACAGAGTGAGCGTCGAGCCCGACTTAATAGACTCGTTACGGACATTGATTATATGGCTACAATAGTACGCGCGCTCTGATTGGCTGTTTTCTTGTAACGACTGGGCATTACGAGCTAGGTGTCCAAGGCATAGAGCTATTTCGAGAAAGCTTGTCGGAAAAAATGTGCACGCGACAATCGCGAAAGGTAATATGGGATATCATCACACTGTTCCTGACACTAGCTGTCGAAACTACTTTTGTTACTTTCGTTTAGCACTCGCAAACATACGTCCATGGCCTGTCGTTCCATTCTTTCAAATTTCTTTGAAAATCAGTGAACTCAAAACCACCCACAATTCCTTTCGGTATTGCCGCGTGCACTTTTCCGACAACCTTTCTCGAAATAGCTGTATACAATCTGTGTTTAACTTGATAGTAGACATCCTTATGTACATCTATGTTATGGCCAATTGACAGCTGTCAAAAAGAGTATCCGCTGACCAGTGCGGGCTCAAGTGTACAATACGTCTGCGGTCGCAGGCTATACGCGTGTATAAACCGGGGAAAATCAAGGGTCTCGATTTCAGAGAAATTGCATTATTGCCAGAGATTAAAGAAGTGATTTACATGGCACGTCATTTCAATCATCGCCGAAAATAAACCGCATGCTCATCACAAGACTCATTTGCATACAATGAAAGTTTACAACACCCGACCATCGCAGTTTTGCTAATAGGCCATTTCCGAGTTCCAAAAAATCTCACTTTCAAAACGAGGCTAAGTGCGAAGCCATTGATATGAAAATGATTTTCAATTATTATGCAAATAAAACTCATTTTCACAACAAAGGTTTCGCACTTAGCCTCGTTTTGAAAGTGAGATTTTTTGGAACTCGGAAATGGCCTATTAAGACAATTCTTATTTTTTTTCGACCACTCAGTAGTGTTCACTCGTTCCAAAGTAATCAACGCTTTGAAGCGACAGAATTCGTGGACCACCACGTTTCGGAAAAGCTCTAAATTTAATCTTTCCTAAGCTTTCTTCGCAAAACATGCGTGGCTTCGATCACGTAACGATTCTTAGTCCCAGTGTCCACGGTCTCCGCTAGGAACGCCAGGCACAATGACCCCCCTCCTTTTTTGTGTCCTAAATATGAAGAAAAACGCGTTGCAGATTACATGTAAGAGTCTCGCCGCTTACGCAAGCGAGACTAACAAAGAAGTGGGCAAAAAATAGGTCAGCAAGCCTTAGTTGTACCAAGATATGACAGTAATTTGTCTTTTGGATAACACTCACCTCTGCTGCTTTGGTAAGCGTAAGCCATTTCTTTTCCCCTTTTTCTTATTTTACTTTAGCCCTACCCCCATAACCCTCTTAAATTATGTACGTCAACTCTTGTTTTATGATAAAGAAAAAAAACCCCGGGGTTTCCTGCATACTGCTTTGCTGTAATTCACCCCTGGCTATCTCGCATCGAACTCTAATGTCTCTATTGCACAAGCAGTTCGTGTTTAGATACCGTTTGACAGACGCCGTTTGCCTGCCAGTTTACTTCTTCGTTCCTTTACCGTCTGACATGTCAGGTAGGGAAGTGGGTTTTAGTGAATACTTGAGCGCGCGACTGGAGTCTGGGAGCTGATCTAATGAAGCCGCTGACCGCATCTGAGTCTCGGCTGCAGCTGATAAAGACGAGGAGGACTTGGTCGGGGTCTTAGGCGTCGGGGGTCCACTGGCATCTATTCAAAATAATAATAAAAAAAGTCACCTAGGGTGCTTACCAGTTACAAAAACCATCCGGGTGAAAATATTGTGCACAAACTTAAAACCATTGAAATTATTTGAAGTGGTAGGAGAACGACCCGCTACAAAGTATATCCAAATCAACCGAACAGACTATATAGAGTAGAAGAATTTCATCAGCTCAAATCGCAGCTCATGTTTTCTAAAGCTTCCCAAACGGAATGATTTTCATTTGATTTTTTTTTAATGTAAATAGTAAGTACCCCTGATTACGAGTACAAAAAGTATGCATCACTTAAGCGAATTAGCCGCTTTAAAAATGGTACTATTGCATAAACATGTAATACCAAAAAAGCTCACAGATCTAATGTGCTGTACTATCTATAAACTGAGCTAATTGCATCACTAGAATCAGAATAAAAAGGTAAACTTCCGGTCAATCACCACGAAAAATGAAATCACTTTGCAACCAAACACGGAGGGAGAGGCACACTTCAAACGACGTGTTTAGCTCCTGCAGGGAGATAGCTAGATAACAGTTTTCTGATACCCGTTAAACATGATTTGACTGCGGTGAAGTCAAACAACGGAATTTCGACAACGCCTTCTATGGTATGTTGGTAAGAAGCTGACTGCCATCGTTATTTTGTTCCGTTTTAATTTTTCCCCTTTAACCAAAACATGGACAAGAAAGCCTGAGAAAACAGCCGACATTCCGCGACGCCACTGGTTTTCCCGCCAAATGACGTCTGAGCAACGAAGGCAAAAATTCCACACTGATGACGTGTCACTACCCAGATCTGGGGAGTGCTTCTGATTGGTCGTGCGGCGTGGGAAATTTGCTTCGACCAATCAGAAGCACCACCCAGATGTGTGTAGTGACAAGTCATCAGAATGGAATTTCTGCGCTCGTTTACCAGACGTCATTTTGCAAGTCGACCTTCTTCAGTCACCTGTACCACGCTCGTGTCCAAGGGCGATGACTAAGGTAAGATACACATACACGCGTGGCGACTACCTACCTTGGCCGGCTGCCTTCTTTTCCAGTTGCGCAGTGTAATATCCATTATGGTCCAGCCGCGCAATAATATTCAACATCTGGTGTTCACAGTCGATTGTAGAGTAATGACTCAGTTTTTCAAGCAGATCCATTAAATGAAGCGCAAAGTTGCTGTCAAAATTCTGGATGGTGCGCTCAAAGTCTTCTCCACTGATCATTTGATCTACATGATCAGATACAACCTATACACACAAAAAAAACTATTAAACCTATTTCACCGAGCCATAGTCTGTTCACAGCCCTTAAGCTTTTTTCGGTTCAAAATTGGAGATAAACAGGTCGTAACCTAGACTTCATACAGCGAGCGAAATACAAGCAGAGAAAAACACTCCTCCCCCAATTACCCATGGTAATTTTTAAGTTCTCTTCAGAGGTCAGATTTCGCTCGCCACATAAAATATTGACGGCCGCCTCTCGAACTCGGCGATCGAACACGAGAATCGCCCGGGAAATTAAGGGACTGTGAAGGTTCTAACTGGACTGGTAAGCTGTAGCACAGTCAAACGAATTCTAAAATGTGAATCTTAACCTTAAACGGGAAACACGACCTCACGGTGGTACGTTGGGGAGTCTGAGACGGATCCTGTCTGGCAAACAAGCTGATGAGCTGAGGACGTATGAACTTGCACGCCATTTAGATAAATCTCTGAGCAAAGTCTCTTGGTCATGAACCTGTGCAGTGTAATTTCCGACCTCTGCTTGAACTGTTGACACCCAAAGCAAGTAAGCAAACAAACAAACGAAGACAAGAATACAGAACTAAGACAAATGAACGAAGGTGAACCTTGAAAGTAGTTTTTTTTTTCTCCTGTTCTCCTGGTGGGGGACCTCTCTTGTTCATTGGACTCACACCAGGGGCATCGGTCTCCTGTGACTCTACACTGGCACTTTGGGTGAACCGCTGCAATAAAGAAATGCAGGCACATGTTCAGAAACTGCCGCACAGTGTCCAGACGGGTCTGTATATTCTTTTATGACTGTTCACACCAGAATAAACAAGTATTGGAGGAGGTTTTTGTGATATCCAGAATAATCAATGGCGAGGTAAGTGTTACCAACCGAGGCTGAAAACAATTACCTCGACCTTGATTATCATCGCGGATATCAACAAATAGATTCCGTGTTGCCGTGCGTCTGTTCAGTAATAGATCACAGATGACGTCAAACTGTGTTAAAAACATCAGTGACACACTCTCCTGCGGCTCGTGTGCCACGGCTTTGTTTTTACCACAGTTTGACAGACGCACGGCAACATGGAATCTATTTGTTCATTTAACCCTGAATCTCAATGGGATTTCTTTTCTTTTACTCCCCTCAGTCTCGGGGCCAAGTTTGAATAAATTCTGCGCGATGAATACTTTAAAATTGGCCAACTGGATGGGTACCAGCCATGGGAGCGGTAGACCCGGGTTCGATACCCGGCCGGACCAACACTTGTAGTCTCAAAACAACTGAGAACAAGATGCTGGCTTTGCTTCACATCTGCAGATGGTTAGATCCTTTCGGATGAGGACAAAAGTACTACAGGCCTCGTTTCACAGCACTCTTATGGGACGTGAAAGAAGCGCTATGGACGTAACAATCTCTGGCAAGGACCGCCCCTAACTAATGGCTAACTTCTGGTAACATGTAAGTACGAGCCCATATCTCTTGTGCTAATTCTAAATCTAAATCTGAATCTAAAATAAATCGAAATAAATAAATAAATAAAGAGAAAACAAACTCACCTGCATACAATTTGTGAATGTTACACACACCAGCATCAATTTACTCACAACCTAAAACAATTATCACGATTTGTGTTAATGTAGACCAGGTACATTTGAGCCCCCAGTTATTCATGACACTGTGCTTGGTATCACCTTGCACGGATAATTCGTGAAAGCGGCAAAAAGCAAGAAATCTATTGAAGAGAAGCTTTCGAGTGACCAAGCGGAAGATCGGAAATTCGTGCGAAAGTAAACAAGCAAAGCGAATAAATTAGTTAAGCTGTTCTTCTCTCGTCACGTGCTTGTGGTATTTAGATATGTCAATCAAACAAGGCTTTCCATAAAGGGAGCATATAGGAAGGAGAACGCACACACAAAGGGCGATTTTAGCATACCGTAAAAATAAGTCCCTTCAAATATAAGCCCCCGAAACCGGTAACGCAAAAAACCCTCCGTTAAATCGCCCCTCCAAATATAAGCCCCCCCCCCTCCGGGGGGCTTGTACTTGGAAAATTGCCCTCAAATACAAAGTAAAACAAAGCAAAAACGGTAAATTTACCTCCAACTATACGGCTAGCCAATCGATTTTGAAACGCAAATTTCCCTCCATAGATAAGCCCCTCAAAAAGGGCCTTTGAAAAATACAAGCCCCGGGGCTTATTTTCGAAATTCTACGGTATCTTCACTAGGAAGCATACGAAGTGAACTATTTACACAGATCTTTCTTTGATCGCTGTAACCACTGGTGTGTACAACCAACCCTGAACCTGAGGAAACTCAGGTCGAAAGCGCCGCTTGTCAAACCCTTTATGTACTCCCCTATAGCCAATTATGGTGATTGCCTGACTGCATCAATCTTCCTTAGCTTTCTTTGCTATTTACAGCTATAAGCTGTCACATTTCTCTTAAAGTACACCCCTATCAGACAGACACCACCTTTAGTTGGTCCTTGCCATTCCCTGGCCACTCCATAAGCATGACACCTTTCTAAGATGGACTGGATCAATTTAGGTTTGTGGGAAACTGCCCACCTACCCCTCCCCTAAGCCATCATTTTGCCCTAAGTGAGAAGTAAGTGCTGATGTTAGCTTAGGGGAGGGGTAGGTGGGCAGTTTCCCACAAACCTAAATTGATCCAGATTGACTCTAGTTGTTTGACGTGTTTTTCGTTTGTGGTTGAAATACAGCGGCGGGAAAGCTCTGAGGTCAAAGATGTGGGACGGGGCGAGAGGATTTTTTAAACAGTTACCACAAGTTCTCCAGTTTTTACTTTGATTAGTTTAACAATTGCTTAAAAAATGCGGGCAAGTAAAATATACTGTTTAGTTCCATAGGGGAGTTTTGTTATCACACCATTTTTAAAGACCTGTCAGACCTCTCAGCAAATGATGATACTGATTTATCCGACTTAATAACAAACATTTCCTGAAAACTAGGCTTCTTATATTTGCAATGTACATTATTGTCAACTTAATTGAATTGAATTTATTTTTATCTACTTATTTATTTATTAATTACATTTTGTAACTCTTTTTCTCTAGTCATTCTTGTGAGCTATTTGCATATATATAACGTACGTGTAACCACTGCTCGCCTCGACTAGCTAACCTGCTAACTGCGGGCAGTGGATATTGCTTTCTGTAAAATTTACAACAATTAATAACAGGCACGGATCCAGGATTTTGAAATGGGGGGTGAATTTTTGTAATAATGTAATAGAACCAAAGCCTGGTTGAGGTGTTTGTGGGCTCAAAATGAATAAATTGATTGGTAGAATCGGTCATCGCTTATGCACATTCTCCACCTCAATCAGAGAAAACAGAGAAATCAAATATTATTTCAATCAGTTTGAGGGATAAGAAAAAAAAAAAGAAAAAAAAGGGGGGGGGGGGGGTGAAAATTCACCCATTTCACCTCCCCTGGATCTGCGCCTGAATAAACGGTTGAAACAGTTGAATTTGTTATGTTAACTTCACCTTCAGTAACTCGGGATTTGTGAGCATGCAGTCTTTAAGACAGCGGTCCAAGAAGTCATTATGATTCTCCAGGACGCCATCAATGTTTGTTACCTGTGAAAAGAATGAAACATTCGACTGCACAAATTGCCGGATTCGCTGAGAAGTTTATTAAATCAGACCTTCCTGACCCGCCTTCGGTAAGCAATTCATTTATGAGCACTGAAACTAACCATTCCAAAAAAGCCAGCAACCATTGGCCTGGAAAGGATCTTCCATGTACTCGTGTCACGGCGTTTTCAGCGACCAGTTTATTTTTAAAACAAACCTCTCAGCAAACCCCACAGACCCAAAAATGGTATCGAAGGTTTGTTTTCCTTTTTGATATCGTATCCCTCGAATGCGCTCAACGACGGAGCGGGGCCTCC
The DNA here is from genome assembly GCA_038088405.1 of Porites divaricata. Taxonomy (NCBI): domain Eukaryota; kingdom Metazoa; phylum Cnidaria; class Anthozoa; order Scleractinia; family Poritidae; genus Porites; species Porites divaricata. The sequence continues at coordinate 22,755,920 of JBBMOI010000002.1, forward strand.
ATCTCGCGGGAAAAGTGCTCTACAATGTATTCAAAAATAAACCAGTCGGTGAAAACGCCGTGACATAGGTCTGGTATGGGAGTCGCTCGCTCTGATTTATGGGCTCCTCACAAGCTTAAGCTGAAGACGAAGTTTGAGCGTGAAAAGTGATCCTTGAGAGGTGGTTAATACTACTCAATACTCGGAAATAAAGTCGCCAATCTCACCGTTTTAAGACTTTTTTCCATTAAATGCCAACTGGGTTCCAGGACTTCAAACATCATGTAATGCTCATAGGTTTGTACGAAGTGCAACATCCGCTGACGCAAGGCGAACGCTGCCGCATACCTGAGGTCACGAACGATACAGTCAGTATCACAAGATTCAGATAAAAATAACACAACTGAGGTTTCAAGACATCCATTCTTAAAGACTTTTATTTTTCTCAGTCCTGACGCACGATCTCCACTCTATTCTAGTCCACATGATGAAAAGAAGAAACTATATGGTACTTTTTTGACACTCGTCAGAATCTCATGTTTACTAACCGAATACTTGAATCCAAAAACAAAAGTCAGTTCATTTTCTACTTGGATGATGAGACCAAATACCTTGTAAGTAATGCAACATAAAGTTTGTAAACCATTGGCTGAACGTGAGTATGGGCATTTTACGGAAATTTCACAAAATAGTTCATAAATCTTACCAATGAGAAGAGTTTAGAGTGTACTGCTTTGCTCGCTTGTTGCTGACCCAGACACTGGAAAGGACGAAAAATACAAAGCCAAAGAATATTCTGGCTTTTAATTCCCAATTAAATATCAAAGGAATGCAACCGCTACGTTCTGCTGCAAAGGAAAACACACTTTCCGCATTCAGTAGCGATGCCTGTTTGTTCTCTCCCTGACCAGACAATGCACAATGATGGCCCTTCCGAGCGCAGCCCAGGGCCGAGTTGTTCAAAGCTGGGTTAAGATAACCCAGGGTTAGTTCGAAATTTGAATTCAGATGTGAAAGCTAAAAAGCAAATTCAGTTTAATTCCTTTTGTCAACAATTTGATGATTGGCTACTCTAAAAAGAATAGAGAAAATTGTCCGAGAAAATGCTTTTGATGAAAAGAAAAAGAGACCCGGGTTAAAATTTAACCCTGGGTTAGCGCTAATCGGCCTTTGAACAACTGGGCCCAGCAGTGGTCCGAACGTAATTGCCAATGACCGAGCGCTCGTCTTGGTTCACTTGCTACCAGAATGTGTACCCGTGACGGACAGAGAAAACGCCGTATAAGGAAATGGGGAGAATCTTAGTGAAATCTTAAGAACATCCATATTTTAAAATTTTAAAGGCTTCAACATACCTAATGCCATAAACGAGCAGAATATTTTGTTGTCTTTCAAGCCATAGTAAAACTACCAGGCCGTCTTCCATCCGATGTTTCCTTACAAAAGAAACTTTGCTGCACTTTGTCTCTCGCCACCCTCGTGTATAAGTGATTACATACTGGTAGGAGTAACCCTATAATACTGCTAAGTGTTTTTTGCATGCTACCCTTTTGCTACATTGACCTCCACGCACCCTTGAGTCTCAATGCCCATGCACATCTTACTTATTTGTTTTCAAAATGACATTTTGCGAACCGTTTTATGCTAGTTCTCCATGGTTGACTTACTTGCACAATTGTCTTTCTACGTGTCTGGCATAAAACAAATGCCTAAACAGCATCTGGTACTTAGTTAAGGCCTTGAAAGAAAGAAAAAATATAACATTATTAAGGCTGGTTTTCACTAGCGTCGGAGTCGTAAGCGGAGTCGTAAGAGCGCTTGTGGCCTAGTGAAAATAAAAAATCGGGGTCGTAAGCGGAGTCATAAGCGCGACGGGATCGGAGTCGGAAGAATCAGAACGTTTCCATCTTCTGACTCCCCTTAAGACTCCGTCGCTTACGATCTAGTGAAAACCAGATTGTCGGAGTCAGAAGCAGAAGAATAAATCAATCACAATGCACGTTCCCACGCTTTGTGATTGGTTTAGTTCTTCCGCTTCTCCTTGCGACTCACCGACAACCCAGTTTTCACAAGATCGTAAGCGGAATCAGAACACATGTTTTTACTAGATCGTAAAGTTCTACCCTTCTGATTACGACTCCGACTCCGACTCCGTCACTAGTGAAAACCAGCCTTTAACCGTTATGGGGGAGTGAGTCAAGTTACAGATTTCACTGTCAAAGTAAAAAGTATTAAATTCTTACCTTCTTACTTAAAATTAATGACACAGGCCACTTCACCACGTAATCGAATGAAAATGCTTCAAGTCCTACGTACATCAGTGCGATAATTAGTTTCGTAAACAACTGTTGCATAAACAGGGTTCGACCCGTCCAGAAGACATGTTATGACACGGTATTGAACAGTAACAAAATATCGGCATCTAACCTGAGATCTGGAGTTCAGTGGGATCTTGATTATAAGATGTTGCACCTGAAAAACAAAATGTTACTTCAAGCTCAACTGTTTAATGGTGCTTACAATGTTTAGTATTATTCATTAAAAATATTTCTCCTTTCTGATTGGTTCAATCCCTGCAGATAATTCCAGCTGACGTTGACAAAATTTGGAAGACATTTGGGATATCCGGTAATATGACGTCAATAGTACAGGGTATCGCCAAAAAATGTACGGCCACCGAAAAATGTGCCGCCAAGGCCTCGATCTGCATAATTCTTCAAATCATACTAAGCTTCATACAATAACTGCCAAGGTTTCAGAGAGTAAAGCATCAAGTTTTTGGCAAACAGCAAAGTCAATTTGGTGGTAACACATGACGAAGTTTTCTCTAACATGATGGTTACTGTTTATTACATCTTAACAAAAGCAAGTAGTTTCGTGCCAGTGTAATCCATAACAGTTATTTTGGAAGGTTTTTACCAGCTCATTTTCTAACTTTTTAAATCGCCAACTTGAATTTGAGGTCAGTTTGCAGGTAAATGTGATTCCAGACACCTTTAGTGGTCAACTAGTTTTCAACGAAGGATGATAACTTTCTTTTTTTCTTCACTGTGCATTACTTCAGTATTAGTGAACCTACGCAACAGGACGGGAGAGGAAAGATGACGGCAATTCTTGTGTGACAAGCGTGATAATAATTTTGTTTGAAATAACTTTTCACCAAACTTCACTTTCTTTTAAACAGATCTTTTTTGTAAAAGACCAGAAAACATTGATGTTAGTGAAGATCACGACAAAACCCTCAAGTTCTAGCCTTGTCACATTCGTCACGCACAGGCGTTTTGCCGTCCTCTTCTTCCTGCCATCCTGTTGCGTAAACTTACTAATGTTGACGAATGAGCCGGATCCTAGCTCTGGTGATGTATTACCCACAATCTATATCTGAGATGCTTCGCTTGGATCACACTCGAGCTGCACAATTGTAGACCACCACACAAAGAACGCCCATATGTAAACGGCAAACTAAACCTAGTATAACTGTTACCTTATGCTATGCTACGGTACAGTTCATATTATATTACCTCTGCTGTCATAGGCCACTGACAAAATACGAAACAGTTGAGTGATCAGATCATAGGGAAGCAAATCAACTCTGTTAAGGCAACAAGGGGAATTAAACATGTTACAAACTATGTAAGACAAAAACTATTAAACAGATGGAAAATCAATTATACCTGAGCTACAAGTTTTTTTTTATTTTAGCTTCAAATAAACAAACAAATAATGGTAAATAATCCATTTCCAGATTATAACTGGAATTTTTTGGCAGGCATTCAATTACAATTTTTCATTGAGAAAAAGACAAGTAAGACATGTAAGAATCTTCTGAGACGTTTCAGTAATTGACCACAGTAACGGTGAACCTCAAACCCCACTCACCCACCCAACACGAAATAATACCCAAGCCAACTGACATGCAGTTTCCAGTTTCTTTATTACACACTATATGCCCGAATATCCACATAAAATTTCTCCAAACTGATCTTCACACATTTGCCTTAAGAATTAGCTGACAGAAAGAAAAGCATATTCCGTTGGTGTACTACTTCACATGGCCTTTTCTCTTGAGGTTGTGTCGATATCACAAAGTTGATGTTAGTCACAAGGTTTTAAACATCATTTTCACCTTCTATCCATTGTATTACTCCCTCTAAACGATTTAAATTAATGACAATAGACGCACATGGACAAAACTGATCTACAAGTTAAAGCTCATAGACAACGGACGTCTAGTTTAACGGGTCTATACCACAAATTTGCACCTGTAGCTTACCTCAAGTCATCCTTGTACGGATCACTATTGGCCGTGCTTGTTCGTAAAGCTAACTCTAACAGGTTCTCTAGTCTGGAAGGCATAATATCTACGAAATCATAGAATAAGGAGAATCAATGAAAATTTGGTTAAAATCAGCCCCTTGAACGAAATAATTTAATTAGCGTACACAATACGCAACTTAGCGTCAGAGAAACGAAACATCTGAAGAAATAGGATGGTCATCTTCTCACGAGTTACGACGAATACAATAATAATAATATCTATTGATTTGTATTGCGCAAATAGCAATCAAAAAAATTTCATCTGCGTATTACATAATTCCTCAATAATAAAATATATCCCTACTGCACATCCTAATTCTAAAAATTCTAAAAGCAATGACTAATTATTCCTTAAAATCCTACTAAATAATTTATAAAAAAACATTTCTAAAATTCTAAAAACAATTACTAACTATTCCTTAAAATCCCCGTAATTTCTACGGGAATCAAACCCATGACCTTTGTGTGATGAATGGTTAGTTACCAAAATCTGCGGATTGAAAATACACTACTAGGGCGCTTACCTTTAGTCAGAATAGTCTGGCCAGACCAGTCCAGACTCAAGGAGAGTTCCACTATTAATCAGGACTATTCAGCTAGATCAGTTTATTCCTAAACGGTATACACGGATGTGATGGAAGTAAAAAATTTCAAGAAAAGAATAATACTGTATTTCATTTTCAAAATGACAGGTCCGGCCGTCCAGTTCTGACTTTTCGAAACCGCGCTAAGCAAAGCTTTGCACCTGTATCTTTCAACACAAGCAAAATAAATGTTAACTACAATGTGTGTTAGTTTAATACTAAACCATGGATAAAGCCATAGGTTCACTCATGTTTGCATTTAAACTGATAGGTCCAGGGCTGTCAATACAATTTCAAGTTGCTGGGGTATATGCAATCAGGTAGGCGGGGAATAAAACAGCTGGGAAGTTATTTTGGATCTATCTCCAATAAAAATAGCTAGGGGTCATGGTCATAGTAGCCGGGGGATAGTCGGGGGAAATCCCCGGCCCCCGGCGCTCGGTGACAGTCCACTGGATGACCATACCAAACTGATACAAAAGAAGATTATGTGCAGTGCATTATACTAGACTACGGCAGGCACCAACGTAAGTAAGTAATAAACAAAGAAGTCAGTTATCTAGTTAAACTCAATGAGATAAGACAGGATACCATCCATATTTTTCTTCATCTCATCCTCGGCTAGATCCATGAACTGAACAAAGAAATCTCCAAGATCCATGAGAAAGTAATGCTTGATAGACCTAGAGAGTTACAGCTCTACTTCAATATCTATGGCTGGTGTATGTACTTCAAGGCTGAATGCTATAGAGTCTTTCATCCCACATGCCCCAAAGCTGCAGTAGTAGATGTGTGCACAGAGACTTCACTAGCTGTTCTGTGGTGGTCGCCTATACAGCTGATTTTGTCTCGTCACGCCATGCTCCGCCCGAGGCGGGGGAGCGTTGCGTGAAGAGACAAACAGACGACTATATGTGTGGTCGTAAAAAAACGTTTTTGGCCAAGGTTTATGGTAATAACAGGCCCTATTCCTGACTAAAATCTCCCGTACGATCAAGGACCTTTCATAAATTGCCTCTATTTTATTTGCGAGCTTAAGTACGCGAAAGTGGCTACAAACTTACCGCATTTCAAATCACAACATTCGTAATCTTGTGCTGATTCGCAATTCGGACCAAAAAGGTTACACAGTCCTAAACCTTTGCTTTCGCATATACCTATGTATAACCTAAATAAAGGACTCCTCCCCTCTGCAACCAACAAGCGCGCGAACATTTCTACAGCTATCACACAAAAACGTTTTAAAGGACCAAACTCTCGAAAGATTCTCACCTTAATCTAGCCATCAGTGCCCGGTCATCCATTAACAGGTCTAGCAAGGTCTTGCTTGCGTAACTGTAGGCTTTTTCAATTTTTTCCACATATTCTCTTTCATGAAGGGTATAAATTATTTCGTCAGCATTAGGACACTGCACATTTTGACCTAAAATTAAAGTAAATGGTAGACTCTCTCAGACGAGAACTCACCTGTGTTTTTACAATTGTAATTCAAAACGATTTGTTTAGGTTTCAAAACCTTTACTTTTAAGGGATCCACTAACAGAGCTGTCATTGAGCATGTACCTAAAATTTCCTTTCTCCAGTGCCTCAACTCACATGTAAGAGGCATTCTACATTATCATTTAACTATGTTGTATGTTCAAGAAATTTTGAAATCTTGTCTTTTCTCACAACATAAATGACTGTCGAAACCGATGCGAGATAAAAAAAAAAAAAAAACATGTTACTAACATTTGTCACTCTACTTTGTTTCTTAGTCCTCTACTTCATTTTCAGGAACATGCACTCTAATCTGTTGAATCAATTCAATTTTATTTTTTGACTCATTCACCCACGCACCCTCGGGTCATCAACGGGGAATGACCAAATAACAGTTAAGTACAGAGAGGTGTGCTAATGCCGCTATTTTATTCAGCACTGTGATTCACTTCTTTAATTGAGAGAACAAAATGTGTTGACCGCTTATGATAAGCTTACCACATTGCCGAATGACATTTAAATATTTTCCAGTACTGAGTATCTTGTGGGCAACCTGGAAAAAACAATAAAGAGTTGAAAAATCTGAGGGATAGCATCTTGAGCATTGAGTCCATATAATCGTCCGAATCGTCCCAGCCCAATTTTCGGAATCGTCTCGCATTGCATCAAAGGTATTTCCGTACGATCGACTCGATCGCCCCGAGTTTGGGACGAAAGTAGTGAAACCAGCCCATATACAAACTTCAGTTCATACAGGCGATCGTTTTTCATTACATCTGAGGTGTTTTCTGGATCGTCTAAACACGGTTTGAGAAGACTCCGGCGATCGACAACCGATGATCCGGACGATTAAATGGAAATAAAGATAAAGGAAACAGGATTACAGCTATGCATCTAAAGGCAGCTTTAGCAGGCTTATTATACTCTCTCCTGACTTGAATGAGATGGTTTGAACACCCTTTCAGGATGATCGAATTGAGTGACAAGCTAACAAAGCAGCTATTGTATGGTTATCCCAGTATGAAGGAACACCTTCGTTTTCGTCCTCTACTACAATCGAAAGGTACATAGAAAGGAGACCTTATGTCTGCACAAAATAAAACAGGTTAACAGGAATATTTATTTGAATCAATAGTGGACATTTACCTTTTCCAAGAATATAGGAATGTTTTCTCTGACAACTGTATATCGTTGTTCCCAGTATGTAACATAAGTCAAGAAAAATACTTCTGTTTAATACTGTAATAATAAGACTTACGCCCCGTTTTTATGAAGAAAACTTGTCTGAGTTTGAAGGGTCACTCGCCTAGTCGAGCTACCATGGGCGAGCCAACTTTTCCGTTTACACATGAAACACAAAATCAGCTCGGCTAAACGGGTAACCCGCCAAGCAGGGTCACTCTTTTCGATGGTATAGGGTCCCTCTCTTAGCCGGGCCAACTTTTCTCCATATAAACACTTCGGCTTGTCCAGCCGGGTCAGTTCGGCCAAGGAGAGAGAATCAGAGCATGCGTTAGCGCTGCTACAAGCTCTTAGCTCAGGCAAGGGGATCAACTTAATCTCATATCAAAGCTCTCTGAAGCTGACTCGACTGGGAGGGCGAACCTCTTTCCCGGGACAACTTTTTCCCATATTGACGAAGACTATTGTCTATCCATAAGAAAGACGATAATATCAAAGGATATGCATCATTGTAATCTTCAGTGAGCTTCTCTTTTTGAACAGAGCCGTGCTCTGCAACCAGGAACTGAAAGGACAAGAAAAAGTAATTAGACAAAAACATGTGGCTAAAACAACATAGAGCATTTTCCAAAAATGTTCACCTCAGAATATGGATCACTGATAATTCCTTTGTAAATCCACTGCTCAAGGATATCAAAGTAGGGAACACATGCCTGTAATAAGACATTAAGGTAACTGCGTAAACAGTATGCACATACACAAGAGTAATTCTTGGTTAAGGAAATGTAGTAAAGATACAAAAAATGGGGATTGTGCAATTGCTGTATACTGCAGTGTAGTGTTATTTTTTTTGGAAAGCGAGTGTCAGTATTCCCTGGGTGGATGTCTGAGCACAGGCGGGCCATCCAAACTGTTCGAGGCATCGTGATGTCACGCGCGACACGTGATCTTCGCTCTCGGCTTGATTCAAGTCATCGGGAAAAACCCTTCATAAACACGGCCGGGAGCGGCCGTTACAAAATACAGTAAATGTGGGAGATCACATATCGCAAGTGACATCACCATGCCTCGAACAGTTTGGATGGTCCGCCCGTGGTCAAAGAATCGAAACAATGAAGAGACTAGAATGTGTGATCAGTGGGGTGGGTATAACACAGGAGGGTAGGAGGAGGAAAGAAGATTCTGTACCCCTGCCACCCATAAGACAGGGGTCGGGTTAAGGAATCTTCTTCTGTCACCAATAAGACAGGGGGTAGGAGGAGGGGAAAAGAAGATTCCATAACCCTTTCATGCCTAGAACTAGTTATAGCAAGATCAGTTGTTACTCTAACTTTTAAATCTGTGGACGAAATTCGAGGGTGTGACCATTCAAATGAAACCACTTCAGCAGCACTTTCACATGGTACCATTTACAACATTTTACAGAATAAAATTTGGAAATTTTGTTGAATTTTGACTTACACCACCCTTGGGAGTCAAAAGTTTAACTGTCTTGCCTGCCCGTTTGCCTGTTTAGCTCCAGATTCTTTTTGATTCCACATGCCCCAAATGCCACCCATGGATAAAGCCAGCTGTGCAGGCAGCTGTTTTAAACAGGTGATTAGATACTAATTAGCGCTTTCACAATACAATGCGATTATTAGTCATGATTCTAACTTTTGAATCTGTGGACAAAATTCTTTGGTGTTGCCATTCAAAAAGAAATTTGAATTTTTTTGGTGATTTGTTTTGGCCTCTATCAGGAGAGTAGGGTAAACACTGTAAAAACGCCTTTATCAACTAAAAGATGCAAATAAGGTTTCTGGGAAACTGCCCACCTACCCCCCCCCCCCCCCTCCCTAAGCCAACATTTTGGCCTAAGTGAGAGTTAAGGGATAATGTTGGCTTAGGGGAGGGGTAGGTGAGCAGTTTCCCAAAAAACCTAGATTGATCCATAAAAACTTGTACTACTCACAGCTTGAGTGAGGAACAAACACAGATCCTGGGATTTGCTGTCCCTGTGGAAGGTACATATGACGTTCAATTCAACTTTGAATTTGAACAGTGTGTTACAAATCAGAACGAGGAAGCAGATAAATCTTACCCTGTATATCCCACAGTTTTTTCATGTAATAATGTCAGCACAGCTCCTCCTTTGCAGCTTCCCTGAGAAGGTAATTTGATGAATATACAATTGTGAATGACACCACTCTAGCATCAAATGATTTACCGCTCAGGGCCCAGTTGTTCGAAAGCCGATTAGCTCTTAACCAGGGGTTAAATTTAACCCGGTTTCTTTTTCTTGCGTTCGAAAGCATTTTCTTGGGTAATTTTCTCTGTTATTTTTAGAGCTTCTAATCATCAACTTGTAGACAAAAAGAATTAAAACTGAAATGCTTTTTAAGCTTTCAAATCTGAATTCAAATCTCGCGCTAACCCTGGGTTATTTTCACCCAGCTTTGAACAACTCGGCCCAGATGAGACTGTAGACTAGGGGAGGATGAGTCAGTGATACCGGGCAATAAAATGAATCCGCAAAAACAAAAAGTAAATTAGTGCTGAAGGTTTTGGAGGAGTACATATTGATATAGGCTCTATTTAATTACTCTTTTGTACCTTAACTCTTTAATCATTTAAAGTTTTCTCGTTTCTTAGGATTTGTAGTTTCTTTCACCATGGTTAGTAAAAGGGACTTGTGAAGAAAGGCGGCAAACATCAAATTTGAAAACAACGATGCTGCAGTTTATATTGGAAGCTTCCTGATGTGTACAATCCTTTATTTTGTGTTCACAAATTGTGACTAAATAAATTAATGCAATGTCTTTATTGGACAATATGACCAAAATGAAAAGACTGCTATTCCCCACTCCAGAAACTATAAGGGAAATGGGTACAAGCTTTCAGCGCAACGACTTCAGAGATTGTTTGGGTGGACAAGCATTACCTGTGATTGGTTAATGGTTGCCTTGAGTACCATCGACCAATCATAACTATTGCTTGTCCACCCAAAGGATGCCAGAAATGGTTGTGTTGAAAGCTTGTACCCATTTCCCTTATAGTTTCAGGAGTGGGGAATTGAACATTGAGCACCATCAGGTCCACAAAAACATATAACAAAGAAGTCTGACAGGCTTATAACCATTCCACTCTGCTAACTATGCTTTCAGTAATAAATCTTTCTTCAGTATTAGTTACGGTATACACTTTATACTAATTTTAGTTGTTACCTTGTTAGCTTTTCTCTTCATTCATTTTCTTTTCTTTCCCGGCTTTTGTTTTATAATAATTATAACTGACCGTTATTGTGATTCCCCCCCTCCCCTGAATAGCCGTATAATAATTATTGTTAATGCTGTTGTTAGTAGTATTTTACACTTACCGGCTACATACAGTAAAGGAGTGGCAATAGGTCTACATTTCCACAGTTTTTTCAACTTTTGACATGGACAAGTTAGGGAAAATCCGTCAACTAAATTAGTAAAACTGCTAAGTTTGAAAATGTTTTCTTGAAAACTAACGAAAATATAGCTCCTCAAAGTCGCCAAATTTTACAGACGCTTGTATGGCAGGGGGCACAAACTTGCCTTCACCATACAATCGCCTGAAAATTTTCGCAATTTTGTGGAGCTACATGTTTGCTCAGTAATAACACGTATCACTTCCAAACTTCACAAGTTTACTTATTTTAAGGTGCTTTTACTAGCGGTGTCCACAGATTTTCCCTAACTGGTTCTTCTTGGCCATGCTACCTGGTTTAAAGTGTTATAATACTGTACCTTATCAATTGCCACTGCAATGGATGAGAGTATCTCCATAGTTCTCATGCAAGGTTGGATGTAAAACCACAACTTTTGTAGTGACAGCTGCCCCTATAAAAGGGTAAAGACAGAAGAAGCTGCTTGATAAAAAGACAAAAAGTTTTAATATCGTACTAAATCTAAGCAAATGAAGTTTTGCACTTTCTAATGGCCGTATAAACAGGGGCACCCAATTCTGTAAAATATCTGTTCGGAGAAGCAACTGTTGCCTAGAATTTTCTATCATTTCAGGGAGGCTAAAAATTTCTAGATGACCATTCCATCTACGCACAATTTTCGACGCTTATCCAGTAAATTGCCTACGATTTTCTGAAGTTTAATTTTTAACATTTCACTCCCAAACTTAGGCTATTTAAGGATAAACCAAAAATTTTTGGATTCAAAAATGTGACAAAGAGAGGAATCAGAAAAATTCTCACTTTGTAATGTGTTAAATTGCATCTAAAAGTTTCGGGAAAATAATACTGAAGCCCTTCTTATTTCGAAAAGACTCAAATTCCCCTAGGATGACTGAACAGATACAAATTTTATCACACCGCTTAGGATGTGAAAATACTCTGGAAAGCCTAAAAAGTGTTTTCAATGTATTTAGGAGGAAATCATCGATGGGTGCCCCTGGTATACAATGAACTCTCTCATTTAAGGACATCTTCATAAGAGGATTAAGAGCAGATGGACAACTTCCAAAAACGGACACCTAAATTAGGTCTCTGCTGTTCCTCAACTGTTGCCTTTAAGTTCTTGAGTCCCAAGAAAGTAAAACACCAGTTTTTCCTTACAATATATCAATAGATAATCAAGGAAAAAGTTATGAGAATTAAGAGCTTTTCACTTAATGGAAATTTCTTTCAGCTTTTATCATCTTCGATTTCACTCGACTAATTTTTAAGGAATGTATGTAGACAAGTCGGGAAAATTTGAATGTGGATATTGGGGGCTTAAACTGTATTAACTTTCTATAAGGAAGAAACAGTCATCTCCAAGATGAACACTTAGTGCCAGTCCCACTGATATACATCTTACAGGTACAAAGAGTTGACTGTATCTCCTTAAATAATCATTATCACCTACAGAAATCTAAAACCATAGATTAAAACTCCATTTGTATTTAGCACAATTTCCCTGTACACTTTTTTTTCCATCTGCTGCTCTCCTTAATGCTTTGATTTATTATCCACATAATTATGTGTAATTATGTTATGCTTTGCATGACATAATCGTCCAGTTTCGAATTTGTCATGTCTGCTGAATAGAATTACTGAAGACTCATTTATACAAGGTTAGCCTCGACCTTTAAGGTAAATGTATTCACAAATTCCAGCCAGAAGAAGACCTGTGTACACCTGAGAGGGGGTACTCTGGATTTCAAGTGACAGGGATGATTGAATGGGAGCAAAAATCAAAACCCCCCAAAAATTCCCATGCCGAAAACTCAAATTTAACCTACAAAAAAATCCCATGCCGAATTTCCGAGCCATAGAAATTTGCAGCAGATTGGTTTGAATACCCCAAAAAATCCCTACGTAAATCAAGCTGCCCCAAAAAATACTTCTTAAACTTTTCCTACCCCAAAAAATCCCGAAATCGAAAATTTCAAACCAAAAAAAATCTTTGAACATCCCTGTCACTTGAAATTCGCAGTAACCCCCCCCCCCCCCCCCACCCACTGGGTGTGTACAACTGTGTCTATTTGTTCTAAACTCAACCTCCTCGCTGGTATTTGTGAATATTTTACTTTAGGTTGATAGGAGTAACCCTGCATAAATGAGTCTTCCGTGCTTCTATTCAGAGGCTGTCACAAATTCGAAACTGGACTATTGCTATCATTATAATCACTTACTAGTCTAAACTGATGTTCCAGTTGTGCAACAAGAATAAGATATTCCTTTCAAAAACAAAAACAAATTATTACAGAATGAGCAAAGGCAATGAAAGCTCACTAACATAATAAACACCTGAATGAAAGGTACTCTCAAAGCTTGATTAGGTGAAAATTCTTCTTGATAGCCTCTTGAGCGACAATTGCCAATGGGTTGAATTTTTTTTTGTTTAATTTAATTTTATTTATAATTATAACAAAAAACACAAAACAATACATGTACAGTAATTATGAAATTTACATAAATATTAATATGTAAGAGTATTTACTATCTACATGGGGAGAAAATTGCCCCAGTGCAACTGGAGGGTTGAGAAAAGTGGCGTGCTTGTTTTGGCACAAGGTCTTGCTTTTTGCCACTTGAGTATAAACTTCCTCACAATCTTTTATGGCACCAAAAATAATATTGGAGCTCTCTAGGACTATGGTGCACCTTGATCATGTTAGTGATAAAAATCAGCATTCTAACCTTGAGTAATGTCTTCATTGCTGCACACAAGGCATGATTAACAATGCCATGCTCAAATGATGACTTGCCTGAAAAAAGTAAACAATTCTTATTAAAAAATATGGTACCAACATTTTATATTCTATTATGCAGGATAAAAGACACTTTTGTATAATGATTGAGTTGTATGGATTAGCTGCCATGTCATGTTTTGTATCCTGGCATAATAATAATAAGTTTTTATTTGAGTTTGCTTCAGCAGCAAGACTCTAAAATAATGCAAGTTTTTTCTTTGTGCGCATGACAAAAGAGGGTCATGGACCCAGGCATTCCTAGCAGAGACCGTGGAAACTGGGGATAAGAATTGTAACCAACAACATATTCAGAGCGCATGTGTATAATTTTGGGAAGAAAGCTTAGGGAAGATTAATGCAAAAGATGTCAAGCTTTTCCGGAACAGGTCGGTCCACAAACCCTCTTGCTTGAAACAAGTGATTGCTTCAGAACAAGTGAATACTTCAGTGGTTGAAAAAAGTGAAGAACCTTAACGAGCAAAGCAAACTGGTTGGGTAATGTAAACTTTCATTGTATGCAACTTAGTCTTGTGATGAGCATGCTGTTTATTTTCAGTGATGACTGAAATGATGCGCCATGTTCATCACGTTTTTGCTCTTTAATAATAACAATAAAGAATTAATATGAAACTTAAGATTTGTTGCCCTTTAGCAAGCTGTATTTCTTGTTTTTGTCTCATCCTGTGTCTTGCATTCTTTTTTTCTCAGAAATATAAATAAATTTACACATGATTACCTTCAATAAATCTGCAGATAGTTGAGTAATGGGAACAAACAGGTAAGATCCTTTGTACCAGCTCCAACATTGATATCTCTGTATTTAAAATGGAATTAAGATGCATCATGCATGATGTATGCTTTTTATATTCTGCATTCCACGATACACACAAAGGCCACAACTGACGCTGAATCTCATCTAAATGTTTAATTTCATATGAAAGCAAGCTCTTACCTAAAGTCTTATCAATGGTGAAACTTCTGGCACTGAACTTGTCTTTAAGAGGTTTGACAAGAAGATACTTCCCCTCAACACCCTGAAAATAAACAAAAAAGCACAAAAAACTCCATTTCATTTTACACGAGTAAAAGAAACAACCTACATGTTCTCAACTTGATGTATGTTGCAGAACTGCAAATAACAATGGGTCATCAGATGGTATTCCACTAAAATGTATCCATGTCTAACAAAACCTTACTTACAGTCAGACACAACAACAGGAAAGATCAAAGACTTACGAATAACATTTTTAGCAGAAATATTGTAATAATAATATATAAAGGTTTATACATAATACATAATGGTTAATCAAAGAAAACATACTATGCACAACTTTTTGTCAGACGTTTTTCACACAATTAAAATCCAGAATTTTGACCATCAAAGTCGGAGTGACTTTTTTTTGTGTAAGAAACTATTTTTCTTTGCCAGGCTGAACAGGTTCTTATATTTTTGGGGTATTTAAATGCCAAATTTCGGCCTGTAGGTTCTTAAATCACCAGGTTCTTATGAGCGGGTTTTTACTGTTACAGCAGTTACGGTATGATCACATTCTTTCGACCCTTGAACTTTTAGGACAATTACTCACTTGCAACATTTTTGCAATAATTAAGTTGATTGACCTGACTGATTTAGTGACAAATATAATGGACATTTGTACATCTGAGTAAAAATCATAAATACAACAAGTGCTCTAAACGCAGCATTATAAATGTTGCTGGTAAAAGCAATACTTATGTAAAAATGGACTCGTTTGATTCTTAACTTCTTTTGTCTCCTAGCCCAAATAATTCATCAGGGTTGTCACTAAGATTTCAAGTTGCTGGGTAAATACAACACGCTGGTGGGGAATCAAACAGCTAGGGATTTCTTTTGGTTCTATTTTCCAATAAAAATAGCTGGGGACCACACTCATAGTAGCCGGGGAAAATCCCCCGCCCCCGGCTCTTAATGACATCCCTGAATTCATGGTCATGAATAAAACAGTTAAGGTAAGGAGACAAAGATCGATTTTCAAACTAGCTAGGTTCAAACAATTTTGTGAATTTCATTTAAAACTAGTCAAAATCGGCATCGGGGACAAATCTCACCATCATAAGAAACAAGAGATCTTCTACAATGGCTAACTCCTGCATAGGTAAAGGCAACGTTCCAACTGACACAGGCTGCAAATAAATGTACGGCATTTGTCAAGCCCCATTATGAATAGATGTGCAAATTATATTTTAACATCAACGCTCCTGTGTTAATGTCAGTTGATTATGCGATTATTCCTATACTATTATTAAAGGCAAAGAAAGGCAACACTCCATGATGGCATTAAAGGGGAACACCACTCTGCTATTGACATGACGTTCAACTTCCCCAAGTGACACAAAGTGTCTCCCCAGTGGAGTGTACAGCTCTGGATGGGGCCGGTAGGACCAAAACCTCTTTCAACCTTACTCTCCATGGCACTATATCCTGAAGACATACATCTCTGCATCGTGCAACCTCATGGAACGAGTGTAGGTACATGTAGTTCATACTTTGCTCAAGCCAATCTATTAACAGCAATTCAGGCTGACACTGCTGGCAAGTGCTGAATTGGAAAATGATTAATTGGCAAATAACAGAGCTAAAGCTAATCACATTATTGAAATAGTGCTAAATCGCAAACCTTGGGGAAGTCTCTGAGAGACTTAACTGATAGCAAGATACAAGAGTGTGGAGGGAACGAGGGAAGAGAACAAAATTTAAGAATAATTGTGCAGTAAGCAAGGCAGCTTAAGTGAATGGAGGATGTTTGCTTAAAATAAAAGTTTTATAGCTACAGTAGACATACATCTAAAGCTAAGCCAATGGACAATGGCATACAATAGTGTTGCAAGAACACAGGTGCCTACTGCCATACAACCACACATGGATAGAGGTATTTCATATTGAATTTGGCCATACAGAACGAATGTTACCAACTTACTACATCATAACCAAATTTTCTTTCTTCGATAGGTTTCAATTTTTCTTTAGGTATGGGGCTTTGCTGCACACACTTTGTATGCGCAGATGTTCTGCTATAATTTGATTTTTGAGCTCACTGGCTTATAGCCAGCAAGGCATCACAGTATTGTTGGTGTAAGAATGAATGAATGTTGGTTAGGTCATTTCTATTGTTCTTGTACATGCAGTAAACGCGTGACCTTCGGAGCTGAAGGGACTGGGTTTGATACCTGCTATATCTCATTTTTTATGTTTTTACTCTGTTTTATAAAGCGTTGTTATGACAAGGAGGAATTTGATACTGATTGTTCTTATGGCCAGGGTTCGTACCCGTTTTTGAGCAAAAAATTCCAGGACTTTTCAAGGACTTTCAAGGACACATTTCCCATATTTCAAGGACTCTATTCAATTCAAAAAGAGCCTTAATTCTATGTCTTTTTTTAGTTCTTCCACAACAAAGGTAATTAAATTTTTATCTCGAAGGTCTTTCTATGTTTGCTCCTTTTCCTTTGGAGTTCTACTTAAATTATAAAGTTAGCACCGAAATTCAAGGACTTTCCAGCACCGACCGCAATTTTCAAGGACTTTCAAGGCCTTGAATTTTTATTTTAAGATTCAAGGACTTTTAAGGACTTTCAAGGTGTGTTCGAACCCTGTATGGCTTTTTAAAAAGTTTAAAATAGATATTATGCTCCGTTATTTTAAAAATGTAAGGTGCTTGCATTCGTGAGGAATGGTCTTTCAAATATCATATTACAGGAAAAGTGTTCTGTTTTGACTTGTGATAATCTATCCATTCGTAATTGCTTTATGTATTGATTGAGTTTTACTAGTAATGAATATTTTTTACATGTTGGTAGTATTAAACATTGAAAATCACAATGTGTGAAAAATGCAAACACAAGTCACTTTTACTAATATGTAAACATTCAACTCAAGTGTCACAAATTTGCATAATTTCAAAAGAACTGGAATTTTTAATTCTTTTTTATGGTAATTTTGTCATGACATTTGCACCCGGGTGGGGGAGGGGACTCCCATACATTACGTATACGGGTATGTGCCGCCCAATGGGGTCGTGATTTTGAAGCTCCTGATTTAGAATGGGGTATCCATCTCAGAGGTGTTTTCTAGAACTGGGTATAATATTTAATAAGACGGGAAATGTGGATCACAGCTTTATCTTCTGCTTAAAATTGTTGCTGATTATGAAGAAGCATTTATTCGATGTAATATCTTTTTTAAAAAACAGGGCTATTTCAATTTACAAACTTTATGGAACAGAGTAAAAAAAATTGGCCCATTTCTAGAACGGGGTATCAGTTTTAGGGTGAATTCTAGAACGGGGTAACAATTTTAGGGGAAATTTTGTTTAGAACGGGGTGCCAATTTGGAGTCCCGGGCGGCACATACCCACCCAAAAAATACCCAAGTGCCCATCCCCGGGCATTTGCATGCTTAATCTTAGCAAGAAATTACAATAGTACCAGAACCATATCTTTGAAAATTTTAACTTTGCCTGTGGCCACCGAACCAACCTTATGTACGTGCTATAAAGCACTAATAGCACGTAACAAACAAAGACAAAAAGTGCACTTGCCAATTTGAAGTTACTATACAACGTGATTGCCTTGAAGAACAATTTTGTTTTGCAAGCACATGGTTTTTGTTTAGACTTTTGATTGCCAGTATTAGCTCACGTCCTCTACAAAGGACTATTTTTAATCAGTGTATGTAAGGATTAGGTAAAATTAATATACTTACAACTGCAGAGGAAGTTGTTAAACCTGCAGACACATAATCTCTGCTAAGGTAAGGACGTTCACTGACCCAGGATGGCGTTGGAGGTAAATTCCCTGTAAAAAAATAATAAATTAAAGTATATAACAGCCACTTTTTCATTTTGATTGGGCTTAACTTATGATTACCGGTACATTGATATGACTTATGATAACTGATACGTTTGTGTATTCAGAACATTGCAAATTTATAAAGAAAAAAATACCAGTTACAGTACATGGGTATTAGTCAAGAGTGATTAATGTAATCATCATTATTGAGAGACCACGTATGTTTATTACAAAACAGAAAGACTGAACAATTCTTACTGTCAAACTAAAGCCACAAACACCTGAAATATTATAGGAATGATTATTGTGTTATGACCAATCAAAGCCAAGAACAGGACACATGCACAAGTCACAACTATTAAGCTAATTACTGTTGCTGCTTGCAGTTTAGTTTTCCCACACCTGATTGGCTCTTCCCTGGCAACACAATAAGAGTCCAAAAATATTTCTTGTGTTTACGGTTTTGTGACTTTCACAATAAAACTAATAACAAGCAAATTTACGTATTATGCTAAGTTTCACAAATTTAGTGCTTAACATTAGTACATACCAGTCCTCCTGGCTTGTTTCTCTCTTAAGGCTTTTAACACGGCTTCAGGAGATGAACCTGATTGGCCAGCACTGCTTGTTACCGTTGCAAGTTTGGTGCGAAGCTACGGATTCCGAAATAAAAAGAAACACAGGGTTTTCATTATAACTTAAGAACAGGGCCCAGTTCATACAAAAAATTGCAACCATTTTTAAAGGACTTTTCAAGGGCCACATTAGATTTTCAAGGACCACCTTCTAGGAATATAATTTCACAGATTGAACATAAAATTAATGTACATTCCCAGTCTATTCTAATAAGAATTTAAGGCTTGAACTGTTTCTCTACATTTTTCAGTTCACTTGTCTCAAATTGATACTTAATTATTGCATAAAACATTGAACACTTTATGTAAACAACCTTTAAATTCTCTGAGCTATGATTTATAATTATTTTGTCTTGGACAACCAAAAACCATCAAAAAACACTTTTCAGGCCACCACATTCAAAGTTAAAGAAAATTTAAGGACTTTTCAAGGACTTGCACAGAAATTCAGGGACTTTCAAGGACTTCCCCTAAAATTCAAGGACTTTTCAAGACTGTGTGAACCTTGAAGAATTCTGATAGCAGGAGAAAGGTGTAACGTTACAGGAGAATATTTTGAAAGAGGCTCCTCATCTGAATAAAGAAATAGTTACAGGCTACTGAACGTTAGCCAGAAAATTTTTCATTGGAAACGGAAAATTCTCCGATCTCTGATGCCTAATGGACACCCTGGAAACAGAAGGAGGTAATCGTTACTGGGAAAATAACAACATGACCACCAACATTGCTAAAGACTCAGTTAAAAAAAATTATTCAGAGCTGTCACTTAAGACCAGGGGTTTATCCATCTCTACTCTACGAGGATGACCCCTAGCTACTTTAATAGGAAACAAAAGGAAAATAGCCAAAAAGAACTTCCTACATATTCAATTCCAGCTGCCTGCATATAGAGCCACCAACTTGAAATGTTAGTGACAGTCCTGATTATATCACATGGCTTCACATTCTAAACTCCAGGGACCAGGGAACAAAAGAAATATAATAAAGAACCACAACCTCGGATTTTGTCCACAGACTTTAAAGTTTCCAGCTAGACAAATCAGAATTATTCTGTCAAACTTTTGAGCATAACAGTCAACATCAATAAAAATTGTTTTGTGGATTTGACCTCCCTGCTTTTCCCCTTTAATGGAAATCCATGCAGAATTTCTTCTAAAAATGTGGATTTTAGAGATTATTGCATGTTATGTAATGTAATACAACACCGAACATGTACTGGTCTTGTGTCAGATTTCTCGTCATGTGTAGTCGCTCCTCAGTTGATGATCGTTTCTAATAAAGAAGCTAATCAGAGAACTTAACATTGTGGCAGCGGGAAATCAAACAGAATGAGCGTCGCACAGGTTGAAGAACCAGCTGCAGAGGCCCCAACCAATCGCTGAACAATCAGCTCCTGCCGTTGGAGCACACCAGCGGTGCCATTGCAAGGTATACAACCCCCGACAGGATTGAATCTGTTCTTGAAAAACAAGGGCAAGATCCGGAAGTTATCCAAGCAACAATGGAAGAACTATGAAATCATGGCACAGTTGAACAGTCAAACAGAGGAATATAGAATCGCTCTATTTCTTCATTCGATAGGCCCACAAGCTGTGAAAACCTACAACGGCTTCAATTTAAGTCAAGAAGACAAGTGTAATCTCGATGCGATTATTGCGGCTTTTGACAGATATGCCACTGGAGAGACAAACAAAACATTCGAGTGTTATCCATTCAACAAACAAGAACAACAAGAAGGCAAATAAATAGACTAGTACATCGCGGAGCTGAGGATTTTAGCCCAGTCATGCAAGTCAATAGGTCAGTCCGTAAAGCAAGAAGTACGGAAGGTCAAGGAAAAAAGCAAGTGTGTAAAAAAAAACTGGATGTGGGTGCGAAGAAATCAAAGCAGAGAGACTGGAAGTTACCAGACAAGAAGGCACCAGCACGACGGAATTGCAAGTTCTGTGGAGGAAATTACCGATTTGGGCAACAACATTGTCCCGCTTTGGGGGCAAACTGCAGTTCTTGTGGAAAAGAAAATAATTTCGCCAAATGCTGCCAGTCCACTAACAAATACAGGACGGATGGTGTAAGAGAAGAATAAAAAGAAAGTTCAAGTGATGCAGATGACATAAACAAAGAAAGCTCAAGTGAGTCAGATTACATCAATTGCATGACATTAACATCTAGTTATTTGGGCGTGGCCCCAAATAGAGTAATGCAAACTTGTTTACTTTGTAGCAAATGTGCAATGGGCACGCAATACGTGCTAAGGTAAACAAGGTAAGTAAACAAGCTAGGCGAGGCGAGTTGTCCACGATGCGAACATCATTCAACACTACATATTCTCCTTGATCGTTTTCGTAAAGTAGACCAAAATCCATAAAACATACCTTCGGAATCATGTAAGTGCAAATCATGCAAAATGTAGTTTTTTTTAAAATCCTTAACACTCTCTGGCGGAATCATAAAAAAAAAACTTTTCTAGTATCTCCAATTTGAACTTGAATTTACATCACCATGTTGACACATGCAGAGTTTAAAAAATTAATATAATAGGTTCCCATGAAAAACCTTAAAACTTAGACAAAACGTGATCAAAACATGTTCGTACGGCGCCAAAAATATGTAAATAATGTTGCCAATTTCACAACAAAGATTAACCGATAATGTTTCATTGGCCAAAACTGACAGATTGAAATGTGAAACTACGCGCAGAATGGTATAATTTGAAAGCAGCAGGAAGAAGCAGTTTGGATAAAATGTTGAAGTATGTTATCGAGGGTTAAACTTACAAATGCACACACTGTTCGTGGTAGGCCCACACTAAAATAACACCAAGTGTTTTCATAATGGGTTGGTCCGCGAACTCAAAGAAAAATCAAGGAAATTGTCAAGACATTCAAAGACCACATGCATGGACCTCATATATAGACGCAATGACAATCGGAATATCACTGAAGAGTGTACGTGAAAACTCAAGTTTGAACAGGACCATGTGTATCAGGTTTGAGAGTCACAAGATTTGTGTAGCTGGTAATAAGTGTGACAATAATGATTTTGATTTTCACAATGCGGAACACAAGGAGTTGCCTTTGATAAAAATCTCTTCCGATGAAGGACGCTGAGACTGAGAAGATTGTCAACAATTGAAACCAAAAGGGACTCAGGCTTGTTTGGGAACTACTGATAGCAGTAACAATAATATTCTTCTTATTCGGTCAGTTTTGTTTAGCAGAGTGACTGTTAATATACATGTGCCTTGTATTTTTCATGTGTAAGGTAAGGTACGATAATGTGCCGGGCATCGGGATTTTGCATTATCAGCAAGTTTTGTGTTTAGAGTGTTTTGATTCCAGTGAGGTGACGACAAGAAAAGGTAATGAGTAAATTGTACGGGAGGAAAATTGTTTTGTGGAGGAAATAAAAGAAGTTGAATTGAGATCTTGTCGTGGGAAATTTATTTATAACAAAACTTACAATCCAGTTGGTTTAAATATAAGGTTAATCATTTTTCTCGACGCGGTCGTGCACCTAGCAGACTACCGATGAAGAAATTAAAATCTTTCTTAAAGAAAACACGGATAGTGAGACTTTCTGTATGGAAGGGAATTCCGAAAAATACACCATTGTCATCTAAAATTCATTGTTACTTTAAAAATAGAAATAGTTTATACTTAAACTGGTACAGTTCTAAGTAACTGTAAGAGTGTGAGGTTTTTACTAAGTGCAAGTCCAAAATTGTTCGAAAACATGGGAAGGTTTATCTGTCGTCTAAGCAAAAAAGAAGAGGCTATTTAGGTGGGGTGAGGTATCAAAATAGGGTTTTAAGTAAGTGTTTGTCCCTCTAATTCACCGGGTTTATTTTGGCCAATTTAAGCTTTCAACTGATGTCAAGAAAAATCCAGAACCTTCATTTTATGTCGATGCTACAAAAACGATTCATGCTCCGTACTGTCAAGGAAATGTTGTAGTATATATTGGGGGAAAATGCGGAACGACAATGTGTTGCAATGCGTTTGAACGCTTTAATTTACAGTACTATTAATAAAGAAGGATTGCTTCAGTCGATGATATGATTGAAATAATGATTGTTGGTTATCAATGATATTCTAGTCTGTCATAGCTTGCAAGACAATCTATTGCTCGTTTGCACGTGACGTTACGGTGGCCATGGTGGTCACGGTGGTGGTCAAGAACCAAAAGCGTATTTCTCCTCTGGGAACTAAACTCTATTTTCATGTAAATTTTTCGCGCAAAATTTCTATTGTATTGACCCCCAATATGGCCGCCTTGTCACGTGGTTGCAAACCAAGAATAGGGGTGGCGAATGGTAAAATCTGAGACTCGCCGAGACACCGAGATCCTAGTTAGAAATCCGAGCCCGAGACTCTTTGGTAAAAGTTTTGAGACTTAAAAAAAGTAAATACAAACCATGCAAAAATGAGACTTCGAGACTTATCAAAAATGCTTCGAGATTTTGAGATCCTCCCAAAATTTTCCGAGACCCACGTTTTTTGAGGTACCATTCGCCACCCCTAATCTATGTTAATGTTAACAGAATTGCCAGAAATTGTTACAGTATTTGGGTGATTTTTCTAGCTTGAATACAGTGAAAGTCACTGGGAAAGCATTTAAAAAACTCTTGGCTCTGAACTACAACTCATTCATTTTAACTGTGGGAATTATTGGTGTTGATTCTCATGCTAGAGATATGTATGGTAACAGTCATAGTCAAGGTACATGTGTATTGTTGGAAATACCATCCATGTAGAAATTGGTACAATATTTTCAGCGTCTATATCCGGATACATGTAGGAATGACGACATATAATGAGCTTATAAGGGTGTACATATTGTCAACTTTGAAGTTGATCTTTGTACAAGCAGTGTTGAATACTGTAGTATATCAAATGTTAATATATAGTTTTTACAATGTTCTTGTAAACAGTGCTGTGCTATAGCAATTTATGCAATGTGTTACTCTGTTATTAATCCATGTGGATACTGGACTTAAGGAACTTTATCTGCCCTTGCTAGTACCGGGAATACACTGTACAATGTGATGGGGGTGAAAAGACATATTATGCCAGTTGATCTTCCTAAAAGTGAGAGTATCAGTGGAGCTGAGATAAACCTTACTGTTTGCACTGTAAACATTGGTGTCCTATGTTGGAATTTGGCTGAGAGCAAATCTGTGTTAAAGATGTGCTTTAAAACATTGTCATAAAGTGACAGGATTTTTGTCGTGGAATGAAACATACTGTATATGCTGTGTGGTTCAGCAAAGAAGTAGAGTAAAGGATTTACCTTTTACTATGATGAAAGTTAGGTGAAGTAAGACTTGTTAAAAGTTGAAGAAATTTGTAAAGTTACATGAAGTAAGTTAAATTGTCAAAGACTACAAGATGAAATACACTTTGTATTATGCTCATGCAAAACTGAAAGCAGCGAAAGGAAAAAGTTTGCGAGGAAACACAGGTATAGTTCATTTCAGTATTGAGATGGAACCTCTTAAAAAGAACATTTAGTTACAAGTAGAAAAGAAAACAGGCAGATTGGGGTATAGATTTTTGCATTGAACAGTACAGTGCACAGTCTTCCTTTGATGGTAAACAGTGTGTTTGTAAAACCACGCCCAAATATACGCTACCACAGCGTCTTGTTCTATTAGCACAGTCGAACACCGTGAAAATGTGCAAGAAAATTACGCAGAAATAATCCTGAAAGGAAAAGCAATCCGCTTTCATGTAGACTGTGGGGAGACTGTCAATGTACTGCCTGCAAAGTATGTAGGACACAAAGAGATTAACCTGACCAAAGTCTTACAAATGTGAAATAAATCGGAATTGGAGCCCGAAGGTGTCACAGGTGTCATGATCTGAAATCTGAGGAACGACAAGAAATATTCCATAGAGTTTGTCATCGCGAAGGAGAAGTTAACCCCACTTTTAGGAGCAAAAGCCAGCCAACACATGGACTCCTCGAAATACACCCAGAGGGGTCAAACAACCAAGCTGCGGAGCAGACAAGTTGAAGACTGTTGACCAACTCATCAAGGAGTCTCAAGACGTCTTTGAAGGAGACCTGGGAAGCCTCCCAGGAGCTGAGCGATAAGAAATAGAGTACCCTTAGCGCTGAAGCTGAGACTCAAGAAAGAACTAGAGAAGCTCACAAAATTAAGCATGATAGCACCAATGGATGCACTCACAGACTGGGTCAGCAACGTTGTGACTGCAACAAAGCCATCTGGAGACCTGAGGATCTGTATTGATCCGAAAGAGCTCAATAAATTGCTTAAGCGGGAAAGATATCCCATCCCAGTGATAGAAGATGTGTTGCCAGAACTATCAAAAGCTAGAGTATTCACAAAAGTTGATCCTACATCCCCTACTCTTTTCAAACAATGTCACGGGTTCTTTTACGTCCCCTTCCAACTTAAATACAAGGATCAAGGAGACAAGGCTTAACGTCACCACCCAATGATCATCTGAACTGAGTTCCACAGCTAGAATGATCTCACCTTGGTTGATGGTCCAGCCGGGGTTTGAACCCACGACCTCCCGCTCAGCAAACTGGCGCTCTTCCAACTGAGCTAACCGGGGGGCAGTTAATCTCATCACTGTGGACTATTTCTCCAATTTCTGGGAAATTGATGGGCTCAGAGATACCACTGTTGGTGTCAAATTTGTTGTCTAACTCGTCGTCTGCATCCAGTACGTCTCCGCTTTCACTCTCTTCCTCGTAAACAGCGTCATCCCCAGTTCTATCAAGCGCATTAGAGATATCGCATGACTTGAATGATCTTATAGCTGAGTGTGCCTTATATCCGAATAACTACGGTAGTCGCAACAGAAGATGCATCCTACTGGCGAAACAGAGTGGATCTTCAAAAGACACAAGAAATGAGCCAACCAGATACCGGTAGCAGCAAAAGATGTGAAGTCGACTCAGGAAATGGCTGTCAGGAACCCCAGCCCATATGCCAGCCAACCTCTACAATGTATGTCATTGTCTAACAACCAGACATCTTGTTCTACACAAGCGATAACTGCACCACCAGGTAGCGAGAAACAGGAGCTGGGATGCCCTAACATACCAGTCAGCCCGACATCTGTGTCAGTGCTGACTGAAACCAGATCCAGGAGAGTGGTCTGTGTGCCGGCATACTTGAAGGACTATAATTTTATAAGAAACTGAACTGTAAACTCTCGCTCCACAAACATTGAGAATAAGGACATGACTAGAAACAGTTTCTGTTTTTTTTTCTTAAGTTTCAGTTAAGCTTAGATTTGTCATTTATCTTTGTTTTTGTTTTGTCACTTGATATGACTTAGTTGATCCATTTATTCATCCCTCATCTTAGAGGAGGAAGGATGTTATGTAATGTAATAAGACACCAAACACATGTACATGTAATGTAGGTCTTGTGTCAGATTTCCCTTCATGTGTAGTCGCTCCTCAGTTGAATGATGATCTGCTCTAATAATGAAGCTAATTAGAGAACTTAACATAATGATTGTACAATTAAACCACAACAATAGACTAGATTCCTTTGGTTAGCAATGTATACACATTGTATGTTACAGGTCAAAATAAAATTCAGGTTAAAGTTTTTGACTAGGTTGATTATCAATATTATTTCCTTTGTCTCCTAACCCTAATTATTCATGAACAAGAACGCTCTAAGTAGTGTTGAGTCTCGCGTGTTTGTAGATACGATAAGCAGTGAGGAGGCGAATGGAGCACGAGTGTTCGTCATTAGGAGGGGGCGGGGGCTCGGCATATAAAAGGGCTGGGGATGCTCGTCGTCTTGCTTAGGGGTGTAAATTTCGGATTTTGGACTCACTTATGGTGTTCTGGGCAAAATGCTATTATATTTAGCTGTGAAGATCTTGTTTAGGGTTGCACGTGCAAAAATATAAAAATATGTGTATTGTCTGTGTTTTCAGTAACATAGTCTCTTTTAGGGGTCAAAAAAGCTTGGGCTACAGCAAGTGAAAAAGTTGAATTATGCTTTCAACCTACTGCACAGGGTCCAGAGGAGTTGCCTGTGAATAAATGAATTACTTATTTAAAGTCTCACCTCGAAAAATGTTTATAGCTGTCGCTTAGCGCGATTAATTAGCCCAATGGGATCTTTATGAATCTACTGTAAAGGATTTCTTTGCTTTTTGTAACTGATCCAGATCAACTTTGTTGTTTGGTATTTTGAAAATCAATAACCGCAAGCTATATCCTCGTTGGTGCACAGCAGGTCGTCCGAAGGGTGACGGAAGACCGTTGCCTGAAGGGCACCCGAAGCGCATAGTGGCGAGTAAAATAACTCGTGGTACACTCACGCGTACCCACGAGTTAAAAAGGATAAGGGAGGATACTTGTACCATGTGACTTACTGGTAGTTCGTTGTGAACCGCATTTCTCGGTGAAGGAAGTGAATGAGACCGGAAACGCAAAAGCAACAGACCGCTGCTAATTCGAGAATCAAAACATCAGCTGTGGAGGGAGTTTTAAAAGATCTTAGAGATCTATGCGAAGGCAACAGAGTTTTAAATGAAGTTAAGATCTTCCAAGACTGGAGATTTGTTGTGCGAATCTCAACAGTCTTCGATGTCTTAAGGAGGTTTCGCTTGTGTGTGAAAGGCTTCCCAGTACTGAGTCACAAAACGCACAGGCAGAGACGCAAGAGGTAAGATTGTTGGAACCACCGAAGAATGGCTCAGTCGTGATGATATCACAGTTGCCTTGTACCTCCGTTCTACTCTGTATTACGTTTTATTGCAACAGTACACATGACCTGTAAATCACTACCCGTAATAATTTAAGATTCTCCAAACAAAACTAATGAGTTGGGCTTAACGGGATACAGCATTGCACAAAAACATTACATTCATGGACTAAAGAAAATTGCTTAGTTATTCAGATCTAGAAGGCGCTTTGGAGAAAATTGGAACCCTTATTTAGGTGTAATAAAAAGCTTCACGATCACGCTTCAAAAGAGTGTGCTACACAGTCGTTTTTTAGTGTCGTCACGCAACGCTCCTTCCTGCTAATAACCACGGTAAATCAATATGTGTGTCATGATCTCTCAGTGTGAAACATGCAGGTAAAATCACATTTACTCAGTGAAAATGTAGAACATTCCAGAGCATAATCTACTCAGCGAACGAAAAAAACTTTATTGAAACGAGCAGCATTTTGGCATGAGGTAAAAGTCGTGTAGGTTTACCATCTCCTTATATTGCTCTAATCTTAAACACATTTACTTTACTACGTCATTTCCGTCATCATGCATCTGTTGCGGTGTACAGGTTAGTCGGTTTATAGAATGTGTATCAAAACTGTAAGGTGATTAAAATAACCCATTTTTTCGGAGGTTTTGGACGGGTTTTGATATTCTAATAAACACATCTCCTCTGGATCCTATGTATGGTGCATCATTTGAGTCATTGTCTAAAATAAAGTGTACGCTCATTATTGTACTGAACTTGTGGGGCACAAAATAGTTCGCTTAATAAATCGTAAATCCTTCTTTTATTTAAATCACCATCTGCTCGTACATTTCCTCTCCGTTGAACGGGAGAGGTAAATTAACAACGATTTGCTTGCTGTTTTTTACCTCAACATCGAAGTTCTGCTCATGAACATTCTTCCTCGTTTCAACATCTGATGTATTCACTTCTTTCAAAGTTATCAACGCTTTCAAATGACAGAATTCGCGGAACGACCCATTCCGAAAACGCTCTACATCTCTTAGTGTGGGTCTACCATGAATGGTGTGTGGATTTGTAAGCGAGATCACCGTATAATCCATTAATCTTTGCAAATCTTTCGTCTCAAAACATAACATTCGGACAATGGTACGTTGTTTTTCGTAGTGTTCACAGAGATTGAAAGCATCGTGTCGATTTTCATCCCCAGATTCTGCGCTACCATGACCCGGAACACGTGTTTACAAAACCATTCTTTCTGTCACGTTTTTTCGCACGTGAAGGTCAGAACCAAATTACCATGAGATCAGAGAGAGCACGTGTTTACAGTTTTACTTTTTATTATGTCTGTTTTGCACTTACGATTTTATCGGCTTACTATGTCATATAAGCATGAAACGTAACCTGTTTTAACGAAAAAGATAAACTCTGATTTCTTACATGGAAGAAAAGCTCTTAAACATGATAAACATTCGCGTTTTTCCAGTCATCCCCCAAAATAAACCACCTGCTCATCATGAGACTCATTTCCATACAATGAAAGTTGTCACGATTCTTATCCCCAGTTTCCACGGTCTTCACTAGGAACGCGAGGCCTACAAACTAGGTCCGACAAAAAAAAAAATGACTGCATTTTAAGAGTCTCGCTCTGCTCAAAGCACGCTCGACTAATTAGGGTTACAAGACACAGGAAATTGAGAATCAACCTAAGTTTAAAACTTTTAACCTGAATTTAGCTTTAACCTGTAACACTATAAAAACATGAATGCAAGCATGTGTTACAAGGTAGCAGAAAGTGCAGCTGCTGGTCTTCCTTATATATGTAAGACATACTTACTTCATTAACTTCAAGTTGGGTCATAGTTCCTGATGCAGGTACGCTATCCAGTACAGCTTCGGCAGCAGCTATTGCACTAGTCTTTGACCCACTGGCTAGAGCACCTTTTCGTGCCCTGGATCGATCCTTGGTGTTCTTTTCGAGGAATGTCAACATCTGTAACAACATAACTTCACTAATAACTGCAACTTTATTTAGGAAAACACCTTTTACAATTGATTGGCCTTCAAGAAGCAGCTGCTAAATATATAGCTAGATCAGGTTTAAAGAGTATGAAGTGAGCGAAATAATCAGACAGTAATCCTTATTACAGTGATGAATTTTGATTTTAACGCCAATTCAATAAACTATCCAGAAATATCCAAATGCTCGCATAAATTCCAATATTCAGCTCATGCATAAACTATAGCTTTTATGTAGAAATTTGACAATATCTTAAGATTCCTCTTACAGATTTTTGTGAAAATTTGAACAGCAGAAGGTACCCAATTCAAATAGTACACACCAAATAAGGGCTGCAATGCGATTAAGATCTAAAACCATTGCGACGTCACTGTCAAGTGATCATTCTGACTGTAATTAAGTTCAGTCTACACATGTGTAGTCCATGTATTATTAATAATAATACATTTACAATAAAAATCAAACTGTTTACTTATGAGAGGTCCAAAGGGGAAAGGTATGCCTACAAAAAGACTGGTCGAGCAACCTTAAGACAATTTGCTGCTGTTAAGTGCATGCAAAATGGCACGGGGACATAATGATAATGTTACATGTACCTGACACAACATTTAAATTTATATAATTTTTTATTACACCTTTTGCTGTTCATTACGAGGAAATACGCAATCATTTGTGTAAAACCGCGACCAATAGCGCGAAGATACATTCATTAGCGCGAAAAAGCAAACATTTGCGAATAAGTCAGATTCAATAAATATTTTTGCATTTTAATCAACATTCAATAACACTTTGGGGCATTCATATGGGTCATTGGGCATACAAAAGAGAAAAATATACTTTCATTAATGCCAACATCAAAGTCATTGACACCATCTTGAAAGTCAATAGGAACAACTGACATACATTAAAGTGCAAGCACTGTTCATTAACATTTTTATGACACTGTTTTCTATTCAATAGCATTCCTGGACAACCTTAAGATGGATAAGACAAACATTAATGCACTTGTACAATCAATTGAGCGTTCTTTACATTTAATATGCAAAAAACGATTTTCAATTAAACAATAGAAATTCAAACAAATTTGGCCCAAGTTTCACTCTGTTAAATGTATATCCCTCAAAAACCTCGCTATTCAAACATTTTGGGAGGTAGGTTTGTATGAAATGGTACCTCTTAGCACATTTAGCTGCGGTCACAATGTCATGTTTCTGCACAGAGCTTCAAGCACTGCAGTTGTTATTGCCGAACTCCGCTAGCAGTATTGCTAGGGCTTTGCCCTCATTCCTGTTATACATCTTTAAATTTCTGGACTCGAGATGTCGGCCTTCGGTGTCGCTTTCAGACAACTTAAATCCTTTTCAACGATATTGAGGGGGAAAGCATAAGCTGTGTATGTGGGGCGGGAATGGCCAAATCTAGGTGGGCTGGCACCCCGTCATACGCAAAGACCACCGATTTATCGGGATCCATTATTTTCTCGCCCGTGCCAGAAAAAAAACCGACACAGTATTCATTACTCCAGCAGATGCCGAGGAAAACATTGATAGGTGATATTGCCTCCTCTCCCTGTCGTGCCCCACCAGGACTTCTGGCAGTCTAAGGAAAATGTATACCCACAGCCGAAGACGAACAAGCAGTGGCGAAGTACGGCATGATTCTTTAAACAAATTCAGGCCAATTTGGGGGGGAATTGTTATTGTTTAATTGAAAATAGATTTTTGTATATTAAATGTAACGAACGCTCCATTGATTACATACATGCGCATTAATGTTTGTTTTACCCATTCTAAAGCTGTCCAGGAACGCTGTTGAATTGCAAAGAATGTCATAAAAATGTTAATGAATAGCATTTGCACTTAAATGTTTGTCTATTGTCCCTAATGATTTTCAAGGTGATGTTAATGACTCGCATGTTGGCGTTAATGAAAGCATATTTTTCTCTTTTGTATGTCAAATGACGCAAATGAATGCCCAAAAATGTTATTGAACGTTGATTAAAATGCAAAAATCGTTATTGAATCTGATTTATGCGCAAATGTTTGCTTTTTCGCGCTAATGAATGTATCTCCACGCTGTTGGCCGACGATTCTCGCAAATTAATGCGTATTTTCTCGTAATGAACAGCAAAAGGTGTATTATTATTTTACATTGCAAAATCTATCATAGACAAAGTCACAACATTTACAACTAGGTAAGGTAAGGTAACAACTTTATTTAATGAGGGTAGCACATGACAGTAAAAACTGATGAACTAGTGGCCCTCAACTGAGACTTGAATACAAAAAATTCAAACCTGCTTATCCTCAGCCAGTCGAGACAGCATGTAAACCAAAGGATCAAGCTCTCTCACACTGCAAGTAAACAAATACACACTGTTTAATATTCTACCAACGCTTTACATTGACATCAACAAACAAACATCATACTGAAGTTTGCAGGAAAACAGCTGATGACGTCAGCAACAACCAATCCACAAACATCTCGTAAATACAAGTTTGATCTGAAAATGTAAATATTGAGGACAACTCAACTTTTTAGACTTTAGTTCTTCATATTTCTTTAAAAAGTCCCTTGGTGTAGTACTTGTT
The DNA here is from genome assembly GCA_038088405.1 of Porites divaricata. Classification (NCBI taxonomy): domain Eukaryota; kingdom Metazoa; phylum Cnidaria; class Anthozoa; order Scleractinia; family Poritidae; genus Porites; species Porites divaricata. The sequence continues at coordinate 22,788,425 of JBBMOI010000002.1, forward strand.
TCAGCAATTTTTCGTTTAGCTGCATGGGCTGAGACCTGGACAGATAATGACAGGAATATCAATTATTTTCATTCAATGGACATAACTCCTACACATACTTATTTACAGTACTATTCAATTTCCAATCAAGTTATCTTGGTCCAGACCTTGAGTGGGTATCATAACGTGAAGTTCGTTGATCAGAATTAGGGACCCTGGATACAAAACTAAGACGGCAATGGCAACAGTAATGTCAAAAAACCAATACGTCTAATGAGCAAAGCAACAACTCTGCACATGCTTTTTCTTAAATTTCTTTGCCATGCCTGCGTAAGAACGATGTAAAGTGACCAAATTTTAAGTTTACTTGTGAATGGGAATGGCAAGGTGATAAATTCTATCATCTCTCTATCAACTTGGGCTCAGTCCCTTCTCTGCAGCTCCAACCTAAATTTTAATTCCCTCTTTTAAGTAACAAGGTGACTTAAGATAACCTTGATATAGTTTGAAAGTATGTGATGTCTATTTTTATAGGCATTTTCATGGACATTGCTGTTGTCGGAACTTAAGGTCCCTAAATAACGACTTCAACTAATTTTAACTTTTCTACCCTCTACCAGTAAATCTCATCATGCCAAACCAGCAGAATACCTAAAACTACTCTTTGGGAATTACTTTACTGTTGCTACTTCACTGAGTTTAAAGTTCTCACAATGGCAGAACTATATTAAACAGGGTTGCCACTCATCAGAAAGTTAAAAATTCCCTGACCTTTTAATGAGAAACAATCAATGTTTACATTCGCTTTAGCTTTTTTGCAGGCCATTGATATTTTTCTCTTCATTTTCAACCTCTTTCCACTTTTTGTGGAAAGGGGAAGAAGGAATTTGGAAGAAAGCATTCAAAACGAAAACCACCGACCACAACTACTACATTACTTGATGTTTATTTAAACAAAGTCTAATTTACTCTGTGGTTTAGAAAATCTTTGGACCTCCAGATCTCTTCCTTAGTCGGTTACCTAATTTAAGAAGACAAATGATTTTATAGTCTACGCCATATGCTTTCATGAAACTATTCATGATAAATGGTGTCTGCATATAAAAAAGTTTGGAACTGAAAATGGATTTAAATGCATTGAGAAACACTGCATTGAGCACCCCCTATAATAATAAAATTCTAAGTTACTGAAAAGCATTGAAAACATTATAAATGAATAATTAACCAATTATTGGTTTATGCTTCAGCTGTCCATATATTTAAATATGAAGCACTTGTGGAGTTTGGAGAGCCCCCAAGAGACTAGAGTTGCTCTCAGCTGCACCTTGAGCAACTCTTACATCTCTTTCCTGCTTTCCAAGCTTCCTGGGTGCTTCATATCTTGACATATGAATGCTAAGGGCATAAACCAAAATTAATGTTAAGTGCAACTGCAAAATAGCTAATGAAAGAAGAGATAGCTTCTCTAAAAAAATCCACAATGCATAAACAACACTGAGCCAATCTCACACTCACCCAAGGATGCCACTATTCTTTTGTTGAATTTATGCAAACAGGTACCGTTATATATAAGTACATAATTTTAAGCCATAAACAAAGAATAAATCTAGCCAGGAAAAGGTCTACAGGGTACAGAACTGTTTGTATTGTTTTACATGTATTGTAACTCTTGCTGAATGTTCAAGCTATCCACTATATGACTGAACATACAATGTAGAGCCCCTTTTTTGGTCTTTTAACAAAGGATGCCATTAAAGGAAGAAAAAATAATTGATAGAATCATTACACTTCACAGTAGAAATGACAGGAAATTAAAGATTTGAGATTTTGCAAGCTCAAAACAAGGTTACAATACAGATTGTCAAAATTTTGAACTCCATGCAATGCAGTCCTGCCAAATTATCTCTCAAAATTGCACATAATAATGGGAATGTCCAAATAAGCAATCAAAATCACCAATGACCTAGTTTTTGGGCAATGATTAGTTATGCCACTGGAAGGTATCAGTGACTCGATAATTTAGATGTCTCTCTCAGGAGTTTGCAAATCGAGAAGATGGCTGAAATTCAGGATAGTAGTAATAACTTCAAAACTACTTGTTAATTAAATGTAGTTTCAGGTGTTCTGCTGGCCCAGTGTGCTATTACTATGTTAACCTGGGTTGTAACATAAGGAGTCAAATTCTTTGTGAGTATCTCAGCATACACTTCTGGGCCATCTCCTGTGCTTGCTCTGAAAACAAAACACTGTATTAGGTTAGAAACTTATGGGCCATAAACCTTTTGTCAATAAAGTTCTTAATAAAAATACATCTGAACAGAATTTAATTAATAATGTGTGCTGTGCTTTGAATGCAATGGTTATACAAACTTAAAGGACTGGACAGTGTATGCATCAGTCATGCATTTACAGCTGTATAACATAAATCAGATTATCTGCAATTATTAGCAAACATGATGGAATTGACACATATCAAGTTGATTATTAGTCTCCTTCGCAGCCGTTTTTAAGCTCGTCACCCAAGGCTCCTTATGAGAAGGAGCATTGCATGATGAGCCTAAAAACAGCTGCGAAGGAGACTAGTTGATTATGTTCCATCATAATCAATAATAGTACAACATGTAGAAACCAACAAGTATAATAATATGCTTTGAATGCAAGAGTTGTAGAAACCTCAAGGACAGGACAGCGTATCAGTCATGTGTTTATAACATAAATCAGTTTATCTGCAAACTTGACAGAATTGACACATATAAAGTTGTTTGCATTCCATTAAAATCAATATAATACTAGAAACAAATTGGCATAATATCACAAATTCAGCGCTCTAATTGGCTAACATACTCACTAGCTATTGCATTTTAGTATAATCACATTGATGATTATTGAAAATAGAGCGCTGTGATTGGCTAGGAGCTTCGCTTTATCCCGCTATAATCACCACGCGGTGATTATAACATTGAAGGCTAGCAGTTTTCAAAATGGCAGCCAGATTTTTTGATGTTTCGGAGTAGGAAATTAATCAATACTTTTAATTTCTCGAATAATCATCAATGTAATTATACTAAAACAATTAGTCGCCTCAGGCGTCGTGAATATCAGCGAATAGTCACCGAGACAAAGTCGAGGTGACTATTCGCTGATATTCACGTCGCCTTCGGTGACTAATTGTTAAATAGTGAGTAAGCTAGATGGCATTAACAGAAGCAAACAAAAAAAAATAAGAGTGTTTCATGGTAGGTCCAGTTCAAATGTCAAACTTTTCATGTACTGGACCTACCTGTAATCCTTTCAATTAAGTACATTAATGTTTGAATCAATTACATGTAAGTCTGAGATACCTACATTTAATTTGGGTTAACCCATGAATCAAGTTTGAGTGGCCCACCCACATTGGAATTTTGACTGTTGAGCGACTTTATTTCAAACGTTGAACTTTACAAGTGCCTAATCTAGAGCATAAATCACTATATCTTATTTTCACTAGTAAGCAATGTAGACCAGTGTACATCGTGAAAATGAATTGAGTGTGACTAATTAAGTTTGACGTCTGAATCAACCATACCCATGTCAAACTTGTGTTATTTGGATCAACCTAAATAGAATACTGATATTAAGTTCAGTACATGAAAAGCTCAATCCATATGTTTGAACTGGGTCTTGGGCCAATTTGAAAGTAAGTTATATCACTGGTCGTTTCTGCTAAAAATTATCCTAATGATCAAAAACGAGATTGCAAAGCCTAAACCGCAACAGAACATCCAAGGAACCACAGGATACCCAAAGAATAGTGTGCCACCTCCTTTTGGGAAATAATAATTTATTGTTTACTATGAGTTTAGAAAATGAAGACGATTTTATAGAAACTTCAACTTGAAGTGCAATTCTTCAAGGTTACATGTTTGCTTCCAAAATTATGAACTAATATTGAAGCTCCCTTTTCCTGGTAATAAATCAAGAAACTAAAACTGTGTTAAATAAAACAAGACCTGCATATACCCGATAAAAAGCACAAAAAAACCTGCGACTTACCTTTGATGTAGGGTACGTAGAGATTAAAATAAATGGGTATGCATGTAGAAAGCAGAAAGCAGTACTTAATCTTGCTCTGCAACGACGGTCATTTTTAAGCTTAGGTATATTTGAAATATTTGATGGGATATTGATTCCGTTCTACTTACCCTAATAAGTTCAAGAGCTCTGAGACATGATGGTGTATTCTGAATTCACTCATTTTTCCTTCGTCGAGGAAAAGAAACCTATTTTTTTCTGAAAATAAACAAGATAGATGTTGAAGTCACTTTACCGCCATTTTGATTGCGTTGAACAGAAAAAAGGAGGTCTGGGTATGAGCCTCATACCCAGGACCACCGAGTCTAAAAGAAAAATGGCGGTTTTGCTGTAAACAATTTTTTCGTTGAGGACAGAACCATTTTTTAAAATATGTCTGGAGCAACCGATCACGACAAATTTGGGGAGTGCGGGCTTCCGGGATGGAAAAAAATAATTATTCAACGGAAGAGTGGTAAAACAAAAGGAAAGTATGATGTTTACGTTATCAGTCCAGAGGGCCGAAAATTTCGCTCTCGCGTCGAACTTGAGAAATACATTTCAACTATGCAGAATGATTTATCGATTGAAAATGTTGATTTCAAGATCCCAAATTCGTTACTCTACCCGGAGAAGCCACATCAAATTGCTTTGGAAAGATCAGATGGATATTGTAATTCAGAAAGAGCCACACAGGACACCAAACACACTGAATTCACTGAATTAAAGTCGAAACTTGAGACGAAGTCTCCGTATTTTTCCAGGAGAAATAAACGTTTAAATCCACAGCGGGAAAAATCTTCTTTAACCAAACGACGACGAAACAACACCCGCTCTTGTGGAACATTAAAAGAAGTTTCCAAACAAGATAATAAAAGATCAAGACGATCAAAAACAAGTGTAGCACAGTCGCGTAAAATGGCGCGAAATAGGGTACAAGATAAGGACATTTCTAAACATCCAGAACACCCCACCAGTAAGAAGTCTGAAACATCAAAGAGAACACATGAGCTTGCTGATGTCGTGAGCTCAAAGTCTGTCAACCTCGATTCAGATGGAAGTGATTGTACTTTAGTTTCTACAAGTGATTATTTTAGGACAACATCTAAACAAGAGTCGAGGTCATACTCATCATTAACCTGGATCCCTCCTAAATCTCCTTTTAATTTGATTCAAGAAAGCCTCTTTCATGATCCTTGGAAGTTGCTGATTGCTACAATATTTCTCAATCGAACAACAGGCAGAAAGGCTATCCCAGTCATGTGGGAATTTTTTAGGAGATTTCCAAATCCTGAAATAACAAGGAAAGCTGACTGGAAAGAAATTGCTGGTATGTACAGGCTTTTTTTGTGTGCAACCAGAAGCCGATTACCTTAAATGCCTGAATTAGCTCTCTACTTCAAGTAAGCACCCCTCCCCACAGAGTTATCATTTTTTTATACCGTGAAAATGTATTATCGTTATCATTATTATGGTGCATGCATCACGGCAGGTATGTCAATGCCGGAAATTTCAGGCCATTCATCAGGTCACATTAAGCTGCCTCAGACTTCAAGAACTCTTTGGAGGATCCTTGCTGATCCCTGCAAGTCTGTTCTTTAAAGTGATGCCAACTGTATCCCAGCAATTTTATGTTTCTCAGGTGGTCCTCCAGTCTCTTCAGAATAGTACCCAGTGCTCCAATAACAACAGGGACAGCTTTTACACTCTTCATCTTCCAAAGTTCTCAACTGATCAAGATACTTGTTGATCTTTTTCTCTTGTTTGGTGTTCACCCTTCTGTCTCTAGGGCATGCAATATTAATGATGAGGCAATTCTTGATTTGTTTGCCCACAAACACGATTTCAGGGTGATTGTGATTCCATTTCTTGTCAGTTTGTAAACAGAAATATCAAGCAATTTGAAATTCTCATTATTCTCAACATTCTTGGGAATATGTTCATACCACTTGTCACTCCTTTCAAATCCATGTTGTTTGCACAAATCCCAATGTAAGGCCCTAGCTAGCTACTTCACCATGTCTCTGTTTATATTCTTTCTGTGCCAACTTAAGGCATTCGCATAACAAGTGACTTACATGTGCTGTCTCATTTTTGTGTTGGCACATATGGCACAGAGAGTCATTCTCTGAGCTATCTATCTTAGCTTTGATTGCATTAGTTCTTTTAAAATGACTGGCTTTGCGCTGCCATCAAGGCCCCTTTGTCTCTTTCTTCAGATACCCTTGTTGAAGCCACATTGAGTTCTTATACTTGCCACTTTGTCTGTTCGTCAAAAAAATTCCCCATGTACCGCCTCTGTTGTCTGTACTATTATTATTATAAATTCTTATTAATCCCATTGTAAGATCTGTGTTGTCCTAGATATTCACAGCTAACTTTATCTTTGTGATCTTATACTCTGCTTCTTCAACTTTAGCCCTCTCCCCACTGAACTCTTGGGGAGATGGAGTAACTCTGTGGAGCCTTGTGTTTGCTTTGCTCCATTCCCCACCATGTTTTTCCATGTCTCACTATCTCTGAAGCTCTGCTATTGGTGACACTTGACTTTAATTCAGTGCTGGGAGCGCAAACTGATCGCTACTGTGTTGTTGTAATCTGACTTAGTGAATCTTTTTTAAAAATAAGCTTTCTTCCTCCACTACTACATGTGGATTGTTTTCCTGACTGATATTCTGTAGCACTCCAAGGAACTGGAATTGAGAACCATCGTTTAAGCTGTCAATCACTTTCTTTTCCCTGACCCTCATCCCAACTTCTGAAGAAGTGCCACATCACACTTTTTTTTGCTCCACTGAAGCCCAATATCTTAAATTGCATCTCTTGTATCCTCCTTTTTCCATACAAACTTTATCTCCTTATGATTCATAGAATGTTAACTTATTGACATACAATTCAGTGGTTTTAGCACTGATGGGCTGAGATACGTGGTTGCTCATAGCTTCCAGTTAACTAGCCTGATTCTCAGACGTCCGAGGTCGTTCGCGGTTTTTTTCGCTTCCCTCCCTCTCCCAACCAAGTTCCCTGATTGGGACTTGTCTCACTCTTCCAAATTTGGGATTTTTGTGGGTATTCTTTAAATACCCTAAAATATCCAAAAATGGGAATCCATTATTTTTTCCTGTTGCACCAGCTGATGCTTTGTTCTGTTTCTTCCTTAGAACTCATTCAGTCCCTGGGACTCCAAGAGAAAAGGGCCAAAATTATCATCAGATTTTCAGAGGAGTTTCTAACCAAGGACTGGTATTATCCTAAAGAATTGCATGGCATTGGAAAGTACGGGGATGATTCCTACAGGATTTTTTGTCTTGGGGATTGGAAAAATGTAACACCTGATGATCACAAGCTCAATTACTACCACAGCTGGCTCTGGGAACAAGAAGAGCAAGGCAGTTTGACTGCATAGGAACCCTATCGAGGCACCTTAACTCCTTACTTGGTGTTTGTTTACAAAATTGAAAGAGAAAGACGAAAATATATAGGCGAAGAAATTTATCTGTCAGATTCACAGGTCTAAAGACAACAATCAATCCACCTAATAACGCTCATCAATTGCGATACCTTGTAAATTGAACTGAAAGTAAATAGCTGTGGAAATATTAATGAGAGTAATAATAGCATGCTTCTCTCATGAAAGGTGGCATATTTAACATCATATAGGAAGGTTATCTTACGGTGTATGACATTTGCAGACTGCAGACTGTAGACTCCAGACTGCAGACTCCAGACTGCAGACTCCAGACTGCAGAATGCAGACTGCAGACCGCAGACTGCAGACTCCAGACTGCAGGGAGCAAGACTGTAAATTGAATGAAACCAAAAATAGCGTAATAAAGGAGGCGTCATCATCAAGTACATTACCTTGTTCCAGCTTCCAACAAAATGAGAAGTAAGGCCTAGAAGCGAAGTTTATATTTTCACGCAAATTACATCGAAAGAGCAGAATAATGTCTGCCGATGTCATAAACAGGCTCATGAATCCACAGCAACAGTTTACCAATTTAGCCGGCACCAGACGAAACTAAACTCTGGTTAAGTCTGCCAGTGAAACAGCGCCGAAATCTTTATTCTATGGGGGTCCGACCTGTGTACCAGGATTTGAAAACGAGCAATGGTTGTTCTGTTAAAAAAGCCATTGTCAATTTGCCTATTAAGATGAAAAGAAATTGAAATTGCACTTCCGGTAATTCGTCGAGTCCAGGTTGGATCTGTTCGTTTTAGATTATTTGGCATATCCCCAAATACTGCCAAAATGAAATATTTACGTCATTTAAAAGGTGTTAAATGTCCTTGATCTATCCTAGTTGTTTAGTGAGCATAAAGTACTCGCATCTAAAAACTTTTTTTTACAGAAGACTACTATTTAGACAGGTATTAGTAATGTTCACTGAATGTTGGCATGGCTACCTTGTCATTATATTATCAATTAACAATAATCCAAGAAGAAGCAATTAGCGATACGCCAGGGGAGTCGGTGAGGAACACCCAACAGCATCTTGGAAATGAGGCCAATATAATTTTGCGCAAAAAATATCAACCTTGTTCACAGGCTACATTCTCAGTTTCTTAGAATGTTATATTTTTGATGACGTCACTTTTATTAAGAGCGCAATCTGTAGTCTGCGGTCTGCGGTCTGCAGTCTACAGTCCGGCAGTCTGTCAGTCGGTTATCTTATAGTGAAGAATAGCTACACCTCCCGCAGACGACATATGGAGTGATCGGTTGTTGGCCTCAAACTATATAATCTCAAGATATAAGGATTTTTTATAGGCTATTAGAAAATATTAAAACAAGAACGCAGTCAAAAGTCTCGCTTGCTTGGAGTTAAGATAAGAAATGAGGAAAATGCTAAGAGTTTTTTACTTCCCACTTAATTCGACGATCAAGTGTTCTTCAGGATATTTACTTTTTATATCGCATTTGACGATGATTGAGTACGCGTGCATAAATACACTCTCGCATTCGTAACAAATTAAGGTTATTAAAAGGCTCTTAACATCTTATGTGCATGAAAATTTGGAGTGGAAAACTCATAAGTTTTTTTAACAGATTTTGAGGGAGAAGAGAAGTCCTTATACAAGGACTCGAAAGAATACCTAGTTAATACAAAATGTTTCTAATTTTAATGCTGTTTGGGATTAATACCATGCTTAAGAGCTAAAAGATATAGTGCATACGTATGACTTTTGATTGTTGCCTCTTAACAGGTGAAGAGCCACTAGGTGGATACACTGTTAATAAACCATTATTATTATTATTATTATTATCATTATTATTATTATTATTATTATTAAGTGTTTTGCTTTTAATTTCACCTTCGAGATGTGTTGCTATGAGACAACTGCTCCTCTCAAAAAGTGTTATAACACTGATAACTCCTCACTAAGTGTTTATTGGAAAACAGTTCCCAAGTTGTTTATATGTTCACCTTGAGTGTAAGAACACCAATACACTTTACCAACTCTCATTTATAAAATAATACTGATGCATACATATGTACAGACTGTTCACAGTCCCACGGTCAGGATCGAGCGCTTACGTGTAAGGGCGGCCAACTGGGTTTCATGTGTACCTAATACAAATGTATTGGCCAGGTTTGTAGGCGCCCAGTTTTTCACGATTTAGACCTGCCACCCTTTCAAAACAACGTCGGTGTAGTTACATCCCGGTAGGAGTAGTTAATAGATAAAAATCGAAATTAATAAAATCGTTCGCAATCAAGTGATTGATAAGGGGAAACGGTGCAAATTTATCTAGACTATCTAGGGTAATCTTTTAGCCAGAATTTAGTTCAGACACCCCTTCAACTCGAGGGGATGTCTGAAATTCAGGGTAGCGATCTTTGGTCTAAGGCTGTATTTCTCGTGATACTTTCCTGCGAGAACTGAATGTAATTAAACCGAATCGTTTTTGTTATTATATACAAAATAGAGGGTGTTAAGGTGATAGTTTCCACACTTCTCATTGTCATGTTTGTTGATCAGTTAATGTTACTCGTGGATGTGCTTCCTCAGCCTCCAACTTACAGCTGAACTTATGCCATAAAACAACCACAAAGGCGGACTTCCTTTGTAAATCGTTTCAATCCTGAAAAATCGATAATATCGGTTTCACACAGCAATTTAGTTTATCGATTTCACTGATTTTCGTTATCAATCGATAAAAATCATTTGCTACCGATTTTTATCGATTGACTACTACGGGTGGAATATCCACCTACGGAAAGGTGTCTATATTTTAAAATACAAGTGTGTTTAAAGTATTCACGTTAGATATCCATATACAGATTAGACTGGCGATAGATAACCGCAGATAGAAAGGTCTCAAGAAGACCGGCCCCATGCTACAAGTGAACTCTGGCCTCATGGAAGCCATCTCCCGGCTCTGTCCGAACAATCGAACTCCTGAAAGGATGCTGACTACTTGAAAGTGGTCACCGTTAGCTGCCTCCACCGTTCCACCATAACATCTCATTGCTTCAGAATTGTAATACCTTGCCTTTTAAATACATTGGCCTCCAAGTATTAGCATGATTTTCAGTCGGTTTCGCTCCACGTGGAGAGATCTACGGTGTTGCTAGCCCCGTCCCGTGACCAAGTAGGGGATTATATTCAGCAAACAAAGGTTGATTCCCTGTGGCTTATCAAAATTTTCTCTCTCAGGCGGTTTTTCAAAGCGAGAAAACATGGTAGCCACCGTTGACCAACTACGGGTTTTGGCAAGAATGTCTTAGTGATGGAAACAAGTTATCAAGTGTTATAAGAAGTTTTATCATTTTGCGATGGGAAGAGGGCGTAACTTCCTTCGATAAAAATAACCATGCTACATTTTTCTGGTGAGAAAATAAGTACAATGAACCTTTTTAGGTTGTTGACATTTTGAGAATACACGGAAAAGTCTATAAATCGCGTCTTCGTAAGGTGGTTCGACTGGATTTTTTGGGAGGGATACCTCCCAAGTTTGAACATTAACTATGTCGCCATGAGTAAAGATATGGGAAAAAGATTACCACAACTCTATTATATAAAGATAAAAATTTCTTATGATCTGAGTTTTATTGCAATCGGAGTAGCCATGGCAACGTAACGACGCCATTACGTTTTTTATTTATCCTTGTGTTTCTCTGTAACAAGAGTTTTTTTTTAAGAAATCGCTTAACGGAGTTTTTAGCTGCCATAATTGCCTCAATTATGACAAAGTTCGAACAAATTCTATGAGAGCGTTTTCGAAATAATTTGAAACGAAGTTTTAAGCATCATAAATACAGTGAAATAGAATGCGATCCACACAATAGAGTACTAAAGTGATTACGTCATAAAAATTGAATTTGTGAAATTATGGGATTCGTCATGATATTCTGAAAGAAACACATTCAAGAGGCCTTCTTGCCAAAAACTAGCATTGTGGGGCAAATTGTCTCTGAGATATTAGCCCAGTTATGCTCTGATGACTCCATACAAATCCTTCTAAATTTGACTCTGTTCATAACATTAGGAACAGAGTCAAATTTAGAAGGATTTGTATGGAGTCATCAGAGCATAACTGGGCTAATATCTCAGAGACAATTTGCCCCACAATGCTAGTTTTTGGCAAGAAGGCCTCTTAGATGTGTTTCTTTCAGAATATCCTGACGAATCCCATAATTTCACAAATTCAATTTTTTATGACGTCACACTTTAGTACTCTATTGGCTTATTTTTTAAGAAAATGATAAGCTTTGGAAACGCGGCTTCATCTCATAGTGGTTTGATTCCATTGAAAACTGCGTACAAAAGAGGAGAATTGCTCCGGGCGATCGCGAGTAAGAAGAATTTTATTAACTTGCATTCAGCTGTTTTTTTTACAGTTCTTGCATGTAAATTGGTCCATGCCTACAAATTTCGCATTTTTCAAAAAACCGCTCGATAGATTTTTTAATAAATTTGACAACCTCGAGATCAATTGCCATTAAATTTACCCTGCAGGAACATTGAAAACAGAGAAGGCTTTTAAATAGGGCCTCAAATATAACCAATTTTTCCCCCAGATTTTGTGTTTACAAGTGAGCGTCCTCATTATTCACTGGCATTGTTTCCAAGTTTCATATGCACGTGTACATTTAGCAAAAAGAAATAGATTTGCATAAAAAAGAACTCTCGCTTACTTTCAGAAGAAATATCCGGAATATGCTAATAATTGGCTTGTGTCACAGATAGCAATGAGAGCCGAGACGGTGAACGTCACGGCTCATCGCGTAGAATGCAATACTTAATTAACTTACTCGGGTTATAACATTACAGAAACTCTTACAAGAGTTGTTGTGATGTTAAAATATGTATATTCAGTAACTTCGTTACCCGGTTATTAGCATATTCAGGAGATTTAACTGAGGGTCCTTTTTGACGCAAATTCTATCTTTTTGCTTGATGTGCACGTGCATATGAAACTTGGAAACGAAAAATTTGGTTATATTTGAGGCCCTATTTAAAAGCCTTTTCTGTTTTCAATGTCCCTCAATCTTTCAGGGTATGTTTATTGGCAATTGATCTCGGGATTGTCAAATTTATAAACAAATTTATCGAGCGGTTTTTTTAAAAATGTGAAATTTGTAAGCATGGACCAAATTACATGTGGATAGTATGCTATTTCACTGTTTTTATGATGCTTAAAACTTCGTTCTAAAATATCCCGAAAACGCTCTCATAGAATTTGTTTAAACTTTGCCATAATTGAGGCAATTATGGCAGGTACAAACTCTCTTAAGCGATTTCTTAAAAAAAAACTCTTGGTACAGAGAAACACAAGGATAAATAAAAAACGTAATGGCGTCGTTACGTTGCCTTGGCGACTCCGATTGCTATAAAACCCAGATCATTTCATCTTTATATAATAGAGTTGTGGTAATCTTTTTCCCATATCTTTACTCATGGCGACGTAGTTAATGCTCAAACTTGGGAGGTATCCTGCCAAAAAATAAATCCAGTCGAGCCACCTTAAATAGCGGAGCTCTCTCTCGCGTGCGTCGGAGCATCATGGGTAATAAAATTTGGTTAACAACAATGATAACAATAATAATAAGAAAAACAATAACTTTATGTTAGTGTCAATGTATTTAGCATATCAATTAGCTAATTGTGGACACTTTCCTAAGTTCTTGCACTAATCTATTACATGATTTTAAAAATTAATGATCTTACCTAAAACCTAAAACTACATACAAATGTACACGACTCAGAATTTACACAGGTCACAGCAGTTACCATTATTATCCAGGGGGGGAGCCCTGGGGGCCCACTCGCCCGTTCTTTTTAATTTAGACCAAAATGAGGCCAGAAGGCCCGAAGGTGGCAGGTCTAAATCGCGTGAAAAACTGGGCGCCTACAAACCAGAAGAAGATCACGGGGGGCTTAGGGGCGACTCGGGTTAATCAAAAAACCTGTAAATCGCCTTCTGCCGATTTGTTCACTTGATTTTACATTAAATAGCCAGATTCAGTTAGTTATGCTGAAAAGTGGATTTTTCTCCAAAAGCTTGGTACTTTGCTTAACCCATTCGCCTCTGAAGATTTTGCCGAAAAACGCGTCTTGAAGCTAGTCGAGCGGTTTTCTGGTCACTGTCGTGCTATAAAAAGCAAAAACGTACCACAAAGACGTTTATAGGCCGTACAACTTCGCGGTTTTCGATCCAAATGTAAAATATTAGCTTGCGAAGTTCGGGCATGCGCAGAAAGCAAAATTTCGAGTCGAAATTACTTTTCAACTTTTCTCCTTCCCCCTTTTTCGCTTTTCTCGCCTCATTTTTTTTCTTTTGCTGGGCATTTAGTAAGCTTCATTTTGGTGGGATAAGTTTTTAGGATCTTAGGATTAAAAAATGAAAGACAAAATGAAAGGTAGGTGGATAGTGGAACAAGATTTTCATGGAAGTTTTCAGGTCAATGTTTAGGGACCGATCGTTTATTACGTCCCGGGGGGGGGGGGGCGGTGGTTTTGGAGGGGGGGGGGGTACAATTTTAAAACAAGCCCCTTTTTGGCGGGTAAATTTTTCTCTGGTAAGAAACATGAGGGGGGTCAAATTTTATGACACAGCAACAGCAGTCTAGGGAATTTGACGTCAGTGATCTATCTTCGATCCCGTGGTTGGGGAAAAGGAAAGAATTTGTCGCGATTTCAGGTCCCGAGGAAAGGGTTGTTTGACTTTTCTCGAACTTCCGACCTTTTCTCCTGCCAATTCAGCGACACCTTCACTTCAAATACATCTCGGTATGTTTTGGAAGTAGCCATATTGAATGCTATGTAACCAAGCCTCGTACCCAGGGCCTTATCAACAATACCCTAACTAGACCACCTACAAGTCTATCAAATTTCAAAAAGCAAAAACGACAAAAATTCCATTCATAGACACAAACAGCTAAACTTTAATATTTTAAAGAATGTAAAATAATACAAGCAATAAACGAGAGAAAAGATAAACGAGATATTAAATGAAAAAAGATAAAAAATCTGTCTACGGAAGGACGGAGAGAATTATGGCCTCCTCAGGAGGGGGGGGGGGGGGTACATTTTTCAAACAAGAATTGGGAAGGGGGGTATAATTTTTACCACAAAATATTTTTGGGGGGTTCAGTTTTGAAGCACTACACTTTTTTGAAAACCACCGCCCCCCCCCCCCCCCCCGGGACGTAATAAACGATCGGTTCCTTACATGGTTTTTTGCCTTTTTCTCTGGTGTCCTTGACTGAATTCATTCTGGTATGGTTTGAAAGATCTCTTCACCCTGCAGTTAGCAGACAAAGTTATCTTTGACACTCAAAACTGATGACGTTACAAGCGGTAGAAAGGACCTGGATCCCCACGAGCGGTTACGGGCGGCTCAGGGGCGAATGGGTTAATAGATCGATACTAGTTAGAAAGGGATATTTTAAAGCAAAAGATAGAGAGAGAAATACAACGAAACTAGGGAAATACAAAAGAACTTTGCTTTTAACAAATACCTTGTTAACCTTTGAACACAACCATCCCACAAAAAAATGTTTTTGCTATTATTTGTGCCGTGTTTCTTGTTTTTGCTGGGTCAACTGTAAGTCCTGTGTTCAATGCGGTGCTGTTGCTGTTGTTTGTGGGGTTCTTGTGCGACTACTCCATGGAACTGCATGCATTCTGATGCGGAACACAATGAAGATCATCGCTTTTGCTGAATGGGCAGATCTCATCGGTAAAGTGGTCTTCTTTTATTCCCTCACTGTCCTGCCAACTCTATCAGGGCAGATGTCTTGTAACCGAAGTCGTTTCCTCTTTTGTAGATTATAAGCGTCTTGGTGAGGAGCACGCTCAATGTCATTTCTTGCCGAATTTTTCTCATTTTTAAATAATTTCCCACTGTGTGCCTTCGCTCTGCCATCTGAATAATTTCTACCTGTATTTCTTTTAATTCTTACACAACGACTTGCTTACATAACCAAGAAGATTATGGAATTATGGAGGATAATGCCCTTCTGTGGGTTTCAATTGAAGTCTGCGTCACCTGGTCACATTTAATGTTGGAAAAGCGATGATATTATTTGGGTAGCGAAGTCCATTGAATGCTTACATGTCGCATGGACATGGCTCAGACCAAACGCCATGACTGAATTGGTACACGCCATATCCAGTGGCAAAGGCAGCTGTTGCCTTGTGACCCTTGGCTAATGTCATCTGCCAGTATCCGCTCCACAGGTCTAAAGTTGAAAAGCACACTCAAACAGAATAAGGCATCTAGACAGTCGTTCCTTGAGCTATTATTCCTGACCAAGAAAGGCTCTGTCCGCCATATCGTGAGAATTTTGTGGAAACAGTTGCTTTATGTAGTAGCAGTTGTCTCAGGCTGATGGACCTGACCGTCCTATCATTTTGAACTTACTGACCAATAGAAACATTGCGTCAATTTATTCAGTCACAATTTGAGAACAAAAAATAAAGGATTGTGCACGGTCAGGGAGCTTCCAACTTAACCTAAAGCACCGTTGTTTTCAACTTGGATGTTTGCCTACGGTGGCTCATAAGGACAAAACACTTCCCAGAATCCAAAAACAGTTCCCAGATTCCAAAACACTTCCCAGAATCCAAAACACATCCCAGAATCCAAAACACATCCCAGAATCTGGATTCTGGGACGTGTTTTGGATTCCGGGACGTGTTTTGAATTCTGGGAAATGTTTTTGGATTCTGGGAAGTGTTTTGGATTCTGGGAGGTGTTTTGTCCTTACGAGTCCTCCGTATTTGCCAGCTTTCCTAACCAGTCTCCTCTACTAACTTAACGTGAGATCAGGCTTAATTTTAGCGGTTCTAATACATTCTCTCTAACGGCTACCGCTAAAAGTCGTTTCTCCTTGCCCGCCGGAATGTTATTTACAAAGCGAAACGAAAATAGAGCCTGATCTCAGATTACTACTATGTCTGCATTTACTTTCTTGTACCCTCTTCAAAAGACTGTGCTGTTTTAGGCGTTCTTAAGTTGGTCTTCCAGTTCGAACGGTTTACACCTTTCTTTCACAGTATCCTTGTACAATGTATATGGAGAATGGGGTTTTCAATTTGCATTCGTAAAGGACAAATACCTGGGTGTGAACGCCAGACTCTCGACTACTATCAGTCTAGCCGTGGTTCAGGCTCCCAAAAGACCACGGTAAAGACAACAAAACCAACTTACTAGTGTTTTTTCCAGCGTAATCAACCTACTTGAGACGATAGGAGAACACCTGAAAAACGTTTATTAAATCAGTAGAATTAATAGAACGTTCAATATATCGCTTTGTTAGCCAAATATTTTCGTTGTTGCTTTCATTACGCAAACTGGATTTCACTTAAATTAACACACTTTCTAAAAACAACAGATGACATCTAATTAAAAGAAATGTTCTGCGCTTCCTTTGACCTTGGTGACTTTGTGCTCTACTAAAGGATGAAGAAAGGTGTACTCACTGGTCAAGGGTAACTCTCAAAGTTCAAAGGAGCTACAACCTGTAACTGATAAAATACTCAAACAAAGAGTCCAAGTTACTATTAGGTTCTCAGAGTAGCTCACTGTCATAAAAAGCACAGAAGTTCCTTACATGAGTGGCACGCATTTGAAGACACGTAGATAATTCCTATCGGATTTATTTGTCTTGTGGATTTTAATGTAAAACCTAATGACCACAAACTCACCTGTTTACATGGCTGGCTTTGGGACTACCAAAAGCAATGACATTAAACAGCACAAAAACAATATTAGCCAGTACGCATTTTTAAAACAAATTTGTCACATAAATTCTTGGCTTATTTAGAAATCAGCATAAAAAGTTCACGAAACCTTTTTATCGCCTTTAAAAAATCAAAGGAGAGCTAATTTACAATATGAACCGGGATTAGTTAACCATTCTTAAATGAAGGACAATTTTGATGCAAGGTAACCGCAAAATGGCGGCGCAATATATTTATCTCAGTAAACTTTACTTATCTTTGATTCGTTTGTTCAGTTGTTTCGACTCCACTGCAAAATCTGTAAAAATGTTTACATCATTTCCATGTTTTTTTAAAAAAAAAAAAACAAAATGGCTTAAGTTCTTTTATGGCTTAAGAGTACTGCATGTACTCAGAACGTTCCTGTGTTAGTAATATGTCAAGATCAAGTGCTCTTGGTATAAACCATGCTCAAAAGATAATTAAAACGGTATAGCCATATCTGATTTTAATTTTTAAAAAAATTAAAAATATATCAAATATATACAAAGGTTAATGTTCACCACTCTAGATCCCTGTTTTAAATTAATTCCTATCTACCTGAAGATATTATGTCAATAGAAAATAAACCAATTTTTTTGGGATTATTAGAATTAAAACTAGTCTCGCCCTACTTTGCTCTCTCCTACCCTGCAATATTCCCACGCTACACTAAAAAATGTAGTTAGAATGATCAAATTTGTTTTAGGATTTTTGTTCACACATGACTGCAAGCTGCTACCACGACAAAAAGGAACATGTCTCCTACTCTCTCTAAATAAAATAATTAATATAATCCCGATAGCTTAACGTCACAGCTACATGGCAAGAACATAAACACTGAGACGAGGTAGATTATCAAAGCCACAATGACTTGTATTACCATTTTGTTAAAGACCTGGCAAGTGGTCTGTTTTGTATTACATCTCGTAGAGACAACCCAAAGTTCTATCAGTGAAGCTAGTAACACTAGCAAACTTACTGTATTCATGGGGCACTGACATGTTATTTGGAAAAACCTAAAATTCATTTGCAACAATGGAAACTTTAAAAATGGTCCCATTTTTTTTTTATTGTGGAATCCGGAATAACAGGCTTTGGAATCCGTAAAACAGCTCAAGAAATCCGGAATCCCACTAACGATTGGAATCCAGAATCTACGTTCCGCTGTCAAAGACTGGAATCCAGAACCTGAATCTGGAATCCACGCAGAATCCAAGACTGTCATGGAATCCCTTACAAGGGGGGGACTTGTACTTAAGCCATCTGGGGGGCCCCTCTGGGGTTGCCTTTGCCCAGGAAGGATCATAAGAAAATGCATTCATAAGAATAAGGATAAAATAACGTTTTCAAGTTCTGAAACTTTTCGGCCTTGATTCCTTCCCTTTCAAGACTTCACAGAAAGAATTCCTGTGACTGTACCTATTCAGAATTTTGTTGCAACTAACGTCAACAAAATCTTTTCCTTCAGTGTTCTAGAATCTCAATCTGCAGCCTTGAAACTGCAATCCAAACTGTGGGACAAGACATTGATGGTTAAAAGCCCAGGGGACAAAGACGAAGATGCTGTCGATATCATCTCGGTAATTAACTGGCCAAGAGGAGTCTCCGTAAAAGTACCGAGTGTTGGGTTGTCCTTTAACTTAAATTTGAAATCATCAGCATCGCATGTGTCCTGGTTGGTGTCCAACTCAAAGGTGATCATGTCCTGCACAAAGAACAAGGACCATTTAAGCATAGTATATATGGTTATGATAAAGATCAAGATCCAGTTCAGAGCAACTTAACAGAAGTAATGAAATTAGTAGGTTGAATATGACCTCACAGGCGAGTGAACTACTGAATAGGACTGTTGCTGAAAATGGCTGATACTTTTACATTCTGGGCGGAAATCATAATAAGAGTCAAAGTGAATAGTATAGATGACTTAAATGTAATGAGGCACTAACCTGGTAACTTGCAGGCTGCAGTAATAATTTAAAAAGATTTAGGACCCGCTCCCTGAAATCGTGGATCTCAACCATTACTGGGCCATGAACAATGCTGGAGTGTGGTCTGAGCTGGCATCTCACATCATATCCTTGTCTTATGAAGTCCACGAGGTCAACATAAGAATCTGAGGTAATTTCTTCACCATCACAAAGAATCTGAAGGTGCTTTGCCTCAGCACAGCTTGGAAGTTTGTCTACAAGATAGTGGGCGAAATTATATTTTACCTTGACTTTTTTTAAGGAATCAAAACAGCCAGTTGTCAAGGTAAATCTCGTACAACAGGCAGTCCATACATGTTTTAGTAATTCTTATTCATTATCCCCTTCTTTCCCAACAGTGATTTTCGTAAAGGATTTTGCGCCAACTTATGGTATCTTGATTAATTTAAAGAAGCCGTCTGGAGTGCACACCCTCCCCCCTCTCAATTAAACTAATTTTAGAGCCCTCTCTTTTAAGCACCCTTCCCCGTCGTCCTTGCCACCTTTACATGGACTCTATGTGTAGAATTTGTTTTCTCCCCAATAAGTAACAGAAAAACAAGTCACTTTTCCACAAAGATAAAGTTTAATAGTTGCATCGCCTGTGTCAAGGACCGTATACAGATCAACAAAATTCAGCACGAGAATAATAACCGCTTATAAATAACCGCTCGAGGTCGTGACAGTACAGACCGAGCGCATCGAGGTCCATACTGCCACGACCGAGGGCCAATATTCCCCAGTACGGCTCGAGCAAGCTCAACCTCGTTCCCAGGTTCTCTCTCCTACCCGTCGAGAGACCCTGGTTGGGTCTGGTCACGTGTCTCCCAGAATCTGGGAGATTACAAACAAACGACTTGGGGGAGGGGCGGATAAGTGTGAGATTTGTCTCTACAAAGCGTAGACGTCGAGATCAGTGGAAACTGCGTATCCGACCTTGTCTAAAGGGCAGTAGGCTTAAATTGCCATTTCTATGTTATGGAGGCCACCTTTAGAAAGCAAACATATGTATTTTCAAAACTATGATTATGCAGTTCGAAGGGGGGCCGAAAAGATGCATCAAGCGTTGCCGTCCTCACCGACCTCGAAAATATTAAAATCAAACAGAAGCAACAGGAAGAGAGAATACGCCGCCCGGACTCAGTTTGATTGTTCAAATGAAAAGAGGTAAACAGAATCTTAGAAGAGTATATTTTTATCCGACGGCTCTGTGTTGTATTTTTGTCGTCGTTTAAAATCAACAGAATAGCCGTATAAGTTTCTTTGTTAAAAAATATGGCTTGCACGACTGCCAGCCAACCGTTTATTGTTCTTTGTTTAATTTTCTGGAGGGTTAGGTATATGCTTTAGAGGATTCAAAAAAATCACTGAGCTACATTTGTTTTTTAATAAAGCTTTCATTTGGACCATATACAAGAAATCCTTTCGCTTTGGAAGGTTATTACTGGGTTATGTTGTCTGTTTTGTCTCTGTTTATACTATTTCCTGTTGTCTTCAGTGTCGCGTTTTGGTCATTCTTTGCTTATGCACGTACTATATTATATTTTTTTTACCTCTATTTACCACTAAAAGCGATACGTTTTTTCTGTTGCCGCATCATAAAAAAGGTTAGGGGTAGGAGAAAGCAGACATTTCAGACTACAGCTTTCCGTTACGTCATTAGAGCTAAAATATTATTTTGACCGTGAATGTAAAATGAATCCTCTGCTCTCAACGTGACTGCTTTGTTTTGTCGGGACCGGCAAGTTGGTGAGTTATCTGTCGTGAGTTACTGCAGCGAGTTAGCGAGTGGTGAGTTGCAAGATCTGGAATTTTCCAAATCTTGCCGGCAAGAATTTGAATTTTCCAAATCTTGCCGGCAAGATCTTGAATTTTCCAAATCTTGTCGGCAAGAATTTGAATTTTCCAAATCTTGCCGGCAAGAATTTGAATTTTCCAAATCTTGCCGGCAAGATCTTGAATTTTCCAAATCTTGTCGGCAAGAATTTGAATTTTCCAAATCTTGCCGGCAAGATATGGAATTTTCCAAATCTTGCAGGCAAGAATTTGAATTTTCCAAATCTTGCCGGCAAGATCTTGAATTTTCCAAATAATCTTGACGGCAGGATTTTGAATTTTCTCTGAGCACGTGTACATCTGGTAATTTTCAAGATATTTATCGCGATGTCAAATTGCGTAAGAGCTGAACTGAGAGCTGCTTTGTCTAGCACGAATTTTGTCTACCCCTAACAAAAAATCTAACTTGAATCGGTGAGTCCGTTTCAAGGACAGAAGGTTGGCTCTTCAACAGAGAAAACAGACTCAAACGAAAATTTTGCCATTTGTCACGTCATATCACACGGCAGTACGTGGCATGGCCTAAAAGAAATTTTAATGAATAAATGGGTTGTAATACAAAACCAGCTTTTACTGAAAAGCATCTATACTAAACCTCCTATTATATCATATAAGAGAGGCAGATCCCTAAAAGACACGCTCGTTAGAGCAAAAATATACAATCTTTTGTCTTCAAGGTACGTTTACCGTTGTTCATGTCGACGCGATCAGAAAAAATAGAAGTTATACCCGCCTGGATTCACAAATTGCCACGTACAGCAAATGAGAAAATTGCACGATTTCGCAAATTCCATATCTTGCCGGCAGGCAAGATTTGGAAAATTCCAAATCTTGCAAATTCCACATCTTGCCGGCAAGATTTGGAAAATTACATATCCTGCCGGCAAGATTTGGAAAATTCCAAATCTTGCAACTCACACGAGTTAACTCACCACCCTTAACTCACCACTACTAACTTACCACCTTGTTAAACTCTGTTTTGTCGCCGCTAATGGTTTAAGTTTTGCATGTACTGATTCGGGCTGATTACCAGCAGCTGTCACCGACAAACATTGATTCTTTCAATGCAAGTTCAACGAACAGGGATTTTCCCTCCAATGCGGATCGTAGATTTTAGTATTGTTGTCATCGGTTCAACTGCGATAACACGAGTTTTTTTATTTCTCCGCTGGTAATTCGCTTGTTTATCTGGTGATAGCTCTGTTTAGGCAGAAATTTCCCAAATTTCAGTTATAGTTGGAGGCTTAGCAAATCTGTCTTGCCCTTTCGATCATTGCGTGAACGGTGAAAACGAACCAGACAAAAAATTGAGAGAAAGGACTCCTCCCTCGGAATTAATTTTGTTCTGGGACCACGTGACCAGACCCAACCAGGGTCTCTCGACGGGTAGGAGAGAGAACCTAGGAACGAGGTTGGAGCAAGCTCGGTTAGTAACTTGTTTATTATATGGCACTTTGTATATGATTGTTTCTAATTGTAAAATGTATTTGCAGTGGCTTGCACTTAAAGGGATTCCGCCGTGACGTATTCTTTATAATGACGCGAGCAACTCAGACAAAAGCAAGCTACCACGAGTTCGAAAACAAATTTATTGAATGGGAAATCGTCCAAAATAAGCTTAAACACAAACGCTTTGTAACGGAATCTGACAAAAGTAATTGTTGATTCTAAAATTCGAGAAAGGGTTTTTTGTCGATCAAACAATACTTTCTTGATTATAATGGATCAAGACAGTGTCAAGTGAATGTTAAAGTTTGAAGTTGTGAAATTTAATTCAAAACTGGAGAAAGCTGACATAAAATGGTGGAAGAGAGTAACGGATCGCTTGACTGATATAGATGGTTTTCACGGTGACGTCATCAAATTGTAAAGTCAAAATAGCCAGGTTTTACGAATTCTCATTTACACAAGGTTGAAGATAAACAAAAAATAAATCGTTATACATATAGTATAGCAACTATAGTAATTTGAACTTTTGAGTTTCCACAGTGCGTGACACAAAATAGGAATGCTATCTCGTTGAAAAAAAAGCCTCTCCTCTTGATTTCCAGCGGTTTAACTATTTTAAGTATTAGTTGTGTTTATGCATCAGTCAATTCCACCTGCGCCCAGGCCCCCCCGGGCCAACCCCCGGGAATTAGCCTTTTTTTTTTCTCATGGATGGCAAATTTCCGGGGGCGGGAGCACTTAAGCTGTCAAATGCCCGGCGGTGGGGACGAAAGTAGAGGGCGAATGCCCCGTCCCCGGGATCGTTTTAATGCCAGTTTTCATTTTCGTACGCTGCAATAGATCGCAAAGTTGTTCTAGCAAAGAAATGAAGCGTGTTTTGAGGCCCAGTTCACGTTTTCCGAAATTCGAAGGTCGCAAAATGAGTTGAATGAGTTGGCAGCAGTTGCAAACCGATGATAAAAAACCATTCAGGCACCAAAATACCGCTAAAATTGTGGCCTGATGTGAAATGGGTAAATATTTTCTAACACAGACGTTATTGTAGTCCTTGATTTCAAATTTGCAAGCCTTTAATATTTTCAAAAGCCGGAATTTTATTAATTACCATATAGACTGAATCAAATGCGGCCTGTTGCGAAAAACGCCACAATTCATTCACGCTCTCGCTATTTGCTTTGAAATTATGGCTTTTTAGATTACAGTACATATAGAAATTAAGAAAACATACCTTTAAAAACGTCGACAAGTTTTTCTAGCCCTTGCTGGACAAGCCAATCCGCCACAAACTGCTGATCTTTATCCCGGAAATTCTCCATGTGGACCACGTTTTAAAGTTAACCACGTGCGTGTCAAAAGCCCGGGGGTGCCCCCGGGGTTGGCCAATGCCCGGCCCCCGGGTCAAGCTAAATTAGCTAAAGCCCCTCCCCCGGGACTGACAAGGCTGGCAAATGCCCCACGGTTGCCCGGGGGGGGGGGGTGGGAGCAGGTGGAATTGACTGATGCATTATGCGCACGTATGCTAGCTCTCGAGTGAAAAGACAGAGCTTTTATAGAAAAAGTGAACTCAAGATGTTTTTGTTGATTTCGGGCGGCCATATTCGTGTACCAAAACTGTACACAAATATGGCGTCTCTATACAAAGCTCTACAATGGTGCGTTGAAATGTTGTGGCAAATAACGGGCCACATAGACCTGAGACTTGGACAAATTGTTTACATATCAGTCGTTTGTAACATTTCATTTTCTTCCACTTGACGGTTTCCAGTTTATTTTTTTGTGCCGTGTTTATTGCGTGACAGTGAAAACGATCCATTGTCTCTTGCTCGGAAAACGAAGGGTAAGGATAAAAATCACCACACAGTTCTTTGAAGCGCAACTCGATTGGGGTCTTCGAATTCTCCTGTTCAAAAAGGGCATCCTCTTCGTCTGATGGCCTGAGCAGCTTGCGGTTTGTTTCCTTTGCTGTGCTCGTGAACAAGTGACTTTCACTTCGCTCCAAGGACTTTTCTGGATTTTTCGAACTCACTGTCTTTGAGTATGTTAAAGAGATATTTCTTCTCATTTAACATTAATTATTATTCATTCAAAATATTTCCGCGATTCTGATTGGCTAAAAGCACACGTTTAATTCACCATAACCAGTTACTGAAGACCAAATTTGGAAGGATTTTGACTTTAACGAGGAAATGACGTCAAAAATGCAGCGTTTTCGCAGGTTAAGGCACCGTTAACCGGGAAGACCTGGGGACGAGGCTGAGTTGTTTTGATTGTGAACTTGAAAAATGGCGGACATTTCACTCGTTTCAAGAGTAAGAACTAGGCGGAAAAGTAGATTAAAACATGGCAAGAACAGCAAGAAGACAACTCGAAGGGCGACATCTGCTATTTGAAGAATATTTGCGGGGCTGGACAAACCTAAACGTACACTATCGAAGATGAACTGAACATCGATGGATCGATGGAGGTAAGCATGTTTTAGCTACGTTTTCAAACTAGGAATTATTTTGAATGAATAATAAAACAGTTATTGAATTCGGCTTTCGTATCTTATGAAGAATTATGGAGATCTCGGAGGGTGTTATCCGCCTCGGCCTACCGCCTCGACGGATAACACCCTCCTCGATCTCCATAATTCTTCATAAGATACTCAGCCTCATTCATTAACTGTTAAGTATCGCAGCTGTATACTGGGCTGAAAACTGGAAACCGCTGCTGGCTCGTATTCTTCTCCGTTTTTCCTGAGTGCGTGTTTGCACTTTTCTGCTGGTTGATAAAATCGTCAATGGCCTCTTGGCTTTTGTGATGCCTGTTTCAGTTTCAGCATCAGATCAGATCCAGATCTTCAGGATAATACTGAACTCGCTCGGAGAATGTTCGTCTTCTTCATCCATCTTTGAAATCTCGGCAAAATTTTCAATCTTTTTAGCTTTAGTTCTGGTAGTTTCGCTATGAAGAATAAAAATATTCACATTTTTTTCGCTGTTTTGGTTGCAAATTTTGAACTTGCCGGCTTTGCTTCAGAACAAAAATACACAGCTTCGACCGTTTCCATCGAAACGGTCCGTACTGCAAATTCCCGAAGGGATTGTGCTCCGCGTAAACCACGGGCAAGGTACTGTGTCAAGTAACTGCAAAATCCCGACAGAGAAAGAACCAATCAAAGTGCACGGATTTGCCCAAGACTGGCTTTGCCACATAACATACCTGATTATCCTAGGTTATATGCAAAGTGTGAAGTAATCAGATCATTTTTTCCCTCAATTCCCAAACCTGCTTCTTAGTCTTACTGCTGATAATTTCAAGGATAGTTAATAATCAACTTTAAGTAACTTCTTTGAGTTACGACAAAAAAAAATATGGAGTTTTAGGACTCTTCCAGAGGGCTACCATGTGCACCGGCGTATATTTCAATCATGCAACTGATCGCAAATCACAGATTGCCTTCTATACCAAAGGCGCAGTTGATGCCTCAAGCATGCATCGTCCAGATTTAACTGTAATTTGCAAACAACAAAAACGAGCAATGGCCGATTTTATAACTCGTTAGTCACCCAAAGAGTGGAAAACAGCAGCACTGACTTTACACGGGTTAAAGATTAACTCAGTTAGAAATAATACAGGCACCTTCGTAAACACATGTTTTGTGTTACATACCTTTAACCTTGGCAATACTAAACAGTTGCCTCTGAAACTCCAAAAGTGACAATGGAAACTTATCAATTACAATTCTTTCAATCCTGCCGGTGGGTGACTTGAAAATGACTTCATCCTGTAAGACATCCTCACTGTAATAGGCCAAAACTGTCTCATTGGAATGCAACAATGATCGCATGCACGGAGTCTGTCTCTTTTCCCCCGATTTTCTTTGCAATTGTTTGTCGACATGCTTTGAAATAAAAGCTTCTAAATTTGCAGCTGTAATATAACCCACACCTTTGGCTTGAGCCTTAAATTTTTCACACCACGAACAGCTACTTGATTTTGTAAGGGGACATTTGGATTGTGCTCCGCGTAAACCACGGACAAGGTACTGTGTCAAGTAACTGTTGCCTGTCAGGTTTGCATAGGAGCTTTGCTCACTTAAAGAAGAAGACCACTGGCGCACTGTCACTCTTACTTTGCTTGGAGCCTTTACAAGCACATTTCCGTCTAAAGTATCCTGTTCTACCACCTTTGAATAAGGATCCTTAGAGTCCTCGCAGTCCTCCCTGCCATCAAGGAGCCTGCAGAGATCAACAGAAAGTCGTTCAAAAGGGTCTTGCACGTCTTCCTTGCTGGGAGACTTGTGCACAACGTAAGCTTCATTTGTAATATCGTCAGAAACAATATTTCCATCTGCAAAGCAGCAATCCAAGATAATCAAGAATTCGCCAACAAGGCCTTTTAGATTAGTAAACTGGTCCTTCAAGTCGGATACTGTGAGGACATCATCACACGATGAACATATCAAGTTTTGCTTTTCATCACTGTGACCAGTAAAGTAAAAGTACAAGAAGACATCCCTCTTTCCCTGCTGCTGTAGACGTTGTTTTAATATCTCCAGTGTTTCCTTGACTTCCTTCGCTTCTGATAAGTTACTGGAAGAAGGTGGCTTAACACAGTAAATGTGGTCTCTCCTATGATTAAAATTGGAATCAGTAGAAGAAATGAATATTTTCCGCTTTACCAAAGTAAACTAATTATATTAATTCCATTTGATTTTTTAACAAAATTCATATCAGTCATCTGGCTGGGGGCAAAGACATTAGAAAATCAACGGTACTTTTCAAGAAACTATTCCCAAAATACCATTTTTGGAGTGGGAAGAGGGAGTCATCAAGCTATAAGACGATTAAATGTACAAAAGCAGCAGCCAAAGTAGTCAAATATAACTTGATAGGTTATTTTATCGCGTGGTGCACGATAATGAATTGTTGACTGTCACGCCTCCACTGCTGGTTTTTATAATGCGATGATGTCGACTGGCCATACAAGACTATCATAACCAAGATCCTGTGGTTTGTGTACTATAACTTTTTATTAATCATAATACTGTTACCAGGGTGGACGACAGTATGAGTAAATCGGAGACAACAAACTCATCGCGAATTCTAGAATACTAAATAGGAGTTT
The DNA here is from genome assembly GCA_038088405.1 of Porites divaricata. NCBI lineage: Eukaryota > Metazoa > Cnidaria > Anthozoa > Scleractinia > Poritidae > Porites > Porites divaricata. The sequence continues at coordinate 22,816,036 of JBBMOI010000002.1, forward strand.
AAAATTCCTACCTGACTCCTATGATACGACAGTCTTCAAGAACATTTTTAAATTCAAACAGATCTCTATCAAAGACTGCTGCATTTCTTTTGTCCTTGGAGTCATTTCCAGAAACCAGGACTGCATAAATATCAGAACCTCCTATAAGTCAAAAAGAGATATATTCTTTGCACGTACAAGCACAGTGGAACGTTTGGTAAATCACTTCCTAATCCAAGCCTAAATGCAGAGATTTGGTGGTTGCTTATTAGAGTTGGGCCACAGGGCGGGTTTCTACCAGACACAGGCCAGACACATCTGAATGTTTCTTCTTGCAAAGTACATAGAAAACTGGAACATGCCGCGATGGCTATTTACCACTGAAACTAAGGCAATTCTAAAATACAATTCTAATGGGTAACCCTGCCTTGCGACAAATTTCTATTTTAGAGGTTCACGTTGTTTAGAAAACTCTTTGGTAACATCTGTAAGGTGCTTTGACCAGGAAAGCTGGTCAACAGTTGTCGTTGACGCGCAAAAGGCAACAGTGTGCGACCCATTGGATCCGATCCTCGCCAATAATCACATAAATGAGAGGCCTGACGTGCAGTGTTCCTAGCAATAACTGTTTTACCATTTCCCAAGTGAGGGAGTTACAGAGTTTCCTTACGCCTTCAGATAGAGCTAATTTAAGAACAGCGTAATCAAAAGACTACCTAATGCATTCAATAGTAGTGTCATTCGCAACTATTTAGAAGACAGAGGAAACTGAATTTCTCAGGCCACTAGTGTACAAGGCGAAAAAAATTAATGTGGGGCATAGCAAAGACCCCTGAGAAATCCCACATGTAACATCAAGAATTGAGAGTGCCCATCATGTTAGTAATTGCTTATCGGTCACAAAAATTGTTTCAGGGCATAGAATAAAAAGCCGAGCAGTCGCTTCATCTACTCTTCCTGTAGGTCCATGTTCGCCCCTTCAACCCAGCCAGCAACAGGAAAGAGATGTGTGGTTCAAAGAGTAGCTAATGACCTGCTGTCATGCCTGGTAGCAATAGTGGTTACCAGATTCCTTCCAAAGGGATGGTAAGGCCTTCACGATCTCAGCCCCTTCAGATGAGGTCTTTAAGGATATTGATTGGTAACAGTGACAAGCAAATGGATTACTTAAGTGAGTTCGTGACCAGTATAAAGAGCTGAAGAAACAGACCATTCTCCTGCTATAGACCCTCCTCCATTTCGAAGATCAAAGAAAAGAGTAAAAGCAACCTAAAGACTTAAAAATTATATTGCTTGTGACCTTCCCCCACACAGACATTTTTATGGCTTTGTCACACGTGGGAAGGATTGCGTGACGAGGCCCTTACAACGGCGTCGTCGGAGGCTAGATTGCATGCGCAGTGTTCTCACTTTTCCTTTTTAAAAATTGGATGTAGGGCTCTAGGACTAGGGTAACAAAAGACTTCCTATCAACAATACATGTAGAGACTAACAGGCAATAACTACATATTAAGTCAACTTTCTCCCACTAAAACAGCCAACATCACCAAGGACAAGAATAGCTAGAGGAAGCTCCAGCCGCCTATGTTGCAGCCAGCCGATGATAATGGAGATGATGATGATGATGATGATGATGATGATGATGATGATTAGAGAACTTCAAATGTACATATATAAAATCAAGTATTGAATTCATAACTTAACGAAACTGATGCCATACGTTTATAGACCAATTGTCAGAATAGTTGTGTGACTGGATCTTCTGTAAGAATTGAATAATTTACAGTACCTATTAGAGGTTCAGCTGGTCCATGAGAGGGACATTCTAGTGGGTTACGCTGAGCTTGTGTTAAACACGTCACGCAAAAGTAGTTACATCCTTCAGAACGAACACTATCACAGCCTGAGGATCTCACTGTCAAGTGCTTTGCTAAATAAAAATGAAGACAATAATATATTAAGTGAAACCTCTGTTAAATGGACACCTTTTAGTCAGGGAGCATATGTCGCTGAAAAAAGTTCCGTGGGATTTTTGTGATGATTTCAAGCGACCAGTGTAGAAGTGTTGGGGGGAACCTAAAGAACATGTTTAATGTAATTCGTGCAGGAGGTATTTGAGGGGCACTGGAAACTTGCATATTAAGCTTTACATGAAAACGAGGCTTAAGTTTGGAAATGCTTAAAACAACTGCTGCTCAATAACGCTCTTTTCTGTACAATGTAAAAGTAATATTTCATAAGATATCTAGGAATGTTAAATTACCTGTGCATTGGTAAAAGTTGAAAATCCGAATTTTTAATTCCAAAGAAGCCAGTTGCTCCAGATGAAAGAAAAATTCTTTGGAATATCAGAATGCGAAAACAACTAATATGTCCTGCAACAAATGTGGACACTCCTCGTTTTTTTCCGCAGCACTTCAAATGTCAGGTATAAACTAGAGTGCTTTTATAATAAAATAAGAAATTCCATTTCCAAACTATGATAGTTACACAGGCTATTTTTTTTTTTCTTCATTGCACGTGATAATACATATTGCAGTTTTCTGGTTTGGTGTTGTGTGTTGGCGCATGAACATCTGGGATACATATGGCCTTTTTGTCTTTTATCCAGTCTAAATGTCGCGTTCTACAGAGACTGGAGAGACCAAAGACCTCAATTTAAGTATGTGTATTGTTTGTGGCCAAATTAAGCGAAATGAACGACTTGTGGAGAACCCAACTTTGCGACAGAGTATTGATGTATATACAAGAATGGGCGTCTTGCGGCCATTTTGAATATTTCAAAAGTTGGCCAAAATTAGAAACGTTCACAGCTCAAAGCTTAAGGATAAAGAAGTATTCAAGTGGCATAAGGACGCCATCCGTAGGGTCATATATCGCAATTGCTCACAGATTTTCCATCAAAAGAGAGACTGCTCACAGTCTTTACGGGAATGCTCATGCAGGCGAGAAAGAGAACGGTACAACAAAGAGTTGGCTGGACCTAATGAAACAAGGCAGAAGATTTCAAATGTGCCATCAGAGGAAATACAAATGCGGCTAACAAGATCTAAAACAGACATCACCATTTAGCAGAGATAAGTGCTTCTTTTGTGACGGCAGACGGTGAGTCTCGCGGGAAAGCCCTTTTACTATTTCCACTCCTTCTGTTACCCAGTCGTTATGCTGCAATTGAAAATTCTGAAAATGACCAGCTCCAAGTAAATCGGGGTACATATCATTAGACACGAATGATGAACAAGATTCTGGAATTAGGTATCATAAGGTCTGTTGGGTGAATAACGTCACAAATGTACTGCGCAAGTCTGACCCGGGAACTTCTTCGAACAATTATGCATCGAGAAGAGAGAAAGCTGCTCAAACAGAGTTTTTAGCAATGACAGAGATGAACTTAAGAGAAGGCAAGATATTAGACTATGTCCGATTTACAAGCGGCATATTCATAAGAGTATTCTTGAAGCAAACAATGTCCAGCATGAGACCGTATGCAAATCGAAAAACGCTACAACAGTTGATTCAAATTTTGATACCTGAAGTGGAATCCAATTCCACTTCAAGTATCAAGTGAGTCACGGCGGAATAATCAGAGACCGACTAAGCATTAAGAAGACACGGGATGCCGCCCTTCATCTCAGCAGTAGAAAAGAAAAGTACTGACGATCCAAAACAAACGAAAGTACTGTTTGAAGCTGCACTCTTCATTGCCGGATCCAGACCTTGAGATGGGGGGGGGGGCGTCGCCAAAATTTTTTCGACCCTTCGGGACTCAGTTTGGCCGATGGTAAAATGCTTCACTGTTCTGCAAAGAGCGCTTTCATGACAATTCTTGAAAAGCTTAGCGCTTGATGGCGAATCAGAACAAAGAAAAACCACTGGTCCTCAGATTAGTGCCAATGAGAGAGTAAATATGGAACTCTCATCTCAGCTGTTGCTGTTATTGACGCCAAAAATTGGCAGAACTTCAGTTTCTTGGCAAGGTGGACAGGCAGGCTTTGCAAGATCCCATATATTATCGTATTAGTAATTCCACGCACATCGCCAAGGTACCAATGAGAAGGCTCCTTTCTCATAGTAAGACCAAAACTGAACTGTCTACCTACCTGACAGGGAAGTTCCTAGATCATGCCATGAAGACAAATCTACGAGTTTTTGTGGCCTGGGGTTGCCAGTTTCGTGCAAAACATCAAAATGCGAACCACCTTCAGAGTGATTGAGAAGAAGTAGACACCAAGATGTTACTACCTGCTCTGGACGCGACTGCTAACGGTACAACAGAGCTGTATATTCATTCTCCAGGCACAAGTGAATTAGTTCTACCTCTAAGACGCTATCCGGGGCTGGGTGTTAAGAAATCCTTTGTCGCTGGTACGGGTGATAACCATCGTGTGATTGGCCTTGGTCCAGTAGCTAGTGCTCTCAGTAGTGTTAAACGTGCAGCATTACCAGCGTTTCACGCATTCAACGGGACTGATATCACCAGAAGTTTTTCTGGTAAAGGGAAACTTTCATGCTGGAAAACGTTCATGGACAAAGAAGAAGATACCATAACTGCTTTGAGGAACGTTGGAACCACAGTGCATCCCCCAGACGAGATATTGGCCCTTGTGGAGAAGTTTAATAATACCAACTTTATCAGCCTGAAACCGGTATCTCACAAGTTAAGGAACCAAGATGGCATATATGTTCAGAAAAAATCAGGCGGAATCGGATAGGATTCCACCACAAGGGGCACTTCTCAGCGCCCACTATCAATGATAGTTTGGAACAATGGTAGCGTGCTGTCCTAGTTTGCCACAGCCAGATGAATTCGGATGGGAGAAAAGGGAGGATGAATGGATCGCAGTTATGACAAAAGAAGCACCAGCTCCTGACGCAATCGTCCAATTGGTCAAGTGCGGGTGTCAAAAGAACCGATTCTCAAACAATCGATGCCAATGCCGGAAAATCAGGCTTGAATTGCACCTACCTCAGTCTGTTCTTGCTGTGACAGTGACGATCTCTGTGAAAAAAGCATGTGAAGTTACTGATACACTGAAAATTGAGTACGAGGACTCTGGCAGTTAGGAGTAGAAAGATTAGAAAGACGAAATTTGTTGAAAGATACGACTTTCATTTTGTTTATTGAAAAGATATAAATGTTAGTACTCTTTGTAGCAAGTCTCTACTTCCGGTCACGTGACCACGCAGAGGTGTTGCAATCAACTATTTATTAAGTAAGACATCCCAGAATGTCGAAACTGATGGTAGTTTATTCCAAAATTCCAATAAATGGCCATTTTTCAGTCGTTTTTTTGTTCGGCCTCGTTCTCATGCAGGGCAGTACAATGCTCTTCTTTCAGCACCTTCTAAAATTCCTCTGCACGCAATACAAAAGTGCCGACAACATTGAACATGTTCCTTAGGTCTCCCTTAATACTTCTGCACTGGTCGCTTGAAATCATCACCAAAATCCCACGGGAATACCATTGCTTCTAGACTACTTGGGACCTTCCCAAGTGTCCACTTAATAGAGGGTGTCCTCTTAATAGAGGGTGTCTGCTTAATATAGGGTGTCCTCTTAATAGAGACTGTCCACTTAATAGAGGGTGTCTGCTTAATATAGGGTGTCTGCTTAATAGAGGGTGTCCTCTTAATAGAGGGTGTCCACTTAATAGAGGGTGTCTGCTTAATAGAGGGTGTCCGCTTAATAGAGGGTGTCCACTTAATAGAGGGTGTCTGCTTAATAGAGGGTGTCTGCTTAATAGAGGGTGTCCACTTAATAGAGGGTGTCTGCTTAATAGAGGGTGTCCTCTTAATAGAGGGTGTCCACTTAATAGAGGGTGTCTGCTTAATAGAGGGTGTCCACTTAATATAGGGTGTCTGCTTAATAGAGGGTGTCTGCTTAATAGAGGGTGTCCACTTAATAGAGGGTGTCTGCTTAATAGAGGGTGTCCACTTAATAGAGGGTGTCCATTTAATAGTGTGTGTCCATTTAATAGAGGGTGTCCGCTTAATAGAGGGTGTCTGCTTAATAGAGGGTGTCTTAATAGAAGGTGCCTGCTTAATAGAGGGTATCTGCTTGATAGAGGGTGTGCGCCTAATAGAAGGTGTCCGCTTAATAGAGAGTGTACACTTAATAGAGGTTTGTAAAAATTCTGCAACGTTTGTTAACGATTAACATTCAACGGTTACTCTGTACTGTGATAAAGGGAAGGAAGCTATCCAGAGACTTTCAGACTTTTAGGTGAACTTTGAAAGTCGATGACAATCATACGGCCGTGTATCGGTCTAATCTACAGTTTATTGACAACTAAATGTATTGATATATCTTTATTAATTGACGACATACAGTACGTATTTCAAGGACGTAATCCAATACTACTATTGTCAATTCAGTCCGGTGTCCACTTAATAGAGGTTTTTAACAATAGAAATTAGCTAAAAACAATTTATTTTAGTGTCCGCATCCGCTTAATAGAGGTGTCCGCTGAATAGGGGTTTGTTATAAAGAGAAATATCAGACGGTAATTCCGGGACCCAGCTTAGTGTCCATTTAATAGAGGGTGTCTGCTTAATTGGGGGTGCGCTTAATAGAGAGGGGTTTCACTTTACACTGTAAAGTTCATTATTTATTCATTCAGGTTGTGACCAATCAATGGGCGGGATTTGAGCAAAGATACACCTCTGTAAAATGTATGGGCGAGACTGAATAAGATTCGATGAAAACGAAAAAAACAATTTCATTTACAAAACACTTGTAGCTTTGAAAAAGACTTTTTACCATTAAATTTTGTCCAGACTCTATCTCCATTTCCAGATTTTTTTCAGGTCTGAAAATTCCTGGGCAAATTGCTACATAAAAGTTCTGTCAAAGAAGTTTCAACAGATATTAATCAAGGACACCACTATCAATGATTCTTGAAAATAAAGAATGACAAATTATGATTATAACCATTTTTGGTTCTCGTAAGTAATTTAAACAGGATGCTTATCCTAGGGATTTGGTACCACAATCCTCAATTAACACTCCCCCAGCCCACCCTGTTCAATGTTGTCCAGTCCGGGGCAGAAATGATCCACCTGGAGTTAATTTTTTTTAGGGGGAGGGAAAGGTGGAAGTATTTGTAAATTATTGCCAGTGCTTTAAAGATCTTTTATTATTAATTTTTGAAACTACCCGTGGCAACGTCCATTTTTCTTAACATGATCACGTGACCTCACCTGGAGGGTTAAGCAAACAAGACACACAACGGTTCACTCCTTCTTTTGGCTTTGCAATGTTTTGAATTCCTTTTCTCTCCAATATGACCTGAGTGAAGAAAAAGAAAAATGAAGTTCTAGGAGTTTTATAGTTAAATAAACACCGGGTCATGGATTTTCACCTGTTTCTTTGTGCGACAAGGCAAGTTTATGGTTCTTTTCATTGAATAAAACATTTCACTTAACAGTGTGCTGTTTAGTTTAGTTTAGTTCAAAGAAGACGCGCAAATGTTGTTACTGCGTGTTGGTATCATGTGTGATCTAACTGAAGAGACACATAGCAAAACAGAATCTATTCCTTTAAAATAGATGCATGCATTGGTTGCTAACCATCAAGCATGAAAGAAGCAACAGAGACTTTACCTTTGAGCGGGTTCCAAAACGTGGGTCTAGAAATGCACACTAACGAGAAACATGCTTTATAATGAATTGGTAAACATCACAGTGTCGGCCCCTACCCCAAATCCTCACCTAAACATGAGAAATTCTAACAAACACGAAGTCATGTGGAAAATACAAATAACTGTGTCTAATATGAAGCACCTAAGGTTTCACCTTATTTACATTTCTGGAAATATTTAAGTGCTTGATTTATAGAAAGTACAATTGTCTGCTTACCTCTAGCCTCTTGCAAATATCATGAATGTTGGCTCGCTCATTTGGTGGTTTTAGACAGTCTATAGCAATTGCAGCGAATTCTTTGGTGACATTGCTGTCATCAGCCTTACCAGGCCAAACATCCTGCAGTAAAAAAATAGGGTACCTTAAAATTCTTGTAATGTGTGGTTCATGAGAATATAAATACCTACCCCATGGAGGGTTATTCAAAATTCTGAGGGCTAGGAGGTCTTACACGCCAAAATTTTTGACGGAAAGTATGAGGCTAAACTGAAACTTCCAAAGGGTATAGGGGGGTAGGGGGGATTTAAACTTAAAACCACTAGTGGGAGGGGTACAGTCGTTCCCTGGAACAACATACATGTAATACGCTACTTTGTTTACTTTAGGTGTTATATGGGAGTAGTCTAGTTCTAAACAACAAAATGATCATTAGTCGTGTGTGCCAGTGAAGTGTTCTAACAAGATGCTTTTTAAATCAATATCATAAAATCAGTGGTAAGAATGAACTCACCTGTTTTGCCTTTCCCATCAATTTTTCTGGATCTGACAAAACTCCACCTTTCTTTAAAACATGATGCAAGGTCCCAGTCTTTTCAACTGCCTTCCTTTGTGTAAGAAGTTCCAGCATGACTGAAAACAAATTAAATGCAAGCAACTTGTAAAGGCCAAGCTTCAATTCATTATATAGTGTATGAATTCTCTGCCTCAAATGTACGAGCTCGAGCTCACACAAAATGTTGCACACATATTCTCATAATAATATTCTTTTTTCCCTGTGGATTTCATTGACAGATTTTCACCCTAGAGAAAAGGATTCCTTTGATATGACATATAATTTACACTGTACCCAACTATGATAAAGCTATCTGTGGATGTTAACTAAGGTTACCTCTCTGTTCCCACAACAGTAGTGTAGTCAATCCTGCATTAAAGCAGTTGACTTTAGGGAACAGGCCTCATCATGACCTGACTTTAGGATGGTTAACGTTTTCATGATGTAATATCAGAATCCCGATCATCATTCCACAAGTTCTTCCACTCCTGCTTGCCACTCCACACACAGCCTCACGTTTTCACTAGATCACAAGCAATGGAATCTTGGTGTGAATCGGAAAGCTGTTTTCACTAGATTGTAACTACACCATCCTTGGGGTTTGCTAAAAGCAGGCCCGCAGCCTGTGACAGCCCCATGGCCTGGCTGTGCGGAGGCCCGGTAGCCAGTACTGATTTTCCATAGTTTTTTTTTTCAGTGGTAAATCCACGCACATGCGCATGCAGTTTGGGTGTGCAAAATGGACGAAGGTGAGTTTGAATTCGTTTACCATTTTTAATAATCATTTCAATCCTTTTCGATCCTTTCTTTCGTTGCATGTTGCTAAGTGAAAAATGATGTCATTCTCCGTTTATTATTTATTATTTAGTAAGTTATTTTCAAACCTCAGTTTGAAAAACTCTGCCCTGCTCTCCTTTTGGGGTGGGGTCCTGTAAATAGACTGACATGTTTCTGTATAGAAAAATATTCGCAGTTCACATATCTCATTACTTATGACATTTTCACTTTCAAAGTATGGTTTGAAAATAACTTACATCATTTGATAATGAAAGTCCTCTATTGTGCTGTCGGTTTCTGTTAACAGACTAATGAACAGAGAATAAACACGTTTTTATCTGAACAACATCCAACAAACAGAAAAGAGGGTTCAAATGATTAAAATAATGGTAAACGAATTCAAACTCACCGTCGTCCATTTTGTACGCCCTAATCCGATGCAGATCTGTGCATGCGCGTGGATTTACCGGTGGGAAAAACAATTGGGGAAAATCAGGACTGGGCCACCACGGGCCTCTGGGCCGCGGGCTGCTGGGCTGTTGCAGGCCGTGGGCCGCGGGCGTGCTTTTAGCAAAACCCCATCCATCGTGTAAGTGAAAACCAGCCTTTTAATTAACTTGACTTTTATGGTACAAATAAAGGGAGATGGTTTTTGGGACTTTTGAAAGAGACCACATGACAGAGCTTGCTTTAGGCAGATTTGATCCGCTGTGCTGTTAGCTATAAGATGACCTTGTGATTTTTAAAAACAAAACAAACTTCTAACCTACCAACTCCAAAAGAAAAAACATCATTGATAGGTTTTGAGCGAAGATCATGGAAATGAACATCATTGTAACCCTCTGTTCCACGCATCTGGCTTATAGAAGCATATGAGTGATCTATGGGTAACTCCTGTGACATTCCAGCATCTCCAAGACGAGCGTTGAATTCTTCATCAAGGAAAATGTTTCCTGGCTTCACATCCATGTGTACAATCTCTTGTCTACAATAAAGAACTAACATTAAGTTTAAGCCTAAATTAATCTCTTGAGAACAATGGAGATTAAACTGAGTGAAGAACCTGAGTCTGATGTACTAATAACTTTTATGATAATTTTCCCTGCAAATGTGGGCACAAGAATAGTTATGACATCTTCCCTTCATCAGGGCACCGTATGAAAATTTAAAAAATCGCTTGCCCTTTGGGCAAATTGTTGCTGGAGATTACTGTGCTTTTCACAAACATGCGAACTCTAAAGTTCAAAAGCCGCCTTCACAATTGCGTTTTCCGCTGCCGTCAATCATAATTACGATCACAAGCAACAAACCTTGAAACACAGAAACACACAAAACGGATTGAAACCCACCAATGACAAATCACAAACCATGACCTTTTGAACCCGTTAAAGTAAAGTTTTGTTTCCTAAGAGGTCTGTTAAGATGATTGACGGCAGCGAAAAATGCATTCGTCAGTTGGCTTTTGAACTTCAGAATTTGCATGTTTGTGAAAAGTGCAGTAATGGCCCTGAGCAGTCATGCAGGCCTAACAGTCACACCTTTTCACCTCACGCCAGCATCTACTTTATCACAGCAAATATGTTCCTTGCCTGTTGGACAACTTGTAATAAATTATTACAACATGCTACGCATAGCTCAACAGGTTGCTCTCCTAGGACTGGGTTATTAGACAGCACTTGCCGCACCCTGTTGCTTGGCATGTTTCTGGTTTGATCCTCAACTTAGTGTGTCTACTCATATTAGCAACGTCTGTTGCTTAGCTTTCTTTCATCTACATATAATTATCAGTCACATTTGCAAGTTCCTTAGCCCCGAGGAAACTAACACCTTAGTGCATACATTCGTCCCTTCTCGCATTGACTACTGTAATAGCCTTTTGTATGGTCTACCTGTTTTGCCGCTTAGCAAGGTTCAGTGTGATTTAAACACTGCCGCATTAAAGGCTTGTTTATTTCATCCCGCACTTCAGCCATATTACACCATTGATGTATGAGCTACACTGGCTTCCGTAAAAGCAGCGCCTTCATTTTAGATTTTGTTAGCACCACATTAGTTTCTTCAAAATCACAAGGAGCATATAACTTCAGATCGTCTAGTGGGATTTTTCTAGCATTGGCAACATTAAGAACTAAGGTCATACTAGGCGATAGGTCCTTCCATGTGGCTATGTCCAAGTTATGGAATGCTCTACCACGTGAGTTTCGCGACATTCCGTACTTAGTACATACTTTAAAATGCCATCTTAAGATGTACTTTTTTAAGTTTGCTTATAGTTAAATGAATTTTAATTAGTGACATGTCGATATTTTAGATTTCCATTGTAGTAACTATATATATTCTTATTGTTTTTCGTATTGTAAATAGGCTTTTTATGCTTTTATTAGCAATGTAATGCTCATCTAATCATTTATCATGATTATAAATATTTGCACAATATAAGTGATTAAATTATTATTATTACTTATTCTCAAATACAGTACTCTGTAGGGCTAAAATTGAAAGTTTTTAAACTTAGCCCACACTCTCTTCCTTGCTAAATGTGGGGTTTAAGGTATGAAAATTTTTAATGAAGTAAAGTATTATAATGGGTGTAACATATCATATGGTCATTGCAGAACGAACTATTTGAGGGCATCTTACTTTCCAGTGTTAAAGATGCAGATCTTGTGACAACAGTGCTTGAGGATAGAAATTGAATGGATAACCAGTTAAGTAAGAGTTTAAAATAGAACCTTTGTAACGGTAGGATGTTGAAACCAAACGGTAGCAAGATGTAACAGACTCTCCTACAAATACATTAATTTTGTGTTTTTATTTAGAAATACATTCATTAAGCTTTCCTGTTTAATGTGAGTTTGTATACACTTGAAACAGAAAATGACATATTGATGCAGAAAATTGAAGAACAAAAATTAATGAGCCCCTCCCCATCCTGTGAATAATAAGAAACAAACCTGATATTTCTCTCAGTTTTTACACCTGTGTGTAAATACTGCAGAGCCCTAGCAGTGTGAAGAGCTATCCTTACACGATTTTCCCAAGACAACTTTTCCTCTCTATGTTTGTCCTTTAACAGCGCTGTTCTTAAGTCACTGTGCATTTTAGGATACATAAGGCAGCATGGTTTCCTGTAAACGAGGGACAACGCTAACAATATTATTAGTCTACTCCATTGTCATCTTGCTCATTATATTAAAGGACACTTATTTGAAGGTCTCACTGTTGTCATCATTGTCATCATCATCATCAATTTGTAACAATGTATTTAACCCTTTAAGTCCTTAAGAGTGACCTACATCACTATTGTCCTATCAATAATCATGATACATAATTAAGAGAAGAGGCTATGAGAATTATTATTAAAATAATCACTACATAAAAAATGCTTTGATCTTTCATCCAATTCTCTCAACTAATTCTTGATCGAAATGTATACTAGAAACCAGGCTGGAGAATTTGATATAATTATTGTACGATAACCACATGGTCTTTCAAGGGGTCATGTGAATACACCAGAGTAAATGTAAACTAATTACAGAGCTACATGTACATGTAGTTAACTAACAATGATATGGACTAAGAGCAGTTAAAACTTATACGATCAAGCATTCTTCAATTTAATAATGGTCAAACATGTTTAAAATAATTTGTCCATGGAATAGAGTTTTTAAATAATTCATATGATCAGAGGCAGCTGTTTGGCATCTACTGTAAGGGGGTCTTGCTGTTAATCACATTCACCACAGAATATTTCAATAGCAGAGACCACAGGACTATTACATTTTCTAGGTAAATAAAAAATGTAGACGGCTTTATTAAAAAAAAGGAGTGTGTGTATACACATTTAAGCCAGCCCGTGGTGTGGAAGTACAAAGAGCTGGGCCATGCTTGGTTACAAAAGATTGAATGATAAAGAGGTAATCACCCTTTTTCTTCACTGAATGCATAAAGAGGCATCAGGTGAGGATGCTTTACATAACCAACTCGTTTCTCCTGCAAACGAAAACCATCATCATCATCAATTATTAAAAACAACAAAAATAAAAAAGGCATAGTGACTTACCAAAATGCAAGGGAGAACACATAGCTAAAACCTTAGACAAAACCAGTTGAGATACATTGCAAAAATACCTACTTTTACCTGTCCTCCCAACAAAAATGAAAACAGTCAACAAATGAATGCCCATCCCCCCCCCCACCCCCTTATCCAATGTTGTTTAGGATAACATGAGAATTATACCCGTTGGTTTTTAGACCAAAACAACTTTGAATAGGGGTTGGGAAAGGGGCTTACTTTTTCTGTTTAGAGGAGATGGTAGTATGGTGTGAATATTAGAAAAGAGATGAAACTGCCTCGACAGTTTTGTCTAAAGTTGTAGCCAGTCAAGTGCAAGATTATGCAGCCAACCATTCTAAACTTAAAAGTCGACCACAAAAAGGAAAGAGTACCTGAGATAACACAGTGGTAACAGCTAGTCGTGGCTAATGGCACGCTCAGACAATAATGCAATGTGTATTAATATAATTAAATGTTAGCACTCAATTTAACTCCAGACCTATACTCTGTCCACTCTCTTTACAGCTTACCCTTCTTAACTGTTTTTTACTGTGAGATTGTCCAATGTGGGTACTGTCTTCTTCTTTGATAACTACATCCTGACCATTGTACTTGCAGGTACCTACATGTAAAATAAATAGATCTCAGTCAGAAAGTTTAAAATGCAATAATAGCATGCACTGACACAAAAGGCAATACATGGGATTACTTAAGGAGCAAAACAAAGTTCTTCTTTACACCTGCACAACTAGAACAAGACACTTCCTAATGAGACATTTAAAGGAGAACATGAACACAGGGTATTCATTAAGAATTCTAGTAACAGGAGAAAGGTGTGACATTACAGGAGAATAATTATTAAATTATTTTGAAAGAGGCTCTGCATCTGAATAAAAAATAATCATAGGCAACCCAGCATTTGCCAGAGACTTCTACATAGTAAACGAAGAATTCCCTGATCTCTGATACCTAATGAACACCCTTTGAGGACTAAGACTAAAGATTGAATTAGTAAGACTGAATGTGATGGTGGGGGCTGAGCCCCTTAGCCTTGCTGTTTGAGTAAAGTACTAAATGCAGTTCATGAATGAGTCCTGAGGTAAAGCAAGTGGGGACACTAGTCAAAGTCCTGATGGAGTCCTTATTATTCCAAAATGGAGCTGTTGGGGGCACTCTATTGGCAGGAAAAGAGCATCATTACCAATGGAAGGCACCAAGGGGGCTTCAGGAGGGCTCAAGGTGGGTGAAATTCCCTCTGGTATCAGCAGGTAGCTAGCTGGCTGTGGGCAGGAGGAACAGGACTGGGTGCTAAATAAATAATAAATAAATAATAGCTTTATTTAACCAAGTGCCCCTGACAAGAAAACAGCTGTACAATGTATGAACACACAGGCGGGTGGTTAGGAAGGTGGAAGATCTCTCTCAGGAGATAAGATGGGGAGTTCCGAGTTCCACGGGGTTTTGTTAGGGTTAGTAATAATTGTTATTCTCAGGTTGACTGAGAGTGCCCAAAGTCTCCTATCACCCTCAGGCAGGTAACAGCAATCCATAAGATCAGGAGTGTTGGAGGGACAACCAGCAGTTTTTGCACAGAACACAAGACAAGAATGGGCTGTCTAGCTGCCATTATAATTATAGCACTGCAATGTGGAAAGAAATTGCTCATCGAGGATGGAACTGAGAGCCAGAGAAATCTTTAGCTCGAGAGAGGCAAGGGTCTTCAGAACCATACTTTGCTTGACAAGTAATGGAAGTCCTTGGTTAATCAGTTGTAGTAGCAGAAAAATGATAGGGTTTTGAAGTGATAGGGAAAGATCTTCATCTGCAACCACAGGATTCCTATGGTGGGTTAGGCCACTGTGAACAGATAACAAGTTGTCTTTGAAGTAGGCCATGAGTCGCTGGAATAAATCCTCTAGGCGCTCATCTGTCTGGAGTTAAAAGTTCGTAAGGTGAAGGAAATGGGCTCCAGACATTGAAAACCATAATGCTGGCAAACTCTAGATGGCAGGGTAAAAGTTGGTGATCTGTCCAAGCAGGAGATCCAAGTGGGCATTAATTCTTTTGAACAGCAGAAGGTTAGTAGTTGTTTGCTTCTCCAATGTTGCTTCCAAATATATGGTAAAAAAATTGTTGCCTAGCGATAAAATGTACAGAAAGTTCTGTCTCCAGCTTCCATACATGTAGGAAGTAATGGTCTCTTTTTTCATGAGCTGCCACTGTTTAATTGGAGTTCTGGGAGAGTCTGCCATGATGATTTTACATGAGAAAAGTTATGGCGAGCTCAGGACGATCAGTGTCACAGTCCTCAGGAGACCACAATAGTGTTGTGGTAGTCTTTACATGTGGGAAAACCGCTAAAAGAAATTTAGGGTGACCAAGATTCAATGAAATTAATAGCATGCAAATACATGTACAATAATAATTTTAAGGTTTTGACCTACTAACCTTCATATACAACTCCGAAACCTCCTTTTCCCAATTCCTTTGTACCAATTCCAAAGTACATTTTTATGCGCTTATAGCTCATCTCAACTGGGCATTTCAGATTGGTCATAATATTACTCAAAACAGTAGCTGTGCAATTTTCAACTGGAACATTCTCTTGAGATTCAACAAAGGTTGAGCTTGTAGTTGTTGCTGCACCACATGTTTCTGTTGATCTCCCTGAAGGAGTAACTGGATTGCCTTGATCTGGTTGATCTGTACTGTCAACAGTTCCATTTAGATTAACTTCTAGTTCATGACTGTCAGTGGGCGCATGTCCCCAAGGTTTATGACTATGGTTTTCCACATCTTCTGTTACTTGCTGCCCAAATTTGTCTGCACTATTTCCAGCAAATGCATATGTACCTGTTTAGGATCAGACAAGAGAATATACAGTGTAATTAATTTCTCACAGTGACTATAATAATAGCAGACAATATATAATCACCAACAAAAGAAAGAAAAACGTGTTCACTTAAAAGAGCTTGGACAGTCATTATTTTAACACTGTAATTATATTTTTCCAATAATTACACGTCTCCATTGAGAGATTCATGTAGTACATCAACTATTGTAGACCAAAAAAAATTAGTGTTATTTGAAGAAAGAAAAACCTGTATACAACCTATATATAACCAATATTGTCTAAAACTTTGTTTTAACTATGGTAGTATTTTAGAGGTCAACCTGAGATAACTTTAACTATAATACATGTCTGGATTTTGGTAGAGACTTTGCTGAGCTTTAAAAGTCTTTAATATTTAGCAATTAAAAAAAATATTTAATTATTTTATTAACCATCGTTTGATGGTTGATAGAGGTATAGTTGATTTATTGTTACGTGTGTTGTTACGTGTGTACCTATTAATAAATTAAAAACAAACTTTTTTAAAAAAAAAAAGTCTGCAAAATTAAGGCCAAAAAAACATTCCCAAGCATCTTTTGTACAAAATTTTCTGGCAAACCAGATCCTAATCTCTTTCTTTGCTGCTTATCCCATGAAAGCTGCATCTACATATGGTACTGACCTTGAGAAGAGGATTCTGCTGCGCTGTAGCTACCACTTTCTTCCTCCAGTGGATTATCATGATGTTGATGTATAAAAGAAGGATCTGGCTCCCTGATTGAGGTTCCTGTGGGTGGGGCATTGATATTTACCAGTAACTCCCTCAAGTTACAATCATTGGCTTCGACAGCTGCTATTGACAGAAATAAAAACAGAATTTGAAATTGGAATGTTGCCTGGCATCCCATGGAAGGAGAGATTACTTGAGTTTAAGAACACTTTCTTGCAGGACACCATGGAAGAGAGCAAATCCCAACCAAGATGAAGGAGTCCATATTAATGTGATCTAAACAAAAGAAGTAAATGGGAAAATGGGTCTAAACTGTGGTTCTGTTCCCAAGATATGATATCAAACCAAAAAAATAATAGAGTAGAATCTGTGCCTAGGAAAGAAGTGAGCTGGAAGTAAAAAATGCTGGGAGTCAAATTAATATCTTACAACATGACCACAATCAACTACAAAACTTCTGCATGTAAACCCAATGAAATGTTATTCTGCTGTTTAGGGTCCTCCTGGCACTAGGACCTTCCTTCTCCATGTAAACAACCCCAAGAATGTCACACCCACACTGCTGACATGACTTTAAGGGGAACAAGAATGTTGTGTCCCAGCCCGTAAGTAAAAAAGGAAATGTAGGTACATAATGTAGGACCCACTAGATTGGGATCAATGAAGAGCATGCCAAGTGTCATTGACTGAGAGCAAGGGCAGCCATGAAATAGAGTATGTATAGTTTTACAGAGGTTGGTGGTGGTTTAAGGGATTTTATTGTTAATAGGAAGTATATTGTGTGTTTTCACCATGACAACATCATAGCGAGGTCTTCTGAATTCTAATCTACACCAGGTTGAAGGTGACCGGGAAATAAATCAATGTAGAAGTTTCTAGTCCTTATTGATTTTGAAAATACAGTATTTTGAATTGCTAAATTTTCACACAGGGCATGACACCATAGTGGTAGCCTTACCAAAGATGTCAGGTTAAAGAAAAGTTCTCTCCTTATGATTTTCATCACTTTAAACATTTCAAGCAAAAAAAATGTGTTAATGTGCATTTGAGTTAGCTCACAAGCAAAAAGAAAGCATTGTTACTGCAAAAGTGAAATCCATCCACATGGCTTTGTTGGTTTCTGGTCACCATATCAGGTGTCCCATGTTGCAAAGATTCCAACCCCTTTTAAAGGAAAATAGGGAGTATTTTTTAATGCCGAAGGCACTCACACAGGTGCCTTAGGTGTGAGCCTCTAGGGGGGGGGGGGGGGGGGGTCTGGGGTATGCCCCACCAGGAAATTTGACAAATTTAATTTGTCTCAAGTGGCATTTACTGCATTTTGACACTGCGGCAGTGTTCATTAGAGAGACTTGGTGAGACATATGATAGGAAAGTGTAATATGTACCGTTTCACTCTCAGATTGCAAAAAAAAACTTAAGATAAGCAATTTTCTCCTTGTTTTCAGAATTTCATGATAAATCAGGAGAATCTAATAAAAATCTGGAGAGCAGGAGGCAATACATTAGATTGGGAAAGTTGGAATCCTTCTGACAGGGTTGATACGATTGGTACCAATAGAAAATGATGTCACTCCAATGGTTCTACTGGTGAATATGCATCTCATTAAGGGGACTTAGATTATTTTCTCATGTGATCTGGCAGGGTTCAGGGCAATTCCAATGGTCCATTGGTACCAATAGTATGATTGGTACCAATAGAAAATGATGTCATTCCAATGGTTCTAGTGATGAATATGCATCTCATTAAGGGGACTTAGATTATTAATTTTTGTCATGCGATCTTAGGCTGGGTACAGGGTACCAATAGAAAAGCACATCATTCCAATGGTTCTACTGGTGAATATGCATCTCATTAAGGGGACTTAAATTATTTTGTCATGTGATCTAGCCGGGTACAGGGCAATTCCGATGGTCCATTGGTACAAATGGTACGATTGGTACCAATAGAAAATGATGTCATTCCAATGGTTCTATTGGTGAATATGCATCTCATTAAGGGGACTTAGATTATTAATTGTCATGTGATCCAGCTGGGTACAGGGCAATTCTGATGGTCCATTGGTACCAATGGTACAATTGGTACCAATAGAAGAGCATGTTATTCCAATGGTTCTGTTGGTGAATAAGGATCTCACTACTAGCGCGTTTCTACTTTGTGTGAGGGCGAAAATGTTTTGTGTGGTTAGCTTATAGGAAGAGAAATATTCACAATAATTATGAGCGTGTTTCTACCTTGTATGAGAGCGAAATTGTTTTGCATTGATGGCTTTTAGAACGAGGTATATTTATAATAACTATTAGCGAGTTTTTACTTTGAGTGAGAGCGACATTGTTTGTGTGGTTAGCTTATAGAACGAGGATTATTCATAATAACCATTAGCACGTTTCTACTTTGCGTTAGAGTGAAATTGTTTTGCGTGGTTGGCTAACTTATAGATCAAGGAACATTCATAATAACTATTAGCACATTTTTACTTGGTGTAAAAGTGAACTTGTTTTGCATAGATGGCTTATAGAACGAAGAATACACATTGCATGTTTCTATTTCGACCTCGCTTTATTCACCAACAGAACCATTGGAATGACATCATTTTCTATTGGTACCAATCGAACCATTGGTACCAATGGACCATCAGAATTGCCCTGTACCAAGCCAGGTCACATGGGAAAATAATCTAAGTCCCCTTAATGAGATGCATATTCACCAACAGAACCATTGGAATGACATCACTTTCTATTGGTACCAACGTGAATCGCACAATTGGTACCAATATTACAATGGACCATCGGTTTGATGAATAGTATCTGTTTATGCATATTGGACACGTGTGAAATGCTGGGAGTCAAATAGATATCTTACAACATGATCAAGTCTATGTAAGGGCGACGTTATAGTGTACTAAGGGTGCCATGTTCCCATACTTTACCTTTTCATACTCCTACTCTCCCCCTCCCCCATAAAAATGTGCATTCAAAGAATACAGTTACAAACATTTTATCGAGTACTCAAACTTGACAAAAATTGGATAGCGATACTCTACCCGAAAAATACCCTTTCAAGCAGAGCATCCCCACATGACCAACAACAGTGATTACCTATCACCCCTACTCCCTCCGCGCAACACTTGTTGCACGTGCACTTTTGTTGAAACCAGCTGATAATTAATCGTATTTTTGAGCGACTAAAGTAACCTACCTTTTGTTGACTGTTGGAATCGTTCGACCTTTGATTTTAAATCTCTCCTGCCAATATTTTCAAAAAGTTCTTTTAACAACTCAAGCTGCTTGAATTCGTTTTCGACGACCTCCCCAATCGCCGATAAAAGTTGCTTAGCATTGCCAATTTTTTCCAACCTTACTGGCGTTAGATAATTACCACGAAGAAGAAATTTTAAGGCATCGAGGTTATCTGCGATTATTTCTTCAGATAAAGAGTGATAAAGGAGCCGAATATCAGAAATTTTCCCAGCCATTTCTCATAAAACGCATAGTGAATGGTAGATAAGGCGGAACTGGATGCAGCTTTTTTGTCACGTGATCTAATCATTTCCGGCGCGGGACGTTTACGCAGACCATACAGAACGTACGAGCCAATCAAAGCGGGTTTGGGGAACTGGGGCGGGGGGGGGGGGGGGGGTGGGGTGTGGGGCTGACTGACTGTCACGATGCAGGGAAAATTGCCGTAAACCCAGAAATACTAGTTTATCTTTACAATTCTTATAAGTTTTTTCTGCTTTAAAACAGCCTGTGTGTACAGACGCAATGAATGATTTTCCAGTAACGTGAGACTTAGTTATGCGCACAGGATTATGGGATAGATAGATAGATAGATAGTGCTTTATTATCAACAGAGCGCCTATAGACACATGTGTTTACAATGATAACAAAGATTTTCGTGCAATAATTACAGAGGTGTATATTTTCAAAATTTATACGACTATTAAACAAGGTTATATTTAACGCGGCTATCTCTTTCGCGGAAGCGATCATATACGTATTTAGCCACAATTTTTTGCGTTTTCTCTCTTTGCTTCATACTTATCAACGATGCAAAGGCAGAGCTTGGAGTCATAGAGTCAAGAATAAGATTAGTTTCGTTTTTTAGCGTATTGAACAGTTCTCTCCTAGGATCCCTATAGGCTATGCAATTCATCAAAAAATGCTCCTCGTCTTCTAATCCAGTTTTGCATAATGGACAGATTCTTTGTTCTGGTGGTTGATAGGGTTTAACGTATCGTCCAGTTTCAATTGCTAGTTTGTGGTTGCTTAATCTTAGTTTTGTGATTGCTACTCTATGATTGATGTTCCTTACATTTGTGAGGTAATTTTCGTAGTCATGGGTAAGTTTAAATTTCCTAAAAGTTCTTAGTTTGTTCTTTTGATGCGGGTCCTTTCGTTCATCATTGTGTATTTCGCTAATCCATGTTTGCTGTTCTATGTCTAAGAGTCTCTGTCGTATATAGCTCATGATTGCGGGGGTGTTCGTTTTCGCCGACCAGATGTCGCCAAGACCTGCGAGATTTAATAGACGTTTTAATTTGCTTGACCAAAGTTCCTTTTTATCTTGACCAATTTGGTCTGTAAATGCTATTCCAGAGAGTTTATTTTGGTGCTCCGGCTCACAAAATTTCAGCCAATATTTAATGGCTCTGCACTTTGTCTTCGTTCGCATTGGGAAACGGCCTACCTCCGATCTGCACGCATTTGAGCTACAAGATTTGTTAACTCCCAATAGCCACCTAATGAACTTTGTTTGGACAAACTCAATTGGATCATTTTCTAGCTTTCCGTCGTGATCGACCCCCCAGACCTCGCTTCCGTAGGTGAGTATTGGGGAAATAACCGTGTCAAAAATTTTCATTGTGAGCTGTACATCGTCTCTGAAATGGTCACCCATTTCCTTCCTGAGTTTGTACAAAGCTTTAAGGGCAACCTTCTTAATTTCCTGTTTAGCGTACGTGAAGGTTCCATAAGTACTAAATTGTAGGCCAAGATATTTGTAATTGCTAACATTGTCAAGTTTACTGCCTCTGTAGTATAATAAGTGCTTATTCATGGTTCTCCCGCAGTTATTAAAAATTAACACCTTGGTTTTGTTAAGGTTAACCGACAAGTCGTTTTCTTTGCAGTATTCACTGAGGGAATCCAAATAATCTTGCAGTCCGTTTTTTGATTTGGAGAATATGACCAAGTCATCCGCGTAGAGCATACAACTTAACGGTAACTCGTTTAGTTCTACATCATTTAGGTTCTTGGCCTTAAGTTCCTCTGGAAGGTCACTGAGATAAAGGTTAAAAAGGGTTGGCGAGAGCATGCAACCTTGTTTTACACCGGTATGGCATCGAAAGGCAGGTGTTAGCATATTTTCTATTTTCACAGATGATTTATCATTGGAGTACATTGAATGTAAGATCTCAAGGAAGCGCCCCGTAACTCCCGCTAACCTCAATTTTTGAAACAGTTTCCCTCTGGGGATACTATCGAATGCTTTACTAAAGTCAACAAAGCAAGTGAATAAAAGGTTATTTGTTTTCTTGGGTTTAGATTTAACATACTTGTCTATTAGTGCTTTTAAAATGAAGATACTGTCCTGTGTGCCATGTTTTTTTCGGAAGCCACATTGTTCTGGGATGTTATGGGATCGCCAGGGGGCAAACATTGCAAGTCGCTACAAAGAAATGTATGGGTTGGAGCTGTTTCTTCGTTAAAAGCAGTGTCTTTGGACAGAGAATGCTGCATTTTGCCATGATTTTATGAGAAGCAGAGGTGGCTAATGTTGGTGCTTTGAAATTGTAAGTTTTTGTGGGATCAATGCTATGAAATCTATCGATAAACACTCCTTGCGTAAGATCGACTGTGAAATTTACTGAATGGTCTCGAAATATATAGTACTAACTTAGGTATAAATGAGCGGAATGCGGACTCATTCAAGCCTTTCCAGTTGTACTCACATGTGCTCAATGTGCTCATATTTACAACGAGTGTAATTACGCTCCGCTCGACGGCGATCACAATGTTGTGCCGGTTTGTGACAACGATCGAAGGTAAGCTTAATTATAGCCATAATATGGTGTTCAATCCCCGCCAAAAATCAACTTGAGTCCTCAACATTCAACTTGACGGGCTAACATTAAGTTACAGCACTCAACTTTCAACTTCACGTTTCAACATAAACTCCCAAAAATCAACGTGAGTCCTCAACATTCAACTTGAGAGGCTAACATTAAGTTATTGCACCCAACTTTCAACTTCACGTTGCAACTTTTAAAGTGAATAATTCAACTTAAACTCCCAACATTGAACATGATTACTTGTTCTTGAAAATTGAGCGCGCATGAACAACCAACATTCAACTTGAGAAACCAAAATTCAGTATTCAGTGCTCGGCGTTATATATAAGTCTCATCATCTCTTTTTATAGTCCGATGTTAAAAAGATACTGAACTCGTATCAGACGCGACAGGTCGTGAATAATTGCCGTGCGATTGAAAAGTTCATCGTTGCGAATTCTTGATCTCGTTGTGCGAAAAGCGTAAAATGTCCGCCAAAATGTATCATATGTCAAACGCTGACGTAACAAGCCAACCGCAGTTGTTTTTTCTAGTCTCCGGTCCCGTAGTCCTTACACAAAATGGCGGACCTTCCGAGCGTTGTGGAAGCCATAAATGACCTCATAACCCGCATCGAGCGGTTAGAGAATTCAGAGAATGGCTGTGAAATCGGCTCAATCGTCTTAAGACTAGACTATACACGGCAACACCCCCTATACCAACACATTATCTTAGAGAAATGCTGAGACATATTACAAGAAAACTCCTTCCAATTTAATGGAAAAGACTTTCTCCAGACCCATGGTACGGCTATGGGGACTAAAACAGCAGTCTCCTTTGCCAATATTTTCATGGCTAAGATTGAGACAGCACAGTACAAAGCCGTTGTTATGGAAGAGATATATCGATGACGTGTTTCCCTATGGGACACTAATAGAGAGGAAATTAACAACTTCATTAAGCATGCAAATAACTATCACCCTACGATAAAATTCACTGCTGATATTTCTGATAAAGAAATCATCTTTCTTGATACATGCATCTACAAAGGAGCAAGATTTGAAAAGGAATCTATCCTTGACACGCGCACTCGTTTCAAGCCTACTGAGACATTCCAGTAAACGCACTTTAAATCGTGTCACCCACCCGGAGTCAAAAAAGGCTTCGTAAAAGGTGAAGGCCTGAGACTACTAAGAACTAACTCTCCAGAGGAGACTTTCGTAGAAAACATAAGATTATTCAAACTACGCCTCGAGCGAGAGGCTACCCTCACAACCTTATAGACAACACGCTCTCGGAAGTAAAATTCTCTGAAAGAAAGAAAGTTCTCAAGGATAATGCGAGAGTGCAAAAACAAATATTGCCCTTTGTAACGCAATACAACCCATCTGTGCCTAACCTTAAACACATTTTAATGGAGAAATGGTATCTTATAGAATCACAACCTAAACTTAGGGAAATGTTTAAAGAACCTCCAATTATTTCTTACAAGAGAGGCATTTCATTAAAAGATATACTGGTTAGAGCCAAACTGAAGTCAATCTCTTCAACACTACGTGTTGATAAGTAATTACATTCATGCGACACGCTTGCGGGATCTGTGAATGGCCTGTCACCATTTATTTACCATGAAAGATTATCTTTTCCGCAGTGGCAATAGTAGCCTCCCCCGCAGACATTCTTAGTGGTTCGTCACGAACGTGGGGAGAGGAATGATTGCGTGACGAACCACTAAGAATGTTTGCGGGGGAGGCTATGGCAATAGAAGTCGCTATCTTGGTTGTGCAAAAGGAGAGACCAGGGGAGACCGGAGACTGGAAACAACCCCTGCGGTTGGCCTGTTACGTCAGCGTTTGACATATGATACATTTTGGCGGACATTTTACGCTTTTCGCACAACGAGATCAAGAATTCGCAACGATGAACTTTTCAATCGCACGGCAATTATTCACGACCTGTCGCGTCTGATACGAGTTCAGTATCTTTTTAACATCGGACTATAAAAAGAGATGATGAGACTTATATATAACGCCGAGCACTGAATACTGAATTTTGGTTTCAAGTTGAATGTTGGTTGTTCATGCGCGCTCAATTTTCAAGAGCAAGTAATCATGTTCAATGTTGGGAGTTTAAGTTGAATTATTCACTTTAAATGTTGCAACGTGAAGTTGAAAGTTGGGTGCTATAACTATATGTTAGCCTCTCAAGTTGAATGTTGTGGACTCAAGTTGATTTTTGGGAGTTTATGTTGAAACGTGAAGTTGAAAGTTGAGTGCTGTAACTTAATGTTAGCCCGTCAAGTTGAATGTTGAGGACTCAAGTTGATTTTTGGCGGGGATTGAACACTATATAGCTTATGTATTGTCGAATTTGATTATGTATTAACTTTAAAAACAAAAACACTTAACAACTTTTCCACATTATATTGATTTCTTCTTGCCAAAAAAAAACCACACACACACAAGCGGAATGTTTTGTCATGATCCAGAGCACCAATGACTTCTAATGCCTTTTCCAATCTTTTTTTGGGAAGATATAGAATTTCGTGACTGCTTTTGTATCGGAAATCTTACTCGTTCGTACGATTTCTGCCTCATCTTCTAATGGTTAAATACCATGTACTTTCCATGAAATATTTCGTAGATGTCACTTTGTTTACACCAAAGTAATTATAAAGGAGGATTTTTTATTTTTATGGATACGTACATACCTATGATTGTTGTCTTGTCATGACCCGCACAGCGCCGCACAGCGCTCATCGCGGCCGAGCGTAGTTATTACACTCGTCGTAAATATCACCACACGTAATTATAACTTAAACGCTTAAATGACCCCCTATATGTATACCTAAATTTGCACTATTAGTCTATATATTTCGAGACCTTTTCTTCATGTAGATCACTGTGTAAATTCGGTAAACAAGAATTTCACCCTCAACCTCACGCAAGGAGTGTTTATCGATAGAATTTATCGCATTAATCACACAGAAACTTGAAATTTCAACGCCCCAACTTTAGTTACATCCGTTTCTCATAAAATCACGGCAAAATGCGGCATTGTCTGTCCAAAGACTCCGCTTTTAACGGAGAAACAACTCCACGCCATACATTTCTTTGTAGCGACTCGCAATGTTTGCCCCCTGGCGATCCCAGAATCCTGTGCGCAAAACATGGGTCTCCGATTACTGGAAAATCATTCATTGCGGGAGGTGTGTAGGTATGGCGTACGATCCCCGCCAAAATTCATCATTTAAATTTCCACTTGAATTTTATAGCCGAATCTAAAATTTTACACTCTTCCTTCAGATTTTGTATCATTGGGAAACGTTTTTACACTCGTCATTTATTTTTCAAACTCAACTCTTTTATTTGACCTTGCTCGCGTTACATTTTCAACTTGCTTCATCAAATTACACTTGTGTTTTTCTGGCACCAATCAGAAGCCAGAACGGCGGCGACCGTTTGGAACTGGTCTGGAGAGACATTGTCCCCAGGGGCTCTTCTCGCCTTTCTTTACTTTTCTTCGTGCCATATATTTTTCCGCTCGTTTAGACTTTTCCTCGTCGCCACTATCTGCCCCTGGGTCTCCGAGGATGGAAAATTTTCAACACGACTTCTGAAGTTTCGTTCGCGCTTCAGTGATCGTTGATCAAGACCATCTGTCGGGGGGTGGGTTGTGGGTGGCTCTTTTGTCCATCATGCTTTGAATTCCAAAATGAATCCCTTGAATTGAACCAAAGAGAGACTTTTCGCGTCGCTGGAGCAATTGCCTATCGAGAAACCAAAGGCGTAGAATGCGCCAGAAAAACGCCACACACAGGCGCCAAATCGCACAAAGGAAGACTAATGAAAAATTTCTAAAAAATTTTTCAAGCCACCAACTTACTGACAACAAAGTCAGCGTGATTTCAAAGGGTCTCAAGTTTATCCCAACACCCGTGACAGACGACAAAATCAAAGAAAGACTATGGTCAACTCGTGGGTACGTTGTTTAGAAAATAATCAATTAGTTATCACCTCTGCTTTTCCCACAGTAAATTTTAGGAAATGATAGAAATTCAGATTATAAATATACTATCCTTGTTCTGGAAACACAATACTTTTCTTGCTTGACTAAGTGCCGAGTAAAAAAATGGACAATTTCCGTGTTTTATACTATAAGCTGATCTTGTAGCCTGCGAAGCCCAGACGTATTTCCGGTTGTCGCTTCTCTTGCGACCCCTCAGTCTCTAACGAAACTGAAACGCGATCAAAATAACCCATTTTTTCAGAGGTTTTCGATGGGTTTTGATGTTCTAACGACAAACACATCTCCTCTGGACCCTGTGGCCATACATAACCGATTGAAAAAACGACTCGAAGCAATCGAATGAAATTTAAGGCTAATTGAAATCAGGTTACTGACAGTAAAAAACAATGTAAACACATTTCTGACATTTCATGGCAATGAAAGAACATATGCGATACGAAGTCGACACAACTCCTCCCCGAAATAGGACACAAAACATAAGCTTATGTTTTCTTATCTCGATTTCTGCTGTTATTTTAAAGCTAATGCTCAAAATCACATCCATTTCCCCCCGTGATCTTAAGGAGTCCTTATTAAAAAAAAAGAAAGAAAGAAAGAAGAAGAAGTGCCTTTATTTATTATACATTCATTCATACACATAACCTACTACATTACTACAAGGTATGAGATCAAGCCAGCGTCGAAGTTGAAGGAGTAGAAGAGCAAATGCTCATCTTCTCGTCAAGTTTAACGCCTGGACGAGTCAAAGGCTCTTGAATCGTACTAATCTGAAAGATTCCTGCGTGTCTTAAATTTGGTAAGACCTCTATCCTATGACCGTGCTGTAGCGCACGATGCACGCTCTCAGCGAGGAATTTGATGCCACCGAACTTCGGCGAGCGCGTGCTTCTTTGGAAACGATAGATCTTCGCGCTCTCGAGTTCGGACCCGATTAATTACGAAAACGTCTACTACGAGTGAGCGAGTGACTCATTTGCATATTCCTGTCCCTGCAATAACTCGTGGTCACGCGTAACCACGAGTTAAAAATCAGGCATAAACTCTTGCAAGATTTCGAACAGTTTGCAAGACGAATGCGCCTTCAATACATATTTCACGGTCAAAACAAAGAACCGAACCCGTTCCACGTTAAATCAAACTGGATATGGGATACTACCGGTTCAACCATCAGTTGCTCTCTAAAGCTACTTGGAAAGTGTCAAGGTACAGTACAATTAGCCGAAATTAAACAATTAAGCCTGAATACAATCTATCACGAAATGAATTTAGAGCTATTGCAGAACTGAAACACAACTCTGCATTGAACCTAAAAAAGGCAGATAAAGGCACTACAACAGTCATCATGAATAAAACTGACAAAATAAAGGAGGCCATGGGTACTAAAATGGCAGTTGCTTTTGCAAACATCTTCATGGCAGAATTTGAAACAAAACTCATTTGCCAAAGCAGAATCAAGCCAATAGAATGGAAACGTTACATCGATGACTTTTTCTCCCTATGGAATAAAAGCAAGCAGGACATCAATTTGTTCATTGAACAAGCTAACCAGTTCCACCCTTCAGTCAAGTTTACAGCTGAAATTTCAGAGAACGAAATTACTTTCATTGACACACTGACTCTATCCTCGACATCAAGACCCACTACAAGCCGACAAAAACCTTCCAATACACGCATTTCACCTCCTGCTACCCTCCGGGTGTAAAACGAGGTTTTATCAAGGGCGAAGCGACGAGACTCCTAAGAACAAACTTTTCCGTTATAGCCTAGGGCGCCCTCGGATAAGGTAGAAATATCCCTTTCAAAAGATTGTTTTTGTTCGTTACTACCACAGCTTGAGCAAGTTGACCTTTCATTTTGTTTTTACAAGGCAAATAAGGAAGAATTAACATAACTTACAGACCTTTGCATGTAAATTCATTTGATATTCTATCTCCACCGCGCCATGCTGTGCCAGGTGGCAACGGCGAGGGACGCTAACCAATAGCGATAACAACACCAGTCCGAATGCTAAGCTGAAAGATTGTCCCTTTACGTAGAGTGTTTTTGATCTTATACCGCTCATTCCCGTCAACGGAATGGCCGCGAAATGCGGAAGTGACCTGGACGAAGTTACCTCTGGCCTTGCAGATTTAAGTCTCCCCGTAATTGTGCTCAGTTGGAACATTAACGGGCCCGGATACGCAAATACCCGACGAAGAATGATAGACAGTGTGGTTAAGCACATCGACCCAGACGTTATGCTACTACAAGAAACCAAAAACAGCATCACCGATCCAAAAAAAGTCATCAGTCTTGCTAAGTACAACAGTGTGCATGCTGGAGGCAAGGAACAAGCCCAGGTTTTCTATAAAAAGGACGACAAATTCGAGATAGTATCCCCATCCAAGGTTTCTTGGACGCTAGATAAGGTTCTGGAAGAGATGTTCGATAAAGATGAAACTCGCCAACTGAGAGGTGGATTACCGCCAGCGAACGTAATAAGAGGTCGTATTTGTGTTGTTCATCTTCGACACAAACCTACAAAGCGTGAGATAATTTTCATGTCTTACCACAACATCCGAAAGGGTGGAGGTTTAGGAGCTGTCACGAAGAAGGCCACAGAAGTTTGCCAATTCATAGCAAAACTACACGAGTCTACTAATTGCTGTGTCATAGCTGGGGTGGACTTCAACTGCTCTAGTTTCGATTCTACCGGCACCGATGTCACAGTTCCCTGTTATGCAGCAACCTCGAGGAGGCATAACAAACCTAAAGTCGACTACTTTATCTTAAAAAATCCTCCTGGGGATTGTGGTGTGGAAGCTTTCGATCTCTTTCCAGAGAACAAGGAGGCGCCATTCTACAAAATACTCCAAAGCCTTTTGTCACATGACTCTAAGGAAGAGTATGACCAAGCAAATGATCATGATCCCTTAACGCTTCTTATTAAGATAAGTTGAGTACTATATTCGCTTTATTCTATGATTTAATTGATCTTTTAGTATAAGAGAGCCGGGCTGTAACGTGTCCCAGCAGTAGCTAGGTCTTGAAGTATCAATTACATTCACTAATGTGATTTGTAAAGAGAAATTTGTTCCGTAATGATCGATATGTCCAAGTGTAAGGCTACGAGGTTTTTTTGGGTGGAACTGATGAATAATGCATTACTCATCCTTGAACCTCAAGATGATTATTTTTGTCTTATTCCCCAAGCCTATGAGCTAACGTGATAAATTTTAGTATCGTAACTGGCCCGGTGAATTGTCTAGCAGAGGTCTCTCACGACGAGGCAAAAATGCTTTTGGGGGTTGTAACCATCGACAGACTAGAAATGGCAAACGAAGACTCATACCGCGACGGTCGCCTTCACTTCAAATGGTTCGAAATCAAAACCTGTGACATCCTCGGAGACCCAGGGGCAGATAGTGGGGACGAGGAAAAGTCTAAACGGGCGGAAAAATATATGGCACGAAGAAAAGTAAAGAACGGCGAGAAGAGCCTGGAACTGGTCTGGTAAGACATTGTCCCCAGGGGCTCTTCTCTCCGTTCTTTACTTTTTTTCGTGCCATATATTTTCCCGCCCGTTTAGACTTTTCCTCATCCCCACTATCTGCCCCCGGGTCTCCGAGGATGAACCTGTGACGGTGCTTTTGAACTTTGAAAGTCCCACCAAGGTAGAATATTAATTAATTAGTAAGAATTTAACTCGGTTAAATCGCATGATCGCTGCCTGATCCTCAAAAACAAAACAAAACAAAACAAAAAATCGTACATGATCGCCGCCGTCCATTCTTTTGAGCGGCACTGGAAACAAGTTTTGCGGTGTCACACACGTCACATCATGTCACACGAGGGATTTTCTGACTCCGGCACTCGAGTATTTAATATTCCACATGAAATATGGGTCGCTCCTTCAAAAATTTTATCAAAGTGAAAAAGGAAATATAAAATGCTTTAATGTAATGTCTTTTAAGCCCGGCGTGCCCTTTCCAAATCACCGGCAGTCCGATTTGGATTTGTTTATGTTTTACAAACAGTAAGTCTAAGTTCATGTAAATTACTTTCTACGGGTAGATGAAGCGAGCTTTTATTTTTAAGATACATTTCGAATGATCAAAATCTTTTTCATTTTAACCAAAAAGGCCACGTTGCAAAAAAGCGATTGCGTGGGAGGCTGGCTCCTCGCCTTGCCTCGCGCTCAAATGACGCGTCTCTCGCGGATACTTAGTGTCTGGTTTACTTATTATGTTCCGGTCTTAATTAATTTTATGACACCAAGCAAACACCTTTCTATCGCTTACCAGGGCATCAATTTACCGCGCCTGCTGAGATTTTTTTTCCTGAGCAAAGCTCCTCATGCAAACTACTTTTGAAGAGTGCCTCTCAAACTTCAAACTGCGCCTCAAAGCGCGCGGATATCCTAATAACTTCATTGAGAGGTCCCTAACAGGAGTCCTCTTCGAGGACAGAAGGATGGCTCTCCAACAAAGAAAAAAGACTCAAACGAAAATTTTGCCACCTGTCACGACATATCACCCAGCAGTACGTGGTCTAAAAGAAATTTAATGAATAACTGGGTTGTAATACAAAACCAGCCGTTACTGAAAAGCATCTATACTAAACCTCCAATTATATCATATAAGAGAGGCAAATGCCTAAAAGACACGCTCGTTAGAGCAAAAATATAATTTAAGACTAAAATGCATCGTTATCACAGCTCACTAAGGGAGTCCGTGTGGGCCTGTCTCAAAAGGCGCAAAGCATGATGGACAAAAGAACCACCCACGACCCACCCCCCGACAGATGGTCTTGATCAACGATCACTGAAGCGCGAACGAAAATTCAGAAGTCGTGTTGAAAAATTTCGAGGTCGAGTTTGAAATATGATTCGGCAAGTGTAATTTGATGAAGCGAGTTGAAAATGTAACGCGAGCAAGGTCAAATAAAAGAGTTGAGTTTGAAAAATAAAAGACGAGTGTAAAAACGTTTTCCAATGATACGAAATCTGAAGGAAGAGTGTAAAATTTTAGATTCGGCTATAAAATTCAAGTGGAAATGTAAATAATGTATTTAAAATTCAAACAAGGAATTTTGGCGGGGATTGTACGCCAGCCATTCATAGTGGTCAGCTAACCTCAATTCATGGTATTTCTCACTTCCGGCCTCGTGAATTCTCCCTGTTTCTCATGTTTTCGAGGTTGCAAGTTTACAGGCTTATATTCCTGAGTATGGCCGAGAGCGCTTCATTGCATACAGGGTATGATTTTCCAGTGATTTGCTAGTCACATTTCCATAAATGTTTTTGACTTAGTTGGAGCAAGAGACCTGATAAAAATTCGCAACTGGAACAAATTGCAGACAAGGCGATGTAAGATTTCTTAAACCGAGTTTTAAGTAAGACTTCGTCTAAATAAGGCCCGTTTCAAACGTCGTGCTACTGCCGTGCCGAACTCAATTGATCGAATTAAATTCGACTTTAGCACGGCAGTAGCGCGACGTTTGAAACCAAGTCGTGCTACTGCCATGTAGCTCGACTTGGTTTCAAACGTCGTGCTACCGCCGTGCCGAACTCAATTCATAAATTACAAATGCATTAGAATACATTTTAAAGTTTCCTGAACCGTTTCTTTATTATTGTGTTTTGTTTTCGGCAACAGCCCTTCTATTCGATTGAATTAAATTCGACGTCTGAAACCAAGTCGTGCTACTGTCGTGCTGCAGTCGAGCTACAGTCGAGCCAGCTTAGCACGGCAGTAGCACGACGTTTGAAACAGACCTAACCGACCCATAGTGCACAATCTAAATTGGCAACTGTGTTTTCATCCGTTAGAGTTGACTGGCCGTAAAATACAGTAAGAGGGGAAGGACTGAAGAATTATTAAGAATGACGTGGCCAGCGAAACGAGCTAGGCCGGGGTGACTGAAGATCTTAAGCTCTTCCTATTTAATAACCGCACCATCTTTTCCTCATTAGAAATTACATACACCGTATTCGATGGTTTAGCATATATATAATACGTGCGGATATTTTGCGAGTTGGGTAGTATTTTTCCGAGCCCCGCAGGGGCGAGGAAAAATATGAGCAATGAGCAAAATGTCCGCTCGTATTATATGCTAAACCATCGAATAAGAGGTTTATTATTCCACTTCAAAAAAAATTGTTGTTTTACAATTGGCTTCTATTTTTTGGTAAAAGTATTCAGAAACATCCTGATTCCGTCTGTGAGAATGACGTTAACAATGAGCAAAAATTCGCGCTTATTATATGCCAAACCATTGAATGAGAGGTTAATTATTTCAATGTAAAAGAAAAATGTTATATTAGTTTCTATTTTCTAGTAAGAGTATCCAAAACACCTGATTCTGTCAGCCATAGTTGTTCCTTTTGCATCCGCCGGTATTGGCCATGTTGTAAACCGGTTAAACTAGGACACTACAGTGTATTACGGCCTCTTATTTTGGGCGTTCTCGAGCTCTTGACCTTATTTGGTAAAATGACATAATAGTGGAATAATAAAGATCAGTATGAGCTTGTTTTTAATACCGTTTTGGTTTATCCTTCCAGAAAGCACAAGTTAGATTCCAAATTCAGTGATGCTGCTGAAGTGTCAGCAAATGACAGCAAAATAAAAAAGCTAGAGGTGAGGAGAAGTGTCGATCTTTCAAGTCTTTTAATTTCCCCCAGTCAGTTTCTGTGCGGGTGCACAACTGTTTGTAAGTCTAGTGGTGTTGCACCTCAAACCCCAAAAATCACCAAATGGTGTGCTGTTTGATAAGGTGCAGTTTTCTTGATGTTCATTTCCTAGTTTGGGACCATCTTATAACTTTGCTGCTTTTACATGTACATGTAAACCTCTGAAGTAAAAGTGACTTTTTATGCTAAAGTATAACAAAATATTTAATAGAAGCACAAAGTGTTTTACATATGAATGACATCATCATAAAAGGTATAGGCCCCCTGGGTTGAGATGTTTAGCTATATTTGATGTTTGTACGCTTCCCCACCCATGGGAAATTGACCAATTTTTTTTCTTTTTGATCAAATCCCCACCCTTTGCGTACGCTCCCCACCCTCATGGGGTTTACATTGATAGGTGCATAATGTGCCCTCTTGAAATGATGGCCTCCTTCAATTAAGCACCTCAATTTGCAACAGAATGTACAGTGTATTGTGTAAGGTAAAAGTCATTGATATGAGGGGAGAGGAGGTGGTGGGGGAGGAAGCTCCAAACCTCTTGCCTCCCCTATCTTGCTATTGCCCCTTGTTTTCATGGCTTTCTCCCTTTAGCCCTAGCCTGAATTTCATCCGATTACTTTGAGACGTTATTACTCCCTCAGTAGTTGTTGAGAGGAGAAAACGACTCAAAGCAATCGGATGAATTTCAGGCTACCTTTAGCCCTATTTTGATTGCAAAATATTAAGTATTGTTGTGTGTTTTTCCCTATTTCTCCCACTTCCCACCCTTTTAGAACTCCCACTTCCTGCCTTTTGTTTTCCTGTCCCTATTCTCCCAGGCTTCCCATCCCCCCCCCCCCCCCCCCTTGTACCACTCCTAACAATGTGCTGTCAATATTAACTGTGCTCATGATGGAAGTGTCTGACGAATGGCTATGACAATAAGGGTATTTACAGGAGTAACAATAATTGTTTGTCTTTTCCAATAGGGTTGGATATTTCAAGTGTAATAAAAACAACACAGTTTTCTACTTAATTCATGTTTCTTCCTCTTTAAAAATGTTTTGAATCAGATTGTTGGCACTGAAGCATCATACAAGTTGACTGAAAGGTGTGGGAATTTATTTTCATGCCCTGATAGTGAATCGCTTGCTCACTGCATCAGTGCGGATGTCAGAATGGGAAAAGGAATAGCTGTTTCCTTTAAAACAAAATTTGGGGGTGTGGATGAGCTAAAATCACAAGGTACTTTTAATATTGTTCATGTAATTTATTTTAACTTATCTATCTAGACTGACAGCAGCACAATTTTCTGTGTCAAACAGTGCTAGTGGCTAGGAACCTTTATCTGGGGCTAAAAATGTACTGGTATTTAACCACAACTGATTACTACCCTACAAATTTAGACCCTCATTTCTGCTGCTAAAACAATTTCCCTCTCCCTCATCTTTTCCCTTCATTTTCCTTACAAGCATAAATAACAGCACCACCAGCAAACAGGCTGTTTAAACCAACATAAAAGGGTGCGTGTACCCTACTGGACAGAGAGAAAAGGTTAAGGTGTTGGACCTCTTAGTCATGGGGGAACAAATCACTTTTATGCCTAATAATTATAAAACTTTGTTGAATACCACCAAGAAAGTATCAAGAAATAAGCCTGCCTGATAGTAGTGTGCCATTTGTACAAGGAAAAATAAGGTGGGAAACATAAAATGTCTAAAGTTGTTCATAACCGACATTAGCCATACTCATACATGTCTAATTTTAAGGTGCGTCTGTTAGACATGTCTCATTTTTCTCAAGTGTAAGTATAGTCTCAATTTATGGCAATAGTAAGCAATTAAGATTTAGGTATCATACCATTACAATAAAATCTTTCCAGTTGCATAATTTTCAGTGTATTGAAATTGGTACCAATATTTTTAATTTTAAATTTTAGGGCAGAAACCAGGAAGTGTGGCAATTCTAAGAAGAGGAAACAGACATATCTACTATCTGGTTAGCAAATTAGTTATTAACTACAGTCGAACCTCCATGTGTGCATGACCACCTCACGTAAGCAGCCACCTCCCACAAGTGACGGGCTATCCAAAACACCAAAACTTTCCCAGTCAAGACTTACAGTTGGAACCTTTAGTAAACGACTACCTCCTGTAAGCGACTGTGACCACTTTTTGGGCCTGAAAGTTTAAGGATTTTCCATTGTTTATAACTTCTTGTTAGCAACCACTCGACGCATTCTCTGATCTCTATATGTTCGCTGTGTGCACTATGCTACCTAGAAATATATACGAAGAACTTTTGTAACAACATGGAACTACTCAAGCATGCAATAAATTATCTTCCATAAAGTAGATGTGCCCGGACCTCCTCTCGGTAAACCTCCCTGTGGTTCAATTCTTGTAAGCGACCACCTCCCATTGGTGACCACTAAGTATTTGCATTTTGGGTGGTCGCTTACGGGAGGTTTGACTGTTATGCTGAACGTTTTACCTCCAAAATAGTTCTGATTTTTTTATTTATTTTTTATTTTGTCTTGTAACCGTCCATAGACATTACAGAATTTCGAGAGCTGTCATTTGGGGGCCTGGCATGGGGATTTTTCCTTAAGCTACCATGGAGTTGAAATTAAAACCAGCTACTTTGATTCATAGCTACAAGAAAACTAGAACCAAAAGAAATCCGTAGCTGTTTGATTCCCCTCCTACACGACATTGTATTTAGCTGGAACTAGTGAGAGCCCTGTATTTCTGCAAAGTTACCCATCATGTAGTCGATATCTCTTTTTGGAGCCCTGCATGAGTTTGCAAACTTTTTCATTGCAGTTGTGCGATTAACAACCCATTAAACCCCAAATCATTCACTAGTGACTCATCTAGGATTGGTGGTAGCATGGTAAACAAACTGCTTTATAACCACAGTGAAGCTATTTAATAAGTGTGAGAGGATAATATTATCAACTAGCTCACCCACTTAAGTATAGTGACTACATTAACATATTAATGGCGGACTGATACAGGACTGTTAAGCTTTCAAATGGAACAATTTAAAATCTTTTTTTAAGTTAAGACTTAAAAAAACTATTACAAATAAGCTAAATCACCTAATAAGGATTGCGAAAAAAACTTCTATGATCATAAACTTGCAGCCTCCAAAAATGACATAAAAACTCCATGGAAAATCCTTAATGAGGTACTTAATAAACACAAATCTAAACTAACCTACCCCTCTTGTTTTAAAAGTAGTGGTGAGCTTATCTCAGGGACCCACTTCTATTGCTACCAGTTTTAGCAAGTATGTTTCTAACATTGGTCCCAATCTAGCAGCTAGGATCTCACCCTCCACTGCTAACATCAGAGATTTCTTAAGCCAAACCACACAAACACCTTTGGAATTTCAGCCTCTCGCAGCTGATGAACTTAAAGCCATAGTACGTAGTTTTAACTCTTATAAAGCCTCTGGATAATATTCCAATGAGAATCATTAATTCAGTATCGACATTATTGTTGAACGCTTAACTGAAATTATTAACCTATCTTTAGTAAGTGGTTGCTTTCCTGATACCCTCAAAATCGTAAAAGCTCTCCCTATTTTGAAAAACTGGTAATCCAGAAAAGCTTGAAAATTATTGACTCATTTCCATTTTTCCAGCTTTTTCTAAACTTTACAAAAAAGTGGTTTATAATGATCGTAGCTATAAATACTTAACAAATCATAATCTTCTTTATAACAATCAGTTTGGATTTCGTACATATCATTCTATGTGTATGCACATGGCATTGATTCAGTTGGTTAATAATAATTATTGCTTCTGCCATGGATAACAGAGAGTCGAGTGCTGGAGTTTTCTTGGACCTTTCGAAAGCTTTTGACACTATTGATCATCATATTTTGCTCAATAAGCTCGTTCACTACGGTATTATTGGGTCTCCAGCTATTTGACAAACAGGAAGCAGCTTGTTCAGTTTACTTCAGCATGTTCTCAACCGGAACCAATTGTATGTGGTATTCCCCAAGGATCAATTTTAGGACCTCTTTTGTTTATTACCTATATTAATGACCTCCCTATAATGCATCTAATCTGCTAAAGACTTTTTTATATGTGGATGATACTTATAGCCTTTTTTATTCTTATAAAGATCCTAACCAGCTCATTCGTGTCATGAATTGTGAATTATCAATTAAAATATCTGAATTATGGCTCAAAGTAAACAAATTATCACTCAATGTTGCCAAAACAAACTATATTTTTTTTCGACCTAGGCAAAAACCCATTACTGTTAGTGATACAATTACGCTAGATAATATTGCTGTGCAACAGGTTGAAGTGACAAAGTTTCTTGGTGTTTTATTAGATCGGCATCTTTCTTGGAAATATCATATAGATCATATTGCTAAAAAAGTATCAAAGACTATGGAAATCATAAGTAAAGCTCGTTTCTTTCTTTCATCTAAATCTTTGTTACCCTTATACTATACCTTGGTTTACCCGTATCTTAACTACAGTAACATTGTATGATGCTCAATGTATCCATCCAATTTGAATAGGATTACCTACCTGCAGAAATGCATCGTCAGAATCATTTGTGGAGCAGAATTTCTTGCCCATACTGCATCTCTTTTTCAGACTCTTAAAATCCTTGACATTTTTAACATTAATGCATTCTTTGTTGCGTGTTTTATGTACTCATATCATAATAGCCTCCTTCCTCATACGTTTAACACCACCTTTGTTACTAATCGCCAAGTACACACATATAATACTCGAAATGCTAAGAACTACCAACCTTATTTCTGTAGAACAAAAATTAAACAGTTCACAATCCTCCATTTAGGACCTAAACTATGGAACTCCCTTCCCCATAATCAGTACAGAACTGACCAGTTACTCTAGTTTCAAGATTTCGTTTAAGAAATACCTCATCGAGAGAGCTATAAATAATTAAACTCACCTGACCATGATCGATACAGCAGCTGACATTAGGTCATAATTAAGTATGAGGAGCCCAATTTTCGACAAGCTATTTAGCTTCTATTGGGCTTCCTTGCCACTCTGTCTATTACACAAGTCACTTGATATAACATTTTAATTTTGAACTTTTTTTTTGTAGCTATTCCTGCCCTGTAAATTGTGCAATCATCTTAGTAATAATATATATAATTATACACCTATTTCAACATTATTAAGGTTGCTTCTGAGAAGAATGATGCATGATCCATGTTTCATAGCCCGCAGTGTATTATTAATAGCAAGTCTAGTAAGTTATGTGCCCACAACGAGCCTAGAAACCTAGAAAGCAAACGCTGCTGACGCTTCTCAGTATGCTATGTCAGCAGAACGTTAAGACAATGTATTTCAAAGCTTTTTACTTTAAGACAGTGATTTGAGGTTAGGTTTTTCTCTGTGGTAATATGCAAATACTGCAAATTTTCAATGAGTTTGCTTAGCTCGTGCACATGGGAATTTTGGATGGAGTTAAATAATAATCAAATTCAAGGCATTTGTTGAACAACAAAAAATAACTTAGCATTACGTGTTCATCTATTTTGAGGCAATTTTTTTAAAACTGAATAAAAAAAGAATAGTGTTGATTTGCTTTATTGAAATAACCAGCTTTCTGGCCTATGCAAAAACGTAGCTTAATCAGGCGGGCCTATTCAT
This sequence comes from Porites divaricata, assembly GCA_038088405.1. Lineage (NCBI taxonomy): Eukaryota > Metazoa > Cnidaria > Anthozoa > Scleractinia > Poritidae > Porites > Porites divaricata. Next base: position 22,855,224 of record JBBMOI010000002.1, read on the forward strand.
TTAATGTTGTTAAAACAAGAGGCTTCTAATTTTTTATTAATGAGATTTCAAAACTGAAATTTTTCAGCTCGCTCATGTTTAAGAATTTTAGCAGCCATTTGACTTGAAAGCTCTCTTGAACGCCTTTTCACAAATGGCCTCCATTATTTCAATGAACGTGAACAAGTTTAAACTTCCCGCTACAAAAGGGTTTACCAATTAGTGCACCGCAGGCTATGAAACATGGTTCACCGGAGCAACCTTAATTGAAATAGGTGTATATTTTTCATTTTCTTTCTGTAATATTTATTTTATGTGACAAATGTAAATAAATAAATAAATATTAAATAAGCCCATCTGTTAAAATTTTTAAATGTTCCTTAAGGAGCCAGCTTTTAGATAATTTTGTAAATATACTTCTTAGTTAAGTTTAAAACATTGTAATTAGTAATTAGCTAACATTGTAATTAGTATTAGGTTATCTTAGTATTTATTAAGTGATTAAAATAATTAATGTATTTAATAATGTAACATTATCATTGTTCCTGAAAAGCCCCTTTGGGAAGATAACAATAAAATATGTATGTATTAAGAAGTACCACTCTCCTAATAATATTTTTGTTAGGTTACCAAGGAAAGATACTTTCACAAGCCAACATACCAAAGTCTGCAATCATCACTGCAAGCAATGAAGGGTCATTGTGTCAGTCATGGTGTAACAAGCCTGTCAATGCCAACAATTGGTTGCGGTCTAGATAGGCTGCAGTGGCCCAAAGTACGAAACATCATAGAAGAAGTCTTTAAAGATACAGATATCAACATTACAGTGTACAGTTTACCTAGAGCCAAATAGGAAAAGATATAAATGGTAAAAGATGCTGTGTCTGATGTGGTGTAAAATGAGGAACCTACAAGTTAAGTTTATCCTTTATGCAGCAGGTGTAAAATGAGGAAGTTAAGGGCAGGCTGCTGGTTCTCCAGGAGATTTTACGTAGGTGGATAGAGAACCTGCCCAGCTGTTTGCGAGAGTAGCCAACACTTCTGCAACAACCATAAAGTGATTTTCACTGGTCCCAAACCATGCTTCTGGAGGACACTGTTAGGGGTCTGAAAAAATGACTCCTTTCCCTTAATTTTCCTCCTTACATGGAGCCACCCCCTCAGTTTTTGTTGCATTGTTGTAATACATCCATCAGTTTAGCCCTTTAAACCCTACGATCAAAATTTGAATTCTCACTTCTAGCCCCTATTCAATTCCTACAGAAGTAGTGAGGAGAAGTTGATAAAATATCAAGCAAATTCATCTTGTGTGAATCATGTCCGTAATTCTCATGACCACTCTGTTTTAGAAAGCATTGATATCACAAGGAGAAATTTGATGCTGATCACTCTTAGGGCTTAAAGGGTTAAGGCATTGCCTCTTTCCTGCAGGGTCCTCTCCAGACTGGGGAGAGAGAGTAGGACAGGACCCCGGAAACAAGGTTGAGTTTAATTAAAGTGTGTGAAAAAAGATTTCTTGTTACTTCCTTCTGGGAACTGGAAAGAGTTAGCTGGCTTCTACCAAATTATTTCAAATGCATCAAGTTAATATTATATTTTGAAATTTCACTGGGATAATAAGGGGTCAAAGTACATTCAACTGGAACATTCAACCATTTTCATGATGGTTGAATCCCGAGTTGTGAATTTAAACCCAAGTTTTGAGTTAAGTCTTATGGATGACTTGTTTAGCTGAAATTATACCTCCCCATCCTTAGCCTGCGTGCAAACGATAACTAAACTCTGATTAGTACCGTCTGTGAAGCAGTGCCGAGATCCTTGTTCTGGACCCCAGATGGACTCAACGAATTACCGGAAGTGCGTTTGGAATTTCCCTTCAACCTTATTGGCGATCACGACAAACAACACAAAGGCCTTTTTTAACTGGCCAATCATAGTGCGTACTCAAATCTGGGAACACAGCTGGAAATCCAGAACAAGGATTACGGCGCTGTTTAGCAGACGGAGTTAACCAGAGTTTAATTTCGTCTGCACGCAGGCTACCCCATCCTGTGATCAGGCATTTTATTTTTCTGTTCAAAAAATATACTTGATCAAAGAATAATACATCCTCACTCCATCCCTCCTGCCTCCCTGGTATGCACACCAATATGCAATAGAGAGGAGAAGTCATTACATCATGTTACCATGGTAACAAGATTCCTGGATCTCAGCAAACCATGGTCCTGCAAATAGCAGGAAAGAAAAAAAAAACAAAAAGAAAAAATTGACATGACCTTCCTGTGCATGACTGCAGCCAGGAACAAAATGGTAGCTCATACTTCTCTTCCACCTTTCAACAATGCAGATGGCCATCTCTGTCAAGAAAGATTGTTGAGATTCAGAAATTTTGCTATTATGGTAACATGATGTCACACCTGTCCTCCCTATTACCTGGATGTAAGCAAACTCTTGCCTTGTCGACATCCCGCAATAATTTACACCCCAATAATACGGACAGCAACTAAAACCCAGGCAAAAATAAATTATTGCTGAAATTTGACTGAACCCCCCCACTATTAAGGACTTAGGCTCGATTACCAGCCGCTGTTCGGAAAAATGAGCCCCTCTTCATGGAGGATCAAAGACTGGACCTGGGAGACAACGGAAATTGGGCCTATTATGGACTCTCACTAATAAAGACACTGACTTGAGGTCCCGACAGTGTCCACTATAAAGGGAGTTGACTGTACAGGTACTAGACAGTGAGAGCTACTAAAAAGGACCTCATCACTGTCATCATCATCATCATCATCATAAATAACAACTTGACCTTCTGTTCTTTAGATTACAGTTTATTCTCTTGATGAGAAAATTAATGAGTAAATTAATTTCCTTTGCATTACTTTGTCAAGGTATACTTTTAAAAAGCTAAAATCAAAGAATCAATCCTGGACAACTTTAAAAGTGGTTTCCCTGTTCAGAATAACAGTACACATCAACAGTTGAACCTCTTTAACATGGACCACAAAGAGATGGACAAAGCAAAACATATTCCTTAAAAGATACAAAATAAGGTGGCTGCATTGTAGAGGCAGGAATTAATTAACATTTTTGAGAATGAAGTTTGGTCAGGATTCTTTGGAACCAACTCTCTGTAAAAGAGAGATGGCCATGTTGTTGGGTGTCCATTTGAAGAGGTTAAGTGACTGTAATTTACTATATTTGTAGTTGTTTTGTGACTTCAAATCAGAGGAATATTATGAACATCAGTTGGTATTTTTGCCAGGATGATTGTACAGAGGAACCCTAATAAACTTTCCACCGGCCTAGCTGGAAGGAAAAATATGATTGTTGTAACAGGATCAAGTCATATTATAGGGTGTTATTCCAAACTATTATGCAGAACTACAACTCCTGTAAAGAATAATGTATTTCTGGGTATTCATTACACTGAGTACCCTGCAAGCAGTGGTTTCTCCAGGCTGGATCCCACAATGTAGCATCCGGCTTGGAGAAATCACTGCTTGCTGGGTACACGCGTGGTATACACTGAGAGCTCTTTCAGTACAAAGGGGATCATCAATTATTAATAAAAGTTGCAGTGAATTTGAGTAGAGATTAAGGTACAAGACCAGCATATGATTTAACTGCTAAAGCATCATTTAACCCACAGAGTTTGCACTTTAAAACTCAGCAAAACGACTTTTATTTCTGACCTCTATGGCTGAATTGTCACATAACAAGGTTGAAGGAAAACAACCCAGTGCATATACACAATCTAAAAAGCTGCCTTATTAATAGCAGGCATGAAACCCAGCACTGGAGGGTTCATCAAACTGACAACAACCTGAAGATTTAGTGGTTCATATTATCTCTCTACTGCATTTTTATTAACTAGCTACTCATAAGGTACATGCGATATTCCCTATGAAAATCTAACAATCTACTTAAAAGTAAAGCTGATGACTGGTAATAGATATTGTCAATAGTAAACTTTAATTTATTTACATGCATGACTTTCAATAAATATTCGTTCACATTACTGTTATTATTAAAATTTAGTGGTCGAAAAGAATTGTTTGGAGGGGCAAGAGACCACATTGTTAAAAGTTGCAAATGCTAATAAAATTAAAAGTTCTTCTTTACATTTAACTTCAAAGTATAACTTCAAAGATGCAATTGAAATGTAATATCAGAAACATTTACACCACTTTTGGGAAAGCAGCATACACTGTACGCTATAAACTCAATGTTACAATCAACAACTATAAACTAAGATGTACATGAATTGAAATGGCTTATTAATTTTTTTATTTCTGTAAAATATCTTGCCTTTAGATGGCATATAGATAAAGTTTGTGTAATAGCAAACAATACTTGGTTATAATAATGAATTATTCCTGAGACATGCCACCTTATTTTAACACAATTAATTTAATGTAGTCTTCACAAAAGTAAGTCTATGGTTTTTCAGTTGTTTACTTTAATTATGCTACTGGTTTGAGCAAGGTTTGAGCTGTACTGTAGAACAACGAAAGTTTAAAAGGGAAGAGGTGCACCTGAACCTAGAAGTAACCAAGCTAGTGATTCTAAGTTCAGTTATTTTCTAGCAATGGATTATAATTGGTTGAAAAGCTACTTTTAGCCTGCAGAAAAGACGATATTTTTTGCATCTACTCTGGCAAGCATGAAGCGGGCATGGAGAGAATGACACACGGAATGGGGGAAGGTGCAGAAAAAATAACTTCCGTCCCTTCCTCCACTGTGTCTCTTGTATTCCATATGCACTTCACACTTGCCTTTGCTTGCCTGAAAAACAAAAAATAAAATTCAGCGTGACAGAGAGGTCTAGTAAGGAAACCATTTTTTTTGTTTGTGTAATCAGCACTTGGATTTGCAATCAAGGAGACCATTTGTGTTTGGTTTGTGTAATCCACACTTGGATTTCCAGTCATAATAAATCTTAAAGCAGATGATAGCAACTGCAAATTTATGATAAGAATCTTCCTGTTGGATGTTTTAAAAACTACCTTTGATGTGTGCACTTCATAAAATAAATAAAAACCATAGGTAATGCAAAGAATTTCAAAGAATAATAACTTACATTAACCTTGGATTTGCAGAATAAAATGACTCTTTAAAATAAGAAAGCGCAATGAAGAAGAGCTTTTCTCTTTCTCTCTCCTTTGAAGAAAATTTTAGACAGTTTGGCAAATTCTTATGGCATTTACACTGAAAGGAAAATGCCTATCCTGTAGATGAATGGCCGGCAAGTTGTTAGAAATAGGTTGTCAGGTCAGATGTATATAGACTATAATATGAGTACTCAGTAAAGTGTACTTAGCATGTAAAGAAACTCTAAGTTGTAATAACTCAACAGATGCAAGAAACATAGCTTAAAAAAGCACAGTGGTTCAATGCTTTGTGCAACAACTTAAAACTAAAACTACTGTTATAATACAGAAGTGAAAGTGATATTTGGTATGTTCTCTTGCTTAAGTTACCTGCATGTACAAAATTTAACTTGAATTTTAGAATTAATAATTTCTATAATTGCCCTGCCTGCAGCACATTCAATTTGTAACTACATCATTCACAGGCCAACTTCCCATCAAAACTGCTCAGGGCAACAGCAAATGCTTGAATAGCGCACATTGGGTAGCTGTAATCCATCGTGAAAACATCTTCCGCCACTCGGCCAAACTGCATAATGATATAATCAACTACAAAGAATATAATGCAAAAATTCAAAGGATCAAATACAATGAGAAGTGTTTTTCTAACCTGATATCCAGGGCAACAAGATTGAGAAGTGAGATGAAGCGTAAAAATTTTACAAATAACTGGGTTTGCACAGATTTTGGATCCAGAATTCAAGACTTTTTCCAGACTTTTTTCCAGAACAATAATTCTCTTTTTCCAGACTCAAGGTTATCAAATGGGTATTCGATACAGACCTTAAAAACAGAGTAAGAAAAAAATTTTCTTATCCACTTGTCGTTCAGACAAGCATTATTAATATGAAACTCCAACAAAATGCCAGGCATTTAATGTTTTTAATCACATTATTAGCTTTGTAAATAATGTTCTTAATTGACATTATTAAACCTAAATATAATATCATGCACAATCTGATTGTCTTAACAGGCCAGAAAAACAAATGAAATGGCCACAGAATGGCAAAGTTAAAAGGAATATTTGATCATATTTTATCCAGCATGAGGTTTGCTTTTATGACTAATAAGATAAATCCTAATTCTACTGTAATTTGAAGTCAATTTGCAATTGTTCCTGTATTTTTTCTTATTAAGAATGTGCTTGTACTCCCATGGACAAGTCATGTCAATGGTTTACATTTCTAAACTAAATTTCTACCTGTCCCACACTGAATTGGAAGTAGCTAGGTTTTGGCACACCCTGAAAAAATGCAGTCAACAATTGAAAGTGTTTTTCACGATGCACTGCAAACGTATGAGCGAGATTGAATAGGATTTGACCAAGATGGAAAAATTTCACTAACTTATAAGGCACTCATTATTCACGACGTAACGTCATGTGCGATTCTACTAAAGAAACACTCTTTCATTCTGACGACTTCATTGATTCTACAACTGTTCTAAGTTATTGTGCTTCTCAAAAGAAGAGAGCCTTAACTTAAGGCACACTGGTTACAAAACTAAAGAGGTCTTCATACGTTCAAGTTACAATTACTACGGTGAAAAGCCAGTCTGCATGAGATGTACAGTGACGCAATTTGCACCTGAGTGTTGGGCTTTGCCTCTTTCGTAGTTTGTACTTGAGGGAATTCGAGTTATCACACAGTAATCTAGCACGTGAAGATGTTGGACTTTGCTCCTTTTACAATTCATCAGCAAAAGAATGCAAATTGTTTACTAGAAAATTTGCTCAAATGATTTTAAGAAATGACCTTACTTACTCAGTGAGTGCACATGTACCAGTTCATATAGTTCTAAGGCCAAGAGAAAACAGAAAAATGGACCTTTGCCCTGTGATGATCCTACATTAGATTTGAATTTGATTTCAAAAACCCTGCAGCTCTCAGTAAAAGAAAAATTGTTCAAACTTGGTTTATCCATCAGAGCACCCCAGTTTGGTAGCTGCAGATAGAAAGGTCTATTGCATACATTTGAGGGCAAGTTAACAGAGATCCTACTAATATTTTATTCACATCTGAGGCTATCAAAAATTAATAAAATATTTAGGAACTGGGGTCCCAACAATACTTCTTGCTGCTCCTTGCATTTTTTACTTACCATCCGCATCTAAAACAATCTGAAAGTTCTTTACTGAAGCTTGTGTCACTCTTCCATGAAAATTAAGGACATATGACTGTGTATCTAAACAAAGGAAAAGCTCTGTTAGCTTTCATTTTAATCCAGTGAACAATGAATAACACTTGACTCATACTGCCAAAAGTGCAATCACAATGCAGTTCAAACAAAGTGCATCATTCTTTTTTCTTACAGTTCAGACGTACTTGTACATACCATCATTCCACACAGGGGTTTTATTATGTAATTCCAAAAGGTTTTCCATTCTTTTGTTCTTGTATCTTTCCAACAAACCATCAGCATCCTAAAGATGTAGGCATGAGTGTAAACAAACAATAACTTATTATTTCTACAATCATGGACAAAAGTCTTGGGACACTTGCATTTCTGGGGTGTTTTCCAATTCACACAGGTCCAACCCTCCCCTCACCCCACAAACAAGGTTGGATACGTGTATCCAGAATTTTTTTCTGAGTTTCAACTTTGTATAGGGTGGGGGGAGGGAGAATTGCAAGAAAATTTCGAAAATGATGCACTGTTTTAAGAGGGAACTGAGAAATTACAGAAAAATATGACTATTGCAGTACTGTCCCAAGGACTAATTTGTCCACGATTGTAGCTCAATGATACAGGTACTAGAGGTGACTTTTTTTCCAACTATAAAACCATCAGACAGCTAAAGCCAAAATCAAATGGCAGCAGAAAATTTAATGAAAGTTGTCTTTCTAAAAGTAAATTAATTTTGCATTTATTGATTGTACTCCAACTTGCTTAATTTGTCAAATTTTAGTGTCCGTCTTAAGTGGGCTCTCAGAAAAAAGAAAAAGCAGAATTTCTTCCAGCTGAATCCTTTCCGACAGCATCTGAGTGTAATAAGTTCAGAAATTGCAAAGCAAAGGAGAAATTTGTGTTTTTAAATCCATAACTCATCACCCAGAAGATGACAGAGAAATCAAACACTTTGATCCACTTTTAGTTTGCAAAGTTGTAATGTTTTGGTTATTAATAACTAACTAAATAATTATTTTTTGATGTTTTTGTCATCATTAACTGGCAGTATAAGCTACTTATTATTATGCATGTACATGCAATTCACTGTGTAATGATTAAAGTTATCCAAAACTTTTCCAAAAAGGAAATGACAAAATAAAGCTTCACTTGACCCCCTGAAATCTCTTGCACACAACTTGCTGTTGAAATGAACATACCGTCAGTGGACGCACTGGTATTCTCATGGGTATCTTTTGTTGATCAACAACTCTTTCCTCCATAGCGGGAAGAACAACAGTCATTCTCCGGGGACCTTTAAATCCAAGAACATTTGTATCCTGATAATTAAAGACAAATTAACTCCTGTTAAATTGCAACTCACTGTACAAAAATAATATCCTACATCAAAGTGGCTGATAACTGATTTCACCATGCTAGTTTTTACATGTAAGATAATGATTTCATACAAGTCAATTGCATTATCCACTGGATGATAGAGATTTATCAAGTGGATACATGGTAGCTAGCATTATCCACCCATTGAAAAACTGGGCCCAGACCTTCAGGTAAGTCAGGGTAGCCTACCCTTTTAGACACGGAGTTTACATAGATTGGGAAGGCAAAACAGGCATATATATATGGGCCCTGGCTTTCAAACGTTAAGGGCCACATCTAATAAGCAATGGCCATTGTGTGATAATGGTGTGGAGAAGGATAATAAATGGGTACTTTTGTAACTTTTTATGATATGCATCAATAATTTATTGTACGGCATCTTTTGCACAGATCTCTCTCTAGGCTTCATTAAACTACAGAAAGACTTTTTGGAAAACTCTGTAGAGTATGAATATTTTATGCAAGTAAGGGATACAAAGTCAGTGATACAAATTTCTGAATGCTTCTTGTTATTTTACCACTTGGATTACTAATGACAATCATGCTTCGGAAACGTTCTTTGCTCTGCAAAAAAGTTGTGCATTAAATCTGATAACATCACAAGCGTTGCCTGGTTAGCTCAGCTGGGAGAGCGCTGATCTGCCGAGATGGAGGTAACGGGTTCAAACCCCAGCCATACCAACACTGATCAGGGTCTTTAAATAACTGAGAAGACAGTGCTGCCTTTATAATGACATCTGCAAATGGTTAGACTTTATAGTTTTTTTGGATAAGGATGAAAAACCGTACGTCCCATCTCACAGCACTTTCACTGATCTGTTTGTGTGGGATGTAAAAGAACCCACACCACTGTTTGAAAAGGGTAGGGGACGTCGACCCTCCTGGTGTGGCCAACCTCTACAGGATGTTGAGGGATTGGGTAGGGATGGCACCTTGCATGGGACCTATGAGTGCCAATCGTGCCCATTCCCTCTGGGCATGCCTGTGTCCAGAAAAGCTGGTAAAAAAAAAAGTGGTGCAACAATAATACTGTGGACATCGAAACAGGTTTACCAGACCACATACATGAGTGAATAAAATGCCAGAAAATAAAGGACTTTTTTTAAACCACCATGCAATGATGTACAACATTACAAAATGTACGTCTTTTTGTTGCAAATTACAATAAGTAGTTTCTCCTGACAAACACATCACTTACATAAATAATTGCTGCTACTTCTTCACGGATATTTGAGCCATCTGACATACACCCTCCTTTCTTAGGGTTAACACCATTGTTAAACACAGTAAACCTTGTTCCCACTAAATTAGATCTGTAACAAGAAAGAAAAACATGAAAATTGCTCAGAAGTGATATGTTCCACATGTGCAAATTAATGAAGACTTAGCGATTTTTCTTCAATTTCTAGCTTTTCTGATTCCCACTTCAGAACCAGGTTCCTGCATCATTTAAAACAATTGTGAGATCAGATTATTTCTGTTTTTAATTATGGTACGTCCCAGAAAACTTTTTTAAACTTTGTGGAAATCAGCAAAGCACGTAACATTTTGTGGAACACCAAAATGTTCTTAACTTATAAGCACCCAATAACTGAGGGCCTCTTTGAACAAAATACATAGAGGATATTGCACGGTGGTGCAAAGATATGAATTTTATTTTCGAGTGGCAAAACAATATAATTCTACGAACGAGCGCAGCGAGTGAGTAAAATATTGTTTTTGCCACGAGAAAATAAAATTCATATCTTCAAGCCGCCGTGTAATGTTCTTTTTATTATAATTATAGACAAAAAGACATCGATAAAGTAATAGAGGGAAATGATCGAAATTACGTCATCGATAAACTCACATGTGAGATTATGGAAAATAAACCACTCGGGTCCCGGATGTAGTTTTTATGAATTTTACGAGTGGTATATTTTCCAGTAAAACACTCATGTCTATATAATAAAATTGAATATTGTTTTGAGAACTTGTGACTCTATTCTAAGGATACAACCATAACATGTTTATCAATGACTGGCATTGGTCTGATGAAATTATGGTGCCAATAAAATGCAAGAAATAAAATCGCGAAATCCTAAACCTTATAGCATAATTCTTTCACAACTTGCATTAAACAGACTTGTCTTTCTTGCTTTTGACTTTACTACAATACTTTTTTTAATTCTTTCTTTTCTTTTCTCTTCTATTTGCTTTGTACTTTTTTATATGTTTTGTAATAGAATAAATTTGCTAACTGCGTGCCAAAAATTGTACTTAACACTATGATAATAAATGTCTTGTCTTGTAATATAATGGCCTGGAAAAGAGTGTTAGTATAATTATTTGATCCACCAAAGCTGCAAAAAATGTTAGTCACCAGTTCAAAATATACATTATTGTGACCTGTTCAGACATGTGTCCTCAGTCCCTAAAAACCATTTTCTTTTCAAATTCAGGCCTGTCCATCTATTCAAAAGGAAAATGGATCTCTTTGGGTGAAAATTAACTAACCAAATACATTCTCTACATGGAGCCATTATGATAAGAACATTAATTTAAAGAAAAATTTGAATGAAGTTGAAGATACTGTACCTTAACTTTCCGATAAAACTTTCTCCACCTCTTGAGAGGTCAGTTGCATCTGTGCTTATAAGATAGTTTGATGTTGTACTCTTTTTTCTCTTACGACCAGCCAAAAGAAACATCTGAAAATAAAGGGCATATAGCAATGTACCTGCACTGGGTCTGCTAAAGGTATCAATGGTTGATAACACAATGTAACGAGTTTTAAGGGTAATAATATTGCGGTCATTGGTGTGCTTCGTAACCTAAAGGTGAAGTGTGTGACCAGCTGTTGCATCAGAAAAATAGGTAGTAATCTGTTGCATCAAAAACATTATTTTTCTTGATGCGAGAAGTCATGTTTCATTTTTCTCTTGGACACTATTCATAGGCATGCGATATGACATTAAAAAGGTGAAGCTAACTTAATGTGTCACATAGATAAGCGTCAACCTGTGCATCAAAAGTGTTTTCTTCCATGCAAGAAATAATTACATGTGATTGAACGCTTTATTTTCTTTGACAAACAGGTCATATTTCATGCTTATATGACAAAGCAAGCCAATAAAATTGCAAGTGCCCAACAGACATAATTTACAAAAACTATCAAAAACGAGAGTGGATAAATACACTGTACCGTACAGAACACTTTCCATGTGATATTGTGCTTATTATATTAACATACTGAAACACTCATCATTTGCCTGCCTTTTACTTCATATATCTTTCTAAAAATGTTAAAATGCTCAAAAACTTGCCACTATACACAACATATGATATGACAAAGAAAATGAAGTATATTGGTAAAAAACGTTTGGTAAAAATTATAGCTGAGGTTAAAGGGTATGGGGCAATCCAGGAATTACAAGTAATGCGAACTTTTTGTTCTGAATGTACCAAAAAAGGAATGAATTTGAGTAAAAAATGGCTAGTTTGAACATAAACAGAAGACAAAATAGGTGTATATCTCCTCCTGTTTTTCCCCTACCACTGTTGTTTGCTGGCTCTCTACAATTTTCATCATTGACAGTGAGATATATGAAACTATTCCACTCCAATGTTTTTCACTTTTCTACCAGAAAACCTCTGGGAGAAAGATTTCTGTGAAGCAACTTGCAAAGCGAGGGCCTAAAAAGCTGGAAATTTTGCTGTGAAACTCACACACTTTTGTTGTTTCTGATTGGATGCATCATTTTTCTCACACATGAAAAAACATTGTTTGTGGTTCTGATTGGAAGCATCATCAATTGCCCCTCTGATTGGCTAGAACTCATTGGCATATAGAAATTTATGACATAGTTTTTCAGTGAATATCTATCAGTATGTGTACATGTATGCTACAGGTCAAAATTAAATTCAGGTTAAAATTTTTTAAACTAGGTTGATTCTCAATTTTCTTTGTCTCCTAACCCTAACCCATTAATAATCAGGGCTATAAGAAAAGGGAAATAGAAATCAAACTAGGTTTAAAAATTTTAACCTGAATTTATTTTGACCTGTAACATAAATATATATTTCACTTCATCATTATAACTGTGGCAGCATACCATAAACACCAACTAATAAAAGCCCTAACAGCTTGCCACATGACTGTTGAAAACAGATCACTACACATTTTTTGCTGCAATTTTAGCTGCAAATTTTTCTTCTTTTCACTTTGACTACCAAGATGATTGCAGTGGGGGACAGCATTTTATGCATGATCCTTTGCTGTATGAAACATAAGGTGTATAGTACCTTTTTTCCATCATCTTTTTCCATATGGAGGAAATATGTGGGATACATTCCTCTATCCATTCCCTTTTTGTCTCTAGTTATTCTGCATTTAACTGTGGTGCCTTGTGGAGCTGGGCTATCAAAAACATTTAAAGAAACCATGATCATTATTTTAAACCTCTTAACAAGAGAGGAATGCATTATTTATTAGAGAGATTAAAAGTCATGTTTACAACAAATGGCAAACATGAATTTGTACCATGTGACCTAGTTTTCCCTTGACTTGTCATTTAAAATTTATTACTTCTACTAGTACACTGTAGTTTCATGCCAGCTTTATCCATAAGAACCGGTTTTTACTGTTTTTATCTGTTGGATGCTGTTTGTAGTAAACGTGACTAAATCTTCTCTAATATTATTTAGTACTTACTCAAATACAAATTTTTCGAGATCATCAACATCAGGTGATTCTCTGTTATTGGCAATTGATGGCTACAAAGTAAAAACAAATAAAATTAATATTGTTGCCATTTAAACAGTGAGTTAGCTAATAAAAGTGCTGTTTTGTGATATAATAATAAAATTATTCATTGCAACTGTTGGTCAAAACATACAAACAAAATGTAGCCACCTGCTACTGTTTAAATATTATCACTGACTGTTTATTTATATATACCGAATAATGATCTGAACTGGATTAAGCTGGGTTTGAACTCAACCCATACCATCAAATATTGATTTATCTTAAGTTCGATATTTGAGCTAGTCGTCATCTCAATCAGACAAAAAGAACCGTATCACATGTAAAATGTGGAATATACAGGTGCATATATTTATAATAACTTGCTACAACCTATAAATTCTTACAGGACTAAATATAACACCAATATCAAATGATCCAATAGCAAATTATATAATAAACACTACACTCTCTCAAAGTTATAGCAATAATTATTTTTAGGTAGGAAATACATGCTGAAATATTTGGAGTCATTCGCATAGTCATGCAAATTTGTTGACTTCTCATATTGTTTACATTTTCAAATAGCACAATCGTAACTAGTTACTATGTTATGAGCCATTTAAAAACTCAGTTTGATCAGTTTTTATCAAACAAAGAAACTCACTTTGAAAAGTTTTAATGCCATTTTTGCCGTGAAAGGTTTCATTCAAACTGTACATGACAACTGCATTCTTTAATCAAAGTTTACAGGAGGAATCAGAGGTCTGATGTGTCATGATCAGAAAAGCCATGCACAGAATTATTTTTGTTGTTTAGTCCGTAAATATTTGAAAGACGATTTGATACTTACAGTTTTTCAACCCTCTCGCAAGGCAAGGGTCTCGACTCAACAAGAATTTTATCTCGCGAGACAAGAATGTAGGCTTGAAAGGCGAGAAGGTGGTAACTTACTTTTGAGCGGTACTGTAATTTTAACTCAAAGGAAAATATTGGTCAGATATTTAGAAACTACTTTTCTTAACATGTCAACATGTTGATGCTTCTTTTTGATGTGCATGAGATGATGAGCTACAGATAAATACTTTTTACATGCTTTAGAAGTTTGAATAATGCTGCTGTTTGGTGTCTACTGAGACCTCACGTGCACTGAAAGTCGTTTTCGGGATTTAGCTAAATGACAATAAGCATGTCTCTACCTTGATTTAACTCTAGTTAACAAATTTAACAGAAACAAACAGATTGTAACAATACCAGAGGTGCCTTACTTTTACATTTGCTCTTGAGCAACGAGGAAATCTTAGATTTTTCATAAAAATCCTACACTGTATGCTGGGCACCGTGGATTTCACAAGTTCAGAGCACTGGGTTTCTCTCAATTTTTCTCAGAGTGCAGCCTTGAATACTAGCTGTTAATACCTTTTTTGACTTTGTAGCAGAATCATATGAGGGTGGTGGTGTTGACTGAAAGTTTGGTGATGGTGTTCTTGCTCTTGCTGGAGCGATGACTTGTGATGTTAACTCAGGTTCATCAAAATCATCCTTGAAGCCTGCAAAATCTGCACTTGAGGAAATGCCCATTGCTGCTAACTTGCGTTCAGTATCAGTGGTGTGCTGCAAATAATAATTTGAAGTAAAGGATAATTATGTGGTTATTTTAAAGGGCACTGTCACAACCATAAATAACTACTATTATGTTAAATGACTAAACTACAGCTGTAGAATCTCCAAAATTGCCCTTAAAATAAAGGAAACCTTACCATACTACTACTTTTGGCAAAATGGAAAAATAAATTTTTGTACAGTGTACCAATGAAGTAAAAGTTAAAAGTACAAACCTGCCTGGAGATAATTTCTACAAAAAGTAGTGTGAGTCTATATTTTCTTTTCAAGAAAAATGAACCCTTTTTCCATTGGGGGAATTAAGTGTTAATTTAAATATTAATGCTTAACATCTGAACTACATGTAGAACTAATAAGTAAAGGCCTTAATGCTAAACAAAAGCAAAATTCCCACTATTTGGGAATTTCTTTCATCTAATCTAATCTAATTGGTAAGGACAGTATGTGTCACTTTTTATTACACCACTATCATTGATCACTTTAGTTTATGGCACTAGGATTCCCCATTAAATTTTTATTTTGGTATTAACAAGGTAGAGTATAAAATTGCACTTCAAAATGATTTAAAGAGATAAATAGAAAAAATCCTGACACCTATGGCAAAATTATGAGAGTTGACAGGACTGGACTGATAAAGGACTTAATTTACTGCTAATAAATTCTGATGCACAAAAAATCAAGCAAATAATGTAGAGTCTAGCCTACCAATTACAGTGTAAACGATTCTTCTTCATTAAAAACTGCTATCCATATAAACTGAATAAATTTGCTTCCTGTTTTTCTAATATATTTTGGGGACAATTCAAGTACCTTTTGAGACTGTTAACCTTGCTGTCAAAACATTAAACATGCGCATGCATGAACCAACATGTGAAGCTGTCAGCTACATTAATTTCATACAAGTATTTTATACAACTTTCATAAAATTTACTTTTGCCCGTGGTGGTGGTTCAACTTCCTCTGATCCAACATTTACCAGCAGACCACCAACAGCAGGTTCTGGAGGAGCACTGTAAGTGTTGGTAACTGGACCATCTATACCTACAGTATAACAACCAATAAAAAGTGAAAATTAACATTACAAATCTTCAGGTGCTAGGGAACAGTAATGTTGAATTATAACTACATTATTATTGAGATTTGAGCAAAAGAAAATTAACTGGTTTACCAAGGAACTGGTCAGCAAGTGATTTGCATTGCACTTAAATTTTTATCTCAGCTAATTTTCATTTTTCTTTTGTTTTTGGGTATGGTAATGTATGCTAATGAAGTTGAAACAAAGGAAAAATAAAAATTACCTGAGATGAAAAATTAACTACAGTATTTGCAACAAAAATATGTATTGTACTACAAATTGGGCTTTGAGGCGAATCTTGTTCAGTACTTTAATCAATGCACAATTGACAAACTTTGGAGTACGACGCACAAATGTTCTGTTTGAGCTTCACTTAAATGCACAATTTGTAGAGTTGGCATAACGATAAGTGTTGAGTTATAATCATAAAATGAACAGATGTATTCTTAGAAGTCTGTAAAAAAACATTATACATGAATTCGAAGCACAACATACTATAGACATCAGTATAGTTTAAATGACAACAAAGTAATGGTCTACATACATTGTATGCAGGCATCGGTGTTTCAAACAATTTTCCCAACTTAAAGACTTTGCAGGAAAAAGTTTTATTTCTTGGAGAGGCCAAAGAAAAGTGGATGTTTTTAAGGAAAGAAAATTCCAGTTTTAAAATTTTAGCGGAGCTCTGGCATGCGAAGTGCGCCTGCAAAGCACCATGGGTAAGTAAATCTACCCATCCCAGAAAATTTGGTAATCACGTGACTGTACACCACCCGCCCGTCCATCCACATCACAGGTGTTTCGTCTGTAAATGATGCTCAGCAATGTGATTGTTGACGTCACCATTCCTCGTCACTTTTTTGTGTTCGGTCAGTCGCATGCTAAGGTTTCTGCCGGTTTCACCAATGTAAGAAGCCTGGCAGTCGCAGCATTTGATCTTGTATACTGCTCCCTGTTTGTCCTCCGGTTTGTCTTTGTCCTTGACCTTAGTAAGCAGACTTCGTAAGGTGGTTATGGGTTTGTGTGCAACACGTATATTGTAATAATATAGGTGCCTCTGATGTACGGTAAAGTCGCTGTCGTAACAGGGCCAGAGTTGACGTTCGTCTGAGTGTTCGAATTACAACACAATTTTTTACAACACATTTTTTTTATTTTAAACAAGACCAAAGCACTCCTAATAGAATCTGACTAGGGAGTCAAACAGCGTCATTTACACGATAACGGGAGAAACACAATAAAGGGCGGGAGTTGGGAGACAAAGGGACAAAAAGGTACGGGAGGCGGGAGAACGGGGTACGGGAGGCGAGAGATTGTGACCCCCCTGTCCCCCCCCCCCACACTATTCCCAGTTTCCACGGTCTTCGCTAGGAACGCGGGGCCTACAAACTAGGTCCGAAAAAAAAACGACTGCATTTTAAGAGTCTCGCTTTGCTCAAAGCATGCTCGAGTAAAAAATAAACATAATAAATTCTTTATGTTGAAGCGTATAACTCTATAGAGCGTTTTCAGATGATGTCACGGCGGCCATATTGGTGATCCAAAACAATGAAAGGGCGGCCATGTTGGTGTACCAACAAAATCCTCTGGGAGTTGAACTCTTTTCTCATGTAAATGCTTTCTTTTGTTCCAATAAATTAGCACAGCTGCTTGCCACGTGAGTGAAAACACTCTATTAATAATAATTTAAACAGTCGACTTTGGCGCTTGTCAAAAGTGAGAACTGCCTAGCTGTATAGGTGATTTTGGAAATTTTTTTAACGGTTTCGCTAAAAGCCCACACGAGCTTCGATCATCCTGAATATTGAGTGAGTGCAATTTGTATTGCAAAATTGTGAAATACTCCATTCTGTCCAAAGGTCTGTATGATAAAAACAGCACCTCATGGTGCTGTTTCACCTCAGATGTGACGTATAAAAAGTATAAAAGGTTGGTTTACACGTCCCCAGACTTGTTGGCAAGATTTTTGTAAAGTAAACTTGTCTAACGCAAAAAATTCCGCCTTATTTGTTTGCCAGGCCTAATCTACTGTGATCAAGAGACCGCGCTCTTAAATGTGATTGACATTTTTTCGGTGTATACATATAAGGCTATCAACTCGATGTAAGATTAAGTTCACTCTTAGATTGGACTGTTTTCAAATTACTGTTCTCTAAAATCACTTAACCATTCCCTCAAAAGTCACATGAATGTGTTCTAAGTTAACTGAATTGTGGAATACAAGTTTATTGTTTGATTTAAATCATAAATTCGAGTTAAAAGGAGCTTCGCTTTTAGCCCTGGCAATATCTATAATATATTATTTCATTGTCTCACCATGAAGCTGTGTACCACCCAGGACGAGAGGACTTCTTTCAGAGTGACGGGACATTGGTCGAACTACATCATTTGCTTGAACCATCCCTTGATTTTATGAAATAAAAGTTTATAAATGGATAATGGATACACATTAAAACACACATCACATTTGTTCACACCTCTTAAAGGAGGTTTGATTGAACTTTAAAAAATGAAAATTTAGAATAACTGATTTAAAAAAATGTATTTATCTCAAAATACACACACAAGTACTGAGTACAGCCTTTTAACCTAAACTACACGTAGAACCTTCAAATTAAAAACCAGGTACACCACGTAAACAATCCTATGATGTTGCATGTACAACATTATTTTTTTTGGTTGAACAATATGTTTGTTATACTTAAGCACTATATAAGTTCTGAAAACAATGGCTGTTAAAATAGGAGATACAGACTGACTCAGAGGTAATTAGAGACCACAACTGCCAGAAAGACAACTTAATAATTATTAATTCTTTACATCTAACTGAATTATTCCCTCCTGACTAATTCTCATCATTTTTCTGAATCGTATGAATCAACTGTCAAAAGTTCCAGTATTAAACTGGATTAGATCCCTTTTTCACCTTTTACAGTAATGTCAACTAACAAGATTTGCATTTTTTTAACTCTGGAAAATAATGGTTTCCTATCATTTAAAGTGCATGGATGTAAAATTAGAACTTGCATGAGAGCTTTCATTTTACACCCACCTAACATATTTAAATTCCTGGAAAAAAATAAGTTTAATGCTTAACAACAACATATTGTAGGCACCTTATTTATAAACCTGCTTTTAAAAGATTATTGTACAACAAATGCTTGGTCTAACTCCACGAAGGGGGAGACAAGATTTTCTTTTAAAGGCACTAACCTGGTTGTGCCCTTTTCATTTCTTGCTTTTTTCTCATAAGATCTCTCTGGAAAATTAGAATGAAAAAACTAATATTCATCTCATTGCACAGTATGTGTTGTTGGCTGAGAGGTGTCAAATTTAAGACTTATGAGATGAAAAGCAGAGTTGGAAATGGTAAGGCATGCATCAAATCTAATGACATAACCAACTGTAATAGATTTTCCTCACAAGCAAATTACACGTACATTTAGCAGATGTAAAGTTCCACGTTTGAAATCAATTTAACACACCGAGGCAATAAGGAAATCTTTTTGGTAAGTGTTACCACACTGTATTTTACATATCACTCATTTGGCTTGGTGCATGAGTATGATTGTTATTCAATTTACTTTTAAAATGAACCTCTTACATCCAAACTTTCTGTTCATCAATAAAAACGTTTTGCACGTTTGGACTACAAGTACACTACACACTAGCTTCGTAAATCCAAACGCCAATAACACATAATATTTAGTTGTATTGCCTTGAATATTCATTTACATTTGATAGAAGGCTACTAAAAAATAACTGCAGAGTGCTTGTGTCTAGAGCCTTCGGTTCCAATGGTAACCAACGCTACACGTTTTGACCACTTTAGGTGTCATAGCAAAAGTTATTATTGGTACTCGTGATTAATAACACTGACAGTCAACAAGTTTTCAAAACAAGGGAAATGATTTGAGGAGTACATGCAAACGAAAATGGTCATCGATTGTGTGAAATTGTACTAAAATGACAAGAAAAAATAACTATAATCGATCAGACCTGTTGCTGTAATTTTCTTTCTCGGATGCTATTGGGATTAACTGCATGGGGATCATCCTCATACACACTGCAAACAGAACAAGAAATGGAGTTAGACAACTTAATTTTCATGGAAGACTCACATGTGCAAAACAGTCAAATATGAGTGTCTAGTACAGATGTATAAGCTATGTTGATCTACAAGCCACAATGTCAACATTGAAGTTGATGCTAGGCAAAAAATCAAACTGTGTTCAGGGTTGTCAAAAGTACATGTAGCCGGCTACTGGCAAAAATCGCCACCTACTTGGTTAGTATCGGCCAGCTACTCTGCTTTAAGCATTTCTTTAGGGATGGCATTTTTTAAATAAAATAATTATCACTGGACTGGTAACGAAACATCTCCTGAAAACAAGCAAGTGTTTTTGTGTCACTTACACTTAAATTTAATACCTACACTCAGTAATTCACCTCATAATTCACTTTAGTTTAATTTTAGAGAGAAAAAAGCCTGAAGAATGCAGAAAACAGCATTTTTTATAGCATCTAAATATAACAAAGCCCTTTGCATTTAAAGAATAATGGGAACATCACAATAGAAACAGGAGAATGAAATACACGTAAAAAAGCAAAACCATGTATCCGGTATTTGACTGAGAAAGCCAAAAACATACTTGCTAATTATTTGTAGGAGGGCACGGGTTTCAATAAGCACCAATGGCCGACAAGACGCGTCGGCTACTTTGCTCATAGAAGTCAGCTACTTTTTTTCCAGAAAGAAGAAGAAACTACTTTGAATAACGTTGTAAACAAAATTATATACTAAAATCTAAATGAAAACGTAATTACAATGTACTTTCATAAGGCCCACTGGTTTTACACTATGCTTTAGTCATGTGAACCCTATATTTCAGTCAATTTTTCACAGTTTTACGCAGAATTTGTACATAATCTAGTTTTCATCATTTGTTCATTGCTCGTAGGAATTGATTTTGTAACTGATATTAAAATCGAAACTTAAATAAAAGCTACATTTTCTTCAATCAAAAACACGCTCTTTTGTCCTCAATTTAGTCCCCAGAACACTTAAAATCGCATTTTAGGGCTTTGCAATTTCACAATTTTCTTGGGAAGCAGGCCTCCAGACCCCCTCCCCTTTAGAATAAGGGGACTTATGGCCCCTTGAACAGTACAGTCAGTTACTCCATTCAAACCTGCTGGCTACCTGTACTTCAATTTTTATTGAAACCCCTGCTGGGAGAGATTACAAGAACAGATTAAACTTATGGTTTTGTAATCCCTTCCAAACATTTGCTAGACAATTGGCCTATCCATTCACTGATCAAATCAAGCACTTTGAGAATGTCAGGTTGGAGAAATACAGACTTGGGAACCATGTGTATAGAATCATCTACGTTATAGTGCACTTAACAAGGATGTACCCGAAGAAAAACTGAAGGTAGCCCAGTGCTCTGAACACGTAAAATCCAGGGTATCCAGCATATGATTTGTATGAAAAAAAGAAGACTTCCTAGTGGCCTAGTAAAGGTTGGGCACCAGGGGACACTGAGCTCTGCTACAGCACAGCCTTGGTTAACGTTCACTTGCATGAAGCCTTTAATATTATGTCTCATTTCGTGGTTTAGCTTGAAATGACTTGCCTTGGCCTTCCCCATTGGCCAAGTAGACATGAAAATCTCCTTCCCCTGTATAAAGATGTACTTGTCCCAGATGAGTGACTTTTTGTGCCCTGAATTCATCTGAGTATGGATGGGGATAAAACTAAATTTGCAACACAATACAATGCTACAAAAGGACATTTTACAATCAACAATCCCTTTGAAATTTAAAAGATGACAAGGAAAGCCAATGTACAATGTGCTGAAGTCATAAGGAAGTAAAAGACAATTCTTTTTGGAACAAGTCCAAAGTCTCATCTCATCTTTTTTCAACAGTGAATTGAGTGTATGGTATTCTCAGGTATTGTTACTTCAAACTCATTTTTTATACACCGTATCATAAATTTGCAAGAAAAAAAACCTCCTAATTGAAAATTTTTTAACAAGGGTAATCCATGAAAACCCAACTATTAAAGATCCAACAATATATAATGCAAAACTTTTAGAAAATTTGGCGTTGGTGAGATATCATGTGTATGAGCTCAGTTTTCAAACTTTGAGTTAAAAGAGGTTAATTTAAAACATACAGTACACTGTTTACAAAACAATGTACACTATATACTGTATACTAGAAAGTTGATAATGAGCTGAACAACTTCGTAAACGATTTACATGAAAGAAAGAGGTAAATCCCATTAGCCTAAATGCGCAATCCCAAGCTTTAACATTAAACAAGAACAGGTCTTGAACAAGTGTATTGTAAAATTATTGTGCACGCTTTTTTGTGGCACATTGCTCTTAAAAAAAGCATAAAATGGTTGAATGGCACAAGCAGTGTGTGTTTCAATACAGAAGGTACCCTGCGCAAGCAAAAATCACCTGAAAAAAATCTGAAGTTTTGTTGTTTCCGCTTGTATCGAATCCTCGAGCATGGAAGGTTAATCTACACTGTACATGTAACAGCTCCACAACTCTGCATCCCGAAGTTCTCACAGCTATTATATTATTATGATTATAACAGCATATTTTAGACTTGCTCTCCGTAAATGGATCAAACTTGAAAGAGAGCCAAATCAACTGAACGCCATATTACAGGAAACCATCTGCAAAATAGCACTTACTTTGCGCCGATTGAATGAGCAAGATACGAATATTCATCATCGCTAGAAACCTAACTGTACGAATATCAAATTTATAAAAAAGAAGGTAAACTTACCTTCCAGGCGGTCCGCTCATGGCCCAAGCACTGTGAAAGAACAGGTCAAAATAAAAAAACTCCTCAGTCATCGTCTTTGATATAACTTAAAACGCCATAACGTTGCCAAGGGATGCTAAGGATACCAGCAAGCTAAAACAACAAGCAATTTTTGGCGTCAAAAATCCAGCTATTATTCAACTCACCTGTTATGCCCAAAGCTGGAAGACATGGTAACACGTTCCGCCTTCTCAGTTCAATGATATTTCTTGTTTTCCCCTCAAGAAAGAGAATATAAAGCAGGTTGAACTCTACTAACTATGTTCAAACAACGATCTCGAGGTTTGTCATACGCCTTTGTTATTGGCTAGTTCCGGTCATGTGATTAGTTAAAATTAGTACCTCGTGTAAAAGAAAGGAAATGTGCCAACTATCTACTCACTGGGGAAGCCTCACAAAAGACACGAAAAAAGCACCGCGCGACCATATTGTCATTCACGCACTTCTTTTTCTCTTTATGCTCATTGGAATGAAAAATAAGGGAGGTACTGCCGAGTGGGAGAAATAGAGAGAGAGATAGAGGGAGAGAGGACACTTAAAAACGTGTCCATTGCAAAAAAAAAGGTTATTGGTTAGTTTTCATAAAGCCCCCGAGGGTAACACGCGAAGGGGAGAGGAGGCCTTCTATCCTTTTCCCTCCTCGGGCATGCGCGCATCCTCAAAATTTCTCCCTTTGCCTAAAAAAAAAACTGGCGCTTGCTCGGCAGGCTAAAAGAATGGTTTTGTTTTCGCTGGGGGAACTTGATAAAAATATACCTGGTAACTTTGAAGCGTCACTCACTTCCAACACTTTGGCCTTTGTACCAGCATCCGGCTGCAAACCTCCGTCACCATAGGTCGCCCAAGCGCGAATTAGCATTCCATTCAACCCAAAAGGTCTATGCAACCGGAATGCACCTAGATTGCAAAACAGTCGGTTTTTTTCTCAAAATCAGTAAGGAAATCGGTAAAGCGTGACGTAAGAGTCTTACACGTTGTTTTGCAGTCTAGAACGCACCGTTCCTTTGGGTACGTGAAATTTCCGAAATTTTATACCGGAATTTTTGTTGAATGAAAAGCTCCCCTGCATGCCCCTGGTACAAATCACGGTATTCACGGAACCACGGCAGGGAAGATGAAAACGGAAATTTTGAGTAAGGTTAGCCGACTTTTATTTAAATCCATTGCCTTCTTAGGTTACAGAAACAATCGTTTTTATCCCCACACAAATCCTTATGTTTCGAAAGTTACCAGGATAATATTTTTGAAGCAATACAAAGTAACTGCACTGAAGCACACGTATCAACTCCCCGGTATGGCCAGTACCTTACGCATGCGCACAACCATATCATTGACCCGACGGCTATGCCATGCTGATGAGTCCCAACAAGGGCGAAACAGCTGTCGATGGCTGCCACTGCCCGAGTGATATGGTTGTGCGCATGCGTAAGGTACTGGCCATACCGCGGGGCTCTCTTAAGCTTTGACACATGTGGTGATGATATTTCCCGGATGATGCTATAGGGACTAACTGCATGGGATCATCCTCATACACACTGCAAACAGAACAAGAGGCATGTGATGATACTATTTTCTACTGTGGCATATCTTTTTATTGACCACAGGTAGCCCAAACTCGAATTATGACAAATTGGCATTGTTAACCTTTAAACTACCTACTAGAGGTAATATGCATTGATAACGATCCGCGTTCTTCACTTACGTAACCAAATGGAGTCGAAAGGAGTCCTGTTTCCCGACCGAGATGCATCTGATAAAATAAGTAAAATAATCACGTCAGTCGCCCGTGATAGCTCGAAAATTTCTGCCCTTGTGCCACAGGAACACCAAATTAGGATGCGTTCTGACGAATGCGATAAGGATTTGAATTGAGACTTAAATAAAAGTCGGCTAACCCCACTTAAGTTGAGTGTTTCATCCTCTTTTCTGCGTGGTTCCGGAGCCGATGAGTTCTTGGAACCGCTATCTTGAAGGACTGCAATAGACAACACACACATAAAAACAAGAGAATTCCATTCGGCTTAGCCACCCATAAAGCTTCAAATTGATTCAAACTGATCCTTAAACCAGATGATAATTTCAAGACCATTACTTGTTTCATTTAAACTTGACAAAAAACTGGCAACTTACTGGGAAATGTTGCAAAATCTGTGGGGCACCGGGGCCTCTTTACGATGAGGCTTGTGTAAAACACTTTATCCCGAGTCCTTTAATTCGTGACTAATGACTACAGAGAAAACCAGCGTTCTAATAACAGTAACACAACAACTACGACGAGCGAAAACAACATCGAAATCATGATTTTTCTACGCAGGGGGTCCATGGCACTATGGGAAATCTCTGACAGCTTGTTTTATGAGTCAAATGAGTCAGGTCTTGGTGAAGCACTGAAAATAGTGTTTAGAGCTACGGAACTGAGGACTGCGAATACTGATGACACTGCTTATAGTGAATAAGTTTAAATACTGCCTGCGCAGTGATTAGGGCTAGGGTTAGGGTTAGTTGCTGACCGAGTTTTTGGGTTTGTTGACTGAGTTTTTTTTAATGTTACCAAAACATGGAAATCTGAGGTCTCTCCAACAGAACACGGAAAGCCGCAAAGATATAGACCAAAACTTCGTCCATCAAATCGTCACTCAAAATCCTCGTGGAAGCTATGTACCCTTTTCATTCAACTTAGCTAGGGCCTGTTTGTCCTGTTTACACGGAAGTCAAGTACCCCATGCAGCTGGTCCTTGAGGTAATCATCACCCGCTCAGAAGGGATAAAAAAATAACCCCTGATTACTTGTAATCTTACAACCTCGCCATCCCGATCCTGGATTGTACTTTCTCAAGATTACTGAATGGTCGCTAAGCACAAAAACCAAAAAAAAAAAAAGCAAGTTAATGATCGACGTGTTTTTCCAGTTACTCCTGTACTCTCACTTGGAGCTCTTGCTACAGTCTTTCAGTGCTGGCTTTCTAATGTCAGATCGGTTAACTCACCTAGGTGGGTACCTCACCTATCAAGCAAACGGGATGAAATTAAAATGAGAGACTATAGAGACAGGTGGGTTACCTCGCCAGTACCTTCTTCTAACTGTTCATGTAACTATGCAACCTTAATTCAATTTTGGAAGCAAGGACCAACGTAAAAATAGAAGGACCGGATCCTTATAAAATACCTAATCAGCTATAAATTAAAATATCTGAGGAACAGAAAGAAGCAAGGCTGATTTTACAGTCGGGAGTATATATATTTTTTGTTACCAATATTTCGGAGCACATGACCTTCCTTCTTCAGGGTCTTAAATACAGATGACTAGGACAAGCTAAGACGTTACAATATAAAATATGAAGGATAGCGTGCAATATGAAACTATAATAACATGTAAAAATTAAGTAAGGAGAAAGTGAACGTCGAAAAATTAGAAAAACAAAAACGGTTGAAAGAAATGTAGAAATAGTAAAATGTCCTCACTGCACACCTATTATCCCGTCACGGATAACTAAGTTATGGAAAGATGCCGCGACTGTTAGGGCTATAGGCGTGCCGAACATCGCGTAAAAGCGGTGCCAACCGCCACCAGGGGAGGTGGGAGGGGCGAAACTTAAACGCCACTTTCACCGAACTCCGTAGAACTGGCCAGGGAGAGGCTAAAACCGTGCTATTTGAAGCAAGGGCCGCAAGGCGTCATGCCCGGCAGCACGCAGGCCCGGCAGGACGGAATTTAACTGAGTTGAGCCTTCCCGTGTTACGGGCTAATTATGTATGCAGTGAGAATAGTAAAATATCCTCACTGCACACCTATTATCCCGTCACGGAGGAACTAAGTTATGGAAAGATGCCGCTCCTGCTCCAGAGATAACGCTGCCTAGGCCCAAACAAGGCCCAGCCGGAAGAACGAGAAAACCAAAGAATTAGACCTCCAAACACCTTTATCCTCCATTACTCAAAAAACCCCAACCCATCCTAATCCGAGACAAAACAGAAAAGCAAGAGCTGTAATACTGTAAACACAGCAAAACATAATTTATAAAGCTGCCTGCAAATTATCAGGGTGCGAAACCGGGGTAACTGACCAAGAAGCTGCTCTTGGGAAAACCCTCTCTAAAAGCGCAAGAGATACAGTAGCGTCCGAGCCTTGCATATACCGCTTGGCGGCCTCCCCACTCTTCCAACCCAGGTAATGAGCAACATCCTCCGAAGAGCAACCTAGCAGCCTAAGGGTAGTGGATAAGCCCACCCTAAAGCTATGCGGAGTTTCCCCGGCATAGAGTTTAGCCTCCGAAAGATGCTTCCTAAGCCTGTTGTTTACAGTAGAACCCGTAAAAGGCTTGCTCCCTATTGATCTGCTACGCTCTGCGGTCCGAAAGAAGTACCCCTGACCTAAAGGCACTTTGAGGCATTGACAAACTGAGATGTAATACTGAATCCACGCGACTGGACAAACATCAGAGAGAGCGCATTTAATGAAAGCGAGAGAGCGGGGGGGGGGGGGGGGGGGGTCCCTTGCGCAAATTCTTAGTGAGGGTAAACCTAAGCAAAAAACCCTCCCGGTCTTTAATCGAAACACAGTACAAGATTGAAGGCGGCCGAGGTCCGAAGCCCTATCGGCGGTGAAAAAATCCACAATGAAAAAGGTACCATCCCTTGCAAGGGCGTATTTACCCGCGTTAGAAAGGAATACACTGCCGGAACACAAATCCCCGAGACGAGCAATTAACTGCTAAAATTTCCCGGATAATAATGGGACCGCTTGAGAAGGCCTAACAGCTAAACCCGTCTGCTCTTCCCTAATAATCTTTAAGTAATCCTCAACTAGGGGATGGGCAACAGGGTTGGAGTCGTTAGCGCGCCCCAGCTTACAGAAAATAGCTCTCAAAAGACCGAGAGTGGAGTCAACTGACCCCGCAACAAAGCGTTTCGAACAACTACAATCCCTTTTAGAGCACGGGAGCGAGTGAACCACGGTTCTGCTCGACTAATCCCTGGCAATAGGAAATTTAACAATGTCTTGTGCAGTACGTGACGCCACAGTCCTTGGGGGAGAGAGAGCACCCAGAAACTCGAAAAGTTGCTGCTCCAACGCTGATTTCTGTCGTTCATAAGGCTTTGAGCGGGAAACAGACTGAAATTCATCAAAACGCTCCTGGATCGAGGTGTCGTCAACCAGAGGGACGGGTGCAGCAGTACACTGAGGTCTGGTTAAAGTACCACAGGCTTGGCAATAATTTGCAACCAAATCATTGAGGTAAAGGCAGGCAGAACAGCGATGGGCGGGCTTCCATGGACGCGCCACCTAAAAAGATGCAAACTGGTAAATTTAGCAAACACAGCTGAAAGCCCATAAGCCCCACCACAAGTTCCTTAGAGACCATCCTTGACCGTCCTGAGAAGGGTACCACAAAATGGAAGCCTCGTCCTTCCTTCCCAATAGAGCACGATCGACAGCGAGTGACTGCAGCAATGCCCACCAGAAACGCCGAGGCTTCAAGTCAGGGACGACAATAGTAAAAGCGCCGTGAAAATCCTGCTCCAAGAAGTACTTTCGCAGGGGGGCTATAAGGACAAATGGCGGGAACACATTGGCAGTTACTATCCAAGGACATGAGATCGAACGTGTGGGGCCCGAAAAAGTATTCGACCTGTTCCCAAGCGCTATTTGACAACATACAATCCGTATCCGATCGGCTTCGGGGAGGGAGGTCAGCTGGATTTTCACCTGACGGAACGTAGCAAACATCAAGGCTGAAATTGTATTCCCTGCAGGAACGGAACATGTCTTTAAGAACACTGTTAACTTTGGAGCTCCTGCAGCCTCCATTCTCCAGCGCAGACTTCAAGACGCGGCTGTCGGTGTAGACGTCCACTCTTGAAGAGGTAAGGTGCTTCCTAAATGACTGCCCAAGCGCAAAGTTCCGCCCTAAGGCGTCTTTGAAGCATCGGAATATAGCGTAACGGACGCATGATGCTCAGTTCTCCATTGGAAGCAATCCTTCAAGTCGTCAAGAAACCGCCAGTACTCGATCTCAGCGCGAAGGTTAGCCTCTAGCTTGACGGTTGGTTGAGAGGAACCCGAATGGCGGGAAATAGCCTTAAAAACCTCGCGTACATACAGTTTGGAACCCGGAATAGCAAGACTAAAAGAGATCACTTTCCCCGAAAAACGCTGAAGTGTCTTCAGACTAACGAAAGGGGACAAGAGATTATCTTCCCTTAATGTCGCAAAATTCGTTCTTTTTCTCTTGGGGGATGAGAAACGCTTGACGCACCGAGTCACGCACGAAACCGAGAAAACACGCGCCAGTCGAAGGAGTGGACTGCGACTTGTCAAGACCAATAAAATAACCGCCTCAAGGAGCAAGTAACACATGATGTAAGCTGCTGCCAGGGCCCGCTGAAAGATGGACCGCGAGTCATTCGAAGTGGGGCGGTGAAAAGCTGACCCACGTGGCGGTCATCAATGCATTGCGACACTGAAACCCAATGGACCAAGCGGCGCCTGAAACCGTGAAACCGAGCCTGTGATAGTTAAACGCACTGGCCTTCCAATCGAATGGAAGAGTACGGAAGACGAAATAAAAACCCTGCCACTGGAAGCCAAAATAAGCCTGAGACGAGGAATGCAACAACACGTGTTGATAACCATTCTTGTCGTCGTAGGTCGACTGGAAGTGGTGGGGAAGGGCATACCTCGGAAGACCTCACAAATGATCGAGCTTTAAAGGAAGGTCGCGGATCCATAAATTCAAATATCTTTCATCGTGACATAATCGCGGCTTGGTTGGCTCGACAGTCAAAGGCAAAACCAAGCACATGTACGGGGGAGCTACGTGATCGACTGGACCCCAGACCGCTATAACCCGGGCCGTCACCCATTGTATTATGGTGTCACTGACGAACTGGGAAAACTTCGCACAAGCAGAAGAGTTGTTAATAACAACAGGGGGAGAGATGTCAGAATCGTAAGCCCTTCCTTTGAAATTTCCCCTGAAAGGTCTGAAGAAATGTTCGACGCGAACTCTTTCCCGTATAATTTCTAAAAGATCCACTTCCCCGCACGGTGAATTCGGGATCAGGTTCTGCCAAACGAAGGACTTGGCATGAATATTGCCAGCCCTGAAGTGGCTTGGGTCGTAAAAACGCAAGAGGGCGAGGTCGGCTACACCAGGTCGGGATGCCACTAGATCCGGAGGAAGCAAGGGGCCAACAAAGGGAGGGGCTCCCTGTGTAATAGAACGCAGAGGAATGTCCCCAGAAAAGATATTGCCTTGGGCAATGAGTAGCCTTGATGCGAACGAAGGGGAATAGGCCTCAAACACAAAGAAAGAAAAAACAAAAAAGGAACCGAAAATAAGATAGATTACTAGCATACCCCCAAAACAGGGAACCCAACCCTCTGTTGACCCCAGGCTCCGAACCAGGTCCGGAATTGAGACACTGAGGAGGTCCCCCCGAGGTCAACGGAGAAGTGGGAAAACAAAGTAAACAAAGAAATGCGAATTAAGCATACAAATTCCTTGAATAGGCCGTACAAAGGTTACACACCGATAAAAAAGGTACGGATGCCTGTGTTAATGCCTTCTGAGGGCTGTTAGCGCGTTAGCGCAACTTGCGACGGCCTTCTCCTGCTCCAAGAGCCTAACCTTTTCCTCCAGCTGTCGGAGTCGCTCATCCGTCTAGATAAAACAAGGGAAACAAAAAGCAGGGGCAATAAACGCGAGAACCCCAACGCAATACGCATATGCAAACCTATAACTCCCTGTCGGCTCTCCGGGCTACGCCAGTAGAAACTCGAATGTAACAAAACTATATTACGGCTCTCCAGGCCGCTGGCTTTCCCGTCCGCACCAGTATTACTTGGTATAAATTTATGTTAAACAGAACTATGTCACGGCTCTACCGGCCGTTGGCTCTCCGGGCTACACTGGCATAAATTCATATTTTAATTGAATCACAAAGCGGCTCTCCAGGCTGCTGGCTCTCCCGGCCACACTGATATAAACTCGATATGCAATAAAACTATGTCACAGCACTCCAGACCGCTGGCTCTCCAGGCCACACCGATATAAACCTGATATGCAACAAAACTAGGTCACGGCTCTCCAGGCCACACTGATATAAACTCGATATGCGACAAAACTATGTTACGGCTCTCCAGGCCACACCGATATAAACTTGATATGCAACAAAACTATGTCACGGCTCTCCAGGCCGCTGGCCCTCTAGGCCACACATTCATAAACTCATAGTCTAAAAGGCCTATGTCGCGGCTCTCCGGGCCGCCGGCTCTTCAGGCCACGGTGACACAGCTAATATTTAACAAAATTATGCGGCGGCTCTCCAGGCCGCAGGTTGTGCAGGCCACCGTAGTATGCAGCCATACTCTAATAGAACTATGTTACGGCTCTCCAGGCCGCTGGCTCTCCAGGCCACACTGATATAATCTCGATATGTAACAAAACTACGACACAGCTCTACAGGCCGCTAGCTCTGCAGGCCACCCTGGTATAAGCGCATATCGAGCAGAACTATGCGACGGCTTCCAGGCCACACTGCAATGAACACTGAGATGTTTTACAGAACTATGCCACGACATCCCGGGCCTCAAGACATTTTGCAAGCTTGTAGCAGTCGATTTAAGTCCCTGAAGGGTACGCCAAATAGGCCACCGCAAAAAACAAAAACAAAGCAAACAAAAACACCTAACAGAAAAAGGAGGCAGTTAACTAAGCAAATGAATGGCCAGACAAAAAGGGTGCGAAAACAACGGGAAAATGAAAGGAGGTGATGGCAGCCAGCTCCCAAGGGTGCACAATTCGCAAGCTACTGAAATAATTCAACCGAAAGCGAGCGAAAAAACCTTCGCCTAAGAAACTTTGCATGCATAACAACCAAATAAACAGTCCCAAATAAAAGGAATATGGAAACGGAAAACAAAGGCTAAGGAACACGATAATGAACCAAGAAACAATGAGACGCAAACTAGCTAAAAAAGCAAAATAGATGCGGAAAACGGTTAAACACTCCGCAAGACTACCAAAACTAAAGGATGCAAGAGCGGTACAACATAATAAAGAAACTGGGGAGGGAGGAAGACCCAAACACGCCTGACTGAAAGACGCGAAACCTACCCCGCACAAAGTAAAAGAGACAACGCGACCACGAAAATTACCTCGGGCTCGGCCACAGGAGCGGGAACGTCTAAAGGCTCCACAACTGGTGCAGGAGCCGCTGGATTCGCTGGTGCAGCAGCGGGCGGCGGTTTCAAAGCCGGTTCTTCGTGGTCAGCCATAGCAAACGCAGCTGGTGGCGGTTGTTTAGCTCGGCGAAACTTAAACGCCACTTTCACCGAACTCCGTAGAACTGGCCAGGGAGAGGCTAAAACCGTGCTATTTGAAGCAAGGGCTGCAAGGCGTCATGCCCGGCAGCACGCATGCCCAGCAGGACGGAATTTAACTGAGTTAAGCCTTCCCGTGTTACGGGCTAATTATGTATGCAGTGAGAATAGTATAAATAAGATACAAATGGAAGAAATAAGGAATGTATCACATTTCATGTTTCTTGTTAATACCCAAGAGCAACTTTAGATTGTGTCCAAGACTTTTTCCTCCTTCTCTTTTTTTTCTAAAAAAGCCCTAGGGATGAGGCTACTTTTTATGTTCACATGACTGTTCACACCAAAAGCGTGGCCGACTCACATGCAAACCACCGACAACCCACAATGCCTTGTTCCACTCTGACGAGGGGCAAGCGCCACCCTCGTACCCACCCACATTTGCACATTAAAAATTCGAAACTTTTTTTAATCTCAAAATGGTATAAAGGTCGCTGCTAACAGGATTCCACCTTTCATCCAATGCCTTATCAGTTATTAACAAATTTGTTAAGTCACGTGACCTGCGTTACTTAATTAACAGTTTCCGATAACACATAACATGATTAAAAGGTGGCATTCTGAAGTCCTTGCTTGGAGCCACAGAAATACGATAAAATAAATAAGGGCAATTCAGTTTGATTAAGTATTCCCATTTCCGGTGAAACATTTTGAAAATTACAAGCCGAAGGTGAGTCACGTGACTAAGACTGACAATAAATAAAGCTCATCAAATAGAATCCAACGTGGATAGAAAACTGCTCGCCAGTCTACAAAGATGAGATAAATGTTTCTACTTGAAATCAAAACCCACTAAATTGGTGGTTGAGTCAAGCCTCCTTAGTTCTGCTTAGCAACCTTGACAACGCGCGTATCTAATGAACAAGGTCTCATTCCTCAAGGGTTGGGGTGGAGGAGTGGTCCGCGCGTACAAGATCTCTCTTCCTTTTGCTTCAGCCTTCCACTGCCATACCAAGTTGGAAGAGCTGGGTAGCATGGTTGGTTTACTAGAAATAGACATATTGGCCCAAGAATGTTGGGAGCTGTTGGTAAGTGTCGGTAGCGGTGTACAAACGGGTACAACAACTCCCAACAATGTTGAGACCTGCAGCGCATTATGCCATGATATTGATAAATTAAAAGAATTCGAGCGAAATACTGTGACAGACGCGAATAATGATCAAGGAGACCATGTGTAATGTTTGCGTGGCCCCAACAATGTTGGAAGAGCTGTACAAACGGATCCAACATTCGCTTGGTCAACAATGACCAACACTGTTGCGTCCGTTTGCATGATGCTTACAAAAACAACCGACCCGTGGGATTGAAATTGACAGTTGAAATATTTTGTTTTGATTCTGGATGCTTCTCCAAGGATTTCTAGTGCCTCGGCCACCTTCATATAGTACCTCTGTTACCACTTAAGCGCACAAACAACTCAGGAATTATTTAAGCAGGGAAAGATAAACTGCCGACATATCTGAAGATTTTTCAAGCCTTTAGTTAAAAGACCCGTATTATCTCACGCTAATGACGTGTTAGATCAAGCCTTTTAGCTAGAGCCATTGATATTTCTATTCCAAACAAATAAAATAAATATCTTTTGGGAATTTTACTTTTTTTCTGTATTCGTCACTATAAATTTACATGGGTTCACTTTTCCTTTCAGCTATCCCTTTTAATTATTATCATTTTTATGTAGAAGAAAAATGCGTTAATCAAGCGTGGATACCAGACAGTCTAACTGGTACAAGATTAAAAGTGAAAAAGAACATGCAAGTACAGGTCAGAGTTGACTTCCAGAAAGTAAAGGAATAATCAGCAACACGGACATCGTAAAAGTTACGACTTTTTTACTGAAATCCTCACTCAGCTGTCTGCTAGCTAGGTATGGTTTTTTACATTCAAACTTGTGTATGATCATATCTATGTTTGATGTGCGTTGAAACAAAAAATGTAAAATTTTCCTAAGTGAACAAAAGCGTGTACACGTCGAAGCCAGCGTACAAACTCACTTGACAAAGAGACATCATAAATTCCAAAGGGTTAAATGTTTTTTGTTTGCCCGGCAGATGTTTCTGGAGTCACGATCGGCATAGAAAGAGTGAAGAAAACTAAAACTTCTGAAGAAAAAGCCAAGTGAAATGATTCTTTTTCTATATACGTATTTTACAGAGGACACAACGCACGATGGCCTCAATTGTTTGACTATCCTTTCATGAAAAAAAAAAAAGCACTGTAAAGATATTTAGTAATGGGACTTAATTTGCAGGTCGTTCATCTGTATTGTCTTTTTCAGCCTTGTTACAAATAAAAAATGCCTGTTATTTCAGACATGACAAGCAAATATTGCAAAACGCCCCGGGGTCTTTTATTGGTTGCTTCGTAATGACTAGCAAAAGCTATAAGTCACACCTACGCTAAGGGTGGATTTCCAGTGTCGTGTAATTTTCAGGCGTCTACGCACGTAAATCTGACGCGTGTGTAGTATAAATAAATTGAGGCAATGAATGAAAGTCGCGCATAAACGTAAAAGTTGAACCTCGTTCAACTTTTATGCTTACGCGCGACCTTCCATACATTACCTTTATTTTATTTACGCGCGTATGCAAGTAAAAGTTACGCGACAGTGGAAATTCACCTTAACGGAGACCTACAGTTATAGCGCACATCACGCAGTCGGGATTTAGCGATATAATGCAATCACTTCATTTTCTAAGCTTCCGTAGAGAGAGACCTTCCCTATAAGCTATCACATTTTCTAATCCCAAGGGGGTCTGTGCACAGGAGACTGAACCGAGCTTCAACAAAAATGGATGCGATAAAAATTAACCGGTGAGAAGATCATCCAGAGAGCTAAGCCCAACAATAAAGACTCCTTTGATTTATATATTTCAAGAACCTGAACTGAGAACATTCCTGTTGTTTTTCTCTCCATATTTTAGAATGATGGTCAGAGCGGTCTTGTCAGTGTGTGTTTCTGTTTTGGCACTTATTGTTAAAGTACACGGCCAATCGCAGGTAAGAATCTTTGAGCTTTTTGAAATTTTCACCCAGTGGTAACATAAGCTTATTATTTGCCTTTCCACTAGCCTCAATATGGCTATTCAAGGCAGCTATTCTCCTCTTGTCGAGGCAGGCGGAATTGTGGTGGCAGAATGGTAAGGAAAGAAGACTTTATAAATAAGCCGCACAATAAGTAATGACAGACTTAAAGTCAATCGCAAAACTAGAAAGCACTTTTCCATAATGGGGGTATTTTTTATTTACTCTAGCTTCTTCGATGGTGCGTGGAGGAAAATGGCGTGTGCAATCAAAATTGGGAATGTTGCGACAAGATGTTGTGTAGCGATCACTTTGGAGTTGGAAAATGTATACCGCTGACTAGTACATACCCT
Organism: Porites divaricata; assembly: GCA_038088405.1. Lineage (NCBI taxonomy): Eukaryota > Metazoa > Cnidaria > Anthozoa > Scleractinia > Poritidae > Porites > Porites divaricata. The sequence continues at coordinate 22,890,895 of JBBMOI010000002.1, forward strand.
GCCCCTTGGCCTGCCCCAGTCCCCGCCGCGCCCGTACCATGGTATGGTCCCTACATATTTCTCAAGCCCAAAAAGAAGAAACTCAAGAAGAAAAAGAGGAAAACAAAGATCTTAATTAAAGTAGCTGGAGATCTCACTGGACTGACCGTCAAGGCAAAGAAAAAGAACAACTTATTTCAGAGCAATAAGGTCAAGCCTTCTACACATGAAAGGGTTAAACAAAAGAAAATAATGCTTTTGTAGTAAAGTGTTAATTAAATTAAACTTTCATTTACGTCTGTCTGTTATTTTGTAAAAGTAGGCAACTACCATAGCGTGTGTGGGGGAAGTGTAATCCCATATATGGGCTACATGGCAACGATGTGAACACTATTTAATCTTGTTTAATTAAACTAAATATAGACTTGCAAAATATCAGCAAATGGCTTATTGCAAACAAACTTTCTCTAAACAGGACCAAGACCGAATTCATTATGCTCACTGGCTCCAGACAAAAGCTTAACACCCTAACTGCATCTTCCACGTACTCTAACTGTCAATGGCTCAGCCGCAAATCAAGTTACAACGACCATGGATAATAGAAAGACTGGCCTTTCTATTATCCATGCAACGATTAACTTTCTAGGGATACTTATTGATGCAAATGGAATTTCCTGCTCTAGCCGCTTCCTGAGTGTTTTACAACAGAATAAAACAGAGTCAAGGCTTCTTTGTTTGTTAAACATTTGTTAATACGGCTTTCCTACTATTCACATTAGAGCGATTTTCGTATAACCTTGAAAAATGGTTTCCGTAAGTGTTTGTTATTTGTTTTATCAGCCAATGGATGGAAAGAACAAAACATGGACTCTTCGTTTTCCCGCCAAAGAAAACCCTAACATGGAGAAGCCATTGTTCGATTGACCAATCGTGTTGCAGTATGACGTCAAAGCAATTTCTAGAAAGTTCTTCGGGCATGAAGTTTGTTTACCCGAGCGTTCGCTTAGCCAACCAAAAGCCAGGTGCGTTTGTATCCGTTCGATAAACCAATCAAATCGCTCTATTTCCGTTCGTTTGTTGTTTCTGTTTTGTTCGCGCGTTTTCATTTCAAGGTCATACGAAAATCGCTCTAATGGACTTAGGTTTGTTACTGATGCGGAAAAACACTGTGTTCATGTCATTCATGTATTCAATTAGAACTGAAGTATGCGAATACGTTACAGGCAAAGACAACTGTGTTAGCAGTATGACTCCAAATAAACATTGTCTGGTCTTGTCGCACCCCCTTCCTGCCTTCAGAATTTTTTACCATCCCCCCTTTTCCCTTCCAAAAACTTTAAGACCCCCCCAATCCTCTGCTCCCCCCCTTGTGGTATACATAAGGCCATCCTCCCTTTTTTTCTCCGTTTAGCGTCGTCCGACCGACCAAAATTTTTGGGATTTTCAAAAAAAGAAAAAGTAACGACGTAGTTACACCATTTTTCACTTGAAACAATTCTTTTAATCTGAAAAATGAGCATAGTGACAGCATAGAGAAAAACAGGAACAAAAACATGAACATTTTTCACAGTATATTGTACATTTTGTTAATCCAAATATGTGAATGTTAACTTTTAACGTCGTCCTGAGGAACCAGGGCCTACTATTCCGAGACTTTTTGTGATGTTCTTTTTTAGGTTTTTTTTTCAATCCGACCGACCGACCCAATATTAGGAAACGCATTCCACGGTAAACGAAAAAAAGAGGGGGATGGCCTAATGAATGCAGCCTTAGTTTACTACGTAACCCCAATCTGGGTGGACCTGAAACGCTTCTCCCCAAAACGAGGGAATAATTGCTGCATAGAAGACTTTGTTTCTCTCTGGTCTCATCTTTTTTAAAACAGAAAAACTTGTGGAAGAAGCAGGGTAGACTGGGCTTACAAGATGTTTTGAAATGAAATAAAACAAAAAGCGTGAACCAAACTGGAGAAAAGAAGTTAAACTAATACGACAGAAAAGCAAATTAAAACTAACAGTGATCGCGGACTAAGTGCTTTCGAATGTTATACCTTTGGAATTGCGGTTGAAAACTATGTCACCAAAATGGAGGAGTTCGTACGATTCAGCTAACTATTGGTAAGAGTTTTGTCAGAGATTTGGGTTTGACAGAGCCACGTTCTTTTCTGATACCTCGGTCTTGATAAAGTTTATCAAGACAGAAGTATCAGCGCAGTATCTTCAATGCTTTTGTAGCTTTTTAAAATAAATATAACCCGAGTGAGATATAAGAACGTTCTTTAAGTATTAAAATCGGTGAAGTAAAAGATCTGTACTTCTCTTACGAAATCGACACAAAACAACATTTTTTGATTCAACATAGCTCTTGCTTGCGTACGGAACGACTTCTGGTAATGGAGTCTGTTTAATACTCTGTGTATTTGATAACGATACTGAGATTACCCACAGCTCACCCGGGTGGATTCGCTATGTTCGATCGCCGGCTGATATCTTGCCTTAGATCTGCGAACCAACAGTGTAGTCTGGCAGCATTCGTACTCCCGTGGGAAGTTCGTGCTGAAAGCAGGCAACTGGTCTAGAAGTATTAAGAAGACCTCAAATAACAAGAAAAATCTTGTTGCCAGTTTTGTCACCTGCACCAAGGCTTTTCAGGGGGGGGGGGGGGGGGGGTTAAAATTTAGCCTAACAGACTATGCATGAAAACGAGGTTGGGGAATAAAATATCTTAAAACTCTACAAAGTGTTGATAAAATGACACCAAAATGACAGGAGATGTAAATCTCGATGTTGTCACTTTCTTCCATAGCCAATGAGACGCTTCACTAGTCACGTGACGAAGCTAGCATGCAAACGAGGCTGAGAAATAAAACTTCTTTTACCTTTATTAACTGTGGATAAAACGAAACCAAAATAACAGGAGACATACAACTCAATGTTTCCAGTGTTAGTCTAAGCCAATGGGATACGACACTAGTCACGTGAATCTAATATGAAAACGAGGCTGCGAAATAAAGCTTCTTATAGTTCTTATAACTGTAAATAAACCAAAACCAAAATAACGGGGATATAAAACGCAATGTTGTGAGTGTTTGTCTAAGCCAGTGGGACGCTGCCACTTGTCACGTCACAAAGCTAGCATGAAAGCGAAGCTGAGCAATAAACGTATTATAACGCTACCAACTGTAGATAAAAGGAAACCAAAATGACAGGAAATGCGAACCTGAATGACTTCAGTTTTGGCCTTAGGCAAAATCTCACTCACTAGTAGCTACATTAGACTTTCTCTGGGATATTAAATTATTATGTCTAATCACATGGCCAAAGTAACACAGAAATGGGCTGGTTTGTAAAATTTTTAACTGGTCTTTTAATGTCGATTAAGATACTGTCTCTACATCCAGCATCCAATGTTTTACAGATAGAGCGATTTTCGTATGACCTTGAAATGAAAACGCGCGAACAAAACAGAAACGACAAACGAACGGAAATAGAGCGATTTGATTGGTTTATCGAACAGACAGACAAACGCGTCTGGCTTTTCATTGGTTAAGCGAACGCTCAGGTGAAAAAACTTCATGCCCGAGAACTTCCTAGAAATCAACCGATACTTCGCTTTGACGTCATACTATAACACGATTGGCCAATCGAACAATGCCTTCTCCATATTAGGGTTTCTTTGGCGGGAAAACGAAGAGGCCATGTTTTGATCTTTTCATCCATTGGCTGATGAAACAAATAACGAACACTTACCGAAACCTTTTGTCAAGGTCATACGAAAATCGCTCTAAGAGACTGATGTTTCAGCTGTGGTGTACAAGAATTTTATTGACCCGACCAGGATATGTGATGCTCTCGTTTTAACCAATCTTTAAGAGTGATAAAAAGTTAATAGCTTAACTGACGCCAGTATTACTGTGAAGTGGTCAGCTAAGTAAAATGCTCATACAGAAATATTTCAGTATGTAAAACATGAATATGTTTTACTTTCACTGTCTTCCCATGAAACCCAGTCATAAAAATCTTCCTCCTCATCTTCATCGTTATTATCACTATCATCATCATTATCATCACCATTCGGCATCACAATCCTTGTCTTGCATATTCAAACAAAGTTTTCCACTGCCTGAACAACTACATAAATCGGTGCAGTTTAGTCCAGCTTTTCTACATTGGCAGCGTTTTGTTGAGCATCTCTCCTTGGCGCATTTTCACTTTACAAGGTAGGTAATTGCGTCTGTAGCGGGTGGTATAGTAGTTTGACAGACAACCATCCATTTTCATCCGCCGTCAAGTCAAAGATTTCTGTGGTGGGATTTGCGACTTCGTCATAATTCCACGCTAGAAGTTGACAGTGGACTCTTAAGATCGCTTCACTTGCAGCTTCGGTTGGGGATAACCTTTCTGACTGGTCTTGCTTCTTTCGAAACAACCACCATCTAAGTTCTTTCACCGTACAAATGTATGTCCTTGGTACATACAGCTGCAGGCTGCAGCTGGCACACAAACTGCTCAATTAAGACCATCATCTCTCTGCTGGGAATCGCACTTACTCCAAGATCTGAAAAGCCACTGATGACTTCTTCGTCGGCTTCTATGAAAGTTTTCCGGCAGGATGCCTTTCACTCTCTCGACACAGATCTTGTCTGATAGACGTTGCCCACATCTCTGCAAAAAAACACCCCATTTGGAGTAAGTGTGATTCCCAGTAGAGAAACGATGGCCTTAATCGAGAAGTTTGTGTGCCAGCTGGACATCTAAAGCTTCCCCTGTTACCTCTAGGGTCTCACAGGGAACAGTTTTTGGCCCTCTACTATATTGTTGACGTATATAAATGACCTGCCCAATGGACTGCATTCTGAAGTGAAACTATTTGCTGATGACACACTGTTGTATTGTATTTCCGCAAACGATGCAAATTGTGATCAACGACAGAAAGATCTGCATAAATTAGAGAAATGGCAGCACCGATGGCAAATGGAGTTCATACCCTCAAAATGTAAAATTCTTTGCATCCCAATGAGACAAAATCCACCAAAGAGCAAGTATACATTTTTTGTAACTGGACTTAATCAAGTTGAATCTATCTCGTATCTAGGGGTTACCGTAAAGAGCAAGTTGAAGTGGTCCCAGCATATTGCTTCAATCTCAACAAATGCTAGCAAGACCCTAGGGTTGATTAGACTTAATCTCTGGAATTGCCTGAAGAATGTGAACGAATTTCCATATTGCTCCATTGTTGGACCTAATCTAGAGTATGCGAGTGCCTCTTGGGGCTCGCACTACAAGAAAGAGATGCACACACTAAAAAGGGTTCAAAGAAAGGCGGCACGTTTTTACCTCCAGAATTTCAACCGAATAGCTAGCGTTACAGATATGCTTAGAGAACTGGAATGGGATACTTTAGAAATGAGAAGAAAGAAACACAGATTATCAGTAATGTACAAACTGAGTCATAATCTGGTATTAAAAACTTTATGCCGAATAGCGAGACCAGAACATATAGCAGTCATGCGTTTAAGTATAGAATACCCAACATTTATGGAAAGAACGTTTTCAAGTTCTCGTTCTTTCCTAGATCCATATGTGAATGGAATTCTTTGCCTTCAGACATTGTAAATTCTAAGTCACTGAACTGTTTTAAAACAAACTTAGCAAATTATCTGAAATATGAATGAGACACAACTAGGATGTTGTATTTATTAATCTTATTTATTTCGATATATTTCTTTCTATATCTGTACATACATATACGTTCACCTATTCTATGCTACTTGCCAGGTGTTCAACTTGTTACAAAAAGTTGGTGTGATGTCTAATCGACTTTACCGACGTAATAAAATGTAGATGTAGATGTACCAAGGACAAATTATCTTTCTAGGGTGAAATATCTGACATTGTTTCGAAAGAAGCAAGCGCAGTCAGAAGGGCTACCACCAACCCAAGCTGCACTAAGTCAAGCAATAGTAAGAGCTTACTATCAACTTCTGGTGTGGAATAATGACGAAGTGGCAAATCCCACCCTTCCATTTCCAGAAAACTTTGGCTTGACGGCGGATGAAAATGTTTGGGTGTCTGTCATGACGAAACTACCACTTGCTACAGACGCAATTATCTACCTTGTTAAGAGTGTGTCCATGAGAAAACCAGGCAGAACCAGGCAGGGGGTGATAATGCTCAAACCACCGATTTCGCTCAAACTCGGCACAAATGTTAGGTACCAGGAGTTAACTAATGTGACAGAATTTCAGGTCAAAATATTAAATTCTCTGGGAGATCCGGGCATCCCCTGTAAAAATCGCCATTTTGCCCGTTTTATGCATAATTAATTAGCTAACTTTATGATGCCAGTGCAACAAACAGAAAAGCCACCTGGAACTTAAATGCACTGAGAGATGATCTGAGTTCATAAGACTTTAAGCACCATAAACTTTTTAAAGTCGCCGATTCGATTTCCCCCCTCTTAGTCCCCTTAAGTTGGGTCATCATTTCCAAGTTTTGAGTAAGTCGTAAAATTAGGGTATTTTATTCCCCAATATCTCTGATGAGCAACAGCTTATCTTTATAACTTTTGCATGAGTAGTTAAAGCCATCACTTAAGTTCAGAAAAAGATCATAAAAAGTTTGGGCAATTCACTTTCTTCCATGTGTTGACATAAACTGTTCATGCGACTGAACGACTTTTGCATATTTCATCAAAATTCAGGCGCTCACAATATTCGTGCGTTTGCCTCTGAATGAGAAGAAATCGAACAAAAAACTCATCAGACAATGATTTAACATTAATAAGGGTAAAATGATTGAAATTATTGTGCAAGAAACTCTAACGATGATTTTTGATAGCTATATACGCGATTTTTCAAGGAAAAACAACATAAAAAGATTTAATTCACAGTTTTACTTACTTCAATAATTTCGCCCTAAAAACAATATAAACGGTCAATAAAATCCTTATACGTATCTCTTGGATGTCTCAACTGCTAGTTTGTGCCCGCTTGGATTTGTTCCCCATGCCACCTTCGATGCCCAGTTCAGCGTCGTGACTCGCTGTACGACTAAAATTCCTTAGCCATCAGTTTACGCACAAAAATCCAAATCAAGTTGTTTTAGGAGAAAACAATACGAAAAGTAGAAAGCCGATTTGTAATCCATGGAAAGAATTATTTCTGCCACTGCTGTAGCTCAATTCACATGTTACAAACAACAACGAAACGTCCGCCATCTTTGACATTAGAGAGCTTAAGCACCAGGCGTTCTTGACAACGCGAACGGCAGGGAAGCCGCGTAGCACTGGATCGAGGCCTTCGTTCTTGGCGCGAAATAGGAAGGTTAAGAGCAATTCTCTGTAAGAATCAAGCAAAGTGGGAAATGAAAAATTTTGACCTCCCCTCAAATTTTGCATGCAATTAGATATTGTGGGGGGATGTCTAAAAATGCACTTTGTTTGGGTTGCTACTTTATTGTTGTCATGGTAACACCAATTGTTTGTTGGTGGCAAAATATCTAATATTTAACTAAGAAACTGTTGTAAAAAGTGCAAAATGTGTAGCTCTGTTTCTCAAGTCCATTAAAACGCTAGAACCCAAGACTTTAAGCAGATATAATACCATCATTCTAGTTTACATTTGTGTATATTGCTATTTATTATATCAAATTTGCGTGTCATAAACGGTTAATCAACTACATAGAGTTTCGGCCATTTGAGTTGATGGCTAAAATATGGTTATCCTTTCCCTGAATTTCTCCAAAAGTACGGCAGTTCCAGAGCTAAAACTAAGCAGGCAGTTTACACACATATCCTAGTTACTAAGTCTGTAAAAATCTCTGCGGGGCGGGCTCTTCTGTTTGCAAAGGCAATTAACGAACAAACGCCAAATTTCAGTTTTTGTATATTTCATCGCAGTTTACAATCTATCTACTAGCCAACAAAATTTCTAAAACACTGAAACTACCTTCATTATCAAAGAATATTATGTACTGAGTCATTTTATGATCAAAAAATTATTACTGACTTTCAGTTTTCTAAACAATATCGATCAAAATAAGGCTTACTTTACGGTTTTCTCTACTTCACCGCTTGAAGCGTAGCATTTACATTCAACGAACACTCGGTTTCTCGAACCATTCTCATGTGTCCGGTTGTGCTGTTTCCCATTGTAAACCATTGTAAGTCTCCTCAGTCACTTACAACAAGTTATAAAGTGATACAGAAGCCGATAAAGAAGTCATACACAAGTCCTTGGCAAGCCAAGCCACATCTTGTAAACACGCACTCTTCCACTTTGCATTTACGTCGTATTTCTTCATTAGATGCCATCAGTCGCTCCAGAGAGAGTTAAACCTCATTAGGTTTTAGTCATTAAGCCCACAATAGGAATTGCAAACGTATTTGATAAAATCCGAAACTTCAAGTCGAAAACCGAGCTTAGAAAGCTGAAAAAGACACTCGTTGACATCTCTGTGAACATGCAACCTCTCCTGGTCAGCGGTGTTAATCAATGCAACATAAACAATTTCCGGTAGAAATAAAATCCTTTTCCCTTCCCTCCTGATCGAAGATTACATCCCTACCTTGCTCAGAGAGTGAAACCAAATTATGCTTTCTTAGTGAAAGTAATCGTGGTGTTTGTACCTTTCTGCAAACTTACGGGCTCAGTTAATGTTGGAAAGGTATTGCCGATGAAGTTGACTTCCTACTCTGACGTGCCGGTAATAAAGTTCGTTTTATTTTCTTCACTTTTCTGTAAAGTACTAGGGGGGAAACAAAAATTTGAACAAGGAAATTTAGGGACCATAGGCTAGAAGTTATTTGAGAGACTGTAATTTCTCAGCTTGTGAATTGCTAGCAACACTAATTTTGTCTCCACTCGCCGTTAGAGGTTTCAACTCCCAGTAGATGGCTATTCCTTTTTAGTCACTATTTGGGTTGTAAATTGTTCACAAAGAATTTTGCAAAATGACACTTTACTTGGACGGCTTGTCTTCTTGCGCTACGTGTTGTTGGGACACTTTGCAGGTACATTCTCACCTTTTCCTCGTTTTCCTTCATTTGAATGCTGACCCCTCTACTTTCTCTGAAGTTAGGATATGTAGCTAAGCCTGCACGGAGTTTCTATTGGATCACGCTTGCATAAATTCCACCCCCCGCTTCAATCCCTTTTACGCCGGCCACACATGCGAAATATAGCTAGCATAAAAGTATAAGAGAATGTATAAGAGCAATATAGTTTCAGCGCAATGTGTACTGAGATTGATAATTTAACATCAGTTGTAATAAAATCATTCACCTAATACCGAATAACGAAAGCTAGAGACTTGAAGTGCAGGTATACGTTTAAAGTACTTTGTTGTAGCCAGAACCCCGGGACATTCAGTCGTGTCAGGAGACAACAGGGAGACAACAAATTCTGAAGCTACTTGCGTCGACAAGTGTAAAATCGAAAACTCCTAAAGAAGGTACGGAAGCCCTTACAAAACAATATGCTCCTCATGTTATCATGATATTCAAGGGCCAGGAAAAAGTGATCTGCCTTGCTTTTAGCTAAAAAAAATTCCACAGTAAACTAGCTTTAGAGTGTATGTATGTACGAATCCGAAAGCCGATTTCTGTAAAAAAAAGCTTTCTTCTATATTAAAATATATTTAAATATCTCAAGTCCATGTTCCCAACATTCCGTTGTTCCAGATTTTCTAATTACTGTATTTCAAAGTACAAGTTACGAATTTGTGTTGGTACAACATGTTTCAAATCCTATGTTGAGCGGCCATAGAAGTTACTTCAGGGTTTCCCCCCTAGTATTTAACAGAAGAGTGCAGAAAATAAAATGAACATACCTGCACGGCAGACGGTAGGAAGTCAGCATGCAACTCCATTGGTAATACCTTTTCGAAATTTGCTAAGCCCATAAGTTTGCAAATAGGTAGAAAAATTGCGATTACATTAACTGAGAAGGAAAAATTTCGTCTGACCCTGTATGCAACCTTCGATCAGGCGATCCTTTTTCTCCATCATCTCCGGGAAGTGAGGGGAAAACAATGTTACCGGAAATGACCGGAAATTCCCGGAAATTGTTTATGTTGCTCGATTAACACCGCTGACCAGGACAGGTTGCATGTTCACGGGAATGTCAAAGAGTGACCACTAGTTCAGCTTTCTGAGCTTCTCGACTCGAGATTTCGGATTTTAATACGTAGATAATTCCAATGCTTGGCTTAATGACTAAAACCTAATGAGGTTTAACTCTCTCTGGAGCGATTGATGACATCTAATGAAGAAATACGACGTAAATGCAAAGTGGAAGAGTGCGTGTTTACAAGACGTGGCTTGGCTTGCCAAAGACTTGTGTATGACTTCTTTATCGGCTTCTGTATCACTTTATAACTTGTTGTAAGTGACTGAGGAGACTTACAATGGTTTACAATGGGAAACAGCACAACCGGACACATGAGAATGGTTCGAGAAACCGAGTGTTCGTTGAATGTAAATGCTACGCTTCAAGCGGTGAAGTAGAGAAAACCGTAAAGTAAGCCTTATTTTGATCGATATTGTTTAGAAAACTGAAAGCCAGTAATAATTTTTTGATCATAAAATGATTCAGTACATAATATTCTTTGATAATGAAGGTAGTTTCAGTGTTTTAGAAATTTTGTTGGCTAGTAGATAGATTGTCAACTGCGATGAAATATACAAAAACTGAAATTTGGCGTTTGTTCGTTAATTGCCTTTGCAAACAGAAGAGCCCGCCCCGCAGAGATTTTTACAGACTTAGTAACTAGGATATGTGTGTAAACTGCCTGCTTAGTTTTAGCTCTGGAACTGCCGTACTTTTGGAGAAATTCAGGGAAAGGATAACCATATTTTAGCCATCAACTCAAATGGCCGAAACTCTATGTAGTTGATTAACCGTTTATGACACGCAAATTTGATATAATAAATAGCAATATACACAAATGTAAACTAGAATGATGGCATTATATCTGCTTAAAGTCTTGGGTTCTAGCGTTTTAATGGACTTGAGAAACAGAGCTACACATTTTGCACTTTTTACGACAGTTTCTTAGTTAAATATTAGATATTTTGCCACCAACAAACAATTGGTGTTACCATGACAACAATAAAGTAGCAACCCAAACAAAGTGCATTTTTAGACATCCCCCCACAATATCTAATTGCATGCAAAATTTGAGGGGAGGTCAAAATTTTTCATTTCCCACTTTGCTTGATTCTTACAGAGAATTGCTCTTAAGCATTCGACGCATTTTTTATGGCACGGACTTCTTTCCATGTTGACATGTCTTCGCTAAAAGATGCAAGAGACATGGCCTTAATTTGCCATATCCAAGGCCTAATTACGGACGAAGAGCTTTTACTACTCCTCGAAGAAAACACTTCCAGAAATCCGGATTTTTCCTATGATGCTTACGATCGCTTTGACTTAGAAAACATGGAAGAAGCCGAGTGCAAATCGGAGTTCAGAGTAGAGAAGCGCGATATTCCTCTTTTAGCCGAAGCTCTTGGCTTGCCAGACACCTTTACCTGCCCCCAGAGATCAGTGGCGGATGGTATCGAGGGGTTATGCATGGTTCTAAAGCGAACGAGTTTCCCTTGCCGTTATAGCGATATGATATATCGCTTTGGGAGACCAGTTCCCGTTCTCAGTATGGTCACAAACCAAGTAGTAGATTACATCTATCAAGCCCATGGACATAGACTAACTCAGTGGATTAAAACTTTCTTACCGAGCCAAACAAACAACAGTCACAGAAGTCATGATTATTTTGGTGCTACTTATAAAAACACGAATATATTTTACAGCAATTTAGTAAATGAACTTACACAGAATTCGCGGGAAGATGAGCACTCTGAGCTTGCATGTTTACTGATGTTTGACCTGTGAAATGCGAATAATTTCAGTCAATTTTGAAACCCATTATTACATAAAAATGCAATTTTTCTTTTAAATATATATTTCCCAAAGCTGGCAATAAAAAGATATAGCAAGAAACTCACCAAGAAACTCGTGCGGGTAAAAACAGATCCACGTTCTCAGTAAAACCCCGAAACGCGCGTTCTGGCGTCTTCATCACGAAAACGTCATGACATGCGCACTTGGCAAGGACTTGTTCTTGTGACTTCCGGTTGACGTTCGTGACATCACCGACGTCTGGTGCTTAAGCTCTCTATTAACTGGAGCCCGCATTTTTAAGGAGCGGTTGGCCACCATACGGAAACATTGTATCGGGAGTCAGGAGCCAGGAGCCAGGAGCCAGATTCCAGTGAGCAAAATATGAAAAATATGACTTTCCGACATTCTCTGAGATAATTTTATTGTTATTGTATGCTAATAAACATTTTAGAATTCCTATCTGACACCACGATGAACAATATTCACATCTTTAATGACATTGAACAGAAATATGGGCGCACAGCCCTAAGGTTGATTCGTCGCCACGAGCGTTGTTCACGCAAGCTCGCACGTTTCAGCAACCACCTCACCTTTCTTACAAGGTGTATTAAGACTCACATTATTCCACGAGACCTTCGGGTCCAACCACCAGTTCCAACTAAAGGCGCTCGCAGAGTAGCCGAACTAGCCTCTAAAAGATTCTTGAGGGAAAGAATACGACTAACTCAGAGAGCTAAGGGAGATGCGAAAAGAGAAACTGAATCCACTGCCGAGGGAATAACAGCCACCCTTAAGGCAAACGAAGCTAGTGATATACTTGAAAAGATCAGAGTTAATACCCAAAGAGTATTCAATGCCACCAAAGATCGACAACAACGCAAGTTCTTGAAACTTGTACAGGAGAAACAGGCCTCTGTTTCACCTCATGTTAACCTAACATCACAAGTCGACAAAAGCAAATGGGTGATTAACTTATCATCACGGCCTCTTAATGATGCTGAGGTATCATTACTAGAGAAAGGGTTAAATTTTGCAGTAACACCAACCACCATTCCAGCCACTGAAATTGTCGCTAAAGTTGAAACAGCCATAAGAACGCTTGACTCAGAACAAGCTGACACAATAAGGAGAACCGTTAATAGCGTCCTTCAAAAGGCTGAGCCACCAAAGCCCAACATCACGAAGGAAATGCATGAAGCCCTTAACAACATAAAAAAAAAGACGACTCTATTATGATACTACCAGCCGACAAAGGTCGCGCAAGTGTAGTTCTAGACACTAACACCTATCATGAAAAAATGAAAACACTAATCGAAACGGGTCCATATCAACTCCTTAATAAAGACCCCACGGATCGACTCAGCCGTGAACTCACTGAGAAGCTTCTTAGTTTGAAACGAAGCGGGCATCTATCAGAAACATTCTACAACAAGATCAGGCCTCAGCACAAACAGCCACCTAGGATCTACGGTCAGCCTAAGATACACAAACCAAATGTACCATTGAGACCTATTGTATCGTGCATAAACACCTTTGCTTATGATTTGTCGGCTCATTTAGCTGACATCCTGTCCCCACTGACAGGCAAATCGGAGTACGCAGTTTCCAACTCTACTCATTTCGTGAATACCATCAACCATGAAAGAATACAAGAAAAGGAAATCATGGTGTCATTTGACGTAGAATCTTTATTTACGAACGTGCCAATCGAAGATGCCGTAAAGGCCACACTTCACAAACTAGAAAACGATCCCGGTCTTGCCGACCGCACAAACCTAACACCTGCACAAATTGCCGACCTTTTAAACTTTGTTTTACGATCCACGTATTTCCAGTACAATGGATCAATTTACGAACAAAAGGACGGAGCCGCTATGGGGAGCCCTGTCTCCGCGGTTATAGCCAACATCTTCATGGAAGATTTTGAGGAGCATGCGATAGCAAGTGCGATCTACAAACCTAAGATCTGGAAGCGATATGTAGATGACACTTTTACTATATTAGATCGAGACCAAGTCGACGGCTTTTTACAACATCTTAATAACCAACAGCCCACTATTCGTTTTACCATGGAAACCGAGAAAGATGACAGCATTCCCTTTCTCGATACGTCAGTTATAAGGGACTCAAACGGCCTTCTTACTACCAGTGTATACAGAAAGCCCACACACACTGATCAATACTTAGCCTATGACTCACACCATCCTCAGTCAGTGAAGCGTGGTATTGTTAAGTGTCTATATGACCGAGCCAAACACCTCATAACAAAACCATCAGTTATCGCTGAAGAAAAGAAACATTTATCATCGGTACTTGTTTCCAACGGTTATCCCTCTTCGTTCATACGAAAACTTGTTAAAACCACAACACCAACAGCCAACAACGAACCCACGCAGGAATTTAAATCTACCGCGGTTTTACCCTATATTAAAGGTGTATCAGAGGTTCTTCGCCGCTGCCTACAACAACAAGGCGTTCGCACCGTCTTTAAATCTGACACAACTCTTCGGTCTTACTTAGTACGACCGAAAGACGCCCTAGAACCAGGTAAACAAGAAGGTGTTGTATACAGAATTCCATGTGAATGCGGCAAAGTATATATAGGCGAAACAGGGAGAGCAATGCAAGACAGGATAAAAGAACATGACAGAGATATACGGCTTGCTCATACACAAACCTCCGCAGTTTCGGAGCACGCAAACGAAACGGGGCATCTTCCTTTATGGAATCAAGTCAAGTTTATCGATCGTGACCCTCACCGATACACACGTAGGGTCAAAGAGGCTATCCAAATAAGACTTCATTCTAATAACATCAATAGAGACAACGGAATCGAAATTCCCGAAGCATGGATGCCTACGATCAGAAAACACAACAGCCGTTCAACTACAAAGCGGACCCCTGAGGGAACATCATCTGCTAGTCGGAATAATGAGGATCGAAATACACCAATCACAGTGAACCAACGTGCATAAATAGCTACACGTAAGCAATCGACCTCATCGCCTGATGAAGACTAGCAGTATTGCAGTCGAAACGTCGCGATCAATATCTCAAAGCGATTCTATCGTGAGACAAACGAATAAACGTTCATTCCTATTCCAAATCTATTGGCAACTCTATTCAGACCGTGATTACAAATGATCCCATTTCTTTTCAAACTCGGAGATAGAAGTCGCTTTTCTCTCGTGTTTTGGAAAGAAATATTTTTGTCCATTTTAGTTGCACGTCAAATAGCAGCGAAGTGAAGCCGGATCTTGGTGCAGACCAGCTCAAAGGGACAAATAAAGCGTGAGACACGTCCAGATTAGCTTGCGACAAGAATTCCATTTTGTTTTCATACAGGAGCCCACCCTCCCCAGGGGAGTGGCCAAATTGCGTACAAATGCCCTACCCTGCTAGCACCAGATTTGACTGTCATAAACACTGAATTTTTTACCTAGCACGGTCTTTTGGGGGTCTTATAAAGCCTAACTATGGCAGTAATGTTCCCAAGTAGAATTCAAAATACACCACACTTTCACATTGAGTTAGATTTTTTTCTCAAACAACTGCTTCCATATGTTTAACACCCTTCCCACATTCTCTCAAGAGCTACTTCAACTGTGATACTTAGATTTCATATTTCTCACTCTACCCAGGTAAGGTCAATTTTCTCATCCTAGACATCCTCGGAAGGGCCTTTTTGCGTACTCTTGGGGCACCAAAACCAGTTTAGCGCCCAGGTTAGTGTGTCGTGCTGAGGCAGGCAGATGTTGAATTATGGACAGACACAACAATTAAGTTACAGACATTTGATGTTCCGGTCCGTTCGTGGTCGGAAGACACCCAGTAAATAATGCCCGTTGGGTTGCTCAAGGAAAATTAGGGTTTTACGAGAGTCGAACTGCAGGAGGTCTCTAACGAGGAAAAGTGCGGAAACATCTACTTTTTGGAGTGAATGTACTGATGCAATTTTTACTACTATAGACAAGTCTATTTTGTTTCTGAAGTTCCTCTGATACTCCGAGGAGCGCAGGACATACAGGGAACGCAGAGATCAGACCATTGCATTATTGAAATTAGGTAAAGGCATACAATTCAGTTTGTATTTTCAAGTGTAACCGGACGTGTATGTGAAAAAACGGTAACTCTGAAACGGATATATAAGAATGATTCATAACAGTAGCAAACAGCGATATGACTGTGGACATAATATAAAAAAAAAAGCACAATATTCAGAGGCGGATAAGATTTTCTTCCGGGTGTCTGCTTACGAGAACTTTAAATCAAAGCTAACATCTAATTCACCGGTAAACCTTTTGAGTATCCGCGGCCGCCTACGGGATGTAAAAATTCAGAGTTTGTGTGGGAGTTAAAACGGGCTTTTGTGATGGCGGTCGTAAGTAGAGCTATTCGCCATATACGAGAGTGTCCGTTAAGAGAACTTCTATACTGTATGAATCCGCAAATGACAGCGTAAATGAGAAGTGAATATTGTGTATTAGTCTGTGTTCAAAAAACTGTTCCTAATTTACACCTTCCTTGAGTAGCTAAAGAAGTCTAGCCGACTTTTTTTGCAATTTATTAGTGCCCCCTTTTGGGTCTCTTGTATTCCTCAGAAGTTTTTCCTCAACACTTTTAAACGGTTATTATTATGTTTTTGCAGTCAATAATTTACCCAGATACAGATACCATTCTGTATAGTTGTAAGACTACGAGGATTAAAATATAAGTAAATAAGTAAGTAAGTATGCCCAATGGCAAGTCATTAATTGTCGAAAATTGCATGGTACGCTCTAACTATAAAAAGGGCTATTATGGACGATTATTATCATGGTAATTAACGTCAACATCGAATAAACTCAAAATTTCAAGTAACACGACTTTCACAACCTATTTTCAACACACCAGTTATAACAGGATATCGGCGCGTAGAAACAATAGATAGTGTATTCCGCATTCCGTAGTCCGGTAGTCCAGCGTAACAGATTCCATTATTTAGGCAGAGTCTAAAGATGGAGGGTGTTCGAGCAGGTGGTTGTTTTCCATAGATATAGATGGATTGTCAGTGATCCTTCTTGTCCTTTGAGAATCATTTTGTTCCCTCTGACTACAACTTATCTCAAAGACTTCGAATGTTCGGTGAAAAGCCGACACTTTTAATTTTGCAATGTTTCAAGATGTTCCATTACCTCGTCACAAAGTAACGGAGAGTAACGCCACAGAGGACCAGACGAAACTGGAGCAGCCAACCTGGACTAAAGCATCTGAGAGACGTGTATGTAACATTTATTCACTATCTTTTATCGTTTTTGGGTCTTGTAGCACCTACAAGTTGGACCGATCGAAGTTTTGAACTAAATCTTTTGCTCCTTGTGTTTACTCAAGCGTTCCATAAAATATCCATCAAAACGTCCATAAATAACACAGAAAACATGCCACAGGTGACACTTTCTAACAATTCCGCTATTAGTATCGATAATGAGGCTTCTGATTTGTGACTTCTCGCCAACTTTGTGCTATTTTTGTTTAAAAAAACGAATGTTACGTTTCTTCCAATTTTGGTCAAATGACAAATAAGCGTTAAGTCAAATGCACATAATACGTCATTATTGATAAAGTATGAGATTGCCCAAATATTTTAGGATTGATTTGATAACCTTAAAGATGTCTTTTAAAGAATATGTGAGAATTAAGTACATAGGTTGTTGCTCATGGGAGATGTTAGCGACTAAAATACCTTAAATTTCGGGTTTGGTCAAAACAGTGAGAAGATGACCTTACTTTAGGCTAAATAATAGGAAGAGATCGAATTAGAGAGTAAAAATAAATTACAGAGGATTAAGTCTGATAAACATAGAAGATGGTAAAGTTGATTAGATTTGAAGTTGTCTTTTCTACTTGTTGAACAGCCAAACCAAAGTTAGCTAATTAATTATGCAAAAATGGGTAGATTTTGTGATTTTTAGGGGGGGTGCCGGTAAATCCCAGGGAATTCAATATTGCGACCTTATTTTTTGTTGAGGTTAATATCTCACCAAACCCATCAATTGTGCCAAGTTTGAGCGAAATCCGTGATTTGAGCATTATCACCCCCTGCCTGGTTCTCTCATGGACACACTCTTAAGTGCAAATGCGCTAAGGAGAGATGCTGAGCTAAACTGCGCCGATTTATGTAGTTGTTCAGACAGTGGGAAACTTTGTCAAAATATGCATGACAATTTCTTGTACACCACAGCTGAAACATCGATCTCTTATCTGTAAAACATTGGATGCTGGATGTAAATACAGAATTTTTATCAACATTAAAGGACCAGTCAAAAATTTTACAAACCAGCACATTTCTGTGTTACTTTGGCCATGTGATTAGACATAATAATTTATATAGTATCCCAGAGAAAATCTAATGCAGCCACTAGTGAGTGAGGTTTTGCCAAAACTGAAGTCATTGAGGTTCACATTTCCTGTCATTTTGGTTTCCTTTTATCCACAGCTGATAGCGTTATAATACGTTTATTGCTCAGCCTCGCTTTCATGCCAGCTTTGTGACGTGACTAGTGGCAGCTTCCCACTGGCTTAGGCAAACACTCACAACATTGCGTTTTATATCCCTGTTATTTTGGTTTTGGTTTATTTACAGTTATAAGAACTATAAGAAGCTTTATTTCGCAGCCTCGTTTTCATGTTAGATTTGTCACGTGACTAGTGTCGTATCCCATTGGCTTAGGCTAACACTGGAAACATTGAGTTGTATGTCTCCTGTTATTTTGGTTTCATTTTATCCACAGTTAATAAAGGTAAAAGAAGTTTTATTTCTCAGCCTCGTTTGCATGCTAGCTTCGTCACGTGACTAGTGAAGCGTCTCATTGGCTATGGAAAAAAGTGACATTATTGAGATTTACATCTCCTGTTATTTTGGTGTCATTTTATCAACAGTTTGTAGAGTTTTAAGATATTTTATTCCCCAACCTCGTTTTCACGCATAGTCTGTTAGGCTAATTTTTTAACCCCCCACAGAAAAGCCTCGGTGCAGGTTACAAAACTGGCAACAAGATTTTTCTTGTTATTTGAGGTCTTCTTAATACTTCTAGACCAGTTGCCTGCTTTCAGCACGAACTTCCCACGGGAGCTATATTTCTTACATATGCTCCTAGACTAGTGTGTCCACTTATGTTTTGTTGTCGTTTCGTGGTATAAAGAAAGGACAGGCTCTGGGAACGAGAAGGCTAAGGTCTATGACGTATTTCCGTTTCCGGTACTTGAGCCAGACAAAAATCGAGTTTCTTTATGCTAAATGTTTGTGCCCAGGCTTCTCGTAAGTTGAGTCTCTTGCGTAAAATCCAAAAAACCAGACTCTATTAGTCTTGACAGCACGGGCAACGCAACTCACACGACACATTCAGCCCAATAGCAAGTGAGGGGGTGTTTACATGATACCGGGGCAACTTTCTCCCCGGAGCGAGTTCACTCCGGTTCCCTCTCATGGCTCTATATTTGTTTACATGATACCACCACAAATTTCATGCTGGCGCGAGTCACCCCGGTTCTTGCGCGATTGTACCGGGGCGAGAATTTCACTCCGGTACGAAACCTCGCAACGGTATCATGTAAACACGAAACGACTACCCGTTTCGGTGTGAAATCGGTCTGCTGGTAGACTGGAAAGGGTAGCGCATGCGTAATGTTCGCGATTTTGAATCATAATTGCATTTTATCAACATGAAGTGTACCTTCAAATAACAAGATGTGAAATAACCCAGTCATCATGTAAACGCGATACGAAATCAAAAAGTCATGTCGGTATGAAACTCGCGCCGGTGCGAGTTTTCTCATGTAAACACCCCCTGAAGGAAAGTCTGTAAATCCTATCAGATGCATTTGGGGTAAAAAAAAAAAACGCTGTCCTTTGATCTTTGCCCTACTGAAAGTTGTAATTCATCACTCAGCTCAACTAAAGAGATGCTAAGATCCATAGAAATAGTAGTTAATAGAGGATGCTTTACCATTCAAATTCGTCACCGATTATTTCTGTCATTTCCCTGATTAACTTCATACTAACTTCATCAGTACAAAAAATGACAGACTTAATGGGAAATTTTGCCCCGTCAAGCACCCACTTTTTATTTCAAGCTTAACTCTGTCATATTTTGATACTAAAAGAATTTTTGAAAAAAATTAAATTTCCCATTAATTCTGTCATTTTTGTGTTTATTTGACACTTTATGACATTAATGGCTCGCCCTGCGGGCTCGCGGAAATGACAGAAATAATCGGTGACGAATTTGATGGACAGGCATCCTCTATTAACTACTCTGAAAGAATTCAATCGCGAATGTGATAAAGATTATTACAAAAATTATTTTTATATTTAGAAAAGATTAATTATAAATATAAAAAATAATTTTGAAATAAATATATTGTAGAAATGTTTATCGGATTAACGGCTTACGTAACATTTTATTAAGAATTATATATTTTAAATAAATTTTGATTTAAAAAATAATATATTATAATAATAAAATGCAGTTGTCAAGTTACGATCGTCTCACACCAGAAAATATTATTTTCAATGAAGCCAAAGAATTCAAAGTCAAAGATAGCAAAATCAAATACAAACGAATCCCAATTGAAGTCAAATACCCAAATGGAAAGAAAGGTGCTCTCGTAATTGAAACTCCGTTTCTTTTCTCTTTTGGAGTAAATGAAAAGAAAAACCAAGAGAATAACAAACTTGTTGGTTACAGTATTCCAGTTTGTCTCTGGGGAAAAGATACCGAACCAAATACAGAGGAAAAAGCATTTTTTGATGCATTGAGTAATATCAGGGAAATATGCTGCAAACATCTTGAAACTGAATACGGATCTGATATGGCATCAACTTTGTCTTCCCCCCTTTACTACAAACAGGTTGAATTTGTTGATAAAAAAGGAAAGAAGAAAACAAAAAAAGATGAGTCAGCCGCACCAGTTCTTTACGCAAAACTTATTTACTCTGAGAAGTCAAAGAAAATACTTTCTTTGTTCAAGACCAAGGGGAAGAAAGATTTGAATCCTTTTAAATATATTGATCAGTATTGCAATGTCAAAATGGCATTGATAGTTGAAGGAATATTCTTGAGCAAGACTGTAACATCTATTCAAATAAAAGTTCATGAGTGCTATGTAAAACCATTGAAACCTCGAGAATCTCTTTTGACAATAACTGAGGAAGAAGTTGATAGTGAAAGTGATGATGATGATGTGACTGTTGAGGTTGGAAATGTTGAAGATTTGATTATTTCCGACATTGAGGAATAAACATGAGATTTTTAATACAAATTTTGTATTAAAAATTAACCAAGTCTTTGAAACTCACCCATGAGTTAAATTTATCAGGGTATCCACTCCATTTTACCAATGCCATCTTTTTCTTGTTATCTCTTCTGATAACTTTTTCTATTCTAAAAGTCTGCTGTTTTGCTTTCTGAAGTTCTTGTTCGTAAAAAGATCCTTTGACCGATTCCGACATCAGATCAACGATTGAATACGTAACAGGTTTTGTTGGATTAATCTGTTCAATCACAAATATTTCCTCTGTCCAGTTTGGTGTGTAACCTTTATCAAATACCTTTCTTTTATACTTTGAAATTCTAACATGATCTCCAATCTCGAACTTTGGTTTTTCAGGTTTCAAGAAGATAGATTCGCCATACAAATTCGACCAAACTGTTTTTTCATTCTTCTTTTTACTCGCTTCAACAGGAGTCATCTTAATACTAGAATGTCTCGTATTATTATAATCATTAACCAGTTTATCTATCTTATCCGCGAATACAGTGTTGTTATTCACAGAGAACATTTTCCACATCTTGTTTTTCATTGTCCTGTTCCATCTCTCAACAACACTAGATTTCTCTTCATTTTCAGTGTGGTATAGTTTGATATCTTTTTTCTTCAGAAAATCTTTGAAGTGTTTGCTGATAAACTCAGAACCTTTATCAGTCCACAACATCTTTGGTTGTCGGCCTCTTTCAAAAATATCGTCAAATGCTTCACTGACAGTTTCAGTTTTTTTGTCTTTCAGACCTCTTATCCAACCATACTTGCTAAACACATCAATGACCATCAGCAAATATCTTATCCCTTTGTTCCACTTGCTGAACTTTTGCATTTCAACCAAATCAGAAGCCCAGATATCATCAATTCCATTTGAGATTACTGATCTCTTTTGAAAGTTTCTTGTGATTGGTTTGTGAAGTTCGTCGGCAAGTTGTTGAGACCAATCACTTCTCAACGCCGACGCGCGTTTTTTTGAAGTCCAAGTCCAAGTCCAAGTTTTTGTTTTGTGTTAATCATTGTTCTGGCTAAAGTATGTCCCCATTGTCTCTGTTTCCAAGGAATTGCATCCAAGGATTTTATCATTTTCCTATCTGCTTCATTTTTACATTTCACTTGATCGTTTGTTGGTTTGTTTCCACAGACAGAGTAATCAACATCGTGTTGCATACTTACTGCATCTGTTTGTCCAGTTGGTTGTTCAAATATTTCCAATATCTCACCAGTTTGAGGATCGTATCTCAATTGAGATTCCAGTGGATTACCGGGGCCAGTATACTTATGACCAGGAAGTGTAAATCCTTTTTTTGGTGCGACTTTGAGAATTGCTTTATGAATATCAACTCCACTTCCAAAACTTGTCAGAGGATTATTTTCCCAGAATCGATCGTCAATAATAATCTGATACTTGGTTCTCAGGATCTGAGGCCATGTATCGGGATTGGCAGAAATGATATTATTCATATCTGCCAGAGCTTCTGGATTGTTCTCAAAAAATCTTGTCTTTTTCATTCTTCTAGAAGGTTTTTCAAATTTGAAAAATAATTCAGGATTGGATCCTTTGCGTATTATTCCCATCTTGGCTTCTTCAGCGGCTGTTGGTCGTCTCCAGAATTTACCAGATGTCACGCCATGTTCCGATCCAAAAGCTGATTTCGTGATATCACCAGATTTATATCGATCAAAGACTGGTTTCAAAGATGGTATCAATTCTTGAGTAGTCGACATTGCAATTTCTGGAGCTTTTTTTACAACAGTTATTGGATCAATTCCAGCTCCGTCCAAATCGCGTCTGTTAGTTTTATATCTCTTTTTAGGTCTGACTTTGGTTGATAATTGATCCAGTGCCGATCCAACAGAATCTTGAATAAATGGTGTCAGTTTATTGATTCCGTAATTTACAGCTTTTTTTTGAAGTTTTTTATTTCTCATAGCTTCACTAGCTCCATATCGACCCATTTCGACTGTTTTTTTTCCCAACCAAGGAAGAGCATGTTCAGTGAATGCTTCTGCAGCTGTTCCAACAACAGTGTCAAAGAGATCTCCTCCAGATCGTTTGCCCGCCTTCTCAGACGGGCTAATTAGTTTTTTGTCTTTTTCTTTGTTTTTTTTTTCTTTCCCCCAGTTCCAGTTTGTGAAGTTGTTCCCATTTTAACGTATCTAACTTTTTTAATTCCACAAACTGCGCAATGACAAAAGAATTGCTTTCTTCCTCTTTTATCAGTTTGGTAACCACTTGGCTCGGTGCAAGGTGTTACTGTTTTATCTTTGATGCAATATGATTCTTTCATTTAGTATAATGTTTAGATTAAATGTCAGCGAGAGTTGAATTGGTCAAGATTGAACTTAATGAGATATACGATCTGCTTAATGATAGTTTTGAATATCTTAACATTGTGGTAACAAAGAGTGATAATCGATTCAAGAAAATAATTGAGTTGATAATGGAAATCAAAGGTCAGTCTGTTTTATTAAACAGGTTAGTAAAGTAATTTAAAAAAATATTGTTATTAGATAAAATGAATGAAAATTCTCCACAATTATCAAAAAAAGTAATTTTGAAGTCATTGGAAACAATAGAAAAAGTTTTTGATTATATAGCTAGTATGGATTCAGAGTGTGATGAAGATAATAAAATGACAAAAAGCAGGGATATTTTTGTAAAAAGTGAACTTGAGAAGATTTGTAATGATTTGGATGAGTGTTATGAAAGGGTTCTTTTAATAAGATTGGAGAATGATAATCGATTCTTCAAAATATTTGAGATGATTGCGGAGTTGAGTGAGAAATCAAATAATCTCAAACAAATCTTGAGAGGAAGATTAGTATAAGCATAGATTAAATGGAAGCTAAATTCTTTTCAGAGATAGAAAAAAATATGGATGTTGAAACTCTCAAAGATTTTGAGAAAGAAGTAAGAACAAAGATAATTGAAGAGTTTGAGATTCTTCGGAGTAAAAATGCAGATCTTTCACGTGTTTTAATGGCTGGTGAATGTGAGACATGGGAAAGAATACGAAAAGGAGAGTATTCTTGGTTGAAAATCAAATCCGAGAAAAAAAAGAAACTTTTTAGACTTATTGATATTTACACTAAATTCGATTCTATTGTTGATACTGTAAAAGAATTGGAAAGAAAAGTTGAGAAGGTCAGAAAGATGAAGGATTCACCAGTGGATTCAGATTAAATATAAATTTTATATTTAATCTTGAAAAATATTATTCAAAGAATCTTTATCCTCCAAAGTATTCTTTTATAAAATCACTGTTGTCATTATCAAAATGAGGATTATGAATAACATCAAGAATACTTTTTCCATTCTGTCTCTCAAACAAGTAGTAAAGGCACCAATAACCACAAAGAACAGTGTTTCGATTTTGTATTTCATCCAAGGAATAAATAATTTGTTTTCCAGAAGACCTGAAATACTTCAAAGCCTCATTCGGCATAACCAGACCAAATGGATCAAAATACTCGACTACTGAATCCAAGTTTCTGTAACAAACCCAATGAGTGCCAGGTCCTTGCATATCATCAAGATTAATTATTCCAATTTCTTTTTTTATCTTTTGTGGAAGGTTGTCTCGACTAAAGATTCCTCTGAAATGTCTCAGGCCAAGTTTTTTCACCCAATCCATCAAGTCAAAGTTTGAAAGGGGTTTAATCACAAAATGTCTCCTATTATGGGAATTGAGTTGAATGGGCTGTTTTTTCCCAACAGAATTCCTTTGCCTTTGGAGTTTTTTTTTGCCTTTTTTTTTACCCCCATCCCTATTGGATTTTCCCAAGTTCCAATAAAGGGGGGTGGATAGTAACCTTCTCCTTGTGTGGGTGGAACATAAACACTTCTTGTGTTAGTTGAAGATCCCCTGTCAACCTGAAGACCAGATCCAAACAACTTTGGAAGCAGACTAATTGCTGCTGGTATTCCGATTGATGCAAGTGTTCCCAATAATCCACCTTCTATTTGTTTTTGAGTCGGCTTGATAACCAATCGTCCTCCTGTCCTGAAAACTTTGTTAATTTGATCTATTTGTGCCTGAGTAAACTCACTTGCAAAAGGAGGAAGAAATGGGAAAAACTTTTTTGGAATTGGAATACCTCGTCCAAACAGTTTTTTTAATCCTATTTCTCCAAGTGCATTTGCAGCTCCAGTAGCAAGTGCAGGAGCAACTTTTGAAACTCCCTTTACTGCAAGGGGAAGAAGTTTAGCACCAAGTCTTGCCAGACTTGTGAAAAGGTTTCCCCCTCGCTTTACTAAACTTCTGATCTGTGTTTTACTTATTTTCAAGTCTGATCCTGTTCCATTTGCAAGTGATTTTTTTATTTTTGTTAGTTGTCTTTGTGTCAACATTAACTCATCGGGTCCCCTGAGATGAGAATGTTTTAATCGAAGTGTAATTGGTGATTTATTTTGAATTGCATTAAAAAGTTTTGATTTTTGGCCATCTGAAAGTTTTACCCTGTATTCAATATAAGTTGTCATTTTATATAATATGTTATATTATTTTTTTCTCAAGCTCTAAGAAGTAGTTTTCCACTTTGCTGTTCTATTTCCGCTTCTCTTTTATGCAAAACAAGAGCGTAAATATTATAATTTGCAGCAGTCGCTCCAGATAACTCATAATGAAAAGATAGTTTAGTAACTCCGTCCTTTATATCTATTTTCTGCTTTGTCAAATCAAAATACACAAATGGGAAAATATTCTCAAAATTCTGTCTATTAAGAAGTGTTCCACCTTGAAAATCATTATTTGCAAAAACATAAGACATTACATCTCTAAAAACTCTTGAAGGATCTTCTGAAGGTTTGTAGTGAATATCAGGGTATTCATTCCCATTTCCAACTTCGAGATAGCATCTATTCAAAGTTCGAGGATTTGTGGAAACGCTGAAAGTATTGTATAAAAATGGATTTGCTGTTTGTGATTCAATATTTGGAGTGTTGATAAAGAAAACAAATACATGCCGAGGTTTTGAAATTCCGTTTGTAATTCTAAAGTTACCAACAGCTTGGTTGCCAGCGACGTTAGGTTGAATAACTTCATTGAGATAGTGCCATTTGTCTGGTTTGAGATAATCTTTCATATAAATCTTATGCCCATCTTCATTGAATATTAATCGAGGCACAAACAGTTGAAGACGGGTAATGACTACTCGGCATCGATTTCCTCCGGTCCTCCATATAAGATTATCATCTTTTTCAATCTCAAAATTTATTTCGATTTTAGTGTTTGGAAGTAATTTGCTTTCAAGTGCCTCAAAGAAAGAATATCTATTGAGAGGAATTTCACAGTGTACTGTGCTTGAAGTTCCAAGCAAAGCTTTTCGTTTTGCAAATCCTTCGTTATATGTTGCAGGAGTGTTATCTAACATAAGACCTTCTTCTTCTGCACCATTAGCTGCATTTCGTCGATGAGTAACATTTCTTCTTGTAAATCTATTTTTATTTGCACTTGTTGATGTATCAAGAAAATAAAATTCATTTGTTGCCACACTATCAGCGTAAGATTTATTATACTCAAGCAAATTTTTTATATTTACACTATGATTGGCGTAATTACACTGATAAAGTTCCTTTCCATTTGCCAGCACAGATAATCTTGAAATAAAAGAATTGGAACCATTTACTATTCCCATTTGGTCAGCTTCGTAAGCAGTAATTTGCGCTCTATTAGCAACAAGAATACTATCATCATTTACATTAGCACCAATAACAAAATCAGTTCCATCATGTTGCTCAACTTTAAAGTCCATTGCTATTCTAGCATTATACCAATCAAATGGAGTGGCTTCACCTGAATTGTCAGCAATGAATTTAAGATTATTTCTAACTTGAACGGTGTTATTTGCTGGGGCAATATTAATAGGGTTTTCAAGATCAAAAACAACATCTTCATATCTTTCAAGATATTTTGGGTTTCTAATAGAGTTCATTTTAATAAATAGATTATATTATTTTTTTCTTCCAGATCCAGACATAATTTTTAGCACATTATTATTGATTTCTTGCTGTGTCATTTTTCGATTATTTGTTTTACGAGATGGAGGATTTTTACCAGAAAGCATTTTTACTATTTTGTCTCCAGCCTTTTTATTTGAACTGGCAGGGGTTGGTTTGGGAGGCGGAGCAAATGTTACCTTTTTTCTGGTTGGTTTTCTTCCAAGAAAAGATTTTACCGAATCCATTATACCTTCTCCGTAAATATGTTTTCTTGAAAACTTTCCTATGTCAGGATCATATTTTTTTTTAAACTCTGATTGACGCATCATTTTATTTATATAATTATACAACATTGCTATCTTCGGTATGGCGAAGCAACAGTGTCATAAACCAATCAATACCATTCAAGTCAACAGGTTGACTGACAGAATCAGTTATTTTTATATGCATTTCAGAAATTGTATTAGAACTTACAGGACAATAAAGAGGCCTAAATGGTTCAAATGTGAAAGGATACGATCTTGTCAAATTATCCGTTGGAATAACTGCTATCGTGTTTGTATTAACACCATTTACAACGGAGTCTTTTATAGCACTAACATTAATATTGAGAGAATCAATCGATTTTGTGATATTTGGAAGTTTGGTTCCATATTCAGTTTTGGTCACAAGTTTTTTCTCAAATCCAATGAGTTCTCCAAAATCTGTTCCTCTCAGATCGAGTTGAAAACTTCCCTCAAGTGTTACCAGGACTCGATAAGTGGAGAGAATGAAAGACAGATTTATTGAGTAATTCTTCACACCCTTTGCGTCTGTTGTGTGATGATTCTTTTGTTCCATGTATTGATGAATATAATCATTTATGTCTGAGTAAGAATACATTCCGTCTGTGAAGGTGATAGTTTGCCATGTAGATCCGTTGTGGGTGTATTTAATTGTGTTGTTTTTGTAACTACTCCGGATGTTATACCAAGAGTAAGTCATCGATAACCTGTCCAAGGCAAGAAAATGTCTGAATTGTGGGTCAAGTTTCAAAGGAGGATTAAATTTGACCAAGAAATCGTGTGATTTGTTTACTCCTATTTTTTCTCTTTTTACAGAGGAAATATGAATTGCGCTTTCATTCATTTATAGTATGTTTGGATAACTTTTTTGAGAAGTTTGTTAAGTTGGTTATTAGACAGGATCCCGAGATCTCGGAGTCGATGGGCTATTTGAATGAATTCAGGCAGAACACCGTTGTTTCCTGCGGCAAGCGATCCATTGAGTAATTCAAATCTACTAAGTAGTTCTTGTGGGTTGCTGAACAATCCAGAACCAGTTTGCTTCCTAAATTCTAAAAGATCCACTAAATTTTTCATATATACGCTCATTACATTGAAAGTTTCTATTTTTTCTTTTGTTTCTGGATTAGGTCCCCTTTTTTTTGCTGTAGATTCAGCTATTAAATACCCTTTTTCATTTGTTGGAAAAGTTGCTCTGTTTTTAAGTTCTTCATGAAGACCTAAGATATCTGATTTGACATTTTCGATTAAATTATCAAGATCTTTAATATTTATATTTTTATCAAAATAATAAGAAGGAAGAATTTCAAAACCATTATTTTTTAGTGTATCTTGTGATTTTTTATCAAGTAAAAACCTATCAAAATAATCTTTAGTTATTGTGAATTGAGCTTTATCCTCTTTTGGTAAAGGAGCTTGAGTTTGATCGTCTTTTAGTAAAGGAGCTCGAGCTTGATCGTCTTTATCATCTTCATCATCTTCAATAGCTCCTATCGGCATCTCCCCCATATCAGCCAATCTCTCAAACTGACTAAATCCGTCTGTAATGGCTTTTTGATTGGCTCTGATACCTTTTGTAAGAGCCAACTGATTTTGCAACATTTTTTGGTTTTGAGTAAATATATTTTGTGCTTTTGGGTCATCAGGTTTTTCAAACTGAGAAATCAGAGGTTTGAATGTTTCAGTAAATCCTTCTCTCAGATTCTGTTTTTCCCAAGTAGTCTCTTTTATTTTTTGTCGAACCTGTTTAATAAGATTATCTGCTTCAATCTTATTTTGTGAATATTTTTTCATTTCTTCAATATCCATTTATATATTTATTATATAAAATGGAGATACCAAATTATGACAGCAAGGACAACAGCGATAAAAAATTCAAGCAGTTGTTTCCTTTCATGCCATCGGATACATTTCGAATGCTGATTTGTGGAAATAGTGGAAGTGGTAAAACTAATTTGCTTTTCCATATGTTAATGAAACCTCTGTTGTATTACGATGAGATTTATCTTTACGCTCGAAATTTGGAGCAGGATAAGTACAAGAGACTGATGCAAAAAATGAGAGACATGTCACATAAACTCGGTTATGAAATCCTTTCTGTGAGTAATGATGAAATAACTCCTGTAACAGAAATGGATTTCGAAGACAATCAAAAACTTGTGATATTTGATGATTATGTCTGTGATAAAAATCAAAGACAAATCGTTGATTATTTTATTCAAGGTCGACATAAGAATTGTTCGGTGATTTATCTGAGTCAATCATTTTACAAAACTCCAAAAGATATTCGATTGAATTGTTCTCATTACTGTTTGTACGAATTTCCGTCTTCCAGAGAAGCAAACAGAATCTCATCTGAATTGGGAGTTGATAAAGATATGTATAAAGAGGCGACACGAAAACCATTCTCATTTCTTTATGTAAATAAACCAAAGAAAACCGTATCAAAAAACTTTACTGCGATTATCTAAATAATAAATAAGATGGGAATATTTAACGAACACTCTTCTAATCACTTTCAATTTGCAAAAGGAGTTCAAGGAGCTCCAGGTGTTGGGTTTAATCTCACCGCAGATGGAAATTATGACATGGTTGGAAAAAAATTGACAAATGTTGGAGCACCAACATCTGACACCGATTCTGCAACCAAGAAATATGTTGATACCAATTCTGGAGGAGGAAAAACATCACTTTTGACAGTGGATTCCGACGTTGATATGAAAAGTCAATATTCAATCAAAAATCTAAAATCACCTTCAAACAATGATGATGCTGCAAATAAAAAATATGTTGACGATTCCAAAGTCGATGGCAGTGTATTTTTGAAACTTGATGGAACAAGATCAATGACTGGAAATTTGGATATGAATAACAAAAGAATATTCAATCTTCCAGCTCCAACTGGTTCCAAACAACCAATACCATTGGCTTACGGTGACCTTGCTTATCTTCACGTTAATGGAACAAATATGATGACAAATCATTTGAACATGAACAATAAAAAAATAATTAATCTTGTTACACCAACAAATAACTCAGATGCCGTTCCCAAAAAGTACGTTGATGATAGCCTTTCTAACCAAGATTTCAGTTCTTTCTTTAAAAAAGATGGAAGTAGGGCCATGACTTCAGATCTTAATATCGGTGGACATAAAATAATTAATCTTGAAGATCCATCTTCAGATTCGGATGCAGTCACCAAAAAGTATGTTGACGGTCATCTGCACCAAACTCAAGTTCAACCAAGTCATTATAAGGATGAGTTTGCTTTTCTGATGACAAGTCCAACTCAATGGACAGATGAAATAGATAATAGAACCAGTTTTATTCCAAAAAAGATAACTTACTTGCCAACTCTTAAAGGAAACTTTCACGAATACAACACAAAAGTTCTTTATACAACAATACTAAAGAATTTTCAAGGTGGTTATAAGTACAAAATTGGGCTTAATTTCTTTAGACTGGTTGGAGGTGCTGACTATACCCTTTGTCTTGAAATACTTAATACTGATTATCAACTTTGGCATAAAACCCAGATAAGCGTTGATGGCAACACGTCACAAGGATTGCAACTTGGAAATGTTAGTGTAAAAAAACTTCAACATAGTTTCATCGATTCAAAAAAACAAACACAATTTATGTATTACCACAGAGTCATAATTAATTTCAAGAAGTTGGCAACTGGAAACAGATTCTTTATTCACATTTTGGTCAGTATTCCAAATAATGGAAACGATCTGGCTGTGTATCCAATTCAGTTTTCTGGTGTTTACATGATTGCTTATGGTATTATGAGTAAAGTTAGCAATATCGACGCAGATAAAGTTTATGATTATCATAAATCATTTGAAATTTATAGAACACAAGTAAAGTTCAATGTTGATATTAACGCAAATAATTTACATATAATGAATCTTGCTCTCAATAGAAATCTGAATAGTAGTGCTGCAACAGTTGGAATGGTAAAAGAGCTGATTCCTTTTACGGTAAACCATGTTTATAGTCGTTTTTTTGATCAAATTTATGATTTTACAGATGCAAATAATTACGAATTAAAAAGAGGTGCATCTGGTATTGTAATTAATGGCATGAATGACTTTCATAGTTTAAATGGTATTACCATCCCAGATAAAGACTTGAGTAATATCAAAAAGGAAGGATTAAATATTAATAATTACTCTATTACTTTAAATCCCTCTGATAATTTCAAAAATTATACCCTGTGCCTGGTTTTTTATCACTGGGATAACAGAGATTTTGCTTTGGTTAAGAAAAATAAACAAAATAATCAACATCTAATGAGTTTAAATTATACTAAAGCTGCCGGTTATTTAACTTTACTCACCTCTAGTAAAAGACAATTTTTTAGTTTACCAAATGGTTTTGGTGGGAAAAAAATTGTTTTATGGTTGGCGCATAGTGTTGATACAATTGTTACAAAAGTTAACTTGAGTAACCTCAGCTCAACATTAACTATAGATAGCGCTAATTATGTACCCAGTCAAGATTTTGACTTCACAACTGAAGATGGAGTTTTGAATAAAATTATGTTCTCTCCCAATTTTTACGACTTTGATTCTGAGGCATTTAAGAGGATAATGATTCAAGAGAAAATAAATGGAAGTTATATACTTTAGTAATAAATGAAGGACTTGTTTGAATTTAATCATATTGACAACTCACTATCAGAATCAGAGATCAAAACTCTCAAAGACTTCTACAAACATTATCACAAGAAATTTTGGTGTTTCAAGAAATCTTTCAAAAGATATAAAATTCTTGATGAAACTCTCACTCTATCCGGAGGAGGACTGGTTGTAGTGGGAACTATTGCTGGAGGAATAACACTCAATCCAATAATTCTGGGTGTTATCAATGGTCTTGGAGTCTTGGTGAGTTCGGTTTCAAAAATGAAGAATTACAAGAAAAAGATTGAAATGTCTCAAATAGCATTTACAACCTATGAGAAGGTATTGGTTGAACTGAGATCGGCTTTGAGAGGTGATGAATTCAATAAACAAGAATTCGTTGATCGAATGAAACTGATTGATGAAATGATTATCGATCAATCTCCAGTTGCAGATAGATTCTCAAAAAAATATAACAAGAAATATTTGTAAAAGATTATTACTATTTTATAAATAAATTCTTATTTTTATTTTTTTATTATTTATAAAATAAAATTGAATTATTTAAATTCGTATTTATATTTTTCAATCATGGAGATGTATTTTCATCCAACCTTTTCAAATTACTTTACAACAAGAAATGGAGGCGTTTATAACATCAAGAATAAAAAAGATCTTGGAAAACCATCTCAGAATGGTTATCTCAGAATATCCATTCGACCAAAAGGTTCAAACTCAATAAGTCTCCTGAAACATGAATTTATCTGGGAAGCATTCAATAACGAGGAAACAAATAAATACTTCAGGATAATTCACATTGACGGAAACAAACTAAATTACAGGCCAGATAACCTGAAAAGAATTTTTAATGAATCATCTAATCCAGAAGGAGAATCCAGAAAAATATTGGCAACTAATCTGACAACTGGAAAAGATAAAGTTTATCAATCGATTTATTCAACTTCTAAAATACTTAAGATTAATCCTGGATCTATTAAACTAATCGCAGATGGAAAGAGGAAAACAGCAACATCGAAATTAGATAGGAATAAATACACTTTTAAATACTCCAATCCAAACGACTTGAATAATGTAAAAATAATCAAAGATAAAATAAAAAATAATATTGATAAAGGTTTATTCAAAATATAATTTTTAAAATTATTTTTATATTATTATAAAATAAATAATTTATTTATTTATTTTAATTAGTAATAATATTTTTCATCTTCTATCTACTCTATAGATAGAAGATGTTAGAATCGAGATTCCAAATAATATTGATAAAGGTTTATTCAAAATATAATTTTTAAAATTATTTTTATATTATTATAAAATAAATAATTTATTTATTTATTTTAATTAGTAATAATATTTTTCATTTATATCTAATCTAGATATAAATGATAAACTCAATTATTGCTTATGTTAACTTCTACTTTCCTTCTCATAAAACAAAATTCTACGACGACAACTTTATCAAGGCCTGTTTGGTTTACCAATATTTACATATAAAGTATTTCACCCAAAGATTGGGCTTTAATCAAATCCTTTACAAATTGTCTGACTTCAGACACAGTTGCAGATCAAACTCGTCAGTACTATCCAATCATCTTATTTTCAATCTCGCTTTTCGAGAATTCCGGAAACATTTCAATCTCGGTCGAGGTTGTGTTTACACTTTCAACTCACCAATCAAATCTGAAGTTCTTGGGTATTTAACCGGAATCATTTACTGGATTTTTCACAGAGGTATTGAGTGATTTGTAACTTTGCCACCAATTTTGATAATTCTCCAGAGTTTGATCTCCAATATTTAGTTCAACAAGACTGTATTTGGGATTATTCATTTCTTCAAGGATTTTTTTTATAAGGAATATGACATTAATACTTCTTTTTCTTTTGAATTGTTTATTTAATTCTTCCATTACTTTATTATCTATTTCTAATAGTTTTGAATATAGATTATATTTCTCTTCCTCAGATAGATTCAATCTTTTTGAGACTTGATTAACTTTCTTTTCAAAATGGTATTTACGCTGGTAAATACTTTTCTTTCGGAAAAGCAGCCGATCCTGGTCTCTTTTGTCAAATGAATCAAAATAACGGCCATTTTGCAATCCACACTTCATACAATATACATATCCTGAAACCAAATCAAAATCAGTTTTTTGACAACTTGAACAAGAGATCTTTCGATCGGTTTCATTTTTTGGAGATTTTGTGTATTTTTGAATAATTTCAAAGTATTTTTGAATTTCAGCTTCAGTGTAAGTCATTTTTATTTATAATTTAAATAAATAAAATTTATAAATAAGAGAATTTGTATTTTTTCCCATCTTTCTTGGATTTGATGATTTTAATCTTTTTCTGGCAATTATAACCAACTGCTGCAATAGTAATTTGGTGGTACTCCCCCACTTCGGTAAGACTATCAAAAATCATTTTTTCCTGAGTTTCTAAATCATAACTAACGACCTTTTTACAACAAGATTTTCTAACATTCTCTTTTGGAGTTAATATCTGAAGATTATCAATTGAATTATTTTTTCTATCAAAGTCACAATGGTCAATGTGCATTCTTTTTGGAATCTCCCCCTTAAATGTCTCAAATACATATCTATGTACAGAATAATCTTTACGAACATTATTTTCAAATAATTGAAAACCTAAGTATCCTCCTGTTCGTATTTGTAATTTCAATAATTTTGTTTTATTCCATTTTAAACTCAAAATCTTCCCACACTTGCTAGCTAAATAATATTTATGATAAGGATGAAAATAAAATTTAATATCTTGATATTTAACATATTCTCGATTAGTCATGATTTATAATTAAATAATTATAAATCTTTAATCTATTTTAACGTATTGCTAACGTATTAACTTTATCTTTGCATAAAATCCTTTTATCATCATCTGCACTCAAAGCTAATTTATTGACTTCCTTACTATAAATATCGTGGTTCTCGCTTTTTATTATATTCATACTACGCATCTGTTTTTTTCCTGTTTTCAAACAATCAACGTAATCTTCAAACTCAATCTTTTTTTTTACAATATTTTTTTTGATTCCTTTGCATTTTTTATTTGTATTAGATTCCTCGATTTTAAAAGAATACAGTTTAGCTCTAAGTCCGACAAAATGAGTTATCTGCCGACCAGCAACTTCATCCTTAAACTTTCCAATCACTTTCTTATTAACTCCTGTTAGTATCCCAGATTTGTGGTTTGGTAAATAGTCTGAAGTGTCAAACCTGGCTTTTATATCTGCTGAAATATCAGCATAAAAATCATCGGTTTTTAATTCATACATGAGGGAGTCAGTATCTGTAAATAGCAACCTGGCTTTTTTGTAAGAATATTTATTTCTTATGTAGTTATAATTAAAATCAAACATTAACAGCTTTGACAGATCTAATATCGCCTGGCCGACATACACAGGTTTGTTGAAGTAAACTTCAGTCTTCTTCATATGTATTGCAACTAAATTTTGATCAAAAATAGTCGATCTATCAAAGTTTGGTCGACATGCTAATTTCAAAGCTTTTGCTCGATTATCAACCAGAAACACATTTTGTCGTTTCCGGATGTTTTCAATCGTCTTTCCAAACACAGAATTATTTAGTAACTTAAAAAAGTCTTTCTCAAAGCTGTTTACCGCTGTTTTGCGAAGTTCTGTGTTTTTCCTGATATAGGGCTCCATCCAAGAACTCTGATTGAAAGAAATTCCTCGGTGAACAGCTGTGATTTTCAAACCCAATTCAAGACACTGCCTCAGATTTCGATAATGAATAACATATTTGTTACGAGGTTTAAAATGACTAATGAGTTTCTCCACTCCACCTACTTTCATCTTCTCCGGAGCCAAAGGATAATCATTGTGTGACTTCCAAAGTTCTTTTGGATACTCTAAATCAACTTCGAATATGTAACCAGTCTTTCCCATGTCATTCATGCTGCTACTTGATTTCTCAAGAATATCCAACACTTTTTCTTTTGAGAGATTACTCATCCATCGGAACCCTCCCGTAGGAAGTGATTGAGACATTGCCCAACCATAGAGATTGTTTGCATCAAGATATTGAATGAATTTTGAAGGTTTATCTGGGTCGTAATCTTTCATGTATTTATTATTTGCTTCTGAATATCGTTTTGCTATATGAGTCATTCCACCTCTGATTCCTCTCTCAAACATCATCAGCATGTCGTAATCGCACAGCAATTCAAGTTGTTGGCCAGTTTCTTTCAAACAAGCATCCCAAGCCAATCCAGGAGATGTGTAATAATGCGCCGGATCCAGTTTGTAATGCTTGAGGCATGTCTTTCGAAAGTTTTCAAAAACATCCGCCAACAAAAGAACGTCTGTTTTAAGATAGAGATCGTGATAATCTCTGATTGTTTGGCATTTAAATGTATTCCAAACATTGATTGCGTGAGTGTAATCTTCATCTGAAATGTCTTCGTCATTCAATCTTGAATAGAATTTCTCTTTGGTTGGAAGTTGTGTTTCACTCAGTTTTTCAAGAGATGAAACGTAGTCATAGGGATAAACACCTTTTCGAAAGAGAAGTTCAATATTATCTTTCATTATCTCTTTTGTATTTTGAAAATCATCCGGTTGCAGGTTTCCAACAAGATTCGCAAGACTGGTTTGGAGAAACTTAAACGAATCGATGAATCTTATTTCAAAATTCAAAGTCACCATCTCTCCAGTTTTCCGAGATCTGTATTCGTCGACTTTGATCTTCTTTGAAAATGAAACATACTTCTCCTCAGTCGATGGAATACAGTTTAACTCACCCTTCAAACCTGAAAGTTGTTTTATAAACAAATGCGCGTCATATCCTTGAAGATTGTGAAATATTACAGGCAGTATCAATGGTTTTCTGCATTGAAGATTGCAGCTGTTATGCGAAGCTCCTCGATATTGGCCGGTAAAATGACAATGATCACGAACTCTATCTCCATCTAAATTACCTAAACAAATATGACAAATCCTGGCTTCTTTAAAAGATTTCTGTTCTTCCTCAGTTAATCTGAGAGGTTTTGGATGACGATAAAAATCATCGTAAAGTTTTTGAGTTACCTTCGCAAGTTTAGAAACAAATATTTCAGCAACATTATCACTTTCTTTCTGTTTTGTAAAACAGATTGGTTTAAAAATATTTGGGACTATTCCCTTGATATAGAAACAAAACCCCGACGGTTCGTGCTTCTGGTAATCGATAGTATATGAACCTGCTGGATTGGGTTTGCACGTTTCCAAAGATTTGGTAAAACATTCAAAATCGGCGTAAACTACAAAAGGTATTGGAAGCTGTTTAAAATAATTTTTGAATTCTAACTTCGAATTTTTTGGTGGCATTTTTACAACAACTGATTCATTAGACGAACAATATTCAATATGACGCTGAAATAATTCTTCCTTTGAAAAATGAGAGAAGCATCTTTTACAAATGTGTATTCGACCATTAGTTCGCGATGTTATTTGAGATCGGAATAATCTTGAAAAACTTTTGATAAGAGAATAATGATATTTTCCCTCTTCTTCAAAGAGAAACAAATCGATTGTTTTCTGAGGATCTCTCTGTGCCATTCGGAGAGGGTAAAACTTGTTTCTCTCATTGACTGAAAACACATTTATCCCTGGGATATCTGGATTGAGTTTTTCAAATTTTGAAATGTCTTTTAATTTGACTGGAAATTTTATTCCTTTTGTATTCAAACTATTTTCTTTTTGCTTCAAATCTGTCAATCGGAAATCATTTTTGTCTCTTGGAAAAAGATATCTCAATACGCACCATAAAAAGCATTTCTCATCTTTGTTTCGAATGCTTACTATCGCTTTCTTTCGCATTATCCAATCTGGAAGTGGAATATAAGATGATCCTCTCATTGGATTGTAATCGGCAGTATGTATCTCAAGATGAATTATTTCCCTGAAATACCAACCACTTCCATTCTTCTGATAAATTGCAATCTTTTCAATTATGGAGCGAATAACCCTGGTCAGTATTTCTTTGTCATCGGATGATTCAAGATTGATATGTGTTTCAGAATTAAAATAAGCTTTATCTTGAATGGAAAGACTTGTCTTTCCATCGCTTGACTTTCCCATTTGCTCCATCATGCAAACAAGAACAAATCTGACTTTAATATTTCGATGATTCCTGAGAAACTCTTTGAGATAAGCAGCCTTGGATTTGAAAAACTCGAATGGCGTAATATCAGTTTGCCCCTTTACAATGTATTTATTAGCAAATCCTTCCAAAGATGATTTCTCTTTCTCTATTCCTTGCTCATATTCTCTGAGAGCTCTCTCAAGTGCTTTGCGCAGATAAGAAGGAGTATCTGGAGGAATTGTTTTATTCTTGATACACTCCTGGAAATACTCTTCAAATGTTTTGAATTTGGCTTTCGGTTTGGTTTTGGGTTTGAATTTATCTTTTACTTTTTGCAGTTTATTTATATCATCAATCAACTTTTGTTTATAATCAGCTTTGATTTCTTTTTTTATATTTTTTTTAATTTTTTTTAGCTCTGAAATAGAAAGATTAGTTAGATCAGTGGCCATCCTTATTTATTGGTTTTTTTATTTTTAAACTTCATTTCTATTTTTCTGTTTCACAGTCTTATATCAAAAATGATATAAGACTTAAAACTCAATTGGGTCACAATAATCCCACAACTTATCTGCAACAGAAATAAATCTTTTTTGGATATCTTTTGAAATTTGTGTCGCCTCAGTTTTCTTTTCTTCAAGATCACCCGCTTCATACAAAAAATCCACTATTCCAGGAAACTTTTGATTGAAATTTCCTCCTCCTATTCCAAGATGAGGATTTTTATCATATTTTGAAATCAATTCTTCAACTTGTTCAAGTATTGAATTAAATTCTTTTTCATTATCCCTCGCTGGAGAAGATCTTATTGTTGGCCACAAACTTCTTGAAGGTGAAGAAGAATAAAATAATTTCAATTTTTCGTTAATTTGCTTGGTAATATCTTCACTTGTTGGTGTCGACTTGAATCCCATTTTTATTATTTTTTCAAACCTTTAATTTATTTTTTTTCTGCTTCAAAACTCTTTCCCCAACCAAAACAGATTATTCACTCCTTTCTTATCTCTTTCAAAAGAGACTTAAGATATTCTTCCACGCCAATTTTCATCATTTTAGCAATAAACCCTTCTCCATATTCATTAACAAATAATGAATTAACTTCTTCATCTTCCACAAGAAAAGAAATAAATTCTTTTTCTTCTTCTCCCTCTGGAAAAAGTCTCTCTCTCGAACTATCAAAATATCTTTTAAAAAAAGAAGAAAGTTTTTTTAATTCCTCCTCTGTTAATGGTGTCTTGATTCTCATTTTATTAATATTTCAAACCTTTAAACAAAATAAATTCTTTTTTCATCTTTTCTCTTCAAAACTCTATTTCCCCGACCAGAGCAGATTAACACTCCAAAAATTAGCCGATTCAGGATTTTCATAAGTCAACTCACCCTTCTTATTCTTTATCTTCATCGCCCGCGAAAGATATTTTTCTTTTCGCTCTTTATCTTTGTGTATTAAAAAATCTGGATACTGCGACGAGCCAAAATGCAAATTCTTTCCACTCGGCAGCTTCACCACGTACTTATTATTTTTCCGCCTTGAATAATCAAGAGATTCGGCGCCGAGTTTTTTTGCCTTTTTACTCAGTTTCTGAAAATCTTTTCCTTTTACAACATATTTATCATCATCGGATGATGATTCCTCTTCCTCAGGAACATAATCAGGATCTTTATCATGTTTATAACCATCTTCAACAATGAAATCTTGGTCCTCGGGGTTTTGATATTCCATTTTAGTAATTGTTTAGATTATTTTGAAGGGAAATCCCCCTGATTATGATCTCATCAAAAATAACCTCACGTTTCATTGAAAACAATAGATTGCATTCCAGAGTTCCCTGGCAACCAGCAAAACTGAAAATAGATTTTAAGTTTACTTTCAGCGATTGAAATTGCTAGGGAACTCTGGAATGCATTGACGTCATAGTTTCTTTGAATTCTTAAAATAATATTTTCTAGTAAGAGACGATCGTAACTTAACAACTGCATTTTTAAAGTTTATATTCTACCCCATCCCCATGTAAAGACTCATCTAAAACGATACTATAATATTTAGATTTCCTTTCATCTTCTTCATCTTTGTTATGATTACTATGTAAAAACATACTCTTTATATCATAATCTTTTTCATATTTATATTCTTCTCTATCATATTCTCCATTATGAATATCATCAAAAATTTCATAGTCAGAAGAACAAATATCATCATAACAACCAAAAGATCTTCTTAACAAATCATCTTTATAATTAATAATATAAAATTCATCATGAGTAGCATTAGGCGACCTTAATGGAAAAATAAAGGTTCTTTCTTTGTGTATTTCATTCTTATCAAATTCACAAAAAATCTCTTTCAATATTTTTGTTAAAGGGTACAATTTCTTCTTAATATATTTAAATTTTTTTCCTTTTGTTTTATTCAACCCATTTACCAAGATGCAATATAAAATTAAGTTAATCTGCATTTCAGCAAAATTCATTCTTCTACCTTTGAATTGTAATTCTATCAATTTGTTTATACTATCACCAATAGATACACCTTTACTCATCAATGAAGTTTTAATATTCCTGAAAAAATATTCTAAAACATTATTTCTTTCTTCCTTAATTTCACTGTCATATCTGTTAAAGTATTTAAAATAAATACAAAACAAAAAATTATCCACATTTTGTATAAAAGCATTATTAGGATCAACTAAATCATCTTTGATAAAATGAAAAAAATGATCGTATCCCATTTTAGTATTTGATTAGATTATTTTTGTTGGGGAAATCCCCCACAACTTATCTATTATTAATCACCAACGACGTCTTAGAAGTCAGCTTACGCGTAAGCCGTTATTGTGTCTAAGTCTGGCCAAAAACCTTAGAACAAAAAATGAACTTACGCGTAAGTCGTTTTTGTGTTACCATAATATAAACCTTAAATAACAGCTTACGCGTAAGCCGTTAATCCGATAAACATTTCTACAATATATTTATTTCAAAATTATTTTTTATATTTATAATTAATCTTTTCTAAATATAAAAATAATTTTTGTAATAATCTTTATCACATTCGCGATTGAATTCTTTCAGAGTAGTTAATAGAGGATGCCTGTCCATCAAATTCGTCACCGATTATTTCTGTCATTTCCGCGAGCCCGCAGGGCGAGCCATTAATGTCATAAAGTGTCAAATAAACACAAAAATGACAGAATTAATGGGAAATTTAATTTTTTTCAAAAATTCTTTTAGTATCAAAATATGACAGAGTTAAGCTTGAAATAAAAAAAGTGGGTGCTTGACGGGGCAAAATTTCCCATTAAGTCTGTCATTTTTTGTACTGATGAAGTTAGTATGAAGTTAATCAGGGAAATGACAGAAATAATCGGTGACGAATTTGAATGGTAAAGCATCCTCTATTAACTACTAGAAATACAAAAATACTTTACGCTTTTAATCACATCAAAAAATTCACGCGGGCAATTATTAATTGTGTACGGCTCTCTGAGGTGAGTGGAGTGAACGAGTCGAATTATGATAGACACGATACCATCCTCTCTTGTGATGTAAACAATGTAGAGCTACATCAAATTTTTTCGTCACTGTTTATTAAACTTGCTTTGACTGCTTTTTTTTTCATCATATATAAAGCTTACTCTGACGACACTTATTTGTCATTATGAGTTACAACGGCAACATCGAATGATTAAAATTCAAGAAATTCTTGGTTTGCAACCACGTGACAAGGCGGCCATGTTGGGGGTCAAAACAAAAGAAACTTTTCTCGAAGAATTTGCATGAAAATAGAGTTTTGTTCCCAGAGGAGAGAAATGCTTTTGCTCTGGACCACCAACATGGCCGCCGTAACGTCACGTGCAAACCAGCAATTTTAGAGAACGTATACACCAGCTGTCAAGTGCGGTCAAAGGACGTTTCTTTGCAAAAGCTAAGCAAAGTACTTCAAAGCTTCAAAGGTTGTCATTCTTATTGTTAAAAGCTTAAAATACTTAACCGATACACTATCAATTTACTAAAATGTTTGAAATCTTACTAAAAATGTTCTGGCGCCATTTGCCTAGACGATCTTTGTTCTGGCGCACCAAACATTTTCAAGGAGAGGCTTGCCCGGGACGTCTAGACTAAATAAAACGAGAAGAACCTCAGACGTTCAAACTCACCTTGTGCTAGCTGTTTAATTACTTGACAACGCTTCAGAGCAGTTTAGACTTCAAAATGTCTTGTAGGGCATACCTCAGACCAGTCTAAGGTTCGTGCCTCGTCTCTGTCAAGAATCTGCCCAAGGCCTTGCTCTTCGGATATCCACCACAGTGGCTACGTACCAGGAGTTTATGAGAAGAGAGAGATGGAAGGTCATCCGATTTTAAGGGATAAACATTTTCGAACCCGCCGTTACCGTGTTTTTGATCACCTTCAATTCATCCAGGACATATATTACCAATTAAAAGCACATTTAATTTTATCTCTCAATATTTCGTATTTAACCCCATCTCTATCCCAAGGACCGTCAGACACCCTCTTCACACCAGCACTTTACTGCGTTATAAATACAATTAAGGTGGCTCCATAGGGTTTTTCAGGGTTAATTGCCTCTCAAGTTCGCCAAGCATAAACTTCGTCGCCATTAACAAAGATTTGGAAAAATTAGCACCACAGCTGTATTTTGTAAAGAGTTTGGTCCACTTAACAATAAGTGAATAATTTTTAAACCGCTCGATAGTTTTTTTTTAAAAAACTGATATTCTTGAGATTAAGCGTCGTTTTATGTGACCTTTGAGTTTCAAGGTTATTGATACATTGTAAGACAGTAAAATAAGAGCTACAATTCGTCAATTTTTTGTTGGGGGTTTCGTGTTTACAGGAGTATTGTCTCCAAGTTTCATTTTCACGTGAACAGCAGTAACAAACAATGCATTTGAAATATGTAGAAATGTTAGCTATTGTTATCCACGCGGAAAGTATCAAACTCATCGGCGTTAAAGTATTGCTCCACACGTTACTGAGATTCCTCCACAAAAAAGCCGTAACCGGCGCGCCTTAAACTACTAGCGGTTTTCACATTAGTAGCCCAACATATTTAATAAAAACCGCTAACAAGAGCGCGTCGATACATAATCATCAAATCCTTCTTTCTAGCAATCGACTAAAGCGATCTCCATGACCTTTCACTTTTTAAAAAGATTGAAACTACTGCGAGGTTAAATTGCATGTCAAAAGCGCTTCGTTTTCTACAGATAACGGCCGAATATCAAGATTGTCCAGTTTTTACCGTCATTCTTACCATAAAAACTTCATCTCAAAATATCTCGATAACGCTCTTACAGATTCGCTTAAACTTCGCGAACATCGAGGCGGCTATTGGAGAAAAAGCTCTCATGAACAAGAAATACGGTGCAAGTAAAATTGGTAATGCGGTCATTTCGTTGCTATGACAACTCCGATGTCGTTGTCCTGATCACAACACTTTTTCAGCTTTATCTAATACAGCTGTGGTGGTAATTTTTCCAAAACTTTGCTAATGGCGACGTATACTTTATGCTCAAACTTGAGAAGTATTGGCCCTGAAAAACCCTATCAAGCCACCTCAAAATGTTATGTGTAATGGAAAT
The DNA here is from genome assembly GCA_038088405.1 of Porites divaricata. Taxonomy (NCBI): domain Eukaryota; kingdom Metazoa; phylum Cnidaria; class Anthozoa; order Scleractinia; family Poritidae; genus Porites; species Porites divaricata. The sequence continues at coordinate 22,934,657 of JBBMOI010000002.1, forward strand.
GTAAACGAGTACTATTATATGACACTGAGCTGAATGCAACAGAAATAGCTTTATTCGGAGAGTTCTGGGCCTTTCTAACTTCGCAAAACTATAGCCAAACAGCCTTAACATACCAAGCAATTTCATATATTTTATTCCTGCTTATTTTTGTCGTTTTTTTTCGATGGTGAAGAGAGAGAGAGGGAGCGGATGGAGAGCAAGACAAGACTCAATTCAATTTTATTTTATTATACAGTATTTACATACCATTGTGGTACAACGTCGATACAATCCTCACTAGATAACTAATCCTGAAAAGTGTTTTTATGTATACAACAGACAAAAAGTTTTAACAAGCAAGTATTCTTCTTGCTTGCTAAGAAGCTTGCTAAGTTACCAAGTCGGTTTGATGAGATACAATTGAAATTAGCCGATAAAAACATCTTTTCATTTCCTTTTAAGAAAGTTGGTGTTAATCTCCGTGTAAACTAGCAGAGCGAATCTTGTCTATGGTTAGTTCAGGAAATTTTATATCGTCCAAAAGAGAGAAAACGAGGGTTCTCAAGGTCAATTTAAAATGGCTTATGAATACATTTCGAATTCGCCTGACTTGGATCAAGCTTGGCTTTTTGTTTGTATATTTGAGCGACACAGCTGACTGGAATTAACACCAGACAAGTGTAACCGTCCGCGCTAATTAACGATTCGAAGCTGTGCTGAATAGTGACTCCCCTTAGTTTTATTAAATGGCGCTGTAATTACAGCAAACGGAGCTTGATAATGTTTATTATGCTTAAATGCACAAAACGTCCTCAGCAAACCCATGGCCAGGCTCGCACGTTTCGTGCTGCACTCTCTGTCAAATAACGCCCATTATCGTTTATAACTTGCTTTAATAACTCAGTCACATACAAGACTTGTAGCGTGTGGCAATTCCTTGGACTTAAAGATATGCCTTAAGAAAAGGCTAGGTGACCAAGCAGTATTAAAATTACTGTATCTGTTAACCCAGCTATAGACCGGAAGTAAAAATAGGTCACATGGCTGGTCTGTTCGTGTTTGTTTCTGTATCTGTCAGCGGTCGTGTGTTTATTGTCTTTCAAGTCGTGAAACAGGAATCTGTTGGTCAAGTAAGAGAGAAAATTATTGGAATCCACAGAACAATATACGAGTAAACTAAAACTATTAGTAAAGAAACAAGACGCGGAAGCAAGGCTTTATATGACTAACAACTCAACGAACATAAAAACGTTTTTGAAATTGCGGTGTTTATCTAAACACAAGTCGGAGGAGATTTATTAAAAAAATGATTTAAAACTCATTCATACAACAACTGATATTTTGTAGCAAAGTAGAGATATTTTGTTACTGATATTATTGGAATTAATCATCATTACCTTTACATGGTTCTATATCAAGCTTAAAAAAAATAAGTTGGAAAAATAGATAATTATTTTATGCAGACTTATCTGAAAATTTATCATTCTCCTCTTGAAGCATCTCTGCCTTAAAAGTCAGACCATACTAGGCGATGTGTCGCTGCAACACCTTGTAGCGACAAATCGTTTCGTACAGCAAAAACTTATGTGAAACTCGTTGTCTCCACGACCAAGTTTGTTGCCGCAACAAGTCACATAAAATTTCGTACTTGTGCGGCGAGAAAATTTGGTCGCGGAGAGAAATGTTTTTCACAAAACTCCCCAATACACGTGAAGCGATTTGCTACCGCGATGTTTTTCTTTTTCTTTTTTTTTCTTGTTACCGCGATGTGTTGCTGCGACTTGTAGCCTAGTGTGCTCCGACTTCAACTTTTTGATGTAAAATGTGCTCAAAATTTAAAGGTTCATTTCTCAACTACTGGAAGTAAGCATAGTGCATAGTACATAGTACACTATACGTTAACCGTTTAAGCCCCAATGTCCACATATCACAGACACATATCACATTTCCGTACATAATTTGAGAACTCTCATACACTTTTCTCTTAATAATGTATGGAAATTGTTGAGTGAAAATTGATGTTGATCATCCTCAGGATTTTTTCATTTTAAAAATACTTAATGCCGGGCACCAGCGGAAGGTTAACCTCGTGAATAAATTAGGGGAGCTAAAAACAATTCACATAAAAATAAAAATTGTGAATTTTACTCTCATAAAGTTACACTAGTTAAACTACTTTCTTAAGGTCAAACAAAACAAACAGTTTGGTTAACAAAAGAGCTTTCTTGGTTAACGCAGAAAAGGGAGGACAAAATAAAATGAAATGTTGTTTTAAAGCAACAACAGCAAACACTTAAGATAAAAAAAAAAACTCCAGCGAATTTTTTAATTTTTAAAGATATTCTAGAGAAGCGAATATGTCAAATGTTACGTTTATTCACAAAGGCGTGGTTTGAAAGAGTTACGCCTACCCTTTTTGTACCAAGCTTCGCTTCTTCTCTGCCCGATCATTTATTCTTCGTATTATCCGGACTGTGGGGTGGATCTCTTGATGGGCAGGGGTAAGCGCAAAAACATACCGAGATTACAGGTAAGAGGAAATAAAGGAATGGGAGAAGGAGGGAGGGAGGGCGGGGGTCTTCCGCTCTTTTCGTCTCATTAGGGACCTTAAGATACGAGGACGGGAACAGCTGGGACGGCTACCGGAAGTAAATTTACCCACCCGGGCATGCGCGCGAGAGCTCCTGTCTCGTGTGTTTGCCGTCGTGGTCTCGTCGAGGACGGCATTTTGACAGTTTCGCCGTCGTGTCGAAAACGTGAGTATTTTGATTTTCTTTTGACTCAAAGAATGCTGCAATCGATTTTATTTTCGGACATACTGATGATAATGTTTATTAAGATCATTTTATCATAGTTTTATCGCTAATGACTTGAAATAGGGAGAAATATTCATAAATGTATTCACTGTGTTTTTGTTTGTATTGTAGTCGCCATGAGTGTTCCCGCGGAAACCAAGAAAAGCAAATCAATGTTAGGAATTGTTTGAGTGTGTTAGTCGAGCAAAGAGAGCACAACAGGAGAATAATTCGATTTTCAGCTTTATGTATACGACTCGACAGTGAGTTGATTCTTAAGTTTGATGTTTTCTTTTTGCTCTGTTCTACGGCGAAGTTGAATTCCGTTTTATTTAAGTGCTGATTGATTACAATCTTCAGGAAGCCTGTGGTGTGGAGTACGGCTCCCGACGAGATGCTGTGCCGAGAAATACTTGTAATAGATCCTTTTACCGGGACCAGGAAGAGTACTGTGGCGAGAGGAACAAATGGGAAGAAGTCGCCGAAAACTTAAACAAAATAAAGCAAATTTATTTCAAAGTTGACAAGAGGGCGGTCAGAGACCGCTACATTCGGCTTTGCATTCCGTATCATCCATCGTGTCTAAGTCGGATAGTTCGTATTCTTCGTATGGGAATTCTGGATTTTTCGAGAAGTTTTCTTCATACAGCAAAATAAATTCAGCATCATCTATCGAACCATCGTTGTAGCTTTCCAAAAGAAGATTTCTGGCATCTTTGAAGGGCGTCATTGCTGTTGTTCAACGAAAACTATCGGCGCCGCCGTCCTGCACGAAAATGCACATTCTTAAGTTTTTTGTTTTTGGCAGGCACGACGGGACCCGTCCCAGTTCTACTCTTCCAGTCCCGTCCCCGTCCTAGCTTCCCGTCCTCGTATCTTAAGGTCCCTATTTCCAAACGGAAGGACTGTTCTGGGGCTATCGTGTTATATATAAAATGAATAGACCTTTCCACGTTTTTTTTCAACTTTTGACCTGGACCAGCTAGAGAAAATCCATCGACATAACTGGAAGAGAGACTTCAACTTATAAAAAAAGATTCCAAGTCTAAAAGTGATACGTCAAAAACTAACGAAATTATCGGGCCCCACATTCTTGCTAAATCTATACAGACATCGGTGCGGTGGGGGAAGTGGGAACCACCACCGCAAACATCAGTAAAATTTCACGACTTTGCGGAGGTACATCTTGCTGTTTGTTTTGCCGGAACTTAATCAGCATTTTTAAGGAAATAAAAAGCTATTACGTAGAAAAGTCTTACGACACGCTACATTTCAACGTTTAACTCTGCGACAGAGTTACGTGTCAAAACGATATGGTCGTCGCATGTTTTTTTTTTCCACAAAACTTGTGGACTCATTTGTGCGCCCAAGTATAAGCTCTCACTGCGTATTTTTTTTTTACCTCAAAGTCTATTACTGTGTGGCTTATTTTGAAATATGCAACCTGTCATTACCTTACTAGCATACGCAGTAGTGGGCACTATGTGTGCTGTAGTCTTAGGAGACGTTCTGTTTTGCCTCCGCCTTGTGTTTCACTCAGCCATTCCTTGCAAGGAAACTCGTACCTTTGACCATTTTCGTCTGTTACCGTGATCTAGAGGACGTTTTTGAAGAATTAAGCTTAAATACTTTTTTTTGCCTTGTTTGTTCCTCAGGCTTCCAAACCCTCAGCCTGTATTTCATACACCCTTCTAAAGGGACGTCTGAATCGACGAGCCGCTAATGCCGTCCAGTGACGTCACTACTGCTTTAATTCATTCAAAAGTAAAACACGATTTTCAACTGGCAAACAAAGAAATATAGTCCGGAAAATGTCTACGTGCTACAGAATTGGTTTATTCGTAAATTGTGATTCACGTTAAACGTTCAAACTGTTAACTACACGCAGAACTCTGAAGGAATCTTTTGCTTTGTATAGCGCCATAATTCAGCGATCAAACTCGTTCGCGGTCACGCAAGAATGAAATACATACGGGACAGTTCAAAACCACAACAATTTGTTTTAATTTAAAAGGACATTGAAAATAAAATGAAGTTCGAAAATTTGCTTGCTCGACAGAAGCTAGTCATAAATCTTACAAAGCGGCTCTAAATGAAAACCTACCGTCTTTCCCCATTGATTCTTCATTTGTCGAAAACAAGGGCTATTCTACTTTTTACTATAAAGATTGTCGAATTTTAAACTCCACGCAAGCCAGCCTTGTCCCCGGGGTCTTCTCGTTTTCCAGTATGGTCCTGGCGCCACCATATTGGAAAACGAGAAGACCCTGGGGACGAGGTTGTCACGCAAGCATTCATAACTGTACATAATTATGCAAACGTGTGGGCAATCAACAAATCAAAATCACTAATGACGGCATTAACAGCTCGTCGATTCAGACGACTCTGAGAGGAGTATGCGGCTCGAAGGGATGTCTGAAATTCAAGCTACTAAAGCCTAGTAAGTAAACTGGAAAACACTGTGATAATGTAAAAACACCTTATTTCGCATGTGGCTAAACTGACTTGCATCCGTGACATTTTTGTCAAGGATTGAACGCTGGTTTATTTTGGCTGTGGGTTAACTTTAACCCAGTATCAAGCAAAGTTGTACACCAGGTATTATGTACATTGGGCTTATAAAAACATTTCCGAGCTTTCACTTAGAGACCCGGTAATGTTAACCCAAAATGACAGTCCTAGCCAGTCTATAAGAAAGTCAAAAGTACTGGGTTCCGTCGGCCCTTGAGAAACTGGGCCCTAGACGTACATGTCTGTAAAACACGAATGTTTGGGATTGGATTTGGCATCTTTTATTACAGCTCGGGCATCCGCAACAATCTTTTTTATGGGGGCTAAACTGAAAAGCGCTTGCGTCCCCAACAATGTTTCCGCAACCGCGTTTTGTAGTACAGTCAGGCCCCAAGTGTATACTATACAATATGTTTCTTTTGTAACTTAAAGGTCGTTCACGTCTTTTTCTTTCTGTTCGTTCAATACGTGCTGTTCTTGGAAAATAATTCTCATCCCTTTACAGCTCGCCTTTAGCTCCCTGCTATTTGCAAAACTAATAGGATTTATTTGACGAATACGCGAAGGTGACTCGATTCAGTTATTTTGTGGCGGTACCATCCTACTCTGAAGCTCTCTGGTATCCCCACCTTTTCTTTAATCGTAAGTCTAACATATAGCATGGATACAATTGTTGGTTTTCACATGACGTCACTAAAATTCAAACTAAAAAACCATCCATCCTACCGAGATTTTACTTTCACGATGCATTAGAGCAGCTGAAAACTAATTGTCATACAAATTTTCGCTTCAATAGGGTTCTTGGTTTTGTAATAGAGTACGCTTGAATTCCTAAGCTTTTGCGTGACGTGGCATTTACATGACGGCCAAGAGAGCTGTCATGTGGGTTAAAAAAATGACTTATTTCAGGACATTTTGCCATCTAAACAGTTCATGTACTGGAAAAAGTATTACTTTAATGTTTATGAGTTTCTCGAAGAATAAATTCACGCTTTTGTAGCAAAACTCGGTAACAGATGTTTCTGTTGGTTTCCGTCCGCCATGTTGGAGCTCATCCAGGTGAGCACCAGCATGGCGTCTCCATACAAATCTCTATAAATTTGGGTAAAACATTTCTTCGGATATCTCGCATACGAAATATTCCTCTGACCTGACTCTTGGCGAGGGTCTTTGCATATGTACCTCCTTTCATTTCCCAGATTCTGGACTTTATCTATTGAACGGTTTTGATTTTTATTTTCATCTATTTTGAATGGCGTGACACTGAAAACCAGCAATATAGATCAATCTACAATATAGCATAAAAGTTTTGGCGATCGGAGTAAATGTCACGTGGTTATAATGCCACGCCCTTTTGGGGTCTAAGTCGAAATTCTGCTGTTGACGGCATTTTTTTCGTGAAAATCTCTCGGCTACGTGTAGTGCGCATTAGTGCCTTCCGTTGAACAGAGTTTCATCAAAATCGCAAAGACCCAATGCGAGAAATTCAGCGGTTTGCAAATTTAGGTCATAATTTAAGTGAAAATGATAAGCAAACTTTACACGATTATATCTAATAAACTATGAGATTTATCCCTTTATTTTGGGGATCTTTATAACATTGTTTCCTCGCAAGTCAGCAAAAAAGCTTCAGGGCCTCGTACATGCGCGCGCTTTCGAGCAATGCCAACATATAGAAATTATAGTTTTAGCTATTTGTTAAAGTTTGTCAGTGTTTAAGCGTCCAGAATTTCGACTCAGACCCTAAAGGGGCGTGGCATTATAACCACGTGATATTTACTCCGATCGCCAAAAATTTTAAGCTATATTGTAGATTGATCTATATTGTATCCATGCTATATGTCAGACTTACGATTAAAGAAAAGGTGGGGATACCAGAGAGCTTCAAAGTAGGATGGTACCGCCACAAAATAACTGGGTCGAGTCACCTTTCAACTTCAGTCACCGTATATCATGCTCGAATTGGTGCCCAAGGGCGCTTACTTGACTTTCTGAAGCAAGGCGAGAAAGGAGCGGTAATTTGAAGGGGGTACTTGGGCGATAATTCGCACCGGTAATAACATCATCACCGATAATTCGCACCGGTAATCACATCATTACCATTGCGAGTTGGAATAAATAAGGACGAGTAAAGTGTTCAAGGCTAACAAAACTGAAAAGCCCCAGGAATGTGTTCAATTAAAGTCTGAAATTTTAACAAAAAAACCGGTTTTTTCTTGCTTATTTTATGTTACTTTGAGTCTGAACCTTTAGACTCGCGTGTAAAGTTAGGAAAGGTAGTTTCCTTATCCTTTACCCATTTAAAAAATCTCCCTTACCTTTTCCAGGAACCAACTGGGGTTTGATCCGGAGTTATCATGTAATATTCTGACTTGCCTGAGTTTACCAAGGTCCGGTAACATCAGAGTGTTATTTTCACTTCTTCAAGAAAGAAAATAAAATGCACTATGGTTATTGTTAACTGACTAGGACTAAAAATAGCATTTCATTAAACAGTGCAGCAATTTATCACTTTGTTGCGATCGTTAAATGGCTAGGTTCAAGATACCCATATCAATTCTTCAAGGTAGCAATTCATATTGGAAACAACACATCTAAGAAGTCGTGCCAAATAAGAAAAAAGTGACAACATCAGATTATAAGACGGGGGACGAGAATTTCTCAATTCTAAATGGTGGGTGTGCGCCTGTGAACCAGCGTCATTTTGGCGGGAAAACGTGCGGAAAATATTGAAGTGGAAGAAACAAGGAGGAGTATCAAATGTTTTTATTAATAGAATTTTCCACTTTATGATAGTGAGAGGGTTCAACCTCCCTCAATAAAAGTAACCTTGTTATTTTTTCTGGTTGAAAAAAAGAAGTAAAATAAAATAAAGCTTTGTGGGTTGTCTATTTTGTGAGAGTACGCGAAAAACAATTTAAGTCAAATCTGGTCCTCGTAGTCGTCCTTATCCTCGTTCGCGAATTTAACCCTTTACACCCTAAGATCAAAATTTGAATTGTCATTTGTTGCCCCTATTCATTCCCTACGGAAGTAGTGGGGAGAAGTTGATAAAATATCAAGCAAATTCATCTTGTGTGATCATGTCCGTAATTCTCACGACCACTCTGTTTCACAAAGCATTGATATTACAAAGAGAAATTTGATGCTGATCACTCTTAGGGCTTAAAGGGTTAAAGGTCTATCATGTAATGCCAAAAATGAAGGCCGGCCGGAAAACACTGGTAAACGCCCTCTAGTGTAACAACTCCTGTTTTCCTTTTGCGTCATAAGGAGGGTCAGTGATCCTGCTTTTCGGCGTACCCCTTCCAGTGCATGGGAGGTACATGAAAGATCGATCCGTGATCTAGCCTGTTTAAATAAGAATAAAATAAACTGCTTTGCAAGCTTTTGAGCTCTATGAGTTTATCACCCACTCCTTCTCCGAACCTAGGCGAGCCTGTGTGAATGACTTACCGAACGTAATCGGGCCTTCCCGAGTCTAATGAAGCCCAACCCTGTGTGGCAGGCGTCAGTTTCTTGGTTATTTTTATAAGGCGCGCGAAGTGCGCGAGGGAAACGCGAACACCCCGCGCGCGCGCGCGTGCGTCCTCGAAATGTCTCCCTTCGCCCTAATAATAACGGGCGCTAACCAAACCCAGAGAATGATGTGGTTAATCAGTCTTCATGGTAATGACTGACTTGTACTAGATATGAACGAGTACTTACTTTCCTCTTGAAAAATGTTTAGTGTCCAATTTTCTGAATCCCGAGTCGCCCTTCTCTCCATATAATGTAATGTAGACATTAGCGTCTGTGTCAGCTCCATCCATGTCTCCAGTCAAAGAGCTAATAGTGTAGTTGGTACCTGAAAACACGTCAGATGAGGTTAAATGAAGTAACAATGACATACAGTCAAACACCGCTTTACCGACACCTCGTTATTCCCTGGGTAAAGAAAGCCCTTATATTTTCTCTAAAATCAACCTGCTTAATACGGACGGACACCCCGGTGTCCTTATTAACGGGGTTTGACTGTAGTGACGAATGAGCTTCCAAAACGGAATGGTGCAAACCACTTGATTTTCCATCCGGAACTTCCGGTTTTCCATGTAAGTGGTAAGTGTTACTGCCTTTTCTTGTAGCAACCACAATTTGATCACACACAAGGTTATGTTAAAACCAGACAAGTTAAGACACGAACTAAGATAAGATACGGAATGAAAGGAGGAACTTCATGCAGCAAAACGCGGTCATTGCCTCATTTTTTCAGTTTTTCGTGTTTCGTATTGGCTAAGACTTATTCGCGAAATAACGTAAACGTAAATAGTTTTCTTATTCATCGTGATAGTTATGTTCTACTTACCTAGACCAAAGAAATACACCATATTTGTAGAATTACCGCCACAGTTTTCTTTGTCATTTCCTTTGCATGGCATGTTACAGTTCGCCTCATCCGCTTTGCCGTATTTGCCATATCTGTGCCCGCAGTAACATGTGTCAGAGTGCTGAAGTCCAAAGTACGAATAGCCCTTCTCCTCTAATGCGCATGATCGTACGCAGTCTTCTTGTGACACAGATTTCACTATAGCTCTGTCAGGCAGATCATGTCGGACGCTCTCATCCTTGTAACAACCGACTTTTTGGAAAAGTAAGAGCACGTCTTGCTTCTTTTCTTCTGGTATGTTTTCTGTTAGAAAGAATACATCCAGTTAATGGGACAGTCTGCAAACCCAACTAAAACTATAAAGTCGTGTATTACATTGTCTCTCAAGAGAAAATTAAATAAAAGATAACAGTTAGAGAACTCGAATCTCCTACAGTATGCACGCGCAGCCAACGACTGTTTTCTGTAAAATATCCTGTTCGGAGAAGCAAATATTGCCTAGAATTTTCTATTTCTTGAGGACGGCTAAAAATTTCTAGATGACCGTTCCATTCATGTGCAATTTTCGAAGCATATCGTATAAATTCCCTACGATTTTCTGAAGCTTAATTTTCACATTTTACTTCCCAAGTTAGGCTTTTTTTTGTAGAAAAAAGGGAACCTAAAATTTTCGGATTCAAAAATGTGGTGGCGTTAAGAATTAGGAAATGTCTCACTTTCGTAATACGTCAAATTTCAACTAAAATTTTCGGAAAAATAACTCTCAAGCCCTTGTAATTTCGAAAAGACTCAAGTTCTCCTACGATGACCCAACAGATACACATTTTATAGCGCCGCTTAGAATGTATTTCTAGATAGCTAAAAGTACTCTGGATAGCCTAAAAAGTGTTTTTAATGTATTTAGGAGGAAACCATCGCTGGGTTCCCTTGAGTATATAGGTCAAATTAGGCATAATAGGAGATAATTCCTCGAAAATAAATTTAGCAATAAAATGGCGAGAAATTCAAAACATGTTTAGATACCTTTCTAGGCAGCTTAACGCAAGTGCCTTGAAAGTAAAAATCGTTATTTACCAAACCTTCTAATCTCACTTAATTTTCAAATCTTGACATTTTTGCGAGGAAAATGAAGTCGCATATTTGGCGCAAAATTGTGGCTTCATCTTTAAGGGATATCTACACAGCGTTTCTAAAAAGCTCTTTCACCCAGGGATTTCGAAACCAAAAAAAAAATGTTTTAAAACATCATTTTTGTCGCTTAAATAAAGCTTAAATGGGATTCTTTATGGAATAAAAATCGTGGGTGTTCGCTCTCTTTACCATTATCCCTCTTCATGAGTAGAAAAGAGAAAGAAAGACAAAAAAAGAAACAAATTAAGCTATTTTCATTGATCAGTACAAACGGAGTTAATGCAAACTAAACCAAAAGCTCACCAATGATGCTGAGAGAACTGGCATTTTTCTGATAACTTTCGCTGCCAGTCTTGAGTTCGGGTTTGGGAATTTTCGCTCTCTTAACGATTGGATTTTCAGCGTCTGGCTTGGACACTTAAATTAAAAAAAGAAAAAGAAATCAAAATTTTAAATAAAATAGTAATATATTTAGATTGTCAGAACGTCTGGGAACGTAGCCACAACTATAAATCGTGACTTACTTTAAGTATACCACTTGTGCATTGTTCTTAACCCAAGATATACACGTACATAAACCTTAATTCTGATCCATTTCTTTATGCAAAATAACCTATTATTTAGTAGAACCAATAAGAAGAACCAATAAATGTTCATCCGGTTCAGATGAATCTCAATGGGCGCTTTCCATTCAACTCAAACGTGTGCTTTGAATTTTCGGCGAATTCCAGTAGCGAAAAGAACAGCATTTTTCCAAATTTTCAAAAAGAAGGACAACCTCGCGAGGTATACCCAAATGTATGAAAATTTTTTTTCCCGGAAGTTTTCTTTCCATTCAATTTTGCTCCAGGAATTTCTAGAATTTTCGGTTAAATGGTTCGTATTTAGAAAACTTAGCAGTTTCCGGAATTTCTGGAAACTTTTTCGGGAAATTTTTGAACCATTTGCCGCTGCTTCCAAGTTTTCGAAAGTATTGGTTGAATGTAAAGCACTCAGTTACATCCGTCAGCTGCCGCGGCCTTTGGCCTAATATTATTTGTTATATCGCACGATGTGCCCATACTTTTTCAAAACTTGCCATCGAGTTACTGTAAATTCCGAAAATAAGCCCGGGGCTTATATTTTTCAAAAGCCCTTTTTGAGGGGCTTATTTTTGGAGGGGCTTATCTATGCCAGGGAAATTTGCGCTTCCAAATCGATTGGGCTAGCCTTATAGTTGGAAGTAAATTTACTGTTTTTGCTTTGTTTTACTTTGTATTTGAGGGCAATTTTCCAAGTACAAGTCCTCGGGGGGCTTCTATTTGGAGGGACGATTTAACGGAGGGTTTCTTGCGTTATCGGTTTATGGGTTTCATATTTGGAGGGGCTCATACATGGAGGGGCTTATTTTCGGAATTTTACGGTACTTCCATCGCTGCCAAAAGGTGAGAGATGACATGCCCTATTCACACCAAAGCTTAAACACGTTTAATAGCTGTTTAGTTCAACGTGGTTTAAAATTGCTCTCCTAATATAAGCTGCTTATTGACTTATGGCTATTGCAAATTATGTGCAAATCACAGAGAATGTTAAAGTTTATTTGAATCTTGTGTATATGTATGTACTCCAGTTTTCCATTTATGCTTTTCCTTTTTTTGAAACTTGGCTTAATAAAACATGTTCAATTGGTGTGAATTGGGCGCTAATCGTGATAATCAATCACACTTCTTGACATATAAAAAGGATTTTTTTGAAAAGTAGTGTGTTACCTTGACAGTTTCGCCCAGTAAAATCTGATGTACATTTACACCTATATCCATCTAGTCTCTTGCTGTCTCCAATGCACTTAGCCCCATTCTCACACGGTTGAGGTTCACACTTGTTTCCTACAAGTGATATTTAATTTCATTTACTCTTAAAACGTATACAGACAACAAACTTAACAAACAAAAAGATAGCCTGCGAATATAGCCGTCTCTCCTCGCATCTCGCCACTTGGGACATTTTGCAGGAGAGACTACGAAACGTTTTAAGCGGCGAGGGAGAAGGAGGGAGGGCTGTATTCGCGCGCAGGCTAAGAAAAATTCAAAAGATGGACGCCTAAGTTATGATATTTTGTATGCCTTTCAGTATTGGATTCTCACCTGCATAGGACTCAGAACCTACAAAAATAAGTGAGATAATAATGGTATCAAATAAAGTGATTTAAATAATTTCCATTATAAATGTCATCAATTATTTATCTACCCTAAATCAGTCGTCACAGTAAAAGCATGATTATTGCATGTCATTGCAAAATGTGCCGATGAGAAATCTACAAATTGAAAATGATTTAGATAAAGATAAAAGCCTTATAAGTCACGATGTCTAATTAAAAACATCCAACAATATGTTAAGAGATACAGCCCGTATGGTTGTTACACCTTACTATTTTAGCTGTAGATCAGCGGGAATCGTACATATAAAGATTACTGAGATAATTATTATGGATAATAAATTTTAATTACCAATTAATTTTTGATTAATGAATAAGTTTAGAACACTGTTCTGTTATATTTTGTCAAACTTAGTGAAGGAACATGTTTAGTTGCCCCTTTAAGGAGCTGAGCACATCATTTCCGAGCCCAAGCAAAAAACTAAGGGTACTAGACCTTTTTACCTTGTATGTTTTATTTTCCCATTTCAGACCATGTGATGGTACCCCAGAGTACTGTTTCGTTCAAATGTAGTCTTATGCACGTGCATCCACGTGCATATGTATGCATAATTAATCAACAGACAAAAGGCAAATTCCCTGGAGAGCATCACGCGGTCTGAATTGGGAAAACAAAACATACCAGCTAAAAAGGTTTATTTAGACCCCATCCACAAGAATCCGCATATTTTTCAAACTGCACGTTTTGTTCACAGGAGTAGGCCACGGATAAATGAGCTGATTCACTGGTTTCCTGTGGACGGAAGGCTGATTCGTGTTTAAAAAAAAATGCCTTTCCAAAAATATCCGGATACGTGTTGACGGGGCCTCTGACGCATTCGCCACTTTAGAAACGAGAAGGGAACTGGAGCCGAAATGCGTCCCGCAATTGTTTATGGGATCGTTACTGGGGACGCGTCGATCAGCTATTAGGGACCGGACTTTAAGATCCAACGACGCGGTCGGCGACGAGAACGTTAAAAAAATAATAGGTTTAATAAGCAAAACAACAGCTTTGCACGTGCATCACACTTTTTTTTGTACATTTCTTTCCCGTTTTTGCACGACTACGACGTGAAAATGCCTAATTTCGTGTTTTATGGAGGGCGTAAACAAACAACGACGAAATTTTATTTCTCTTTCTGAGCTTGGATATGGTCCCTTGAAATTCAGCTTCAGGAGGGTTCGCCTACATTTGACAAAGTAATTGGGTACGAATAATCCCTATAAAGACTGAAAGAACGCAAATACACTTTTTTAAGCGACGTTCTCGTGGCCGTCGTTTCTTTGGATCTTAAAGTCCCTAATAGGGACAATTTTTTCCCTGTTCCTAGTGACAGTCCCAGAACTCTTTGCCAACGTTAATTCGGTCCAGTTTCCTTCTTCTTTAGCCAGCTCCGATCATACTTGGTCTGGTTCTTACCCTGAATCTCATCATCGGCTTCTTCATCCTTATCATATTTACCAGCATTGTGAGAAAAGGAAACGGCACTTGCTGTAAGGGAATTATATACCACCAGTGAGGAAAGTAAACATGATCTTATGTCTAGTTGCACTATTCATTCTCGCTATTGATGCTTGAATTTTCCTTGTAATTTTGTAGCATACTTGCTTCCTTTATGTTCATGAAGAACTTCAAAATAACTTACAATCCAAGTCTTGTTCGTCCCAGTCTCCCGACCCTGATCCAAACCCAGAATTTTGTTCGTCATCTAGGGAAATTTTCGCTGTGAATCAAATATCATCAATAAATGAATAAACGAATAAAATTAACGTAACGGAAATAGGTAGTTTTCTTCATCAATGGCGTAAATGTATTACCCGAGCTGTATATTCGGGTGGGTGAAAAAATAATTTTAATTCAGTTCTGAATATATCATCATATTTAGCCTGTAGTAAGAAAAGCAACTACCCAGCAGATACAATTAAAAAGTCCTCAATGAAAAGTAAATTATACTCTTCAGATTATTTACTATTGGCAAGGTCAAAAGAACTAAGAAATTAGAAACATTGAAAAATGAACATGACAATCGTATTTCTTTTGGCGGTAGTTTCTTGGAAAAATTCGATAATTTGTTATTGACTGACGAGAAATTTTCGTTTGTAGTGAAAGGTGACGTCGAGTGTGACTGTGGAGTCTACCTGTAATGGATACCCTGTGGCACAACTTTGATAATCTATTAGATGAAAAGTAGCAATCATTACCTTTGACTGGACAACTCTTAAGGTTTCCAATCTGTTGCTCGTCCAGAGCCTTGTCATAAATCTGCAAACAGGAAATTTTGCCAGCGAACCTTCTGTCATCCCCATCCCTTGCACCGATTCTGATTGGATACTGGGTGGCAAGTTTGATCTGACCGATGTTGCGACTCTTCACCATCTTGCCATTGTGCCACAGCTGTGCTACACCAGTCGTGTTGTCGTATGTTGCACCCACCTGATTCCACTCGTTCAGCTGTAAAAATGACACACGACTATCTTAATATTTAACATTTCACTAGAATCAATAGAATTTAAAACAGTATGGCTCACTAAGTTTGCCCACCTCCCCCTCACCTCAGCCGCATTTGTGTCATTTGTCATTAGAGATCTACCTGAGGATGTTAGTTATTCACTTCCTTGGGGATTTTCAGGGATAATTTACACCACTGTGTGGGGGAATTCGCTGGACTGCTTACGGGCTCAAATGGCTGTCTGGAAGTTACAATCCATGACGCTATCAGTTTTTAGGTAAATGTTAATTGGGGAGGACACTAGTGGAGGTAACTGACTGAGATTTGTTACGGATCACCAGAAGTCCTTTTACGACCGACAGATTTAGTTTACGTGAAAGGAGATGAACGCATGTATCACCGAATTCATTACTAAGGTTCGAAAGAAGGACGAGATCGTAACATTTGAAACCACCCTGTTTACGGTGGGTCTGTCGTAAATACTCTAGTAAATATACCAATTTCAGCACTGAAGCACACGTACCGACTCCGCGGTATGGCCAGTACCTTATGCATGAGCACAACCAATCACCCCGGCAATGGTAGCCATGGACAGCTGTTTCCTTATTAGGACTTATCGGCATGGCATAGCCCCAGGCGATATTTCTCACTTGCGATCATCGACCCTGCTGTTTACTACCGAGGCGAGTACAAAAGCACTCCTCTAAGTGCCAGCTCCACCGTACACAAGCTACCACTTGGGATCAATGATCCCACTAGAGAACTCTTGCCTGGGGTTATGTCAGTGTGCTGATGATGAGTTCTAATAAAGACGAAACAGCTGTCCATGGCTGCCATAATCTCGTACCCAGATCTCACTCTCTTTTACACCATAATCTCGTACCCAGATCTCCACGGCCAAGGGAAAGGGAGATCTCACTTTTCAGTGTAAAAGAGAGTGAGATCTGGGTACGAGACTTTCCCTTGGCCGTGGGAGATCTGGGTACGAGATTAGGTACTAGCCATACCAGGGAGTTGGTACGTGCGCGTGAAGTACTGAAATTAATACTCTAGTACGTAAGCCATCTTAAAATGATTAAACCATACAGTAACAAAGTTTAATTCATAATAATATTGTAACAGAAAAGTCACCACGAACCTGCAGAACTCTTGAAGCGATTGGTTTGTGGAAAATTCCGTTGCGGTGTACAAATCTTACAAACAGCTCCGTAGATTCAAACTGCCACAAGTGTACACCCCAGCCGTCTGTTTTGTAGTTCAAGATGGGTCCCCCACTCCCGCTGGGATAAATGTTTGCTAAAATTGTCATGGAGTTCTGTGTATCGAGCTTGCCGTCATTTGGAATTTCAACAAAGGAATCAGCTCTTCCTTTGAATTCGTACGCACCACCGTCATCATCTAATAAAACATGAACACATATCACATTTAGCTGGTAAACGGTGTAACTGATTCAATAAGCACCGACGACCGAAGAAAGGTACCGGCGTCTTTACTCAGAGAAGTCGGCTTTTTTTCCCCCGAATAATTACGATGTGTTTTCATAATGGCGCACTGGTTTTATGTTATGCTTTAGTACTGTTGAGACTGTATTTCAGTCAATTTTTCGCAAGTTTCTCTATAGGTTTACGCAGAATTTATTCACGTACAGATGTACGTAATCTAATTACCGTCATTTGTTCATTGCTTGTGGCGGAGTCGATTTTGTGGCTGATAAATTGAAACTTAATTGAAAGTTACATTTTCTTTAATAAAAAACAAGTTCTTTTTACTCAATTTAGTTCCTAGAACGATGAAAATCGCACTTTAGGGTTTTGAAATATCAAAATGAGAAAGGGCAATACGGTCCCTTGTTGCTGCAGTCGTTTACTCTATACAAACCGGTTTCAATTTGCATTGAAACCGCTGAGCTGTAGGAGCGCAAAGTAATAAAAACATCCTCGGATTGTTACAGAAGTACGGTGTTAAGTAAAAGAGATCATTTTCTTTGAGGGGTAAGACAGTGATGTGAGTGTCTGACCGGCAAATGTACATACAAACTGGGCTATACAATGAACGAGTCTTTCAAACTGTACTGTCTTAGGTTTAGTCGAATGCAGTATGAAGAATACCGAGCTCATTCCACAGCCAGAATTATACCCTAGTAAAGTTCAAACTGGATGAGCTGCATCAAAAAAGCAACGATTTCTAAACGAAATACTACAACAAGAAGACAGAGAGTAACAAGCTTATTCAGTGCCTACATAGCGACGTAAATAAGTAAGAAAATCGTTCAAAAGAAAAACGAAACAAATAAGTCAATTCCAAGACAAAACATCTGTGCAAAGTTTTAGAAATTTTCACGTTACTGCATATGGCAATAGTGCGTTATAGACCAATAACATACAGCGGGGGGTGGGGGGCGGGATACTCAACAAAGTTTATAAGGGTAGGATTCGTCCCGAGGTCCAAGACCTTAAAATATGAATAAACCACAATACCAGGCTGGCAGGGTTGTCAGAAAGTTTTGAAGTAGACGGCTGAGTTGTCAGAACGTTTTTCGATTTTTTTACAGCCATAAAATGCATCTGTTTAGTGTTACCCCTTTTGGGACTTTGAACAGACTGAAATAACAGATTTCCCAACCTTTATATACCTCAACTAGTGAAATCCCTACCCTTTCCTATACCTGAAGTCTGAAAAAGATACCCCGTATGGGCCATTAAAGGGAGCACCACCCTGGAACGTACCCCCCCTGGAACGTACTACAGTCAACCAATGAATATCAAGTTTAATTAATATGCAACTTGATTATTCTCTCAGTCTCACCATTAGGTCCTGTTGAAAGATCTACGTTGCTAAGCACTCCGTTTTCGTTGTTAGGACCGGCGTCTTTACCGCCAAAGGCTTTGTTTAGTGGATACAAACCAACTGGCTTGGGTATGGCTAAAACGGGAAAAGAAACAAATGTTAATAATGAAGAGCAATAATTTTGATAAAGGCCTCTGGTACTGAGCTTTCTAAGTGACCATCCCGGGTGTTCGGGAGGTCATAGGTTCGAATCCTGTAGAGGACTCAAGATGTTTTCTTTCTCCCTAGCTGGTGACATGCCGTTTATCTTAACGACGCAAAGGTTTCGATTTTTAATGAACTTCTTTCCTTCCCATACTTTAACAAAGACACTTTTCATAGTTTTGATGTTGTAGTAACATGTAGTAAAGTATTCTTTAGCTAGTAAGATCAGGTCACTCTTTGGGGATTTGATAAGGGTATTTCCGGCCTCTAACCCGACATTTGCGTAGTAAGACTTAGTCTATCAAACAAACCTTCTTCCTGCGATGAAGGTCCCGGACCGGTTCTTCCATCTAAATAATGAAAATATGAATTCAATTCAATGTCGCTACGTTCCTTTGTAAGTTGAAGAAATCCAAGTTTATCTGTTTTTTTTTCTCGGCTAACTGCATTAAGAGATAAATTATAACATACGACAACCTAAAGCTATTTACAAGTATAAAGTTATCACACACACACACACACACACACACACACACACACACACACACACACACACACACACACACAAAAACTTTTAGAAACTATTAAATACTATTTACAAAGTCGAGTCAGAGAAAGACTCGTAGATACTAAAGTAATGATTCATTTACTAATAGTTTTATAATAGCTTTAAAGTCAGATGACTTTAACCTGTAACCTGTTTTAGAAGATTTGGCAACCATTTACTTTAGCATCAGCAGATCAGTCACAAGTTTCTTGTAAAAATACCCCAAGCATCACCGAGTGCTGCAATTTCTCTGATTATCATTTATCTTACAATTCTTTCATCAAAACTTTTCCATTTAGCATTGCTCAACATTTTTATTCTACTCAAAATTAGGGAGTTTAGACAAAGGTAGTTTTTAAGCGACGTAAGTCAACCGGAAGAGAGGTCTTTTCACTTTAAATAAGCCTTGACGCTACCAAACTTTGTATTGCTAAGTGTCTTTACTCTTATCGAGAAAAATTTATCCGAAAATCTAGGCAAAACCGGGGCAAATACACTGCCCAACAAAGCAAAACATCTACTTCCAAGCGACGTGCGTCGCTTAAAAAGCATATTTGCTGAATAGGACACAGTCAGCTTTGGGACCGCGCTGACCTGGACACAAGTTTTGCAACTTTGAAAAGCGTTTTTCTCAACCCGAAATCAAAGGTACGCATCGGACACATCTAGAAATCCGCTTCACTCTTGCCCAGTTTCATTCGATCTTCGATATTTTACTGACAACCTGTTCCTGAGTATCCTTTTAATCATCCTATGATATTATTTTATCATATTTAGTTAAAAACAGTATAAATTGAGTATCTTGTTATATGCAAATCAGCTAATAAATGGTATGTAATGCGCATGTGCAACAGCTGATGGTGTCCTTTGAGAACCTCACTGGGGACTTTACGATCCGAAGACGCGACGGCAACGAGAACGTCACAAATAAAAATAGATTTAGTAGGCAAAACAACAACTTTGCACGTGCATCTCACTTTTCTGTACATTTCTTCGCCGTTTTTGCACGACTACGACGCGAAATTGTCTAATTTTACTTTTTCGGGAGGACGTAAACAGGCCACGACGAAATTTTCTTCTCTTTCTAAACTTGAATATGGTTCTTAGAAATTCAACCCCGGGAGGGTTCGCCTACATTTGGCAAAGTAAGTGAGTTGGAATACAGTGACGGACCCACGGGAGAGGCCCGGGGACCGACTCCCCACTTATTTTTAGACCAAAATGAGGCCCGAAGGGCAGAAAAAAATTACTTTTGAGACCGGACCCCGGACCACCCTCCTAATCTCAGGGTCTGGATGACCACCCCTCTCTCTCCCCCCCTTAATAATCGCGATAAAGACCGAAAGAACGCAAATTCATTTTTGAAGCGACGTTTTCGCTGCCTTCGCGTCGTCCTATCCTACGTCGCTTAAAAAAGCGTATTTGCGTTCTTTCAGTCTTTATAGGGATTATTCCTACCCAATTACTTTGTCAAATGTAGGCGAACCCTCCTGAAGCTGAATCTCAAGGGGCCATATCCAAGCTCAGAAAGAGAAATAAAATTTCGTGGTTGCTTGTTTACGTCCTCCATAAAACACGAAATTAGGCATTTTCACGTCGTAGTCGTGCAAAAACGGGAAAGAAATGTACAAAAAAAGTGTGATGCACGTGCAGAGCTGTTGTTTTGCTTATAAAACCTATTGTTTTTTTGACTTTCTCGTCGCCGTCCGCGTCGTGTGATCTTAAAGTCCCTAATTTCACTTCTGTTGTGGTCTACCTGTCAACCAGTTTGAGTGATGTAACAAAAGAGTGCACATGACCCTTCTATACAAAGCACACCACCTCACCTGGTAACCGCCAACTCAAATGAACTCTTTTGATTGGTCCTTCAAAGTGCCCACTAGGAAGCTCGACTGCCACAGATACACAGTCTGCCAGTTTGTCTGCTTTCTGATATGCTTCCATGTAATAATACTTGCCTTTCTTCAGGTGGATACGCTCAGACTTTTGTTCTGGGAATCTACAATGTTAAAGAAGTGATTTTTACAACACAGTCATTTATTGTTTTCTAACGATGAATGTCTGATCTTTGGTTTTTGTGACTGGAAACGAGTTAGGGAGCTTATTAAGTAAAGGACGTTTTTTAAATCCTCCAACCGTAAATAGCTACCAATCACTAATAACTGTAATGTAGTAATGGTTTCTCAAGGCCAATAGACATCTTCGCCTAAAGAAGACCGGCAGTTGACTGAGCAGTCGAAACGTAGCGATAAATATTAGAGAGAGTATCGCGAGACAAACGACGAACAAGGATGGATAATCATATCTGCGACTTTTACGTTCCTTATAATGCAAACTGTTTTCCCCATAAAATTTTGCCAATCGTTTTGTATTTCCTCAAGGGACGATTGTAGGCTAGGCAGGAGAAATTGAAAACAAAGCTTATGCGAAATTTTGTGGGGGAAATCCATTGCATTATGAGGAACGTGAAAGTCGTAAACTTTTTTGCCTTTTGCCATTAATAATCTTAGAAGTCGATTAGAACTTGAAAAAGTCAGGCTATAGTTTTCAAATTGTGTCATCGTGCCTTGGACGATGATGAAAATAATCTTTTTTTTTGTCTTCATTTTATTTTGTTCTTGAGAACTATTTCTTTGATGTTGCAAGTGCAAAAAAAAAATACTTGCCCATATTATTAAACTAGAAATACGTGTCTCGCAGAACCTCGTTGACGGCACATCTATCAACGAAGTTTTTCTCCTTAGGAGAGAGGCTTACGCACAGCAAATACAGATCAATGCGGAAGTGTTTGTCACAAGGTATATTTTAATGGATGTCCTTAATGTTTTAGCTTATACTGAAAGTATCTGCGGGTAATCTATTTTATGTCACTACTTTCCATTAGCGGCGTAAGCTTTGATCAAATTCGATGTATTTGAAAAACCAGCTCTTTCAATTTACGTTGTCGGAAAATCTACTCTTCCAGATCGTATATCAGTACGGATAATTTCATAAAAAAATAATGATAAAAAAGAATTTTCATTCTCAGCCATAAAGCAACTACCATGGGCGCCAGAGACTTTTCATGCCCGGTTTTCGGTCTCTTTTTCACGCGGCTTTGGCCTAAAGGCCGAAAACTTGTCGGCCGGCCCGAAGCATCTCCGCCGCACTCGCACGCGAGAAAATACTTCTGGTACCCAGGGTATGAAGCAACTCTTCAGTTACAACAAAAGATAAACTTTTGTTACATTATTATACCGTTCTACGGCACTGAAAACTGCCAAGGTACGGCCGAATTACAAAGGATTAACAACTACTAACATGACCTTGCAGCCTGCCTCATCCTGTTTTGCGGTCGCGTATGCTTAAGGCTATAAAATCCAACAACGTTAATGAAAATAGCTGTATACAAAGAGCTCACATCTAAGTAAGAAATGGATTGAATTGTTAATTGAAGTGAACGCTAATCCCGAAATGAATCAAAATTAGGGTTCAGAATTTTGCTGGTGATGGAGGGCATTATTTCAGGGATCGGAAAAAATGATCTTTCGATCTTATCCCGTAATTACGCTATTTCTACCCTTACTTGGGGTTCACTTTCCAACATTTTAAAAATCTAATCAACCCATAAACAGAAAAAGCCTGTGAATTTCCAGTGAAAGTCTTTTAATGGTTATTGTTCCATAATTAATTCTTTTTGTAATTGTCGTCTTGATAATTATCACCGTATTCATGGACGCATGTGTACATTTTTATTTTCTAACGATCCCTCGGTAATAACCTCCGCTGAAAATGTCTCTCTGATTTCGAACCCTGACTTTCAAGATCTTGCTTTTATATAACATTAATAGCCTGACTTAGCATCATTTGACACTTTTCCTTTTCGCTATAAATGTATTTTCGTATTTTATATTGTACTCATTGTTATCAGTTCGTATCTTCATTTTCAAGTAAACATTTGTTTTAAGAAAAGCATGTTTATCACGTTTAAAATGTATGTCCATATTAAGGCTCAAAGATATAGGTTAGCATCTTATTAATCACTTTTTTTTTGTATCGTTAGTACATTTCGTGTTGGCTTAATGATAATTAATGGTCTTTGACGCCTGTCAAGTATATCTGTTTTTTAGACAGAAGACAGAAAAAGGAAAGCAAATATTATTTTTCATGATTCTCGTGAGAACATAGAAATCCTACGTACGCATGGAGCAACCTTGCTCGTGAAAAGATGATTCTTACGGACAAAAGTGAAAGGCGATGGAGTTTAGAAAAACCGATGCGTCACAGAAAGAGAAATCGATCCACATGAGTGCACGACAAAACCAGAAAGGCAAAACGTATTTTCCCGTGATAACAAAAACGACTTCCCGTGAAAAAAAAAACAAAACAGACGAGCTTTACTACAGGCGTGCAGACCAAAACAAACAGAGGCCTTTACATCGTGTTGTGTCTTCGTTTAGTCTCCCTCAGATAAAAGTGAAACAAGAATCATCGAGGGTCTGCCAAAGATGGCTTTCTCATAGTAATCTTTTTACATCTACGAGGGAAAGTTCACTTTCGGATAACAAAACATCTTCACTACACTCATTAAGGACGAAAAAAATCAACTCCGAACTTCAAGAAGACACAAAAACGCCAAACTTTGTGACCGATTTGTCGTCCACTCAGAATCTCTTGAAGTCACTACGGATCATTAACTTTGAAATAAGCGGAAAGGAAAAGAGAATGTCAAAAGTGAAAAAGGAAGAAAGCCTGAGAATTGGCCGTATGGAATTAACTCCAAGACGCGCACGAAAACCCAAGGAAAACGCGGTTAAGCTAATCAGTCCAAGAGCTGAACTGCAAGTCACATATCCAACCCTTAAACTCACGCCCATCGATCAATGCACATTTTTTTCATCACCATCCCCAAGTTTGAGCAGGGGCTCTTTAGATTCAATCCTGTATGGACCTCTTACTTTAACACAGCCTCCTCCAGATGTAACGTCGTCTTGTTCACCATCAGAAAACGAATCCACATCACCTTCAAGTTCTCAGGATCTTAGTTACTAAACACACAGAACTTGGCTCTATGGGTCTCAAATTATATCAAGAGCGAAGGTCGACAAGGTTCTAGTTCTACTGAGCTGCTTCTAAGTGTTTTTAAATAACAGAAGAAACTGTTTTATTCGCGTGCCTTGAAAGAAAGATGCTCAAACGGAGTACATTACTATGTCTGTGTTTTCATACACATTTTTTTTAATAGAAGTGAAATAGGAGACTGATCGTTCGAGCAAACGGTTCTTACATACTACTTTTGCTTGGATTCAGAATCTTAGTCGGCATAAGTTGAACTTCATACATTTCTTTTTCGGGGTTGATCCTTTTGTGTTATTTGACAGAGCTTTAAAATTCTACAAATGATGATTTAATGCTGCACGGTAAGTGCGGCGCAATCGCTTGACCACATGCTGCAGAATTGACTCGAATTCTACGTGACAAGTTAACGAACATACAGTCGGGAAGAAAATATCTACCAAAAATGACCAAACTGTTATTTTGCCATGTAATTAATCTTTGTTTATCGTTTACAAAAGGGGATAAAGTTGTGTGCGCTGCTGCTTGATATGCAAATCATGGCTAACGTTGAGTTGAGTAGACTTCTATGCAAAAACAAAAATCATAACGAAATCGGAAGCAACTCAGTTAATTAGCCTAAACTCAATTAGGGAACCTAAAAGTTTTAGGTGATTTAGCCTACATCAATTACAGTTTCTCCACGCACTTTCGTCATGGCCATTCACTAACATAGACGTCACGGAGGAACACATTAAATTAAACTGACTGTCTCTCGCTGGAAGGGGCTGCAAGCAGAATAACGGTGAAAAGTGTGTAAATTTTGATTGGCAAACTATGGCTTTGAATAAAGTGTATCGTTTAATCTTCGTTTAAAAATTCGTTTTACTTAAAATAAAATGATACAGGCAAGACCGACATGGGACGAAACTTTTAGCTAGTGATCAACCTGTCAAAATGGAACTATACCGGTTAGATTTACTTTGTGCAAACACCCAAAACTAACAAAGCCTGACTGTTATTTCCATAATCACACATAACGTACATAATTTCATTCCAGTAAAAATGATTAAATTACATTGACGTATACTGGTGTGTTCAGTTAATTGAGAATAATTTTTTCTATCAGTTTTTTCCTTCATCGTTTCAATTTGTCGGTGTCTGCCGTGAGACGAACACCACCTGCTTTGTTCAATTTATTTGTTAAGAACAAAAAATGGTATGCATTTGTAGTGGCCTCGATTTAGGCAATAACACAAAATTCCATTTCTTTTTCCTTTAAACATGAAATATCTAAATTTCAAACTTTTTCTCCAATACTTCAGTGCTCAGAATTCCGACCAATAACTGTCAAGTGTTATTTCATTAGATCCTTTTTCCCTTAATTGATAATTATTAGTGCGCATGGTGCAAAGAAAGTCAGTCGAAAAGCTGGCTCTAAGGGCAAGTTTAAGCTAGCATGTAGTAACCCGACAGTCATTTCAACTATCATCAAAAAAGGTTTTGATGAGGAGGATCGACTACAGTTCTTCTATAATTTGTATCCCTCACCCCCCACCCCCACCCCCCCAAAAAACAATTCAGTTGCCAGTCAGAATTCATTAGCCCGATAGCAAAATCTACTAGCCCGGGTATTACAGACACGACTTTCTTTGCACACTGGTGCGCAACGAAGAACTCCTGCTGCCGTCGGCCTCCATAGACTGGGCTAAAAAACCTTTCACAAAGGGACGCAACCGGTAGACAATGGAATTAGTTTGCCGTGGTGTGATAGAAAGGTTGTTGCTAGCGGTTTATATACAATGGGCGAAAAAGGTTTACAGTTATGAAAATTTTTCACTCTTGCAAAAATAGAATTTCGGATTAAGATAATCTTTTTGTGTTCTGCCTTTAAAAGAGATCAGCTTTCTACGTACGCATACACTGTATGTAAATGCTAAAGGGAAGTATCCAAAAAGTGAAAAAGTAGTTTCCACAAAACTAAATAAATAAGCGAGTGATGAAAACAATGATGATAACAATGGCAATAGACATCTGCCAGGAAATATGTGAAATAAAATCAAAGTCAACATGACAAACGGACCAAGTTAAAAGGGTTAAAAGAGTAGGAGCGGGTTCAAAACTTTCGTAAGTTGGAAAGACACGTTGGCAGTAGTAGGAGAAGCTGAAGTCCAAACTCAGAAGGAGGGCTTGGAAGATAAGGTGGGAATGATTTCAGGATCTCTTAACATCAGTGAGAAACAAAATATTGGTAAAGCATTTCCTAGCTGAGGAGTGTTTTCGGTCTACACAATGAATCGACCAGTCCACTACGGGCTTAACCCTAATGAAGTCACGAAGATGATGATGATGATGATGATGATGGTGATGGTGATTATTGTGGTTTTAGTGTCTTGTTAATTGAGCCTATACTTTACTATCAACACATATGTTTGAATTTGATCTTACATCCCCAAACCAAAGACTAATAATAATAAAAAAATGATTTATATATCCCGACTTAGTTTGAAGCGAAATTTAACGGTACAAAAACCAGAACCTGAACCAATCAGAAGGCAAAAAAAAAAACCCGGCTTAATTCCTTTGTGTTCGTGCAATAACAACATTCGTTACGTGAGCGGGCATTGTGATTTTTGCCCTGCAAAACGCCTGCTAGATAACACTGTTACATAACCCTTCGTGAGTTCTACACACGATTTTGTC
Organism: Porites divaricata; assembly: GCA_038088405.1. NCBI lineage: Eukaryota > Metazoa > Cnidaria > Anthozoa > Scleractinia > Poritidae > Porites > Porites divaricata. The sequence continues at coordinate 22,961,340 of JBBMOI010000002.1, forward strand.
TCTGGAAAATGTATTTATTTCATGTCCATGTGCGAGTAGGGCAGTTGATTTATGTCCCCGCTAGACGAGATTGTTACATAGACTGTTCAAAGTCGCCTACTTTTCGTAAGATCGTCAGGATCGAGCGCTTAACGGTACGGGCGGCCACCTGGGTTTTATATGTACCAAGGGGGGGGGGGGCGCCGGGGTTTATAGCGGTGGGGGGAGGGAGGTGAGAAAAATTCCTCCTACAAAACCGTTCACAGCCCTTTCAGCAGATGTGACACTCACCGGTAGGGTAGATTCGGAACTTGAAAGCAAGATGGCCACCTGTAACACAAAGCGCTCGATCCCGACGATCTTACAGTAAATTAGGGGACTGTGAACACTCTGATGTGACATGTCCCTGCTCCATGAGTGTAATATACGGTAATTTCCCCTTTTCTCTTTTAAAAGGAGACAGAAGTCATCAGATTAAAGACTTACTTGAGCCACTCATTGTGAGCGGTCCAACCATTTATTGCCACAACTTTCTTCAGGCTCTTCTCTGTCTCGTCAGAACTAAGCCATAATTCTCCAGTCGTGTCAGCTGCCAGGAAAAACCTCAAAGAAAAAAGTTAATCTTATTTTGGCGATTAAAATGGAAAAATTTGAAACAAGGGCATTCAATTTCGCTATTCAAGCGGTCTCAATCTCATTTTATTTTTCAGAAAGTCTGAACTTTTAATTTTTAGACAAACAAGATAAATTGGAACAAGCAAAACGCAAGTTTATTTTTTTGCAAGAATCTAGCGATTCAGAATGAATATGATATTTAGATTATCTTAACGTTTTTCACAACAGAAGATTCAAAATGGAATTTACTGAACCAGTAAAATGCCGTTTAAGAATGTGGGTATTTGTCGATACATATCCTGTATATGTTGTCATTACATGTCAATCATTTTTTTCTGCGAAATAAATTCTCTATATGGGTATAAAATTTCGCGAGTTTAAATTTAGCGAGGATTTTTATTCGTGGTTATCTAATTTCGCGATTTTTTTTTACAATGACCAAAAACGCGAAAAAATACCTGTAGAGACCACTTTCTGGTGCCTTGAAGAAGCCTCTAATCCTTGAACCATAATTGTCATCAACATTGTGAGGAGCATCAAACTTGTCCAATACCTCAATGCTTGAGGGATTATTAGGGAAGTTGGGATTGGAGGTGAGATCCATGATTTTATAGCCAGGGATGTCTTGCCATAATTCACGGATCACACCAGCAAACGGGTCACCTGGAAGGAAAGGAGTTGAAGGGTGAAGTAAGTATGAGGTTGAGGACTTTCCCACTTCAGAGTCGAGGACAAGGACGACGACGGGACAAGGAGATACACCCGTAACAAGAAATGGGGACCAAATTCGAAAACAATGGGTTTTGTTTTCTGGTCTTGAAATGGCCAAACTTGGTCACTTTTAAAACGGCTAAAACAATGGCGTCTTCACATATGCAAAATTCCGAAGACATCCGTGGTGGCAAGTTTGAAACTTAAGTGATTTTAAAGTAATGAACAATATTCCACTGGGGGAAGGGTAAGAGATTCATATGCCTCTAAGAAAAACTAACTCGGGGGGGGGGGGGGGGGGGGTGGAGACGGTCAAAACACTGATCGTTGCTTTATCATTTCTTATCACTTGCACAAAGGTAAAATAAGAAACTTTTCTAACCAGAAAGTTGGCGGTATTTTAATTGAAAGAGGTTAAGCCCTCTCCCGATCGCAAAATGATAAAAGTTCTAACATTTGAAAACTTGGTTCCGCCACTACGACATTCTTGCTAAGACCCGTAGAAGAATGACGACGGCTATCACGTTTTCCCGCCAAATTGACGATGGTTCACGCACACGCACTACCTAGTATTGAGAAAATCACGTCCACGTAGTCCTCCACGTCTTAAAAGATAAAGGTCTCAGTCATGAATAATAAACAAAGAAAATTGGCTTTTAACATCTCGCTTTATTTGAAAAGAAAAAAATCTCTTTTACATGGCAATGGATTTCTTTTTCATTGGGCATTTTTTTTGCTTGTTAGTGAGAAACGTATATCAAGGATGCGTTCTCAGCATTCCGTAGCTTGATCCACTAACACAAAACAAAAAAGCCGTCTAGAACGTTTTTTAGTCGCCATCTTCGTAGCCGGAGAAAAAGCCGACATTTGGCGGCGCCTCCACTGGTTTCCCCGCGAAACGATGTCTGAGTAACTGACTGCAGAAATTCCATACTGATGGCGTGTTACAACTTGGGAGGTGCTTCTGATTGGTCGTGCCGCAAAAGAAATTTTCTTCAACCAATCAGAAGCACTACCCAGATCTGGTTAGTGACACGTGGAATTTCTGCGCTCGTTCCTCAGAAGTCATTTTGCGGGGATTCAGTAGCGGATTGGCGAATTTTTTTTCTTAGCCTATCATCGTCATCTTTCTTGGCGTTTTGTGGCATCTACCGACTCCTTCGAACAGTGTTTTATGGCCTGTTTCTAGATTGTGCGGCAAAAGTTGCCATCTTCTGTTACCGACGTTGCTACTGCATGCACCTTTGAATTACTAGCAAAATTTTTGCAAACGTTACCGCCGAATACACCGCTTCCGTCAAGTAGTTTTTTTCGTTCAAAAACGAAGAAGTCAATATAAAAACAACCAGTTCACTTCAATCTCCTCCTTTCTTTCTCCTCGCCTTTTCTATTTTCCCTTTCTTTTGCTTCGCTAGTGTGATTTTCGGGCATACCGTAGCGGAAGCAAAAAACCTGCCTTTTGGCCCCTTTCTACTCAAATGCCTGCAAATTTCGCTCGGTACGTTTTCAAAACTCCGGCTTGATACAGGAAAATGCCGCCTACTGTATTTTGTACCACAAAGGTCTACTGAAGTCCTTAGGCATCCCTTTGGTTTTGCTACGTTCTGTTAAACAAGGCAAATACCGTAAAATTCCGAAAATAAGTTATGAGGCTTATATTTTTCAAAGGCCCTTTTTAAGGGGCTTATTTTTGGAGGGGCCTAAATTCGGAGGGGCCTATCTACGGAGGGAAATTTGCGTTTCAAAATCGATTGGGCTAGCTTTATAGTTAGAAGTAATTTTACCGTTTTTGTTTTTTGTTACTTTGTCTTTGAGGGCAATTTTCCACGTACAAGCCCCCGGGGGGCTTAAATTCGGAGGGGCGATTTAACGGAGGGTTTTTTTGCGTTACCGGTTTGGGGGGCTTATATTTGGAGGGGCTTATTTTCGTAATTTTACGGTACTTCAACAAACCAGTTACAAACCTACCAGGCAACCTCCACTGTAGTATTTCTTTTGTGATAGGTCTCATGAAGCGACCGCTGGGCAGACGAACTCCAGCTGAGAGAGAGTCAGTGGACTCGGTGCCTTTCTGTAATCCAACAACGTAATAATATTTACCAGCCTCTAAAATTACAGACCTGGAGCTTTGGCCGGCGTACCTAAAGATAACATAAAAGATCATTTGAAAACCCATTCTAATCATTCTTAGCTGAGTTTTAAGGGCTGGTCATGAGGCGAGAAGAACAAACAATCGTTGGAAAGCCCGCATTACGTATTGGATACCCTGGGGACACACAAGAACTGAGGAAGACCAAGAACGAGATGGAGGGACGACATAGATAGTTTCAAAAAACGCTGGCAACCTGCCGCCCAAAACGTGGACCAGTGGAGGTCATTGGGGAGGGCCTACGTCCAACCAAAGACATTCAAGGGCTGAAACTGAACTGAACTGAGTCATGCGATTATTGAGTATCAGGCGTAATGAGCAAGATTTTTTCACACGTCAGTGAGTTTTGGTCTTGAGCAGGTTTTAGAAAAACGCTTGATAAACGTAGCTCAAAATTTAATCAGTCAAAAACATGTTTGGTTTACAGCAAAGGATCACGGGCCCTGCAGACAATTTTAAGTTTTGCTGATGCCGCAGGATGTGAAAAGAATGTGCTAGTCAGATCAAAACACCGTCTTAGTCGGTTCACATTTTGGAAATGGCTGTTACTTTTGAATCGCGATCAACTACGGAAATGTGATACTCATTTTAAAATATTAAGTAAACGTCTACTTAAAATTTGCAGTCTATTGCTGGTTTTCAGTGTCACGCCATTCAATATAGGTCAGAATAAAAAACAAAACCGTTCAATAGATAAGTACATATACAAAGACCCTCGCCAAGATTCAGGTCAGAGGAATATTTCGCATACGAGATATCCGAAGAAACGTTTTGCCCAAACTTATAGAAATTTGTACAGAGACGCCATGCTGGTGCTCACCTGGATGAGCTCCGACATGCCGGACGGAACCCAACAAAAACATCTGTTACCGACTTTTGCTACAAAAGCGTGAATTTATTGTTCGAGAAACTCATAAACATTAAAGTTTTAAACTTGTTATAATACATGAACTGATTGAATAAGTCATTTTTTTAACCTACGTGACAGCTTTCTTGGCCGTTATGTAAATGCCGCGTCACGCAAAAGCTTAGAAATTCAAGCGTTCTCTATCACAAAACCAAGAACCCTTTTAAAGCGAAAAATTGTATGAAAATTAGTTTCGAGCTGCTCTAATGCATCGTGAAAGTAAAATCTCGTTAGGATCGACAGTTTTTTAGTTTTAATTTTAGTGACGTCATGTGAAAACCAACAATATTGATCATATCCCTCTGAATTTTGTGTATGTATTTAATTTAAATGCGGCAAGATAATAATAATAACAATAATAATAATAATAATAATAACAGTCCCAAAAAATTACCCTAAGAGGGAGAGGACACGAGGCGTCTCATCAAGCTTTGATCTGGAACAAGAGAACGTCGATCCTAATTGGGTCTCCTCCAACCCCACCCACCCCTCCCTTATTTTATTTCCCCACAATACTGCTTTTTCTTTCTTTTCTTGTAGAACGTCCAAATATCCAAAAATGAATATAAGCCTCATAAAACACAGCGCGAAAAGTTCAACGCCTTTAACTCGTCGGATCGAATTTAAATTGCCATCAACAAGTTATTATTGTACATACTTGTTCCACTGATTATGACCAGTTGGCTGATCCAAGGAAATCATTTTGGTCAGATTTTGCTGGCTTTCTGTAGTGCTCATCCACAATTCCCCGCTTTGTGAGCCAGACATATAGAAGGTGTAGTTTCCAGTCTCCGGAGCAACGAAATATCCTTTCACCTTACTACCGTAGTCTTTGTCAATGTCAAAAGGAGAGTCGAAGTTTTCAATAATCTCCACAAGTGAAGGGTCGTTAGGGTAGTAAGGATCGTCTTTGAGTTGGTTGATTGATTTTCCGGGGAGTTCTTTCCAGACTTCCCGTATAAGTCCTGGGTATGGCATCTCTGTTCAAAATGAGTCAGTTCATTACAGCATTAGTATAGTATCGTTTACAGATGTTTGTCAGATAACGATATTACTTGTATACAGGGAAAAGAAAAACAGAGAAAACAAAAAAAAAACAAAACAACAACAACAACAAAACAAAAAACCTGATAAACAAACGCAGACACACACACAAAAGTACGATGACAGAAGCACAAATAAAAAGAGTCCCAATTTACAACCCCCTACAATTTCTAAAACGTCTTTGATGTTTTGTCCTTTTACCCATTAAAGGAAAAACATAAAAAAATTGCTTTGTAGGGTAGCACAAAAACTGGTAACCCATGCAGTAGTTTTCTTTGTGGCCTACAAATACGGACAAATACATTTCTCTGTTTTAATAATTTATTCAATCTTGAGAGAAGAGGAAGAGGAGATTTACACTAAAAAAAAAAAAAACAAAAAAAACACCAAAGTAAACATGAAAACTAGTTGGAAGCTAGGAGATGAACTCGGGACTACCAAGGAAAAACCCCACCAAGCGAATAGGGCGGGCATCGAATTTGGAGCCTACGAATTGCATTCCAGCACTCTAAGCGCTCGGTCACGCTGCCTCACAAAGGCATGATGCACTGGGATCAATATTGTTCCTGTTTTTGTTTGACAATCTTCGGCTCAATTTACGCGGAAAATATATTACACAGTACTTACTTTTGCCACCAAACACTTTCTCGACATCTTTCTTCTCAAGAAATCTTGGAAAGACCGCCAGAGAGCCAATGGAAAACTCTGCCGGGGAGAAGTCGGGTCCAACATTTTTACGACCAACTACAAAATCTGCACTCTCGGCTACCACATCACGTGGTACACTCTTGGGTGTCTTTGTCCAGCCTCGGAACTGACTGTCTGTGTAGAGCCACAGTCCGTCAGACAGACTCCAGCTCAGTACAACACGCTGCCATCTGGGTGCGAAAGACAACCGTGATAATCAATTCGATAAACAATTGAACCTTAACTATTAGACCCTATTACCAAGCATAAAACGTGTCACACTCGAACCTGGTAAGTGATAAAAAATTTGCCACATTTTTTTCTCAGGTTAAGCGTACACCCATACATTTTTATCAAACATCGTTTGAAAATTGACTTCGCTAGTTATTTCCGCGACGGTTAATACTGAGAATCTGTGGAGATGCTTGACTGTAAAAATCTGTTCCTTTTTCACCTTTAAATTCCCTGGAACTGTATCTGTTTTTTGCTTTTGAGACAGAAACGTCAATATCTTATAGTAAACAATAAAAATGAGCTTGGTTACCTGACAGTAAAAATAGAAGTTCTAACTGTCCAAGTCAGAGTGTCTTCATCGGTACTCATTGCGACGCTGAAGTACAAATTGTTGTTTAACAGATATGCGGACAGACCTTTGGTGCCTTTCTGGTGGCCACCAGAGTCAAGAATATAATGAGGTTCTTTATAGCTTCGCACAACCTTGAAGGTATACACATACAATTATATTAGAGTAAGACAAATATAGAGATCATAACTGGGGCTTAATAATTTTTCAGACTGAAGGAGATTGGATGCCGCGTTCTTTTAGTCCATTTAGTCTGGGGAATCACGACCCTTCGGCGATTTTTACTCATTTACAAACTTGGCTCCAGTTGGATAGCGCTATCCACTGGAAAAATCACTATCCAGTGGATAACGCAATTAGTGTTCGTACTACTTATCCGTTTTATAGCGATTTATCCGGTGGATATCGCTATCCAACTTTAGAACAACCGGGGCCAGGGGGCGGACCCGTTTCTCAAAAGTCCTGGTAGCCATTCGGACCCGTAATCAAATATTCCACTCAAAATCTAAAAAATTAGGAGAGCGGACCCTAGCTAGCAAACCAGTCCATTTTGTTTTGCTACCTGATAGTTTTGTCATGTTATCTGTACTAAAACTTCAGTCAAATCTCTAATAGCGATCACTTCTCGTAAGCGACCCCTTTGAAAATAACTGTTTTGTTTCTCATTCCAATGCTGTTTCAAAACACTCTCGTAAGCGACCACTTCTCAGATTTCTTAATTAAGCGACAGCGACCACTTTTAAGGCCAGAAATTTGACATATTCTTTTGTTTTTTGCTTCTGGTAAGCGACCACCGCCCCCTCTAGAATACTCGAATGTCATAAAAGTTCAGTTTTTAATAGCGCTGACCAAGATTACCGACAAATACATTGCAATATTAGTGCAGAGTGTACTTCCAAAAAAGAAAAAAAAATAGGAGTTCGCAGTCTATCGAGGTTGCGGAGAGTTGTCCTCTGCATTCACAAAGTGTCTAATATCCTTGTTGACTTGAGGCTCAAAACACAAAACCAATAGAGTATTCTAGACTTCATAAAGAAGCGTTGGAATTCGACTGAGTGATTGTAAAATGTAAATACTGTACAGCCTTTAACTAGAGTGCAAGCAAGTTTTGTTCGGTTAAGGTTGAATTTAGGTGCATTGTGCTTGTTGCTCGTGAAAAGAACAAATTAGTTTCAGGCACATAAATTATTTTCTATCTACCTAATTTTAACTTATAAGGTGTCATCTTTAACTAATTGCGATAATCAATTACGTTTGAGATTATTTTGCTACTTTTTCTCATATGCGACCATACACACCTAATACTGAATAAAAAGTCTACTTACCCTGTTAAATTTAAGCTTGCAGCTCAAACTAAGTCCATTAGGACACTTGGCAGGATCATGGAGACATTTGCCGTCAAAGTTTCCAACTTTAAGGAAGGATTCATTGCCGTCCAAGTGCACCCCTCCATCCACTGCTCTGACTAGTCCATTTACCTCAATATCTGGACTACCGCTTAGCTTCTGGTCATCAAGTATAGGAAGGAGCCACATGTAACGTGGAACAACTATGGAGAATATACAGATTTAAGCAGGGCTAAAAGAGAAGCTCTCGTTAATCTATTTATAGTTTACTCACATGAAAAATAAAATAGTTTAAAACTAAACGGCGACAACAACGAGAACGGCAATTTCACAGCGGCGGTGAGAAAATGAGAAATGCTGGCGGCCAGCAAGGTGAAAATGAGCGGCAGTGAAAAAATAAAAGCGAAAACGAACACAGGAAACAAAATCTTTGATAAGCACATACGACAATTCCTCCATAAAAATAATGGGTAACTAGGAAGTTTGACGTTTTGGTCGTAAAAAACGGCATTGTAGTCGCGCAAAACAATGGCAAAGAAAGACGAAAAAGTGTGCTGCAGGTGCAAATTTGTTTTTTTTTGCTAATTAGATCTATAGATCTTGATGCCACTTTCATTGCCGTTCCCTTTTAGCATTACACGATTTAATTTTTTTGTTTATAAGTATTTTTAATCAGAGCTTCGTTTTTAGCCCTAGCTAAATCTACATATTATAAGTAATCTTTAGTACTTTTGATCTATCCAGTCATTATGTCCGACCACAGGTAGGATTTCATCCAACATAGGCAATTTTTAGTCGGAGATTGTCCAAATGACCAACTATTATTTGCAGATTTGTGTAGATGAAATACTGAAACGCGACATTTATGTTAAGTAATGGTCCAGATAAGAAGTAAAGAACCAAAGGCAATGAACAAGTTTACTATTGTCTTTATTACATTTCTGATTGGTTTAAACAGCAAATTTTACGAAATCTTCGCCAAGCAGCATGTATATTAATCTCTTGTTTTCTAACCAACTTCCTTAAAACAAAATCTCGCCTGAGTCTAAGTAACACAGAAATCCTATGTGAGGAACATGTGAAATTGTCAACTTTGCTATTGTTTTTAACTCTTACGATTGGTCGAAATCTTTTAACACAACAAAACCCCCTTTAAAAATGGAGTTTAAAGACATTTTATTTGGTAAACTGCCTTTTTGTAGATTTATGGATTCTCTGTGTGAAAATGAAAACAATCCTATGTGAGGAAAACGTATTGCGCCATTACAAATTGCCTCCCTTCTTACCCGGATCATTACTTGAATATTGATCGAAGTGAACATCGATTTTCAATTTGCAATCTATACTGGGCAGTAATCCCATGGTCCGGCTAGAAATAGTCATGCCCAAATTTTTTTCTCTATCTTTAGCTCCCTCCTCTTCCTCCTCCTTTGTTGTCCAACATTTTTGGTCCCTTTTGGAAGATTGATTTGGAAGATTTGGAGCTTGAAAAATTTTAAATCTCTATGTTTTGCCCCCCCCCCCCCCCTCCGTCTGTGAGAAGGCATCAGACCCATCTACTATACACAAGCTGAGGGATACGAGACTTATAATTGGAGTCGCTGGAAGTTACTCACCAGTATTATCGAATGTAAACACATACGGTACGTCCTCTGGTGCAAGGAAGCGGGTGAATGCGTACAAAGAACTTATGTACATTCTGTGGAATGAAAATAAATAAACAGTAACCAGTAGCATAAGCGGAGTAGGCGCGCGCGGGGGGGGGGGGGGGGGGAATTCAACCCCCCCTCCACTTTCGTAGTATAGTAAATAACTTTCTTCTATTTTTACCACGGGCAACTCATTAGGACTTAAAAAAACTATTTTGAAAAGTTCAAGTAAACGTCGACTCGTCTGTTTAAAACAAGAAACAACGTACGTAGCCGGTTGGATTGGGACATTTCATTCAAATCCTCATAGCCTTTGTTCAAACTGTGGCCCATTTGTCGGCAGGGGTTTAGGGTATAAACAGATGTTTTATCTTGCAGATACTCCTCAAAAACCAGATAACATCCATCGGGCAATATGTTTTGCGTATTCTTGCATTTTTTCCATTCAGTTCAAGTCAAACGTTCAGCTATTTCGTCTTCGAATAGCCGTGAAATCCATTTTTCAGTTCACTTTCGCCCAAACAGCCTCGTTTCCAAGCAAAAATGCCATCGATCAGCCTCGTTTCGAAGTTTCTGTATATTGCTCGCATCTTCGAAATTTGGTAAGTGCCGGGTGATTGGAACCAATCAGAAACGGCGAAATATTTGAATGAATAATCAGTAAAGGGGAATATTTGGGAATCATTTCGTTGTCGAACTTGAGGTCGTACATTACCTTGGCTCACAATATTAGTATTACATTGGTCCTCAGTGTTGTTATTACCTTGTGTACTTGTAGGGCGGGTTTCCACTCTTTCTACCAATGGTAAGACGCGCCTGTTTGTTTGGCACCAGGCCTGTTTCTGTTCCTTCCTTTAGCGAGTCTCTGAATGCGCCATTAACATACAACATTAAACCCTCTTCTTTTTTCCAAGTCATGGCGATATCCTGCCACTCATTGGTCACCAGTTCCGTGAAAAGTTGCCATTCTTTGGTCGACGTTACAACCTGTACAACGCAATTATTGCTAAATTAATGCTCAATGTGCAATTACCTGTCTCGTAGAGATTACTGTTTAACACTGTTTTAAACATTGCTGAATACGCGAGTGAGCAAGATGGAGCGAAACCTATGTCCTAAACGGGTAAGGTGGGCGTATCTTAATCGCACGTGATTTTGCGCTTTGGTCCTACAAGAAAAGAGTTCTCTTAGCCATGTAAAAAATCCTTCACTGGCCAAGCTTATTTGGTCAAGAATGCATCTTTTCTTTTGCACTTAGGTTGACAACGACTTCGCCCCGGTCCATAAAAAGGCAACAAAAAACTTAGCCAATATCCAATCACACGCTTGCTCGATAACGCACATACATATACCTTATAAAAATGTTATAACTTTTTTTTCGTAATTTGTAGATGTATTTTGTTTTCCCTACTCTTAGAAGGGTTCTTACTAAATTAAACGTGTCCCAGTTCGAATTGGAATTTGGAAGCGTTAGTTTTTGAGGAGAGGGGAAAACCGGAGTGCAGGGAATTACAGTAAGTGAATACCCTTCTCTATCATTTATGTGTTATCCAAGTGCGTCTCGATTAATTATATTCACTAGATTAGACAATGATAGCGCGCATGCTAGCAATTTAAAATCCCCATCCATAAATTTGCGTTAAACAATAATCTAATTTAATGGCATCTTGCTTTTTAATGTATAACTCATTGAAACCCTGCAGCTACTTGTACTCGGTTAATCAAACAGTTGCTCTCGGTATGCAAACAGTGCTTGAAAGCATCGTTCCATAAATTATCCAAAAGAAAACCCTTTCTGTTTTTACCTTGTAAAAGAGAGAGCCATTTTGGATGAAAATTGACACGCCGCGCGAATTGCCGCTGGAGTCCAAGATGTATCGTTTGTCTTTGTAGGACAAAGCATCGTCGTCAAAATTAAGCTGTAGCAAAGAAATATACTTGTAAGAGTAACATATTTAACTTTGTCATTACGCTGCGACATCTCTTATATATAAACAAGTCAATGTGTTTAAGGTGATTCCCTGGTTCTGCACTGCGCATCTCTTACTGCGCATAACAAGATGGCCGCCGTAAAAAAGAGCATGTGAAGTAACATTATTAAAATGAAGTTGAATGAAGAGAAACACTATTGGAATTTTTGCTTGCAGTTGTTTCTTGCCGAGGTGAGACTCAATGTGTTGGGAAGGTGCATAATGTAAGCAGCCTGTAAGCAGTATGCGTGTTGCTGAGTTCGACTTCCTCACAGAGAACCTCGATAGTGGATGTTTAACTTGTGCTTACTCACTTTGACTTTCAAAGAAGCGCTTTCTTTATCACATTGTGTCCTAAACGTGATATCTCGATGTAAATTCTGAAAAAACGGATTTTTTAATACTTTCTTCCCCCTATGACATACATTTAATTTTGAAACTCGCACCAGTCCTCTCTCAAAAATCGGAGAAAATGCATGTGGCGCGCACTTTCTGCAGCTCTACCGCAAAAACGAGTACGGTGATCCCCATTTTTTATTTCATGATTTTAATAAGGACAGTGCTTCCTTTCGATGAGAAAAATATTTTCGCCCAACTCTATGTTCAGTTTTTTGGCAATTGTACTGAATTGTACGGATTGAGCTATCACGGGTCGTAAAGCGCGTGTCTAATTCAGTTCTAGTTTGGAGAGTAAAGTAAAAACAAGGGCATTAAAAGGCATTTTTCTGGTACGTAAGTGGATAAACAATACATTAAAGTCAAATTCTGTGCGATACCACATGCATCATCGAAAAATCTCTCCTTTTGTCTAGTTTTGGGCTGCGCGCGGTTTTTGCCACAGGATCCTAAATAACCGTATTTGTCAGCATTGCGACGTCAAAATGAGCACGGTGACCCCCACTTTTTATTACTTTTTTATCATCTTCTTGACTTGTTACATCAGTGTACCAAGTTTCATCTACAATCTATGTTACGTTCTTTTACTAGGGAATCACCTTAAGCAATGTGGCAGCGTATTCTACGATAATTGCGTCATTATATATACACTATGAACATCATCATTTAGTTCAACACCATTCTGCCATTTAAGAAAAAAGTCTTCCCTACCCACTTCTACGTTTCTGCAATAATCAACTGGAATAAGAATCTATGACACTCTGGCTTTCACTTATCACGATAGGTGTCCATAATCCAGATCACGACTAATACAGTACAAGAAAATTTACTTTTAAGCCTCCTTTTCAAAACGAGGTTAAGAGCGAAGTCTGCTGCGAGAATAATTTTTCACTCTCATGCAAACCAAAGCCATTTTAACATGAAAAGGTTTTGCATAACAAATCGAAAACAATTTTCCATGGTCTATACTTTTATCGACCATAGAATGACGTCAAAATGTTCGAACCTCAAGTGGAACGACGAACCTCAGGCTAACATTTTGACTTCGTTCCTGTTGTCGGTAAGAGTATAGACCATGAAAATTCTCGTTCAATTGGTTGTTTTGCAATGATATTGACAGTTTTGGACGACCATTTCCATATCCATCTTCATTTTCTTCATCAAGTCATTTCTATGGTCTATTATCTCCTTGACCATAGCTGTCGGCCAATCAGCGAGCGAAAAATTGCTCTGTTAATTTAAATAGACCTCTTTCATAATGGCGAACTATTTATTTATTCGTTCATATGTATATGAGCCTTTCTGGTCTCCTTTGGAAGTAACAATTGTGTTTTGCACATGCTAACGACGTCAGAAAGGCTAATTATCATACATATAAAACAACATATTAATAGCCCGCCAATTACGAAATGACATGATATACATTGCCATGTCAACAGACCACCCCAATCGTAACATTTCTCAGTCCATAAATGGTAAAATTAGCTGTGAAATAAAAGGAAATGCTTGAAGAAACTTTGGTATTAAAGTTAAATGTTGTACCTGTAACGCAAAGGAGAACCCCTTGATGCATAGGTCGGGATCCCCCAAGCATTGTCCATAGAAATCTCCCGCGTCAAGCCAAGCGTCAATTCCATTCAGTTGCAGACCGCCGTCTTCTGCCTTGACATTACCGTGTGCAGCAATCGGATTGGAACCGTGAATACGGCTGTCAGATATCTTTTGCACAGTCCACAAATACTGAGGAGTCACTGGTAAGGTAAAATAACACATGCGTAAACAAAAGACGAATGAATGGCTAATCCTAAATGGGAACTGTGTAAGTGAACTGAAAAGGCCAGATATTTCTCACAGTAATTTCGCTATTTACGACAGCTTTAAAATGTAAAATTCTTTGCATTTCACAGGGTTCGAACACTTCTTCCCGTATAAAATTCAAGGACTGTTCAAGGGCTTTCACCGCCCACATTTTTAAATTTCAAGGACCTAATTTATTACTTTTAACAACCGTTCCAAATAGACTAAGAATGTAATCCGATAATAATGGGATTTTTTCTTAAGGGTAACCATTTTTATGAAAAATTTGTCTGTGTGTCCACACCTGCCTCTTTTTTTACTCAATGCCGATTTCAGGCCGCTGGCTTCAAACTGGTATTTGCCAAGTCTACTGGAGGTTTGAAAATGAAGGAGAATTTCAAGGACTTTTAAGGCCTCGAAAAAGGATTCTTAAATACAAGGGTTTTCAAGACGCGTATGAACCCTTATTTTACTCTACCTGAATGCCTTCCAAAAATCGTTACGCTAGTATCAATGTCAGGATTCAGCAATGATTTGTTTGAGACAAATTTCTCAACCTCGTGAGTCAAAGTTGCGTCTATAATGCAAGATAAAAGATACAATGAACATATGGGTGGCAGCTAATCAGACCAGAGTAAAGGTTAAATGTTTTAACAGAATTCCGACTATGCAGCCATACAATCGACACTCTCCTTAAGACCAGCATCGAGGTTGGCTCAGTACTGAAAATTTTACACCCGTAAGCGACCGCGACCACATTTGCAAATTACCGGCTGGTCTTTTCCTTCGTTTGAAAGATCTTGTAAGTGACCACTTGGTCAACAACTGCACAAAACCATTAACTACTCGATCAAATCTAAAGTTACACAAAACATAAGCACTAATGGTCCTTTTACTTGTTAACAACATACGCCAAGCGCTTTGCTAAAAGCTCTCTAAGCGACTGCCCTCGATAAGTTGATCACATGGTCGTATACGAGAGCTCATTCTCGTAACCGATCAGTTCCAGCTGCAGCCACCTTTATGGATTCCCGCTCACGCGTCAGAGCTTTGACTCAGGGGCATCCAACGATGGATTCCTCCTACATACATTGAAAACACTTTTTAGAGCTATTCAGAGTACTTTTAGATCTTCAGAAATTCATTCTAAGCGGCGCTAGAAAATTTGTCTCTAAAAAATTAGATACAAATTTGTTACAATGCTAAAAAATTTGTTACAATGATCCAGACGCGAATTTTTATTTAGAAGACAGTAGTTGTGAATACTATACCGAAGATAGCTTTAAAAACATGTTAGCCGAAAACCAAAGTCGCCTAAATTTAAAATGCGGTACCCTTGAAACTGGCCTTTCGTTCCTCCATATGAACATTCGTAGTTTCTCCAATAAATTTGATAAGCTTACAAATTTTCTATGCCAACTTCGAGTGAAATTTACTATTATTGGGATTTCTGAGACTTGGCTTGATGATTGTTATCATTTTTCCGATATAGCGGGTTATAATTTTTTGCATAAACCTAGAGTTAATCGCATTGGTGGAGGTGTTGGCCTTTACATTAGTGAACATTTAAATTACAAACAGCGTCATGATCTAGCATTCCCTGAGGACAAATCTGCTGAATCATTGTTTGTTGAAATTAATAGGACAAAAGAAAAAAAACATAATTGTCGGCACTATCTATCGACCACCAGACTCGAAGTTAAATGAATTTCTGTCTGACTTGGATCAAGTACTGGGAAAAATTTCCAAGGAAAATAAGCTTGTATTTTTAATGGGTGACTGGAATTTAAATCTAATTAACCATCATTGTCATAAAGCGACAAGTGATTTCTTGGATTTGTTGTACTCTAGGATGTATTTTCAACTAATAACGCGTCCCACTAGAATTACGGCGAAAAAAGCTTCGTTAATAGATAACATTTTCACGAACGATCCACTTCGTCCTTCAATAAGCGGTCTTTTTCTCAATGACATCTCTGACCATTTACCGATATTTTCACTTATTTTGTATAATAGTTATAGTACCAGTGATAAGGATAAATACGTATTTTTTCGTGAAAAAAATGCGTATAATCTAAGTGCATTTAAAGATGAGTTAGGTAAGATAAACTGGGCTGAAATGCCTGGTTTAAAGGATCCTTCTTGCGCTTATGAACTCTTTGTCGGAAAGTATACTACAATTTAAGATAAATGTTTTCCACTCAGAAAAATGAAAGCGAAACGGTTCAATCTTCGTAAGCCCTGGTTTACTAAAGGTCTTGCTAAATCCATAAGGAAGAAAAATAAGTTATATCAGTCTTTCCTTAATAACCCTAACTCTTCCAATGAAAATGCATATAAGTCGTACAAAAACAAACTTACTCATTCTCTTCGAGTTGCTAAGCGTTTATATTATGAAAAACAAATTGAAAAACTAAAATCAAATGTCAAGGCCACTTGGAAAGTTCTAAATGAAATCCTTAATAGAAATAAAGGAAAGCGTGGTTTGCCATCTATATTTAGGGCAGATTCTCGAGAAATTTCCAATCCAAAGGAAATAGCTAATTTCTTTTGCAAATATTTTACTAACATTGGCCCCAATTTAGCTAGCAAAATTCCTTTATCAGAAAAGTCGCATAATTCTTTTTTACCCCCAAAACTAGTCAATTCAATATTTCTAGATGCTGTAACTGAGCAAGAAATCATTGAAATATGTAGTATTTGTCGTTCAGGTACTGCTGTAGGTTATGACAACATTTCTATGAACTTAATTAAAGATTCTATTGATATAGTTATTTCACCTCTTACATGCATAATTAACTTATCCATCACCTCTGGCATTGTACCAAAACAATTAAAAATTGCTCGAGTTATTCCTTTATTTAAATCTGGTGAGCAGGATATATTTACGAACTACCGGCCAGTGTCTGTTTTACCAGCATTCTCTAAAATCCTAGAAAGAGTAATGCACAATCGTCTTTTAAGGTTTCTTAATAATCATAGCATTCTCTCTGACAATCAGTATGGCTTTCGCAAGCATCACTCCACTGCTTACGCTCTTGCTTGTTTATATGACAAAATCTCTTCCGCTATTGAAAATAAGGAATGCACAGTTGGTATTTTTATAGACTTGTCTAAAGCCTTTGACACCGTTGATCATAACATTTTAATTTCAAAATTAGAGCATTATGGTGTTCGTGGCACTGCACTTAGATGGCTCAAAAGCTTTCTAAGCAATAGACAACAATATGTGGAATTTAATGGTATCAGTTCAGAGTCTTGCGAAACAAAGTGCGGGGTGCCTCAGGGCTCTATACTCGGCCCCCTGCTCTGTCTACTCTATATAAATGATCTGTGTAACGTGTCAAAGGTCGTGGACTTTATTCTTTTTGCTGATGACACAAACATATTTTTCTCCCACAAAGATTTTAACTTGCTTCCTGAAATCTTGAATTCTGAAATGCTTAAATTAACCCAATGGTGTCGAGCAAACAAACTGTCCATTAACTTTAAAAAATCAAATTTTATGGTCTTTAGACCACGCCAAAGGAGGCAAACACTTGATATGTCTGTCTATTCATATTAACAACAATGTTATTGAACGTGTTAAAGAAACAGTATTTTTAGGTGTTATCCTCGATGAGTATTTGTCATGGAAGCCTCACATTCTTAGCGTTTCTAGAAAAATATCAAAATCGATAGGTATTATTTATAAGTCTAGTTTTTGCCTTCCCAAAACTTCCTTGCGCTCCTTGTATTATAGTCTCGTTTACCCTTACTTAACTTCTTGTGTTTCAGTGTGGGGATCGACATATCAGTCTAATTTAAATAGGATTATTATTTTGCAAAAGAAGATAATCAGAATAATATCTAAAGTTTCTTTCGATGCTCATACAAGTGTTCTTTTTAAAGAGCAGGAGATTTTAAATTTCTCGGACATCTATTTATACCAAATAGGTAAATTTATGTATCTTTTTAAAAGAGGCTTACTTCCAAATAATTTTCGTGATATGTTTACTCTTGCAAGCCAGATACATTCTTATAATACAAGAAATTCCAGCCTTTTCTATATACCTCATTGTCGAACTGATTTTCGAAAATTCTCAATTCGGTTTCAAGGTCCTACGATTTTCAACTCGCTAAGTCGGGAAATTCAAAACAGTGAAAGTATCAGTTTGTTTGGCAAAAGACTTAAAAAATTCCTTCTTTCTTAGTTAAATTGAATCTTTGTTGAGTTACACACCGTTTATTTTACTTTTTTCTCTTCTTTCTTTCTTTTTCTATTTTTTTTTTTAAATTAATCGAAATTTTCATTCAGTACCCTTAACTTGTATGGTTTACCCTATAGTTCCAGGAAGCCTATAGTTTATAAGCCCCCAGCTTCTATATAGGCTTCCTTGCCTTTACCATATTTGATCTTGTAATAATTTAGTTGGAACATTGTACGTATATTATCTTTAATGTATTTCTGTATACTATTGTCGTATTTCTTGTTAAAGGCAAAAATAACTGAATGAATGAATGAATGTTATCTGTACGGTCATCCAAGGGGATGAAAATCATAGGGAATTTATTAGATGCGCTTCGAAAATTGTGCATGAATAGAACGATCATCGAAAAATGTTTAGCCGTACACGAGAAATAGAAAATGTTAGGCAATATTTGCTTCTCTGAACAGATGTTTTATAGAAAACAGTCGTTGGGTGCCCTTTTTTGACTGTCTCTTGAGCCAAAGCTGGCCTTCCACCCTGGCTTATTAAAGTTTTAGGCCGCTGGAGCTCAGACTGTTATGAACGCTATATAAGGACCCCGAAATGTACCATTTTAGAAGTACCTAGACTCTTAGCTAATTCTAGTCCATAACTAGCATTAAGACAGCTAGTGCCATCATTAACTTTAGTCGGAACATTTGCAAAGTCGCATAGGAGCGGTAGGTACGGCTCCCTCCGCCTACAAGAGCCCAACTTTATGCGCCTTCTACTGTGGGGGGATTGTGTCCCCTGTGTCCCCATGCTTCACAATCCGTGGCAGGGAAGTGCAACCCCTGGCTGCACTTTACCCCACAGTAAGGCTTAGCCCTTGGAGACAGGTCCGGAAAAATATCCACTCCAGGGTGTGGACCCCCGGTCCCACCTGATCTGTACTCCACCCAGGAGGACCACGCCTCCTGGTTCCCCCTAGTTCCTAGTGACTGGGGGATATGGGCCTCACCCCCGGAGACTGATCAGGACTCCTGTCCAGGGTGGCTACCCCCGGTACCACTCGATCTTGTCTCCCCAAGGGAGGGCTTCTCTCCTGGTCCCCTTACCCGTAGATTTAAGCGCTTCCCTGCCACCAGAATTTTGCCATTACCTTTTGTGTGTTCTCTGTGTGGTACCCGGCATATAGCCTTTTTGCAAAAACACTGCCAATGGGAAGAGTTTATTAACTTACCATTTAACGGATGATGTGGGCCTTTGGGACCTAAGAAACAAAGATAAGTTAAAAGGTTTATAATGGTATTCAGTTGGCCATTTACAAGTGTGGCCAAGGATTTGAACTCAGGAGTATCCGAGGACAAATATTTCAAGTGGCCAGAGCGGGATTCGTACCTCGGATTTCAAGTCCGACGGAGGCGCTTGTCACTCGGCCACGATAACTCCCTTTTTCCTGTTTGTTTCTTTATAAAATAGGTTAGATTTGCCTATTCTTTATTTTCGACAATTTAGTTACTAGTTGTTTTTATTAAGTGTATTTTGTTGGCAAAACATTTTTGAGCAAGCCTTCCATCAATAGATGCATTGTTCACTACGGGCTTTATTCATAGACTTTTCTCTAATTGCTCTCAAGAAGAGAAAACTCTTTTGAGTCACCATCGACTATAGTTTCGTTCTTTCCTTCTTATCAATTGTAATGTGTTGGCCAAACATTTTTGAACCCGCTCTCTACCGATAAATACATTGTGTACTGACAGCGTTACAACCTCGTTCCCAGGCTTCTCTCAGTTCCTATTTCAAAGACCAATCACCACGCGCGCTTAAGGAGAGTAGCCTCCCACGCAGACGTTCTCACGCGTCCCTTCCCCACGAACATAGCTCGTGAAGAAGGAATGCGTGACGAAGCTCTAAGAACGTCTGCGTGCGAGGCTAAAGGAGAGAGACCTCATTTTGATTAAGGGGGAAATGTGACGAGGATATTTCTGTTATTAGGTCAGTTCTGTGCTCAAGGCACACAAAATGCACCTGTAGAGGTGGCGCAGGTATAGCGGCATTAAAACTTTTTTTCAAGTTTTAATCTATGTCCATCCTTGCTATCTGTAGCGACAGACGACGGGAAACAGTGTCAGTGCCTTAATATAGTCTTAAATAACAAATCTGGGCTATTAATGTTGGAATTTAATTGACGCAAAGTCACGTTATAGCTTTTTAAAAAAGATAGCAATCAGTGAGTTTAAGGTGGACCTAACACAGTTTTGGTTCCAAGAACCTCTCTTAGTATAGACCTTATTCACGATACCCGCCATCGTTGCGCGAGCTTAACGACTGATTGGATAAAAGCAATGTCACGTGGTTTCTCAGGCGGCAAACAAGAGATGAAATTTGCAAATACAAGAAATCGCGGCCATATTTGTTTATCCTAGGAAACAGAAAATGAAGAATTTTTTATCTTAAAGACGATAATGGCAAATTATGGGTGGATGTGATTTTGATGAAGTGGTGACCTTAAATGTCCTCACAGCAAGCAACAATGAAGTGAAACTTGTCAAAACTCGAACTGTGCATTTTGCAAGTCTAAAATTGCCGTATCACTTTAAGAGAATAAACACACTCGACCGCGCTTAGTCGTATTGTCAAATTTTAACACTTGTTTGCCCCCGAAAAACCACGTGACACTGCTTTTATCCCATCCATTCTAAAGCGAGTCTTAGGACCAATAATTCCTCCAACTGGAGGGTGAGTCAAAAAAACGGTTTTGGAATAGAGGCCCGAAAAATGTAAATAGCGTATCGCACACTTACTTGGTTTCTTACAAATAAAACTATACTGGCTTTGACATGGCTCATCATGCCACTTTCCGGTGCTGGTCACTATTGCGCATGACACGCCGCCATTGTTAGGTGACTTATCGTCCCAGTTGGTGTAAGATGAAGTAGTACGGTCGCTCCAGACCCAGTCTCCCTCGTTATCGATGTCATTGTAACCAATCCAGAAGTCGGAATGAGAATAAACCTGGCAAAGCATGACTCTTGTTAGCAGAATTTCTTTCAGTGAAACAACATTTAAAATCTCGGCTAACAAGAAGAGCACTTATTGGAAGGAGGGCGCTTCTTAAGTTTTCCTTTCAACGAAATGTAACTTTCTTTTAGCCAAATCTTTAATAGAAGAAGTAAAACTACGACAACATCTACTGTACGTAAACGCAAAGTCAATAGTAGTATTGTTGGCTTGTACTAACAAGCGTTTTATCGGTATGCACGTATATAAAATATCGATTATCTCATCATTATCATCATCATCATCAATTATCACATCAATAAAATGGCAACAAACAGCTTTTCCTTTTATCCCTATTATTTCAGAAAGTGAGCGGAGAGGGGAAGGGAGGGGCGCTTGTTCGATATTTTGGTCTTGGTGTGTGCGCTTATTCGGGGGAGGATGCTTAGTAGACTAAGAAAGTGGGCGCTTATTCGAGGAAATATGCCAGAACTTATTTCAG
Source organism: Porites divaricata (assembly GCA_038088405.1). Classification (NCBI taxonomy): domain Eukaryota; kingdom Metazoa; phylum Cnidaria; class Anthozoa; order Scleractinia; family Poritidae; genus Porites; species Porites divaricata. The sequence continues at coordinate 22,982,847 of JBBMOI010000002.1, forward strand.
TAGTTTAAGATCGATCAATCAACCGCTTACTCACTCACTCACTCACTCACTCACTCACTCACTCACTCACTCACTCACTCACTCACTCACTCACTCACTCACTCACTCATTCAATCAATAAATCGAACACTGAAAGCAATAAAAACACTATTTTTTGGGAAATTATGCAACGTTCTTGCATTAAATTTCTGTTTGGCCTACCTTTTTTCAGTTTGCAAACAGGAGAAATAATAATTAGTACAGGTAATCAAATAATTTCGAGTGCAATTTGGAATAAATAAGCACGAGAAATTTTTTTCAAAGGCTAAAATTATTTTTGTACAAGAAAGATCATGTGATTTATTACTAATATTCATGAAAATTTGCGAGATAGCTTTAAAATCACATTGATAGAGAGGCAACACGCGTAAACCACGTGCAAAAATAAATTGTTCAAATGCTGCAAATATCATCACACATGCAGTCAAAACAACACTTTGCTCGATGTTTTTAAAGTTTGCAAGCCGCAGACACGGGCTGAACAGTTCATGGAATTGTTCAATCTGTTTGAATCAAAGATTCTGGGTTATTATCTTCCTCCTCGGATACTTTCCGAGCTTTGATTGGGCGCTTACCACGGCCAGCCAAGCGAAGCTGTTTCGCTTTCTCCTCCAACACCTGTTTAGACGTACTAAACTCTCCGTCACGTACAATGGACAGGGTGCAGCCTTTGTTCTTTAAGTGTCTATCAAGCGATGCCGTCATCACTTTCAGGCTTTCTGGTTCATAATCTTCACCTTTTTTATTGTTATTTCGGCGTAGAAATGCTCGAGCAAAGTGTTAAGCTCAACCGGCTCATAATGTACTATTTCATCAGTAATTTCCTTCTCTACGCACCACTTCTTCCAAGCAGTAGCCAAAAACCAGTGCTTTCCGTACTGTTTCCGTTTTTAGAGCAGTTTTTCAGCTCCTCTGTAGTTGTTTAGGTTGCAAAAGCGAATGTGTTACATACGCCAGACATTGCGGTTTTTGCTCAAAACTGTTACAGAGCGGATCCAAATTTTGCGCAATTCAGATGGCGCATTTGATTGGGTCTCAGTGAGTTCCTTTGTTTATTAACCGATCAGAATGTCACGTTTATTACTCTTTTCTGCAGTAAATCACCTTTTTTCTGCACCATGTTACCAAAAAATCACAGTCGAGAAATGTTTTCATGTATATTATTAAGGAAAAAAATAGCCACGCTAGTGTCTAACCTGTGAAATCATGGTTTCTTCATCATCACTAAGTATACTGGCAAGCGATGCCTTCTCGTCCATACAAGACACAAGTGCGTGCTCCCAGGTTTTCCTTTCTTTGAAGAGTTTGTAACATCCTTGGACTGAATTCAGAGTCAATTTCTTCCAGCCCTTACCACAATCTATGAAAATAAAAGAAACCATTACAAAACCGTACAAGCCTGAATCTATTTAGGCTTTCTTTTCGAAACCGCAACAGTTGCGTCTATAACTGCGATGATCGTCTTTCATATAATTCGTCACCCTGCAGTTCTCATAAATGATTTTCATACATTCATAACTTCAGAAAACCATTAATTAGACACATACTAAAAACAATTTGTGATAGTTTTCAGTGACACGGGCGACCCAAAAAACTATTCCTGGACTAGTAACCTGAAGGTCATTAAGTGCGACTCCTCTTAGGAGAACTCGGAGTTTTTACGAGTAGCTTGTATCAATGTCAGAAAAACAATTAATTTTATTTATCTCATTTGTGTCATTGCCAACATAAAACAAGACGCTCTTTTAAAGCCGTCAGTCGAGCTTGCTTGGAGATTAAATACGGAATGAGGAGGTGATTGTATTCTTAAGGAGCCTGTGTGGGCGAGGAAACCATGTGGGGGAGGAGAAAAAACTGCGAGCTCAGTACTAAGCCAGGCTCAATTAAATACATACAACAAAGTGAATCTGCGATAAAACATCAAATCTACTTGACCATAGAGTTCCAGGAATCGTGTCAAAACTTCTGAGAAACGTAACGCCTCTTTTTACGGGTATTTAAATTCCTTTGGTTTTGAACTCTTCGCCTTTGCAACAAACTGGCTCTCTACAAGAAACATGATTTCCTCCCATTAAATATCCACGTCCTACTTCATCGACGGTCGAGTATTCTTCAGGGTATTTACTTTTTATATCGTATTCGACGATTTTTTTCTGGATTGATTGATTATGCGTAAAAAAATACACGAAAATCAATGGCCTCGATTCGAGAGAAATTACATCATTGCCAAAGAGTCAAAACGTGATGAACATGGCGCGTCATTATTTTCACGGACTGGTTTGCCTCACCACCGAAGTTTTTCTCATAAAGATTCTTATTTTTTTCGACCAATAAAGTATTCACTTGTTCCAAAGTAATCAAGGATTTCAAGCGATACAATTCGTAGACCGGACCCGTTCCGGATAAAGCTCGACATCTTTCGCTTCCAAAGTTTTCTTCACAAAACATGCACGGCGCTCTGGAAAATTATTAACACATTGTATGTTCTCGGTCATTCCTAGTTTCCACGGTCTCCACTAGAAACGCCTAGGTCCATGACTCCCCTTTTGTGGACTAAATACGAAGAAAGAAACGGCTTGCAGATTACGAGTGTAGCTGCTACAAAAGCTAGATTAAAAACATTCGCTGTTTGAAAGATCGCTGTCGCCGTTTTCCTTCAGTAACTGAGTTACTAAAATGAAAGGAGAATTTAGCTCAAACACATTTGTCTTTGGTACATATGTTGTGGCTCAATGTTATTCTTGGTTGAAATTTTATTTTCTTTTGTTTTTAAGTTAGTGGTAATGTATAACTATGAGACTGAAACAAAGGAAAATCAGGCTTAGGCCAAGAATAAAAGTGAACCACAGAAAAAAATTGCACATTGGGAAGCTATTACTTGGTGGTCACTTAAGCAAATCTTTGAGCGAGTTCGGTTTGCACAAACTTGCAATTCGCCATTTGCGCATCTCCTAGAATTGTTTTTGTCCCCAAAATGTTGCATAGGCATTGTCTTCAATTTCTCCGGGGAGGACTGTAATACGCATGCGCAGTAGAAATTAAAAACAGAGGATAAAAAAATATTGCGGGGCAAACATGGTGTATTGTGGGAGATGTGCAAATGGCGAGTGCCCAATAACCATTTACCACGATAACCTTTATTGTATTAGGTATATATAACTTGCAAACCTTTCACGTTTCGTAATCTGCTTACCTTCAACGTTTTTCTTGCAAAGATATTCATTCGTCTGAGAACATGACGCATCCTTCCATTTACCCTCTTGGGAATTTAACAAGACACAGTCTCTCCCCTTGCCATTGTCATTCTTCGCGCTGCTGTCCCAGTTTGTGAACACAGACAGACTGGAGTCACTCCAAGACCACGTCCCGTCGCGGGATTGGTCTCGATATCCCAACCATGACTCGATGTTTGTAAAGTTTTCAAGGAAACGTTGTTCATAAGCGTTGGTAACGCTGAAAAGCTCACCTCCAAGGCTCTTACATTTTTGATGTGCATTATCCCAAGTTTTATGTTCAAAAATTTCTTGGTAACAGAAGGAGCCAAAGTCACCTAAAGCCCCTGTCCAACCAGAGCCACACTGAAGGTCTAAAAAGAGGTGCATTCATTTACGTTAGGTTTATATCTCTGTTCGCTTCTGATTGAATACCATTTGGTTCCTGCTTCTCTTTCTCAAAATCTGTTAAAACCTCATTCTCTTTCTTTTTTTCTTCTTTTGTGTTCCCATATAAGTACAAAAACTTTCCATGATTCGATAGATAATGTAAGATCCTACTTAAGGCACGTTAAGACTATCATTTTTTTGGCTTAATGCCTCGAAAATTAATATTACGCTAATAAGAAAATGTTGTTGTTGATGGATGTTGCTATTCTCAGTACCAGAAATAAAACAAGAATATTTTCATAACAAAAGATACCCCCAAAACTTAGCGTTGTATATATTACCACCATTTTTCCTATTGTGTGCAGCGACCCACCCTCTCAGCCCCCAGGCATGATGCAGTGCACTGCCTTCAATGCATGTGAATGTACCGCTGTCCACAGCTGTGGACAGTGACCATTTCCACCTCTCAGTTTCTCATTGAATATTTAACAATTATTCTTTGAAATCGAGGTGAATAGTGGCCAAATGTTTACCGAGCCGCGAAAGCGGCGAGGTAAATATTCCCAAAGCCACTATTCACCGAGATTGAAAAGAATAATTGTTTTAGTATATACACACGAAGTGATCTCAACAAAATCAGAGAGGAAACCATTAAAAAGTACGATTTGATTGAAAGATCAAATCACGCGTAAGAAGAATTTTCATGATAAACTTCGGTTTTTGAGCTAAAATTTTCCTGTTATAAAACGCTGAGTTCACGAAACGGCTTCTTCTACGCGAATATACGGGAGTTGTAAACAATCCGTCGAGCACAAAACTCAGCTACAGTTAATTGAAAAACGCCGTATTGAATCCTTCCAAGTCTTTTCTTGCCTTCAAAAAAGTCAGCCCTAGGATTTTGTCGACTTTTAAAAGATCGTTCTCTAAAAAAATGGGAAAAACACCGAGCTCACACATTATCCACTCGCTAGGAGGTGAATATTGTTGAATAGTCCGAGATAGCGAACCAATCAGATTGCTTAAAGCACCAAGATCACTCAGTGTGTATATACTAATCATGTTTATTGTTGATAGTGAGAATATGTTACAATTGCAATTTCTACACGCCCACGCGAAATAAATAGGCTTATGGGATAACACCGTGGGACGGTTTTTCAAACGTAATTAAAAACTTCTTTTGTTCCAATAAATGTGCACGTGAGTGATAGAGCGTGTTGGCTCTATAGCACAGAGAAGAAAATTTGTCCAATTTAACTAATATCCCAGTTACTAGCGGATAAGGGGCCCGTTTCTCATAATAAAAGACCCAAAGCCATATCGCTAAATTTAACAGTTAAAAATAAAGCATAAAGCATCCTATTCGGTTTACCAACTAAGGCTTTCACTGCATTTTTTTCAAAACTAACAAAAATTAATCCTTTAATGAAAATATATCTGGTCTCTCAAGAAATGAATTTACTGATTGTCGTACTTCAAACCGAGATCTTCGTTAACTTTGTTTTTAAAATCAGCAGCCCCACGTTGCCACTGTCAAATTTTTGTTCGCAAAGAATAACGCCACGTTAGGATTAGCAAAAGAGAAACGGTTATACAAGACCCCTTTACGTACAAGATATCTTTCTGTATTTGTATGCTTTTTATAAGTCTATGGAAATTTGTACACCTGCAAAGTAAGCCATGATCAACAGCAAATTAATTGTAATAGCTGAAATAGTACGCGTGTGGGTGTGGGCTGTCAGTGTGTGTTTAACACATCAATTAAATATTATTTATTGTTAGTAGCTCCTCAGTATCTAACCTGGTTTAGGTCGAATCAAGTTCTTCTTTCCAATATTGGGATTTGGATTGGTATTTGGCCCAGTCCCTTGGTTTAGCTGATCCTCTTGTTGTCCCTCTGGTGGGAGTGGTATTGGATAGGGTAATGGGTAGGGGCAAAACACGTCTTCTCCACATGGCTTTGGAGTCTATAAATAAGAATCAATGTCAATTGAAAGTATGTACACTATTATAAACTTTCTACGAGAATTATTAGGTAAGAGCCAGCTTTTTTGGTCGAAATAGGCCTAAGAAAAGTTGCTTAAGGGGTAATTAACAACCCCCCTTGGCCAGTTACCACAATAGAACACAAAATGTAGAAACAAACATTAAGAAAGATAAACGCATTTTTTTTAGCTGAAAGAATACTTGATGTTTGGTATCCTTCAACATACGTCTTCAGAACTGAGTAGAAACTTGATTACCGGTCCTGACGGAAACAGTGAGTTAATTTTATTTCCCGCCAATCTCCATGTTTCCCAAAGCGTAGCCGAAGAAATATCTGAGTTTCGAGAAAAAATAGCTAGTTTCCTGGGGTACCAGTCATTAAGGCTATGTTCATACTACGTACCGGATAGCTTTCAGTGCCGGATCCAGAACTCGAGATAAGGGGGTGGGGGGAGGGGCGGTCATCCGGACCCTTAGATGGGGAGGGGGGAGGGTCTCCAAAATTTTTTCGGCTCTTCGGGCCTCAGTTTGGTCTAATAATAAGGGGGGGGGGGGGGGGGGGTGGGCAGTCCCTGGAACCGCCACTGGCTTTTCGTAGCGCCATAAAAACCATCCGGTATGACTCTCCGCTTTAGAAATCGGCGCGGCGCAGCTTTGCTCCATCACAGAAATCGCGCCGCTACAACCGTTCTTGTGTGTGAACAGAAGTCCTCTTCGGTCTGGTTTTCATGGCGGCGTAAAAGCTATCCGGTATTGTGTGAACAGAGCCTAAGTGATTCGTCATATTATAGCTCAAGATAGTCCATTCTCTCATGTTATTTTGGCGTAAACTTAAACTACTAAGTCAATTTTCAGAGAAACAAAGACTAAAAACGAAACGAAGCAAGAAAAAATAAATGAATAATAATTATAATAATAAACAAAAAATAAAACACAATACGGTAAGTATCTAGTTTATATGTAGAGTGCGAATTAATTATGCTGTGCTACGGTACGTATGGTATTTTAAGACCTTTAACAGGAAACTGTGGAGATTATGGAATATGTCACTGATAATAATAAGCTTTAGTATATACTAAAACAGTGGATAGTGTTTTTCGCGCGCTCTGATTGGCCATTGAAACTCGAGATATCCAGTGCTATTAACTGATTCATCTCCAGGCTTCGAGCGATGTCAAACTCGCATAAGTTAGGGTGGAAATCGCCTTTCTGGTTTGCTGCTGTAACAAACGAAGAATTTCACAAATAAACGAAGAAGCTGTTCCCAAAAAACACGAAGAAGACGACGAAATCCGGTTTGGCAGTTTTTACAGGTAAGGCTTCATTTGTTTAACCTGAATTTATCGATGAAGCCGATGAAAACGTTTCTTGTTTACAAATCCAAATTAACTGAAGTCTTGCGTTCGTACTTTATTTAGCTGACAAGTTCATTAATAACCAAATGAATGGTTTCATTTGGTTTTACAGAATGATTTCAAATACAGAAAGAATTTACAACTCTTTTCAAGAAATTTTTTCGCAACAGCTAAACAAATTCCTTCAAAAGTTTTTATATTTATCGGCAACATAAACACATGACGCGCAGCAATGAATGAGTTAAAATCATCATTTTTGGCACAAAAATCTAACTGTTTTAGTATATACTAAAACAATTATTCACCTTCGTGTCGGTGTCTAGTGGTGGATATTTACCTCGCCACTTCGAGGCTCAGTAAATACCACCACTAGCAACCTCCACTTCAGTGAATAATTGTTATTTACTTAAAAATCTCTAAAATAACATATACAAGGGATTTACATAATTAAAGGGGAAAATCATATACTCTGAAATACTTTTAAGTGAATTTCTATGACATGGCATGGTATGATATAGTATGATATGAAGGGTGTGGCATATATTCTTACTTTCCTATTTTTTCGTACTGATCGCAAGATTTCCAAGGGCTTCCTACGAGTCATTAAAAACGTTCAATAAGTGGAACTCTATTGCGGACCGAAAAGTGCTGAAAGCTAATTGTCTTACAGTCTTAGGAGAATCTCCCTTCTTCCACGATGCTGTTAACTGGGGCGCTGAGTCTGATGTGGGATCCACCAACAAGTTGCTGTCAAACGGCTGGCGCTGTTCCTGTGGTCGTTGCAGCTGCTGAATGAAATTGTGACGATAAAAGGACGCAGGCCAAAAACTATCGTTTAAGATTTTTCAAGATTTCTTCAAGTCAATTATTTTGTTTAGGGCCCGGAGAACCAATCAGATTTAGACATCGTCAACTGCCCACAGGTATAAACAGACAACTGAACTGCTTTCTTGAGTACTGGTAAGACTACCTTCATTTGGTTTTGACCCCGACAAAAAATGTCAAATCAAATCTTGCTACTTAACTTTCTAAGATGAACATCTTAATTAGATAACTAAGTATACGACGTTTGCTAATATAAGGCATTTTTGGCCGACGGTTTTTTTGTGGCGTTAAAATGAATAAGAGCGTATTTGTATTTAGTTTGATCTTACAGTGTAGCCTGCTCTGTTTTTATCAATTGGATCATTCTGACTTCCTTCTGGTGGCAGTGGGATTGGATACGCATTTCCACCTTCCGTGAGCCATTGGCGAGCTACCGCTTGCTGTTGACGTTACAGGTTAACGCAATTTACCCGAGAGAAACATAGAAATAACAGTAGGAAATCTTTATTTTTCCTTTCTTCCAACAGTTCATCGGGCTTGGCCTGACTTCTTCAGGAAATATAACTACTTCATTGGAGGGTGCAGTAACTAATTATTTTCGTCCCCTGGAACGCCCCGACCCACGGGTGATCTGCATCGAATCTGCATCTTCTCGTGGTCTCTACGTTTATTGATCGCATTACAATGGCATTCAGTAGCCTTGCAGCTCGTCAGGAACTATAATTTAATTGGCCTTCATGGGTCGCTGCTAACTTGCTGCAAGGTCGCCCGTGGCAATAGCTTTCAACTCTTATTGTTAGTGGGGTTTGAGGTATTGCCCTGGTTCTCTGTCTGTTAAATGAACAAATCATAGCCCTTGCTTCAAACGGTGCAGATCGCCTCAAACGTTCTCCAGCGTACATAGACCACACACCCATCTCACTAACTGTATAAATGCGAGTAAACACCGTTTTCATCCAAAGAGTATTAAAGGGACACAGTTAGCTGATGCACATGCAGATTAGATACCATATCTCAGCTGATTTGCATGTCACAAGACGCACGCGAAACAAAAGCGTATCCGGAATACTCTAAACATACCTTGTAGAGTTGAACTAGTTACAAGCTGAAATCGTGAGTATAGGCCCTAAGCCATATCAGAGCACTCATTTTTTCATATACCATAAAGAGGGAAGCCAAACATCGACGAATACTTCCGAATTCAAACATCAGTACAGGTGAGAAACTACACGAAGTCCGAATCATTGTCGAAGGTTCACGGTCGAGAAAACTTGATTTTCAAAATATAAGAAACCTTTTCCATCGATTTTCCAAATATATATAGCGATTATTTGCTCGCCAATGTTACTGATTCATTTCTCTTGTTATTTTGGTAAACGAAGGCGATTTCTCCCGCCCGACGCCTACGCGTTTCTCACCTCTTCTGTTCATGTTCCTTTGAACACTGTTTTTAACCAAATATGATAAAATAATGTAATAGGATGAGTAAACGTCTGCTCAAAAGAAGATTTTCAGTAAAATATCGAGGATCGAATGAAACACTAAGCAGGATTGAAACGGATTTCTAGATGTATCCGACGCGTAGTTTTGATTTCGGGTTGAGGTAAACACTTTTCAAACTTCAGGGCGGAAAAAGGTTCTGCGCAAGCTTCTGCGCATCCCTTATCGCAGGCTCAAGGCGGGCTTTTCTGTGACTGTGTTAGACTGTCGTTCGACTGTTTGTTTGTCACTTAGAGAGTCACTGACTAAGACTGAATGAAATGCACAAGGTGTGAACGTTTGCTTCTCGAAAAGCCTTCATACTTTTGTGTGGTTTTTGTTTTTCGTCACTTGAAAATTACTTTAGACTCGGAACAACCAATGTTAAAGGAAAAACGGATCATCCCGTCAGTCTGAGGTCAGGAATAAAAAGTTTTGAACATTTTCAAATACGCGAGTATCTTGATTGTGCATTCGATTCATTTGTGAGTTGTTTTTGCCGTCTTTCGCCGGGCTGAATTAAAACCCGCTTGTATTCTGTTGTTAGTAAATACTTTTTCACATGCCCAGATTTATTCCCTTTGCAGAACCAGCTTTATCCATCTCTTCAGTCAAAGAACCATTTGTGCGCCGTAAAACTTTCTCGGAAATAGAAGGCCAGTCGGCTTACTCGAGAAGAAAAGACTACTTCGATCATTTTTCTGTTGCTCAAGTAATAGCAGTCAGAGTTTTCTTCACTTTTAATTACATAGTTTTGTTTTCCAGTGCACTGTGAAAGTTTCTGTTCTTTATTAGAATAACTTTCTGTACGCAAATTTTCCCTTTCACTCGCTGCGAAGTAGAGAACGTGCCAACTACCGGCAGCAACCTCGTTCCCAGGTTCTCTCTCCGACCCGTCGAGAGACCCTGGTTGGGTCTGGTCACGTGTCTCCCAGAATTCTGGGAGATTACAAACAAACGACTTGGGGGAGGGGCGGATAAGTGTGAGATTTATCTCTACAAAGCGTAGACGTCGAGGTCAGTGGAAACTGTGTATCTGACCTTGTCTAAAAGGTCATGTTTTTTATAGTTACCGGACTAGTCAAGACACTGTCAAGACAAAACCTCGAACGCCGAATCCTTTGACAGCGAAAGCGTAACTTCCTGCAGAATATCTGGATGTTTATCGGATGTTGCGAAGTCGCGGATTCACCACTTGTGCAGTCAAAATATTTTAGGCGGTTGTATTCATACCGAAACGCAGTAGACTTGAATTGTCATTTCTATGTTATGGAGGCTACCTTTAGAAAGCAAACGTATGTATTTTTAGCCTGCGAACGGCAGACGTTTCTCCTCGCTCATCGCCGCTGAGGAACGTTTCGCGAGGAGAAACGTCTGCGACTCAGCGACAGAAATTCCATATTCCATATTCCATATTCCATTCATTGTTTTAGCTATTGTTTACAAATCACAGACAAAAGACAAAAGGCCGCAAAGGTCAAATGTAAACGCGATGAATCTCTAACAAAACAGTCAATATTTGTGGAATATAGTCTTCTCTAAATAAAAGTAGCATTTGAGTTTTGCTGGAGCTCATTCGCAGATGAACACAACACTTTTCCAAAATCGACCAGGAGAAACGTAAAATTGAACAAATTTGCATTTGCCCCCCCCATGACTACCGGATTTTTTATGTAAACATTGATTTACGTCATCAGTATGGAATTTCTGTCGCTGAGTCGCAGACGTTCCTTCTCGCGAAACGTTCCTCAGCGGCGATGAGCGAGGAGAAACGTCTGTCGTTCGCAGGCTAATGTATTTTCAAAACTATGATTATGCAGTTCAAAGAGAGGCCGAAAAGATGTATCAAGCGTTGCCGTCCTCACCGACCTCGAAAATATTAAAATCAAACAGAAGTAACAGGAAGAGAGAATACGCCGCCCGGTCTCAGTTTGATTGTTCAAATGAAAGAGGGAAACAGAATCTTAGAAGAGTATATATTTATATCCAACGGCTCTGTGTTGTATTTTTGTCGCCGTTTCAGTAAAATCAACAGGATAGCCGTATAAGCTTCTTTGTTAAAAAATATGGCTTGCACGACTGCCAACCGTTTATTGTTCTTTGTTTAATTTTCTGGATGGTTAGGTATATGTTTTAGAGGATTCAAAGAAATCACTGAGCTACATTTGTTTTTTTGATAAAGTTTTCATTTGGTCCATATGCAAGAAATCCTTTCGCTTTGGAAGGTTATCACTGGGTTATGTTGTCTGTTTTGTCTCTTTTTATACGATTTCCTGTTGTTTTCAGTGTAGCGTTTTGGTCATCCTTTGCTTATGCACTGGTACTATATTATATTTTTTTACCTCTATTTACCACTAAAAGCGATACGTTATTTCTGTCGCCGCATCATAAAAAAGGTTAGGGGTAGGAGAAAGCTGACCTTTCAGACCATAGCTTTCCGTAAAGTCATTAGAGCTAGAATATTATTTTGACCGTGAATGTAAAATGAATCCTCTGCTCTCAACGTAACTGCTATGTTTTGTCACCGCTAATGGTTTAGGTTTTGCATGTACTGATTCGGGCCGATTACCAGCCGCTGTCACCGACAAACATTGATTCTTTCAATGCAAGTTCAACGAACTGGGATTTTCCCTTCAATAAATAAACACGCGCTTCGGTGTCTTACTCAAGATCGTAGATTTTAGTATCTAATTGTTGTCATCGGTTTAACTGCGATAACGCGAGTTTTTTATTTCTCCGCCTGGTAATTCGCTTGTTTATCTGGTGATAGTTCTGTTAGGCAGGAATTTCCCGAATTTCAGTTATAGTTGGAGGCTTAGCAAATCTATCTTGTCCTTTCGATCATTGTGTGAACGGTGAAAACAAACTAGACAAAAAATTGAGAGACAAAGGACTCCTCCCTCGGAATTAATTTTGTTCTGGGACCACGTGACCAGACCCAACCAGGGTCTCTCTCTCGCTCAGTAGGGACGGGTAGGAGAGAACCCTGGGAACGAGGTTGTGCCGGCAATTACTTTAAAACAATTGACTCTGCCCGTAAACAATTGCTGGAGCTGGATTTGTCTGAGGCGAGCAAACAAATACCCTTATGTGCAGTTTTCTGTATTTTCTAACGATTGGCTGAGTTTAATTTGCTTGAATGAAGACCCTCACATGGACCAGTTATTCACTGAGTTATGAAAAATAGTTACATGGGGAATCATGGTTTAGCTGCGAAGCTCACTGAAACTGATCTTTCGCTTTTAAGATCTTTAGGTAGGTTGTTTTCGTACCAAAAAATCATTTCTTCATTGTCAGCAAGAAGTTTTTGCCATGTAATTTTAACTGTGTTTGAAGGAAATCCTACTTACACGGAGGTTTTTGGCAGATGTTATGCATGTTCAACTTGACAACACAAAGCATAATTTATATTTATCTCTTAGTACGCGAAACGATCAAGTTTAAAAATAAGCTACAGTTGCTTTGAAACCGAATTTTGGGAAGATTTTACAGGATAAAGATTGACCTTTTTTCTGCCCACATATCAACGCAATAACTTTTACATTGAGGATTTTGTTTATATTTTAGTGATCTACAAAGCCGTAAGTGTCCGATCGAGCGTGTTTTAAAATATCAGCTCCAGTGCGACAAAGTTCAGTGACTTAAAACACATCGTGGGTAAGCGTCAATTTTTTTGGGCAAATCACTGTCCAAAGACATGTTGTTTTTGTGCCCACAGTGGAGCTCCGGACCTTATATATCCTGGAACTTCCTTATATGAACACATTTTGTGAATGCATCTTGAAAAAAATCGGACCTACGCATGCACATTTCTAGTACAACGCAAGGAAATTAATGTTGTTAAAGTCCGTTTTATTATGAGGTATTCTTCGAGAAAATTAAGTAATGACAAGGTTATAACCACAGCTTGCAACTCGTGAAGACAAATTGCTTGTTCTTTCCATGTTAAGAGTGGAAACATTAGATTTTTAGGCAAAAAATCCCGCCATTTTTTCAAACCCGGCCAGGGGATCTGGGCAAAAAAGTTCACGCACGCTCATTACGTTTTTCCGCCCTGAATTTTCAAACTGGTAAAAGTAGTGTCCAGGTCAACGCGGTCACATAGCTGACTGTGTCCCTTTAACTTCCAGTCTAATTAACACAAGTATTGTGACGCCACAAGCAAAGTTCAGAAAGGGAAGCTTTTTATTTGCGACTTTTTAAAATACGACAAACACGAGAGACAGTATTTTACCGCTTATTAAACACCGAACCGAGGATAGGGTTGAATATACGACAAACAGAGCAGTTGTTTTATCAAAATTTGAGGAGTTTGATATAAGGCCTCAAGTAAAATGATTCGGAACCGAACAAGAGAAAGGATGCAAAAACGAGAAGTTTTCTTAGTTTGTTTATCAGATATCCTGAGAATACCGCTGGAAGCACATTTCCCTTTGCTTTTGAAATATTAGCGAGTTTAATAACTCATTTATCCTTTTGTTCAGTCACCTACTGGAATTTTAGGAAAAAATCCCTCAAAAAGCCAGGCCATGCCTCACGAAATATTGCATGAAGGAATGCATACATATTATCCTACTATATTGTCAGCACTACTTCATCGTTGCATTTAAACATAAATCACAAAGCAAAAATACCACGGAAACGAAACTGAACACACTTGCACGTTGAATTAGTCGGTCAGTTTATCGACTCCTTGAAAAGGTTAACAGTGATGTTGTCGAGGCGAAAAGGTTGATGTTATGATTATGAGGGATGGTGACTGTGTATGTGAGGTAAAAGATGGAAAATGTTTATCCTATGTTATTCAAATATTAAGGTTACTGGTCAATAATATAATTAGCACTTTAAATCCATATCTATACTATTAGCAGTAATTGATTAATTTAACCTTTAACAGCTGAGGTTATTTTATTACAAGGAAGATAAGTTACAGGGATTTGTCTTGTTACTGTAGGTAATAAAATACAATATGTAGGTAATACAATTCAGTTCAGTCATTCGATTAAACGAGTGGTCCATGTTTCTTCTATAGCACGTCCACAAGAGGCCGTTTAATGTCCTAAACGCAGAAGAGTGATGACCACTGAATGTTCAATAATCAATAACGCATACTTGTTTCATATTAGGGATCTTACTGGGTATCGTGAGCTGTGGTTTTGCCCAAATGTTCGGGAAAATTGCCACTGTAAGAGTAAAGACACTTAATAACACATATTTGGTACCAACATTTTAACAGAGAAAAGGCCTCACTTTCGGTTTGCCTTGTGTTGCTCAAAAACTCCCTAATATCTTGCAGCATCGTTGCTTACTCATTTGTAAAGATGGGCGTCGTCGATGACTGCCAGAAAACGACTGTTGCCGTGAATACGACTGATAATGGCGCCAGGTTGTAAAAAGTTATCGCAACCCTACGTAACTTTGGAGTTGAGACAAAGAATTGACAGAATACGGCAATAATTGACTAGGAGATACTGCTTCCATTATAACACCCATTAGATCCAGACGTCAAATTTCACATGTGCCCAATCTGAGTAAAAGCTATCAGAGAGCTTAAACCTCGTTTTAAAGCGACGCACGTCAACCGCAAGTGAGACCTTTTCCCTTTTAATATGCCTTGGTGTCTTTTTCTCTTAAAGAGACAAATTACCTGAAAATCTGGGCAAAACGAATGCCCAAGAATGCAAATATTCCATTTCCAGTTGCTTAAGCTCGTTATCGTTCTTAAGCATCTGCATTTAATTACAATTAGACATTTGGAACAGCCCTAATCATACCTTGGGGTATTTTGACGGGCCCACTGGGTAAAACTGAGCGAGCTGCGACGATGGTAGAGATCCACGAGCCGAGGCATCAGAACCGGCCTTAAAGGAGGAAAGGAGGTTCATTGAGGGAGAATTACAATGAGAAATTTATATCATCTTATTTTCCCAACAATATTTCCAGTTGCAGTAACTTACCAACAGCAAAACAAAGAAACAAAAAGGAAAAAAGAATTGACGGCAATTCAGACGGTGAGAGAAAGACTTTTTATGATTATGACGTCACATCCGCCATGCTGATGTTCAAAAACAATTAAACGAAGGCTATGTTGGTGTCCCAAAGCAGTCCTGTGGGAGTTGAACATTTTTCTGACGTAAACGCTTTCCTTTGTCGTAGTAAAATTGCATTTGTGAGTGAAAACCCTCTATACACTTCTTGTAGATATCGGAAACGGAAATATTTCGGCCGCATTACGGAATTTATGCAATTTCTCCATGACAAAACTAAACTCAAAGAATGGTCCAAAAAAAGGTCAACGCTTCATCTATAGAGGAAAAGCACTAAGCTGCGCTTACAAGTTACAGGTTATTTGAAGCAAGTGATACAAATATAACATAACAGGATAAAAAACCAACTGGCATTTACAAGGACGGCTATGGATTTGAACTCACGAGTACAAAGAAACAACTCAGGCTGGTCGTCGGCGCGGAACTCAAATCCCGGGGCGCCACATTGCGAATCGGACGCGCTGACCACTCGGCCACGCTGTCCACTTAAAGCAAACATAAAAAGATACCTTTGGTGCTTCATGGTAGCTGTTCCTTCCCTTGTCTCCACGGTAACCTTGGTTCTCTTGCTCTCCCTCAGGGGGGATGGTGAACGGATATATCGGGGGTGCGGCTTTCGAGTAAGACCTTGTTTGACCTGTTTGAGGTAGATTTCCTGAAGTGTAAAAGTTGATTATAACAATCAAATCAGTCACCATGTGGTTATGATTTCACCAGCCTGTTTTGCCCGCATCGACAAGGTTTCTATTAGTTTACTTTTAATTTCCTTAGCTGATTTTTAGAGGTTAGAAGTTAATTTATCTAGAAACGTTTGCAGAAGACTCTAATACACAGCCTATTGATACAGTGTTCGTTTTATCCAATTAAAGTTTTTTATTTCCTGTTAACCCAAACTGCTAACTATGGCAAAAGATTTACATAGCTTAAAAGAATTATGGAGGGATTTGGACAAGCGGATTGCTGACTCACGACTCAGCATGTGCATTAAGCTACAATATTCAAGAATGGTGGTAAATGTGCTGTAAATGTAGCTTATGCGTTTCAATTAAACAGCTATGCAACCTGGTCCTCGGCGAGTTCAGATGTGACGTCACCCGCCAAGCATATCGGCTGAATAGACTTCATTCACGATACCCGCCACCTTTGCACGCGCCTGAGGACTGATGGGATAAAAGCGATATCACGTGGTTTCGCGGGTGGCAAACAAGTGATTAAATCTGCCAATACAAGAAATGGCAGTCGTGTTTGTTTATTCTAGACAACAGAAAATGAAGAACTTTCTATCTTAAAAACAATAATGGTGAATTTAATGGTGAATACTTTTTCGGCTGCATTAGCGACCGCACATGTCCTCGCAGCAAGCAATAATGACGTAACACTTTTCGAAAATTTGAACTGTACATTTTTTAAGACTAAAATCATCGTCTCGTTTTTAGAGAATAACCAAGCTCGGCCGCGATTACTCGTATTGGCAGATTTTATCCTCACAGCAAGCAACAATGACATAACACTTTTCGAAACTTGAACTGTACATTTTGCAAGACTAAAATCATCGTCTCGTTTTAAGAGAACAAACAAACCGCGATTACTCGTATTGGCAGATTTTTTTCTCGCGACAGTGCTTTTATCCTTTCAATCATAACGCGCGTGCAAAGATGGCACGTATCGCGAATAAAGTCTATTCGCTTAGGGCACGCCCGGTTCCAAGCCTCCTCCACTTACTCGCATGACGCAAATTAGCCTGTGGACGAGGCTACAGCTACTTTATTTTTCTTTGCAACCTCAAGTTAAAATGACGTGCCTTACCTTGGCTTGACAGCGCATTTGTATCACTTCCGGTATACCTGGAGGTCTCAGGAGCAGCTAGCAAGTTATTGTGGTTGAGGGGCGGAAGTTCCTGGTGATTTAATGGCGGGAGAAGAGCCGCATGCTGATGGCTCATTTGCGGATACGCATGCTCAAGAGGGGGAGTCAAGGGAGGTTTACCAACGTAGCTCTGTAACATGTCACCTGGGTTAATAAGATATGGGTTAACATAGTTAGGCGAATTAGGTGAATTAAATTCATTACTATAAGGAGGCTGGCTGGTCATGGAGACCCCACCATTGCCTATTTCGTTACTGTTTCTCTGTCGATTGTCAACTGTATTATACATTAAATTTAGACTAGTATTCACTGGGTTAGTTTTTACTTCATTAAATCTCAAGCTTTGGGCTTGCTGATTTACATTTGATGTCAACTCATTAGATACTGGATTAGGCACCAGACGCTGGAATTCGTCGTCACGTTTTGGTTGATAATATGGTACGTTTGATAAATAAGGCTGTCGCTGGGGTACGTACGGTCCTGAAGTAAACCTATTAGCCATCCAGTTTACCGCCATTTCTGGGGGCTGCAAAGCGTGAGGTGTATTAGTTCTTATACTTAAAAGTTCGGACCTCGGACGTACAGTATTAGACGGTAAATTTAGCGTTGGGTTATACTGTTCGTCATGTGGATTGTAGGTTTTGTCTCTTGGTAATTGAATGTTGGACGGACCAGGACTGGGAGCTTGAGCTTGGAATTGCAGTCTCTCATCAAAGTTATTCCTCGAAACCGGTTTTGGGACGTTTGCTCTTGTTTCAGCAAGAGCCTCTTCTAAGCCCAGCTCTAGTTTTCCTAGCGAGTCCACAATCTCCTCTTTCTCTTTTGCAATTTCTTGCTTTGGCGATGCTTTGTTATTTTTGACACTCGCATGATCCTTGTAATTTGTAGATGGTTTTTCAAACATTTTGTTCCCCGATGGCGAATTCGTGGTGTGGTGTAGTTCGTTCAGTTGGGAAGAAAAGGGGCGAAATTCTTGTGCTGGTTTCTTCTGCCAAACGCGGAGAAAATTCGCGAGTGGATCTTTGGCCGCCCCTATTGTTGATGGCAATGTGTTTTTTCTCAATTTCATGTGTTTCACGGTATCTGCTTATATGGGATCATGCCATTAGATTGCCGAACGTTTGTTTTTTAAAGCATTTAACAAGAAAAGTTAAAAGCCATCTTATAAGACGAATCGATGCCAGGGTTTCTAAAATCATCATCAAGAATCAAAACCGTTTAGCGTCAAAGTTGTTAAAAGAGTTGAGGTAGCATCAACCACGAACGAATGCCATCAAATTTATCAAACTTCAACTCTTTTAACAACTTTGACACTTGACGGTTTACATTCTTGATAACCACGTTAGAAAGAACGAAACGTCGAATAACGTTACACAGACTATACTTCAATTTTTCTTGAACAAACTTTTTTCCCGTGGATCTGTTTTCCTTTCGTGGCTTTCCGAATACCACTTCCGAGATTGAAAAACGTATATCTTAAGTCCACTGGAGTTCCACAAAATAGGTCAGTAAATTCACCTACTATTTTTCTCTGGGCGCTGTCTCTATTTAGGTTTATCGAAGCACTGAGAACTAATAAATTAACAGAAACTGATTAAAACTTATCAATGATAACACACTATTTTTTGAAACACAAGAGAAGTTGTACTTTCAAAATAAACCGAGCGTTGTACCTGGAGATTCCTTATTCTCGAACGCCTCTAAAGAAGTTGATGTTGCCACGCCTTGCGACATTCGATCCGCATCTAGAAGGTTTTGATGTTCCTCCTCGTCATTATAAGCAGACGGAACAGAATCTTTTGACTGAGCGTTTTCATAGGATACTGTCGATGCTAGTTCGGTATCGATTCTAGAACTGTTAATGGTTTGCTTATTGTCGGCAGCTACATACGGCTGTCGGTCAATGAATTCTTTTCCTTGAACAGGTTTCGTTGAGTAGTAGTAATTCTTAAGCGAATCAGTTCCCTCGTCTGATTGTTCTTCGCTAGGATGAAGTAAATTGGACTTCGCAGTGTCAGCATTGTTAAGTTTCTCTTTAGAATCCTTTAACACCGAATAAGAGTTTAAAGGAAATTCTGTAGGAGGTTGCTTACCCTTATTGCTAAAATCGTTGTTTGTCTGTGATGTGAAGGCTGATAACGCATCCACGCTTGCTGCAGACTCCTTTTCAAAATCGTCTAAATTTGGAGCGTTTTTCGCTTGCTCAACGCCATGCAATAAGGGCGGCAATACTCCCGCCTGCTCATTTGCATGATTCAAGGGCGGAAGACTGTTGGTCTCGATTCCGTGATGAAGGGGTGGGAGGTTCTCTGCTTGTTCTGTGGCATGATTCAAAGGAGGAAGGCTATGAAAACTCTGCACAGCATCACTGCCATGGTTTAACGGAGGGAGACTTGCTGCTTGCTCAATTCCATGCATCAGTGGAGGCAAATTCTCCGCCTCTTCTTTAGCGTGATTCAGTGGAGGCAGACTTGACGCTGTCTCCACGTTGTGATTAAGCGGAGGCAAAGCGCCCGCCATTTCAGTTCCATAGTTCAGCGGCGGTAGGTTCTGCGCAGGTTCAGTTAGACGGTTTAGTGGTGGCAGGTTTGAAGCTGAACTTGAGGCGGGAATCTTTCCATTTGCGATTCCTTTTTCCGTGGCCGGAGGGGTGTTTCCTATGACATGAATTCAAAACAAGAAAATCCTAAAGAGCAGTTAAGATTTATGGTGAAAAATACAAGAGTTGTTCCAAGAACCTGCACAGAACAAAGAATATCAAAAGTAGATCAACTTTTTTTAAGACCACTACCTTCACTACAACCATTATCATTGACGTCATCATCAGAATCATTAAAGAGCTTTAAATTGTCCGACGAGGGCGACTACGAGATTTTCTCAATACTGAGTGTTGCGCATGCTTGAAGCAGTTTCATTTTGGCGGGAAATCGTGATAGCCGTCGTCATTCCACAACGGGTTTTAGCGAGAATGTCGTAGTGGCGGGAGAGATCTTAACCTTCTTCAGTATAAATAACCGGTCTAACTTTTTGGTGAAAAAAAGTAAAATGAAGCTGTTCCTTGGTGTCTTTTTTTGAGAATACGCGCAAAACTTTAAGTTAAATCTCGTACTCGTACTCGTCGTCAAATCTAAAGCTGTCTATTTTCATCATCATAACAGACTTGATAACTATTTAGTGATCCATAATTTTATATCAATCACGTACCTCAATCTTTCAATCGTTTTGTCGCATTGACTGTTTAGAATGTTCATTAGTCCAAATACAGTATCGTATAAACATAATCACTTATAATTACACCCAAGGAATGAACTGAGACCAAGATTATTAAAATTTATTATTGAGGGAGACATTCCTTTCTGCTAAAACTACACATGCGCAGAGAGATTAACTCTGTTAATGCATGTTTGAATTTGACCTGTTACCATCCCCTCCGAGTATACCCCCCGAGATTTTCATTTTCTTTCTTTCTTGCTGGTCTGTTTCCTGCCCTCTACCCCTGGGACAGTACCGCTTCAAACAATTCCCCACCACCGGGCCTGAAGGGTTGGACGTGTCCCAGGGGTTGCCCGGGGGGGATGGCAACAAGTCAAATTGAACGCGCCGGCTATGGGACCCGACGACTGTTTTGTAAATTACCTGTTCGGAGAAGAACATATTGTCTAGAATTTTCTATTATTTAAAGAAGGCTAAAATTTCTAGATGTCGTTCCATTCATGTACAATTTTCGAAGCTTAACTAATAAATTCCCTGCGATTTTCTGAAGTTCAATTTTTCACATTTCACACCCCTGGTTAGCCTATTTTTCGTAAGAAAAAGGGAACCTAAAATTTTCTGATTCAAAAAGGCGATGGAGACAGGAGTTCGCTTTCGTTATGCGCTAAATTGCATCTAAAATGTTCGGAAAAATAATACTGAAGCCCTTGTAATTTCCCCTCGGATGACCGAACAGACAAATTTTATAGCGCCGCTTAAAATGCATTTCTAGAGGTCTTAAAATACTCTGGATCAGAGCCTAAAAAGTGTTTTCAATGTATTTGGGAGGAAACCGTTGTTGGGTGCACCTGAACCATGCATAACGTACCAGTGGCCTTTGAAACCTCTGCCCGACTTGCCGCAGTTTCGTCTGGCGCACTGTCCGAAATACCTCCACTGGGGATTTTGCCGGAGATTTGTACTTCTGGATTGAAAAAATTGTCGATCGGCTCATCGTTGAGTTTTGCTTCCGGGTTTGAAGTAATCTGTGAGTTTAGCGATGCAAATAATGGATCAGCGGAATGTTGATTCTCAGAGATGATAGTGGGGCTTGTGAGCGCCTCATTGATTGACGCTGCTGCTGTTTCAGTGTTGTCTCCAAGTAAATTGATCCTCCCTGTCAAAAAAAATAAAAATGTTTTTTGATGGTGCAAAGGTGATCAATTTTTTTGTGACCTTGTAAAATATTAGTGCAATGATGCTGATAAAAGCTGAGACAGAGGGGAGACGCTACCAATGCTATCTACACTAGTGTAAAAGATCAAGTTTTCCATCTAAAACAGTTGGAAATGTGCTCAAAATCCAAGAACGTAATCTGCAGTAAGCGCTTAATTAAGACTAAAATCAGTTGGCAATAGAATTTTTATCTACGAAAAGCAGGAAAGTATTACAGCAGGAAACAAAAAAGCACTTCAAATGAGTTGATAGGTGACAAAGGCATCTACCCACTTCAGACATTAGTAAATCATTAGAGCCATTAGGTTCGGGGGCGAGAACATCTACATATGCGAGAACGAGATTTAACTAGAGGTTTTTTCACGTCTTCTCAAAAAAAAGGACAACACGGAAATGATCATTGTACTTTTTTCACCAGAAAAGGTAGCATGGTTCTTTTCTGGCTAAGAAAAACTGTGTCACGTGACCATGGAGAATCACATGTTCAGATGTCACTAAGATCATTGACATTATGGTTTCACTTAAGCATTCATATTATGGCACAAAACATGAGATTAGAAGAGCCACTGAATCAAAACATTGAATCAATGCTTTAGCCACTTAACAATTAAGTTATTTACTGGAAGTCACCCCCTTCCCCCATACAGAGTTGGAAGAAAGTAAAGTTGTTTCTCAGAAACCATATGTCTTAACCTACCTTCCTGCATCACAGTTAAAGAAAAGCCAAACTCTTCACACAATTTTTACTGAAATTAAATGACTTTTTGTCATTTTTGTAATTCTTACAAGTGGCCCAGAAACCAGTTTTATTTAGATTTACAAAAGTTGGTCTCACTCTCAACTCATCAATTATGTCAACAATTTTACAGTGTAATCTTTGAAGCAATGTGATCAATATGATGTTTTTAGGTTAAATTCTTATCAGTTAGCACCCTTAATGGCTCAGTCAATTCCAAGTGTGTCCACCCCCTCAGGCAATTGTTTGTCGCCTTGTTGGTCCCATCGCCCCCAGTGAAGAATTTGTCAGAAAACCTCTGCCCGGGGTCAGTGGAGCATTTGTCTTTGCTGTGTTTTAATATTTCACTTAAAAAAGCCTATTTAGATAGCTATAGATATTTCATTCTGCATTGAATATTTTTAAAACATATACTTTATTAACCCAATGACAGATCTATAGACTAGTTTATATTACCTTTCAAATATCTAACAGAGTGTTTTTTAGGCCTTTTTGCCTCAACCATTTGCTCACTGAAAGAAAGTGTCTTTTCCATTTAACTCTTCAAATGATGCATGAATTGTTTTTCCTCCATGCGAGAACTGATCACAAAGGTGGGAAGCAATTTCTTAGGTCCAAAAAATACTGTGGGACAGGGTTAATAAAGTATATGTATTAAAAATATTCATTGCAGAATATCTGAACTTGGAGCTAAATATGTAATTTTCAAAGCTGTTGTGCTTGCATGCCTGGTAAAGCCAAATTTGGACTATTCTCATGTGTAGGCAGAGATGATTGACTGATTGATAATGTTAACCTGCATTCAACTACCTCATGAGGTGGTTTCAAAAAGCCTAACCTTGTTAAGAAAATCTATTGTTCTTGCTTGATTTGCACAACCTGGTTAGAACTTGGTTATGACTGTAGAAAACCTGGCCGCACTTGCAGTTTTTAAACGAGTTAACTGTAATTATTATTCATTCAAAATATTTTCCTGATTCTGATTGGCTAAAAGCATACGAACGTTACATTGATGGATCGATGGAGGTAAGCATGTTTTTAAACTAGGAATTATTTTGAATGAATAATAAAACAATTATTGAATTCGGCTTCCGTATCATATTTAACAATTAATGAATGAGGCTATCACAGTATTTTATGAAGAATTATGGAGATTGAGGAGGGTGTTATCCGTCGAGGCCGGATAAAACCCTCCGAGATCTCCATAATTCTTCATCTGATACGAAAGCCAAATTCAATAATTGTTTTATTATTCATTCAAAATAATTCCTAGTTTAAAAACATAGCTAAAACATGCTTACCTTCATCGATCCATCGATGTTAAGTTCATCTTCAATAGTGTATGTTTAGGTTTGTCCAGCTCCGCAAATATTTTCCAAATAGTAGATGTCGCCCTACGAGTTGTCTTCAGCTATGTTTATAGCTATTACTTCGCCTAACTCCAGCTGTAGTTCTAACTCTTGAAATGAGTGAATAATTTGGTTAACTCCCCTAGTGCAGCCGCCGCCAAATTATAAACAAGGTCGAGGTAAGTGTCATCAGCCGAGCCGAAGGTCAAGGCTGATAATGCTTACAGAGACCTTGATTATTTAGGATATCACAAAAACCGAACCTAATAATTTCTTTATCTTACATTGTTTTGAAGGAAGTAAAGACAATCACACCGTCGCAAGGAACCTGAATTGATATTGTTATTGGAAATCATGTATTGTGCAAGCAACCTACAGATTAGTCAGTTATCTGCTAGCAGATAACTAACTAATCTGTACATTGCGCTGATTTCCAAAACTAACTGTAGGCTCTTGCCAGTGAGAAGACAGATAGTGAGTACAATGTATAATAATGATGGGAATGGCCTGGCTTGTCAGTTCTGACAAATGGAAATTGAAAGTGCCCTCATCCACATGAGAAGGATAGAATTTACATGTAACACTGTCAAGTTGTTTACGTATAAATGTTCAGGTATTGAACAACATCTCCAGAAACGATTTTAAAAACCTTTCCAGGCTGACGTTTCTCACTGCCTATCTTATAAAACACTAGCTTATTAAAAACAGAAAATCACAGGTTCTTTTACAAGGTGTTAATATTATAACTGTATTAAACGTGAACGCGGCAAAACATTGCAGCTCGGCTGGAGAGTCCTACTTTCTTTAACCTACCAGTGACATCTCCTGCACAGAAAACGGTGAACCTGAAGGTATCAGTGAATGCTCACAGAACGAGAAACCGAGGACTAGCGACTGACTGAAAACATGTACTTGTTTTGCCGCCATCTTGTTTGTTATGCTTAGCGGCAGCTCAGAAAGTTCACCGCTGACTGCAATGACTGTCCGCTCAGCCTAGCGTCAAGCCTAGCGTCAATCCCTCAGGGAAAACAGAACTTGAGGTTTCAACGGAACCTGTTCAGAGACGTTTGACTTTTCGAAATCATTTTTTACCTGGTAAGACTCCTGATCGAGACACGCCTGGTTTTGCCAGTGCTGAGGGTTGCGGGACAGGATTGCTGATTGCGGGATTGTTGGTTACCTGACCCGTAACAAAGTTTGCCGTACCAGAGGGAACGCTGTTCATCTTGATTTCTGAATTAAAAAGGTGAAAAATCTTAGAAAAACATTACAGTGTCAACATGGTGTTAGTATTACTGTGAGCAATTAGCAAGATTATAGCAATTTCTATTTTCTATGTTCAGTTCCTGTTTACTTTATAAAGTGAGAGAAAAACGAGGTGTATAAAGAAGTTAAAATGCACAAGTTTTGAACAATAGTAAGTTAGTTCATAATTTAATTTCATTAATTTCCATCAATTCGATGTGAACAAAATTACTTGTGTTATATTAATTTCAAGGTTTGTTAGTCGGATTTATGTGAGTCGATACAAAGGAGATCTACTTCTCAGTTTAATTTCATTTTTTTTAAAAAGAAAAAAAACTTTATTTTATCATATTCTACTGGCAGCATTGGCAAACATGGCAAGCAGTTGTTTAGGCGTTTATAAGCCGAACATAGGTTATTCAAAAGCAAATCAATTAGCAATAAAAAGAAACCACCCCCACAGCCCATATTTCGCCTGCTGATTTTTCAATCAATGGTTAGTAAAATTCTCCTTTTGGTTATCCCAGATTACTGGTCTGTCTGTGCGTCAGACTGTTTTAAACGTATTGGTCAGCCTGTGATTGAACATGCCCTAACCTTCCTGTACTTGTTTATACAGTTCATCCTTCTTCTGAGCCATGCCGGGAACGATCTTGCGCAGCGACAATGGAAAAGACCCTGGAAGCGGTGCATGATGGGACACCACCCCTAAACTAGTTCCCACAATGCTTTGTGGGATGGTGTTTTTAGAATCAGCGGAAGTAGAGTTGCTTCGCTGTCCCGTAAGACGTGCAAATAAACCTAACGCAAGTCAGGAGCATCATGCATCAATCAGTTAAAAGAGTTAGGTAATTGTTAAATGTTATTTTAATGCTTTAAGGTTTTATCTTTATAATTAATAAGTGATTATCAGATATGTGTAGAATAGCTCAAACCTCGGTTTGAAGTCCTTAACTCATAAGAAGACCTTCAGGAAGACAGTTATTTTAGCTTCTTCCAGTTAACGCATTAAATGACGTGAAAATGGCAACCTGTCTTGACAAAAGTGTGTACTCGATCAGTCGTTCACGATTTTTTTTCTAGTCGTGTAAGAGGAATCAAGTCACAAATTAATCTCCATCAACGACGTCGCTGACGTTATTTTCTTAACACAATGTATAATACGACAAAATTATCAGATTCCCTTTTTGTGATCAATGTGGTATCTGGAAAAATCCTAAGTCCCGATAAGTGTTATCAGCCTCTGTACACTGGACCTAGATTATTCCAGATACCACAAAACCTCATCCTATAATTTTGCAATAATGGTGGTTGCCATTCCCGTGATTTCAGAGGCGGTTAGAAATTGCAGACAATGCGAGCTATTTCTGAGCGCTCTTTACATTTAATGATCTTCACGCGGCTTACTGGATAATTTAACAGTTAAAGGCGAAATGTGTCTTAACGTTAAATGTTAAGGTTGCTCACAACGCTTTCCAGCATTTTTCTAAATCTTTGATGGATCAGTGCTACCCCCTGTTTTCCAGTGATGCTATGGTAACGTCCTCCGAAAGAAAAAATGGTTATTACAAAACACATTATCATGGCTATTTTCATGACGGCAAATGTTTTAAAGCAGCAGTTTAATTATGCACCTATCGATGTTAAGCCCCAGGGTGGGGGGGGGGGGGGGCAGACCCAGGGGAATTTGACATTTTAATGGCAGCCAGAGTCAAATTCCCCACCCCCAGGCACCCACTAAATGTCAATTTCACGCCTCTGGGGTAACTTTTTCTAACAGAGTTAGGACTTAATAATTGACAGGTTGGAAAGGATGTCTTTTACAACCTCACATAGAAACAGAAACAGAAGGAACGAAGACTCTTCTATTTATAAACATTCGATCATACAATGAAAGAAGTGATGGTTCATATATACCGAAAAATAAAACAGATTTCCTCACCATTCTTTCGCTCATGTTGTCTTGTTACTTTCGAGAAAAGCAGAGGTCATTTACCTCTGGTGACTTCTGGGTATTACCAAGATGGCAGGTCACTCATTTCCAGTTTCTCTCGGTCTTCCAAGATGGCGGCCATGTCAAATTCCCGACCCTGGGGAAGGCACGCTCAGTCAATTTCCCGTGGGTAGCCCGCCCCCCCCCCCCCCCCACCCTGGGGCTTAACATTGATAGGTGCATTAGTTAAAACCCTCCAAATATTTTGATAGGCCTGTTGCAGTAAGAAATGTTTGCCAAGTTAAAAAAAATCTTCATGGTTGTTACATTTCCTTTAAAAGCTGGCTTTAAGCCCACTCAGTTTTTGAACCCAACATATTTTGTAAATAGGTTAATCTTCGCACTCTGATTAAAATTCCATAATAAGAAAAGGAAAGAGTGGCTTTTAATTGAGTATACTGTTGCATTGGTTACTTGCATGAGACGTCTCAAAAATTCTTTAACTTGCAGCGTAACATCGATCCACCTCGATTTAGCGCTGAAACACGTTGGCAACTGTTACCAGCCACCATAACAACTTGACTAAGTAAATACAACCACCATTTTGGAGAGCATGTTATAGCTCTTTTCTTAAAGTGGATAAGTTCAGTGATTTTATACACTGCTTCGTACTCTGCCTTGATTTCTTGAAAGCACACGCTCAAGCGCGAATCGTAGATTTGATAAGAAAACTGCCACGAGTTTTTCTTGGATGCTCTTAAAAATCTTCCCTTTGGATTTGTGCATTCCTTTTCACGTGGGTAGAAAGGTTCTTTTAAACAACGACTTTTTAAAATCATTTGTTGTTAGGGCAAAGTAAAAAAGTAAGAGTCCCCACCTAGGCCTTTTTTAGTTTTAAATTAACACCGTAAAATTGCTCATAAAACAGTAAGCATTAATTAATTACCAATAGTTACCCTTTAAAATGGTTAGAATTTATGTTACATTAACAAAGTAGGATCAAGGTTAAAGGGTGATTGCGTGGTATGTTACGAGCTACTGTTTAATAAACCATAGATATCAGTATTTTATGTCTTATAGATTTATTAATGGCTGTCTGTAATGATTGTGCTCTGGGCTATCAGGTAAGAAAAATGTTACGTTTGTGTCACTGAGTGGGAAAAGAAGAAACTCATAGAGTGTAGTATCCCTTAGAAACCACAAAGCAAAAGACAGACTAGAGATTTTACAGTGTTACTTCCCCAAGGAAGAGTAAGTTGAAAGGAAAGAAGGAAAGAAAGGAAAAGAACGAGAATGCTATAGTAATCGTTGTGTTGTTGTTGTCCGCTGTTCTTTGGTGACCTGTTGTCAAAACACTCAACATACAAAAGGAAGTTAGGTCGCCAGTATTAATGTCGTCTCAATATTGTATGATTTTGCGTCAGTCAAAAGTTGATTTTATTGGGTGCCTAGCTATTTCAAATAGAAGATAAATTATCATTGTGCATCCAAAAAAAAAAAAGGAAATCGAGAATGTTTATTTTTCATCGTCTTCTGGGAAAAAAATATCAAGTCATGGCCTTCTCATTACGGCGACCAAACAGAAAAGCCCTTACCACTCATAAACAAACACCGTTAAAACCTTTACCAGCATCTTAATCGAGCATTGAATAACCGCCAATTACCAAATAATTACAAGACATTTCAAGTGGTCTGATGAGAAGAAACGTCGCCATAATTTATAAACGTGTAATTTAATTTTAACAAGAGAAGTCAATTACTGTCAGCAGTAAAAACCATTCTACAGAATCCCTCTAGGACCCAGCTTAAATTTGAGAGAAAAGTGAGGTGGCTTATCAGAAAGGCTTCGAGGACAAGACGAGAGATTAACGAAAGGGCTATGAGCTATTAGCTGTGAAACCGCTGAGCTAAGAAAGTGTCACAATAGTTTCTTAAGGTAAATATCACTTAACATAATCGTATTCCCAATTGATTTTACATAATTAATGTTTATTTCGTACCAATAGAGGTGGTTATAGAGGCTTTGAAATTGGTTGCTCTTTGCACTCTCTGTCGGCCAACGAGCCTCGTAAAATTGCTCTGTCTACATTAATAAAGGGTGACATCGTTTGATAACTACTATAATAGGTTTAAAGGAGAGCTCCATTGTTACAACAAATTCAAGTAAAATGGCTGGAAATAAAGTCTAATCAATATTATCATTACAGCAAAAAGAAACAAACTTTTGATGTACAAAGTGTTTGTTATACAAATGGTAACTTTTTTTGAAAGACGGTATTCCCAACAAACTGTGGATTTGCTGTAATAGTGGTTTGGTGAAAAACAGATCGACTTCACTGTTATTTCGCTTGTCAACGATTAACAACCTGTTGGGCTTAAAAAGGACATAAGGCAGCAAATATATAACTTAACACAAAAAGCGTAAGAATCAAAATTCTAGATACATTAACTTTTTAAGATGAATTTAAAAAAATCCGTCCATGCTCTCAGTTCATCTTATAAAACAAAAACTGAATTCTATCGCCGGTGTGGTTTTAGATTATTGGAGGTAACAATTTCGAAATACTCGAAAAACATTATTAGAAGTAGGTCCAGGGCATACCTTCCATTTAGTTCCGATGAAACGACTTACAAGGGCACGTGAAACAGGAATTCAACTCAAATAACACAAACCTAGCGCTTTATTTCACATTTTTACAAACACCACCTAAAATTGCAACAGTATATCTACAAGCACATTGTTTGAAAAGAAGGAAAAATACTGCTAACTAAATCTGTTCATTGGGTAGCTAGAATATTTAAGTGAAAGAATAATTTGCTAATCGAAAACCAATTAGTTAAATACAATACGGGAGGTATACTGATGAGGTTACCATTTTATTTACAATGTAGCTAGAATCTGTACAAACTGAGCCATGGTTTAACGGTTTGTAAAACCATTCTCATAATCCATCTGGCTGCAACCATAACGATGAATTTCGAAACACTATTTATCCATTTTAGAATAAAAAAGTCAGCATTTCTGTCATCTCGAGGAAATTATGCTGCAATTTTTGGATCTAAACAAAAACGACACGCTTGATTCCGTTGTCAAAACGATGATGACCATATGGCAACAATGTAACATTAATAAACTGCCTTACGAAATAGGAGAAAGACAAAACTAGGATTTGAGGCACTGCAGTGCATAAAATGGATAACAGAAAAGATCCAGAGAAACAAAAACAAAAACAGAATTGAGGCTTCTGAGTACATAATAAGAGACTTAACTTACTGAAACTTTTTTAGATTGTACTGACTGACGAGCACCCTATTTAGACATGCTACGTGGGGGTCCCTGATACCCACGTGACACACCCTCGCCTAAGTGCGATGCGTGGGTGGAATGCGCACCTTACAGCGATCAGTTCTATCAACATCAGAAAAACAATGAAAGATTGTCAGGCCACGAAAATCCTGGCCTTTATCATCCTAGTATTTATCACAAAACGTCCTCAAATCACACATTGTTTATTTCGCGCCAGGAGTCCACTAGTTGAAACTGTCAATGCCTAGATAGGTTTTGCGCACATTTCAAGAAAAAGGTTTCGTAAATTTTCCGTTATTAGCATGTTTAATTGCGTACTCATTAAGGCTAAAAATGAGAGCGAAGATTTGTTCGAGAAGTAAGCGATAGGGCGGATAGGGGGCGTGGTCGCCACTGTTGACCTTGAATATGTGACGGAAAGTGTACACAAACAACTTTTCAATGTGATAATATTTATCACGTAAAATTGATTTCGGCAGGTACACAAGCATTTAACACGCTCCAAGTTAAAGGCTCCTGTCAAACCCATATAAAGTACTTTTAAATTACCCACCTTAAACAACTGAATTGATCATTTTTGTGCCAAACGATGCCGAAGAGGCAAACGTAATTATCATCAAATGATGTCTTAGTCACTACTTACAATGGGCTTTCAGAGGAATTGTATGCGTATAAAATTTCTTTTTGTCTAGGGTTTTAAATTAACACAACGTGATACAACTTTCACGTTATAGCTTTCTCCCATGTTGATGAGTGAAATAACCATCTAGCTATATTATATAGTTACATTTCATGCAGGAATTATTCCTCGCAAAATCAATTGGTTATCTAAGGATACCCCACTATTTTTTATTAAAAAGAAAGGGTGACGATCTTAATTCAAAAATTATCATTCGGTCGGATCCTCTTATCTCCATGCACCAGTCTTTGTTGCAGTTATTTACTCGGACTACAAGTTTTCATTGAAGAAACTGTTGATCTCGTCAAGTCGTGGTTGTCCGTCGTATACTGTATCGCTGACGGCGGCTAGCTAGCAAAGCTTGTTTTCTAACTCCATTGCGAGCCAAAGTTACTCGTCTTGGGGAAAATAACTTCGTAACTCTCTCAAGTTGCTTTCTTGCCCGCCTATTAGTTGTTAGGAAAATGAAGACCTAATGTTAGAGAAGTTTTTGTAACAATGCGAGCAGTTGAGAATATATCCTATTGTTGATATGTTGATAAGAAGAACAAACCGACTTCTCCGAATCGATGTCATGCATACCAGGTAAGCTGCTTTTTCTTTGAGAATCTGACGCAAGTCAAGCGTTTGCTGGCTATGAACCTGGTGAGTGCTGGGGCATGTTATGTTTTTCACCTTGCGAGCTATCCTTTCGCCAAGCATACAGTATACGTGGCGAACATTAGTAAGTGATCGGTCCGTCATTGTGTGGGAAATCAACGGCATTTATTTGAGTTTTGGATTTACCCAAGAAATAAATTAACCTTTTTTTGAGTTGATCTAAGAACTCATTTTCAAGAGGATAATGATCATTAACAAAGGCACAAAAAAGAAAAGGGATCCCAGGTGACAAGTGGGAAAGAGAGGGAAAGAGAGGGAAAATGAAAACGAAACTTATTTCTCAGAAAGATAGAAGGGAATGAATGAAAACCCTAAAAGAGGTGAATTACTGATCAGTTAATCAATAAAAGCAGATCTATACCATGTTTAGTAATTAGTTAAAGGCAAAGGTAGAGAAAATGAAAGTTCCCGCCAAAAAAATTCTCATTACTTTCGTGTTAAAATTCCTATTTGAGGATGAAAATCAAGGAGAGGTGGTAAAAACTGTAATTTTACAACGTCAACACGGCATTATTTACTTGTGTTTATAATTTTTGAACAAAACTAACGCTTTATTTATTAAACCGACACACCGATATTTTTTAAAAATTTTAATTGGTTAAAGACAAATCCTCCTACGTTTCAGCCTGTGGATTCATATAACAAAAATCTGGACGCCCGCCTCACCAAAGTAAAACCAAACCTGACTCAGTCCAATCATCATATAACAACAAAACTCTTCGATACTTCAGCAAAACGATCTAGATCATCCATCCTTACCGAAAAATACCTCTCGAGAAATGTTTTAAATGGCCTCGGGAAGAGAGAAAGAACAGATACAAGTGCTAATTTGGACATTGTTCAAAGAAAGGACACTGTTTGGCAAAACAGAATCGCGGATGTGAAAGTCATGACTTGACATTGTTTACTTCGAATATACCACTAGGATCTATCGGAGAAGTCGCTTTTTCCTACTTATCAACAGTATATAGTACACGTGTTCAGTGCACCGTCAGCCTTATCAAGATCACACTTTCAATATTCTGGTTATTAAATTATCCCTTCCGATATGTACAAGATAATTAAGGAACAATAACAGGCACAAATAACAACAGCAATAACAATAGGCACACAGTAGGCAAAATAACAGGCACATCGTTTGTCAAAGTATTTCATTTCAAAAAGAAACATCCAGGTACCCCTTGAAATGTTATAAGTAAAAAGTCTAAACTTGCATTTTTTGACTCACAGTAAATGACATACCTTGTTGCTGGGATTGTTGACCAGTAAAAGTTTGGGTTATCTGACTTCCTGTTAGTAACAGAAAACGGAACATTAGAAAACGATCACTTGCGTAAAAAAAAAATGTAAGGGGTATAAATAGCTCACGTACAGTATTTCTGGGTTTTTAAATTGACGTGAAAGGACGCAATTGTATATTATCAAAGAATCTCGTGTAATGAACAGTATGCACAATTTTCTTGCTATGTGCAAACGTGTATATCTTATACATCCTTATACTCTTCGTTAACAACTTTTGCACATCGGCTGAATACAATCTTTGGGGGCCGTATATCGATCATTTCACGCCGCCAGTTGCTTTGAAAACAGTATAATTCACATTCACAAAGACTGGAATTGCACTTATAGAAGTATAAAAGGCCCTCCTTTTGTTAGGAAAGGAGGCATTCTGTATTGAAATTACATAACTCTTAAGTAGTTGACAAAAGCACATATTAGTTCCTAACTTGCTTCATCGCGAATTTGACAGGGCCAAACAGGTAGGATATCCCAGCAAAGTGTTCCTGCATTATAATCTCCAGTCATGTAATTTGAATTTCAATGAAGAATACTATGTAACTTACTCGCAGAAACTCCATCATCACGGGTTTGTGTCAAAGCCTCGCCTTGGGGTGTATACTGCTGAAAGACCGGTGCTGAGTCGGCTTGCGTCATGTAAGACGCATCATTTGTCGCGTTCTGTTGCGGTATATCTGATCTAAATTGCGGCTGCTCCAGGCCCTGAGTGAACTGTGACTGCGCGTCGGTGAAGGTTGGCATAAAGGGCTGGCTCTGGCTGGCTGTAGGACAAAATATGTACGATTCAACTTGTACTTTGTCCCTAATAGAAACTCCTAATGGCGAAAATGGACTGAACAGATTCAGTTGCACGAGTCTTCTTTTATTTTTATTGACAGGGTAAAAGGTTGGGAAACACAATGTAAATCTTCTATCAGCTCATGCCAATAGGGAAACCTTTTACTCCGGACAAAAAATTACAAGACGATCAATTCAATTTGATTTTTTAATCTGCCTACCTGGCATTGGAATTGAACTTTTCTTTTCTGCCAAAACATTCATGGAAGTGGATTGAGAATTCTTCCATAAGATTAGAGGATCTGAATGACCAGCGTTTTTGAAATTAGAGGCAGTCTTTGAGCGAATGGGCTCCATTGATGCGCCTTCGCCCATGTTTCGCACGTACTCGAAGGGGTCAACAATCTCAGACTTTTTGCTGTTGCTGTCAGTGGTCTTGTTTTGCGATTCTTGTGGTTCATCCTGAAGAACAAATGGTTGAGATTAAAATTTGGATTAAACTTTACGCACGTTGATTTCGAGTTTTGTATATCAATCCAGTTGATCGATGTTGAATTGTGAATTGTCCCAACCATAAATATGAGAGTCTACCATTGTCAAAGAGGTGTACTTTCACGGCCAAAAAGATACTTTGAAAGAAGCAGCTCTCAGTAACATTTTAAAAACACTGAACGAAGCTATGATGGCAATACCGTTAGTTGATCAGTAATGCTAATTTAATTACACATTAAAATAAATAAATGAATAAATATGTTATTAGCATGTCTACATCCGCCTCCTCACCTCTTAGAAATCAGAGAGAGAGACGTCTACATACAGTGGTTGTTGAGGGGAGGAGGGAACCGTGGTCAAAAGAAAAAAAATATGCGAAAGCTGGGCAAAGTACTTCAAAGTTAAGGTTGTTAACTTCACTGTTTACACAGAATTAAAGATATAATGAATACGGTGGTAAATTTAAGATAGGTTTTCACGGATTCACACTTAAAAGTGTTTGAAAACTGAAACTGCATGGTTTATCGTGGGCCCGACTTGACAGCATAATTTCCCCCCTAGGGTGAGAAGAATTCTCATTAGAACTGAAAAACATCAACATTTTGAGAAAAATGAGGTGATTACATAAGAAAAAGTATTTTATGAATCCTTGCCCATGTTTCCATTCAATGGTAAATGGAGACCCAGTGAATAAAGCAAAAAACAAAAACAAAAAAAATGACAAGAAATAAAGAAATAACACTTTAAACATTTGACTGCGGTGGGGTCGTAAAGGCTAATACAATAAATTAGAGACCTTAAGATAGAGGTTTTTCGGCATTTCCTGCGAACCGCAAGCGTCAAGAAGTCACGTGACCGGGGCTGTCAGGTTTGCAGTTTGAGGTTCACGTTTGTCCCACTAGACCACACTCCAGAGGTACGTGATTTGCCGCAAAGTTTTTTGCACCCTCCAACATCACAATCCCACGTACGTTTGAGAAGGAATACGACTTTTAAGACTCTTTTGCTTATTGATTATCGAATTCTATTCCAAAAAACGTAACTTTGAGGACAGTTTCTCAGCTAAAATAAAAGTAAGTGGATTATAAATGAAAAAAAAATAAGGCAGCCGCGAGCTACCACCCGCGAAACTTAAGTCCCAAATATGGGCAGACAGGTAACGTGAAACCGTTAACTGCAAACCGCAGTTTGTCGTTTGCAGTAAAATGGTCAAACCTCGATCTTAAGGTCTCTATTATGTATTAGTATAATTACATTGATGACTATCGAAAATAGAGCGTTGTGATTGGCTAGGAGCTTCGCTCTATCCCGCTATAATCACCGCGTGGTGATTATCGTGGTGATAGCATTGAAGGCTAGCAGTTTTGATGTTTCGGGGTCGGAAATTGATCAATAATTTTATTTTCTCGAATAATCATCAATGTAATTATACTAAAACAATTAATCGCCTCAGGCGACGTGAATATTAGCGAATAGTCACCTCGACTTCGTCTCGGTGACTATTCGCCGATATTCACGTCGCGACGACTAATTGTTAAATAGACGCCCGGGTCCGAGAGGAGGGAGGGGGGGGGGGGGGGCGCTTATAGATAGAAGGCGTTTATTGGCATAACCGTGACAAGCTAAACAAAAATTACATGCCTTCAGCGAAAATACCAAAAGAGTTTACAAACGCAGATTTTACAAGTTTACAAATATTCAGTCCACCCATTGCTACGTGTAGGCCGACTGGCGTTCTTTCGTCGATGTCGCTCTCAGTCAAATCTCAATTCCGATGTCAGAATCCTCTTTCGTTAGCGTATTCTTACTAATTTCAAACTTGAAATTGAAAAAGATGCAATGTGAAAACCCTTGGAATACGTAAACAGCCAAGAAACTGAATAAATTGAATGATTTTTCTCCGTTTCACTGTTTCCTAGTATTTTTGAGTAACTATCATGAAGGGCGTCTATTAGACACGGGGGCGTCTAATACGAACTTAATATCGCAGGGGAGCGGTTATTGAACAAGAGGCGTTAATTTGTAGAGAGGGCGTGTCAGTTAGATCATTTACGTTAAGTTATTAGTATTCCCGTTACTTCTATGTCCATCACAGTATTTTCACCTGTTTTTCAGTCTCAATCGCAGTCGCATTCTCAG
Source organism: Porites divaricata (assembly GCA_038088405.1). Lineage (NCBI taxonomy): Eukaryota > Metazoa > Cnidaria > Anthozoa > Scleractinia > Poritidae > Porites > Porites divaricata. Next base: position 23,019,087 of record JBBMOI010000002.1, read on the forward strand.
CTTTGTCTGCAGGAGATGCAACGGGTTGAATCTCCTCAGGTTGCTCGGCCTGAGCTGCCCCTTCATCGTCACTTTGTGGCGGTTCTTCTACCGGTGTGGCCATGATATCTGATCTCGCCATATTTTGTTGCTGCTGGTACTGGCTGTAAAAATCGGCCAAAGGCTCATTAAGTGCAGGGACTTGTGGGTAATTATACGCGTAGCCATTATTGCCATATCCCAGCATGCCATAGTTGGGATCCATCGGATTAAAAACTGGCGTCGTATTGGGAATCATGTTTCGCTTTGATCCTTCGTCATACCTAAATAAGCAATCACGTACATTTCTTTATACGGTTCGATCGTTGTTTATATGTAAAGAATATTTCATCTTTCGTGTATCTTTTTGTCTTGATTTGAAAACGTAACTTCAAGAAAAAAACATTATATCGTAAAGTTGATCGGCAATACTATTTCTTCAGGCTGAAATGCCTCTTGATTTTTCACGAAAATCTCTAGATTACTCTTCGTTGCATTTTTACGTATGATATTTAATCGTCGTCTATCTGCATGCCCAGCATGAAGTTATGAATGCCTTTTTTATTTTTTGCTTCCTCTTTCGTGAACATATGAACTCTAGTGATAAAACAACGTTATAATAATGAATAACAGCCCTAGTGTTTGGCAGAGAACTATCTGATGTGATTTAATTTCGCTGCGATCGCTTGAAGACTTACACAGACTGTACATGCAAAACTACATAAGCGTAGCGCTTTTTGTAGCAAAAAACTATTTTTTTCTGAACCATCCCCCGCGAACGACTACCTTTCTAAAATTGATTGCGCTTTAAGTTTGGCATGTTGCGTAAGTACAGTGGAACCACGCTCTACAGACAGCTGTATATAATGGACAGTTTCGTGTCCCGACACTGAAAAAGCTCATATATTTTCTTTAAACTAACCTGCTTAATATGGACACCCGGATAATTAGGACACTATGACATGTCCCCTTGGTGTCCGTATTAACCACCTTCCACTGTAGTCAGGATATTTAGATCCTCGCAGTGAGAGCTCGACAGAAGCGTGATTTAAAGAGGAACCCGGGTGAATTTCCTTAAAATAGATCTTATTCACGGCCATCTTTGGACACGCGTTCGGTTGATGATAAAATTTGCTAATACGAGTAATAGCGGCCGAGTTTGTTTATTCTCTCAAAATGACACAACGATTTTAATCATGCAAACTGTACAGATAAAGTTTCGTCAAGTTTTACGTCATCATTACTTGCTGTGAGGACATGTACGGTCGTAGATACTTCCAAAAAGGAAACAATGATCACTTCCACCTATAATAATTTACCATTAATTATCGTCTTTAAGATTAAGAGTTCTTCATTTTCTGTTGTCTAGAATAAACAAACTCGAACGAGATTTCTTGCATTGACAGCTTTTTTCAGTTGTTTATTCCCTGGAAAACACGTGACGTTGCTTCTATTCCACCATTCCTTCAGCTAGCCTGCGCCACAAACGGAACTAATCTTCTGGTTAAGTCCATCTACGAAACAGCGCCGAAAGCCTTATGCAAGGCCCCCACCTGTGTGCCAGGATTTGAGAAAGTTCCATGATGGGCCTGTTAAAAAGTCCTTTGTAGATTTGCCAATCAAATCGGAGAAATTCAAAACCTTTTCCGGTAACTTATTGAGTCCGTATGGGGCACAGAACAAAGATATCCGCGCTATTTTGCAGACGTCACTAACCGGACTTAGGTAACGTCTGGGACATAGGCTATCCTTAAAGGCGATGTTACACGAGACGATTCGCGACGACAATTTTTAGCGCAACACAGCGTTGCAACATTATTGCAACATTGTTTCGAACAGTTACAACATTGTTCCAACATTGCAACGCTGTGTTGCGCTAAAAATCGTCGTTGCGAATCGTCCCGTGTAACATCACCTTAAGCGGGTACAAAGATGGCGGGTATATGGTGAATAAGGTATACACCAGTGTTCATCTCCAACTTACCCAATGGGAAATCCCATCTGCTGTAAAATGCCGGTAGCGGGTGGAAGCGGAATGTGGGACTTTTTCGCGAGTTCCTCTTCCTTCTGTTCGGCAGCTCCCTCGAGTGCCTCCCCGAGCATTTTAAGTGCAACACCACGATACATGTTGACAGCCTTTGCTATCTCTTTCAGATCAATCTTTGGATATACAGATACTTGCGGGGCAGGGGGAGGGGGTCGGGGAATGGAGCTGTGTTTTTCGTTGAATCTGCTGACAGTCCCCGTTGCAAGATCTTTAGGGAGAAACATAAGCCTCATCACTTTCTTGCTAAGGTCACGTAGCATGGAGAGTTCTCCATTATCCAAATCCCTAAAACATACTCTGTTTCCTTCCAAATTTGGAAAAAAATGTCGTTTCCAAATGCCCTTGGGAGAACTGCTATTTCAAAACAATGACTTGCGCAAAATTTCGGGGGCGAACAGAGTGTATTATGAGGGAATCGAAAATAGTCAATAGATATTCCAATAAATTTCCTTTGAAATACCTCATACAAAAATTTTTCAATAAAATCATTAATAATTCTAAGCTATAACAACAACAAATAAAGAACTTTACGCTTGGAAAAAATAAATAGGCACGATAAATTGACTCGGTAGTGCCAATAAAACAAGGAAAATGAGAGACGTGTCTACGAGCATAAGCCGTGTCATATTTAGGACTCGAAGACACTTTACGGGCCATTTACACAGGAACATTGCATCTTACCTTCCTCGACTAAATAAAAATATTCATTCACTTGTATGAGGATTTTTTAGCTTAAATCAGTGTAAAATTTAATAATGGTAATTGAACTGAGTGGAGTACAATTTGGTGTGAAATAATAAGTGTGATTGCGCGCGAGTGCGATTTGAAATCACAAATATGATTTCAGTCCAAAATAGCCCGACCGAAGTTCAATTACCACTTCATTACAGCCTTTTTGAAATCGCAGAATTCAGTCAGTACAAATATTTTATTGATCTGGTGGCCAGTTTGTTAAAACATAGAAACAAAAAGCCTTTTACATCTTATTTTGTATTCGAAACAGAGAAAAAATGATGCGATTTAGAACAGATGTGGTTTAGAGCCAAAAATAATGTGATTCGTGAATAAATCACACAGACGAGAGCCAATCATATTGTAGGGCTATTTCAAAATGGATATAATAAAGGCGCTAATTGTGTTTTTATACCTTCAGCCAGGTGACTCCCAGAGCCGGACCCAATCTCAGCAGCACCAGGGGTAAGTGATGGAGTATGGGAAACTGTCGCCTCCCCAGAGCCAGACGCCGCCGCCACGCCAGTTTGGACTTCATCCTTCTTTTGAGAGCCTGAGCCCATTTCGCCACTGCCAGACGCCTCTGAAATGTCGTCATCAGAAGCGGATGATTCGTCTAGCTCGGGACTTTCCGAACCTGATCCCGAGCCGGAGCCAGTTGCAAACTTGGCCATTAACACTTTGTGAATTGGCTGAGGAATTCCAGACTTTCTGGATCCTGGCTCATCTTCATCCTCTTCTAAACAGAACAAAATAAAAAGGGTGAATATTGGTGTTGTGCAAACTATTGTTGGTATCTCTTTTTGTGTTATGGTGTGGTTTTTGATCACAGTCTTTTCAATCTTTTGTATTACGTCATTAGGTGATTTCACCCATCTGCAACACTAAGAAACTACTCAAAACGTGCAACATAGAGAGGAGAAGTGTGACGTCACGATACCATGGTAGCACTATTTCTGGATGACAACAAAACCAACGACGACGGCGACAGCGCAAGGAGAACGGCAAGAAATAATTTGTTTATATTAACAAACAACAACTTTGCACGTGCATCACGCTATATTGTACATTTCTTTGCCGTCGTTGCACCACTACGACGTGAAACTTCCTAACTTCACGAGCCCGCTTTATGGACGAGGTGAACACAACACAAAAATTGTGGCTTTCTTTTTCTAAACTTATTTAACTATAGATATGGTCCCAAAGAAAATTTCGCCAACATTTGCCAAATTAAATGAAACTGAATAAGATCGGTGAAGTTTGAAATAGTACGAATACACTTTTAAGTGGCTTTATCGGTTTGTTGTCGTCCAAAAATTTTGCTACCATAGCAACATGATGTAGCGACTTCTCTTTTCTATTGTCTGCATTATATAGGCAGAAAAAAGTTTTTTTATTTTGGTTTGAGCACAGAAAGCGTCCTTTAGCCTGTTGGTTTTAAAATTATTTGCTGTGTTTCAGTTTTACTCCTAGATAACTTTTATTTCACTATGTTTTTTTTTCAACAAGGGATTGTACGATCACGAGTTTTGACAAACGGAAATCAAAAATGAACCAAGGGTTAAATTACATGGTCTCTTCTGTACATTGAACCATTAAGATCGCCCCATATGTCCAGATAGTTCCGCATGCATCTCATAACAGGTGTTTTCATATGTTAGTCTTGACCACATGGCCATAATTGTTCAAAAGTTGGTTTGCACTGTCCTCTGAGCAAGTGAAGTGCTGGGGACACTAACTGCGTTATCCACTAGATAGAGATTTATCCAATGGATAACCTTATCCACCTTTTAAACAACTGGGGCCTTACACGATTGCGACTATCCGGAAGATAATTAGGACAAACAGGTTGAAATTCAACAAAAAGATACGCATTGTTGAGTTAGCAGTCTAGAGGGAACTGGGGAAGTGTCATTTTCATAAGCAATAGTACTTACCATAGTCATCGTCGTCTTTCCAGTCACTTGAACCAGAACCGGACATTTCGTCAGCGTAATACAAACTGGTTGAACCTGATTCATCGTACCCTGATTCGGAATCTTCTTTCATTTTTTTGGCCTCTGTAAATGGAGGGTCAAGTAAATTTCTGTCAATACGCCATTTCTAAGTTGCCCCAAGCCTATTCTTCAAAGCGAGGCTGAGGGCAAAGCCATTGATGTGAAAATAATTTTTTCATCCTCAACCAAATGCAACACACTTTGTCTTAGCCTAGTTTTGAAAGAGAGACATTTCTCGGAAAAGGGCTATCATCTTAAGAGGATGTGAATGTTTCCCGTTCATTTTTTCATAGTTATTGCATTATTGAGTAGTAACGACGACAAAGACGAAAGAAAATATTGATCTTAAATGAGTCATTCCAAACCAACCTATCTCTAATCGATGGATATATAACTTAAATATACTTTTTTATTATATAGACACGAGTGTTTTACTGGAAAATATACTACTCGTAAAATTCATAAAAACTACATCCGGGACCCGAGTGGTTTATTTTCCATAATCTCACTAGTGAGTTTATCGATGACGTAATTTCGGTCATTTCCCTCTATTATTTTATCGATGTCTTTTTGTCTATATAATAAAAAGAACATTACACGGCGGCTTGAAGATATGAATTTTATTTTCTCGTGGCAAAAACAATATTTTACTCACTCGCTGCGCTCGTTCGTAAAATATTGTTTTGCCACTCGAAAATAAAATTCATATCTTCGCGCCACCGTGTAATATCCTCTATATAATTTTACTAAAAATACATATTTTTTGTTTTATAATTGTAATAAACAAATAAACTATACGAGGGCTTCAGTACATCTACTACTTTTATGTATCATCAAAAAAACAAATAAATAAATAAAATCAACAAAAATAATTAAGCTTGAGCTACTGATAATTGGGGACGGATAACTATCAGATATTTTACTTGTGTCATCCAAAACGTACTTTCTTCTCTGCCTGTTTTTTTTTTTTTTTATAGCCTGATAAAGCAAATTTTCAACCAATCAGAAGCACTACCCAGATCTGAGTAGTGACAAGTCATCAGACGTCATTTCGCGGAGAAACCAGTGGTGACGTCGCGTGAAGTCAGCTGTTTTCTCAGGCCAGTATTTTTATTTACTTTAGCGCTGTAATGAAAACCCTTACTAAAACAGTTGCAAGGAAAGTCAATCTTACCGCAAAACCCACAGGATTTCTTGCACTGAATCTTCATAAGGTCAGTGTAATTGGTGCAGTAAAAGTTCTTTTTCATATCGGGACATGTTTCATACATATCTTCGCACTCATCTGGCGATTTAATATAAACAAGTAAGTCAACTGGATTACATTAAATTACAAAGCATATGGCCCTGGATAAGAAGGGTCGATGACGAAATTTGTTTTTTTAATACTACTACATGAGAAATTTCTGCAATTTGATTGGCTTAGAACAGTGGTATTTCAGCTTCTTTTGAAATACCTACATGTAAAAATTACAAAACCTTTGCATGTAGTAATATAAACAATTAATAGCATGATTTGTACGTGATATTTGGCATAAATACCACTCGTGAAATTACTCTGCTCGTGAAATTACGTATAACAATTTCGAAATATCACTCGTTGTATTTATGCCAAATATCATTACAAATCATGCTATTACCTATACAAGCCGGTTCCAATACAACCCATAAACTGGCCATAAATAGGTTCGGAGATCATACAGGAGAGAAAAAACACACAACTTAAGCGAGGTTAGTCCTCTCTTATTTAAATCCTTTCACATTTGTAGGTTACGGAAACAATTTCGAGCTTGGGATACCTGTGTTTAAATAACAAATATGTAAATTACACTGAAAACATTACCGAATTTATAAACGCGCTATAAAAAAGCAAATCCAGTATGCACTAATTGGCTTTCAGCCCTGACTTATGACATTTACAACGCGACGACATCTCTACTTCTTTGAAAACTAATGTCCATTTTTACACCCAAATAGTAACTATCAAAAATGCTTGTTAGCTAAAAAAAACTGTGTTATTTCCTTAAATGGAAGAAGATTATAGTTTACCATCCTCAAGCAGTGGCTTCTTGGCCTTAAGTCCCTGATAGACTGGAACAACCTGGGCTCCCTGTGCAGGGATACCTGCCGTCTCCTGAGGAGTAGCTGGAAACATTTCGTTGTTCATTGTTGAATCTGTATAAAGATAAAAAACGAAAATGAATTTTTCTTGGCTGTTTTGTTATCTCGTATCTCGTTTCTAGTTTGAATCGTTAGAGAGGACAGTCGGCTTCCTCTTTACGGACACTTCACTGTAACAGGGCTACTTACGCGATGAGTTTCTGCATTAGGGCCGCGTTCAGACAGTGGACAGATGCGCGGAATAGAGAGCGGAGGGAGGAAAGCGGAAGAAAGGGAGAGAGAGCGAGACAGAGGGAGGGTGGCAGGAGGGTTTACTTATCTCATCCTCTCCTTCCCAACCCCCACCCTCTCGATCGCTGTTTCCTGGTCACTTTTCTTTGCGCTGTCCCCACTATCTCATTCTGAACGCCTGAAGCACGCTAGGAAATCACTTTATAAAGAATTATGTCCCCACTGCTTTAACAAATTGTTGTCGACTCATTTTCAAGCTAATAAGAGATCATGTCTAGCCTGCTTAATCCGTATATACTTACTATTCCCTAATTAAGGGTCAAATAAATTCAATTACCGGTGCCTCAATGGTGTTCAGTTCCTAACCTCATTTTTGAGTTAGGAATTGCTTTAATTGAATACTTCTGCTACGTTCTCTGTGAACTACACCGTTGACGCGTTAAAGGAGCCGATACTTATCTGGAGCTGTGGGAAGTTCATTTTTAGTCCCCCCGGGTCAACCTTCAAGTAAAAACAACCTTTTATTTCTCGTATCGAAAATATAAAAGTTACCCTTACTCATAGGAAACGCAGCTGCAACATTTTCGGACCCAGGCGCCTGTATATCAGATGGCGCAGCGGCTTGAGGCGCGAAGGCCTGCTCAGGGGCCTGGGGTACGCCACCCTGAACCTGATCAAGTGCTTGCTGTGCATTCTGACCAAAGGAGTTCGAATCTGTCAAGTTAACTGGGGCAAATGGTTGAGGGACAACAGCCGCCTGGGGAGAGGTTTGAGGTGGAGACTGGAGTTGGTCACCAAAGGGCATCTGCACTGGATTCACCGCTTGATTAGCATCGAGATTTGGAGCCTGGGCTTGAGGAGGACCCTGAAGGTTTGTTGGGTCTTGTTGCTGCTGGGGCATATTTAGCAGCGGTCGTAACCCACCAGCATCAGTTATCCCGGGCACCACTGACTTCTTTGAAGCTTGTTGGTTAGTCCCTAAATCATAAAAGGGTGCAACAGTGTTAATATAGTTAACTATGCCTCTATAAGACGTATATACCTTTCCTAAATGAACATTTTTCTCATCCGGTTGTTATCTTGTATTTTCTGTCACATTGATTTTAGTTGGTCCCATTAGCCTTCGAGCTGTAAATACTGCCAAGGGTAACTAAAGTTGATTTTTTTTCCTGGTTACGAGCCCTTATTTCCCGACTAAGAGAGTGCGTGCCAAGACGTAGGGTGCGAACTTCATGAAAACATAATATTTTTAATCTGATCAAAAACGCCGTGCATTTTCTGAACAGCATTTTATAACTAGTTTTTAAGCTGCCTTGGCTTACTCACTTAGTTATATACTATCAAAATATAACACTTAATTAACCAACCTGTTCCGGGCTTTGGGACTAGGCCCTTTTTGAGAAGCTTGGCGTATGGTGAGTACTTATGAAGCCGTAGTGGAAAAGAGCCTTTGTATGGGGTCTGGGCTACAGTCGACTTTTGCACCGCTGGGACCTGGGGCGCCAGTACTGGTGCTTGAAGAATTGATGAGCGAACTGCTCCTTCAGCATCCATTTTATTATTTTCTGTGGAAACGATATTGGCTAATGCTGTTATGTCTTTTGTTTTAAAAGTGAAGAACGACTCAATAAGAGAGCAAGAGTGTTTTATCAAGTATAAAACACGAGCTTGATAAAACACGTGTTGTAAAAGGTTTCAAAAACTCTCTTCTAGTTCTTTTCATTTTTCGAGTAATCCTTGGATTATTATTTTCGCAATAAATAGCGTTTTTAGCAGATTTTAAAAGACACTTATCAATAAAAATTAGTGACATATCTAATTACTTTATTGATTAAAAAAGAGTTTTAGAGGGTAAGACGAAAAGATTTATATACTAGGAAACATTGTAAGAAACCTCTTGAAGCAGAATTTTAGATAGTGGCTTGTTTCACAGTTTAAAAACTGGTAAAAATAAACAGGTAGACTAGTAATAAGAGTGTAAGAGTGAATCATATTAGTGGAAGTAAATGTTGGTGGCGGTTTACTATCATCGATACAATCAAATCCGTCAGCTTTCTAGTGGAAAGTGTGTTAAGTGATAAAACAGTAATATTCAGTTTACTAATAAGAAACCCGCCGATTTAGCAAGTGATTATTAGACTCTTCCCTTCCTCAAAAAACAAAACAACAAAACATACTTGTGCTATGAGATGTACCACGAATTCATTGAATCATGTTCATATTAACAACGACAATAATTTCTTCTCCAATATCTCTTTCAAAAATGTATTATCAAACGTACCTACAGGTGTGGACAGGGCATATAAAGCATCTGGTACATTTGTTTTCTTCACTATCGTGGGGTCATACAACGACGAGTCGTCGAATCCGGCTTGAGTGGCCAGCTGACTCACCAAAGACGCTTCAGGATTATCGGCTACAGTTTCCAAAGAGTTTGGAGTTTGGGCAGGGAAAATATCAGCATTAGGTGCCGACGTGTCATTGAAGGATTTGTCATTTTCCTCTGTTTGTACAACGCTATTTTGGCTCTGCTCCTCTGAAGAAGGTAAATTTACATCTGCGCCTTGTGACGTCACCGGTGATGACGTTGAGGACGAATTCGTCGAACTTTGTTGAGGAGCATTTTGTGCTATGGTAGAATCAATCGGTGAGTTAGCACTATAAGTGGTGTTGGTATCAATTGAGTTTGCAGTGCTATTACTTGAACTAGTAACAGTATTGTCTTTGCTATTGTCGTTGTCGTTAGTGTATGGGTTTTCGGTGCTTAAGCTGGCTGTCGTTTCGGTTTGAGTTGATGGAGCAGTCTGTTGTGATGTGATCGACGTCACTGTTTTACTTGGTGTGCTACTGTCTTTGGAGGGCTGCGGCAGATCATCCGAGCCCGACGACCACAGTTCCGAACCCGAGCCGGAAATATCGTCAATGTCACTGTCACTATCTTCGGGGGTGAGTTTTGTTAAACTTGTTGCACTCGGATCGTTAAAGATCTCGCTAAGCAAAGCATCGGGAGCGCTTCGGCGGTCAACAGAGGGTAATACCTGCCGTAAGTCTGAAAATTTGTACAGCAGTACTAATATTAGTCAGATGAAAATGGGTTGTCAAATCGTAATTAAATTACAGTCAAACCTGTACATAACGGCCCCGTATATAGCGGTCACCCTGTATATTACGGTCACCGGACAACTTCCCGAAATTTTCAGTTGTCTTATATTTTCTGCAAAGTTGATCTGTATAAAGCGGTCACCCTGTGTATAATAGTCACCTTGCCATTTTCCAAGGGTGACCGTTGTACACAGGTTGACGGTACTCTGAGAAACGAGCAAACAAAAACCACCGCTTAAAAAAGTAATAGATATCACCGAATCTTGTCAAGAGTATAAGATGTTTAAACAGGACGGAATAATATAAAGCCATGTTTGGTAAATGAGGGGCTGTAAATGTCATGTCCGTTGTACGTTAGACTCTTTTCCAAGTTATATCGTTGTACAACGGAATAGCCAAGCGCCATGAAGTAGCCTCGATTCTTTTAATTCCATGTTTTGTTCACAATTCAAATCTGATATTTAGAGGGGCGGTATAAATAACGGTTTTTTTTAGTGTGAACTACGCTAGAATTATGAAGGTATAGGAGAATCTGTTCATGTCGCTACCCGGTTTAAGAAAAGAGACTATATCTTATGACCTTTATTTAATTGTTTCGTATGTTTAATTAAGCAGTTTTTCAAACTAACATCATGGAATTAGATGTTTTGGAAAAAAAATTGTTTGTACCACAAATATAGACCGCTCATCGCCAATTTACACACTATTTTAAAGGCTTTCGGATTAAAAAGACGCCATGTTCAACGCGCGAGTTAGTGAAATTGTATACCCTGTTTAAGACTCAAGACTCTGAAAACCACACCCTGTTTAGTCCCCCACCCCCCTTACGGGGTAACACCCAAAAGTCTGAGACAAGAGATATTAAATGCATTTACTGTGTAGTAGATACTTCGCTAGCGCCGTGGGTAACACATTTTCGATGCGAGAGTGAAAAATGAGTTGAAGATCTTATCGGTAAGTCTAACCCTGGGTAGATGAGAAATGTTGGAAATCAAAATGTTTTTACGCTTACCTTTCGCTCTTGACAGTGGTACTAGTGATATTAATAATATTAAAAAACTAAAACCCATAACTGAGTCGGCGGTAACCTGCGGAAAGGAATCAGCTGTTAGTCAGGAAATATTACAAAATAATCATCGATGTGTTTCTTTAGTCTCGACAAGTTGAGTATTTAACGCAAACACATCTAATTGCATTGACGTTGTTACACGAAAAAGCAAAAACAAAAATATAAAAAATAAAAAATAAAATAGCCAAATAGGAACCATTTAGACATGCAAATTACTTTTGGACTTTTTGATAATCTTAAAAACACTTTTGCTATACGGTATAACGGTATAACGGTATAACACTTTAGTAAGTGTTAAAGAAGATGTTTTGTGCTTCATTATTTCGTCAGACAAGATCCCTGAATGTAGTGAGTGCGCCCAATTCATTCCTATTTAGCTTCTTTCAATTTTCTTTTCTCATTATCCTATAACGACGCTCTTGCAGTAAGGTGAATTTTCTGTCAGAATAGTCCAGTTTATCTGTCATTTACTGACAAACCAGCTCGACTGTTCTCCTACTTTGGTGACTTTCTGTTTCTGCGCTTTTCACAAACATGCGAATTCTGAAGTTCAAAAGCCAACTGACGATTGCGCTTTTCGCTGCCGTCAATCATCTCAACGGACCTCTTAGGAAACAAAACTTTACTTTAACAGGTTCAAAAGGTCATGGTTTCTGATTTGCGATTGGTGGATTTCGATCCATTTTATGTGTTTCTGTGTTTCAAGGTTCGTTGCTTGTGATCGTAATTATGATTGACGGCAGCGAAAAACGCATTTGTGAAGGCGGCTTTTGAACTTTAGAGTTCGCATGTTGTGAAAAGTGCAGTAAATAGGCCAATCTAACGTTAATTCTGCTAAAGGCAGCTAAAGAAGGGCATTTAGTATAATTAAAGTTAATAAATTCTCCACAGATACGTTTTAAATAATTAACACCTAGGCTGTATGTGAAAATATACATTGAGCCTGGCTGAGGGCAAAAATTTATTTTAAGTATTAATACTTGCTAGGTGGTAATAAGAACAAAAAGCCCACCCCCCCTCAAGATGATGAATGTTACTGATTTGTTTTCTTGTACTCTAATTAACAATTAGTCGCCGAAGGCGACGTGAATATCGGCGAATAGTCACCGAGAAGAAGTCGAGGTGACTATTCGCCAATATTCACGTCGCCTAAAGGCTGGTTTTCACTAGCGACGTAGTCGGAGTCGGAGTCGTAAGCGGAGTCGTAAGAGCGCTTATGACCTAGTGAAAATCAAAAATCGGAGTCGTAAGCGGAGTCATAAGCTTGACGGAATCGGAGTCAGAAGAATCAGAACGTTTCCATTTTCTTCCGACTCCGTTTACGACTCCGTCGCTTGCGTTCCGCTTATGATCTAGTGAAAACCAGATTGTCGGAGTCGGAAGCAGAAGCGGAAGGATAAACCAATCACAATGCACGTTCCCACGCTTTGTGATTGGTTTGGTTCTTCTGCTTCTGCTTCTGACTCCGACAATCTGGTTTTCACTAGATCATAAGCGGAACGTAAGCGACGGAGTCGTAAGCGGAATCGTAACGCGATTTTCACTAGATCATAAGCTCTACGCTTCTGATTACGACTCCGACTCCGACTCCGTCGCTAGTGAAAACCAGCCTTAAGGCGACTAATTGTTTTAGTATAATTACATTGATGATTATTCGAGAAAATAAAATTATTGATCAATTTCCGACCCCGAAACATCAAAAAATCTGGCTGCCATTTTGAAAATTGCTAGCCTTCAATGCTATAATCACCGCGCGGTGATTATTTAACAATTATTCCTCGAGCCCGAATGGGCTCTGCGTCAATAGCCCATGAGGCCGAAGGCCGAATGGGCTATTGACTCAGAGGCCATGAGGGCGAGAGGAATAACTGTTTTAGTAAAATCCAACTAGTTGGTCAAAAATATCGAGAATAAAAAAACTTTAGCTAGTTAAAGCTAGATATTAATCCTTTTTTGCCGCCAAAAAGCCCGCGCTTTTCGCTACTAGTGGGCTATAACATATAGCCTAGTAGTAGCTCAACCAATCAGAATGCAGCATTGATGATATACCACTAGTTGGATTTTACTAAAGCAGGATAGTGCGAAGCTCCTAGCCAATCACAGCGCTCTATTTTCGATAGTCATCGACGTAATTATACTAAATACGGATAGGTCTTGGCGTACAACATATGGAAACATGTATCCATCTCGGCGTTCACTTCAACTGAATTGCAAACTAGTCTTGTTGGTGTAATCAGACTTTCGTTCACTCATTTGTTGTTTCATCGAGGTTTGTCTATTAGAATTATTAAAAAAAATTCACATCTCCTCACATGTTGTATTTTCGTTGATTGTGTTTTAGTTCTTTCTATAATCACCTCAGTCTTACGAGGTGATTAAAGCAACAAATGACGTAGTCGTTAACCAATCAGATTGAATACTCCCTACTCTCTCTTTACGAGAATAAAATATAAATTTGATAAGTCCTAACTGAACAAAGTCTTAATTTAACGAACTGCCTCTGGATATCCTATGTTCGATTAAAAATTGGGGACTTGGGCGTTTACTATGCATACCCGCCAACCAGTTTAACACTTCGCGACAAAATTAACTCACATCAAAAAGATGAATCAGGCCATAATCAGAAATACTTCCCGGTCCAAAAAAATCCAGCCGAAAGTACTTTGCCTAACAAATCCACAAAGTTAAACTTCCGTCTAAAGTATTTGGGCTTACATGCAGTATTCATCATTTTTTCTTACGAATTGTTTTATCTATTATAATTATACTATATACGTTACATTTCTTGCCTTCAGGTCGTCAAATGTAAAGGTGGTAACTCAAATTATAATGTTGCATAAGGATTTATATCAAAAAAGGGTTTCGATGACCTATTTTTTTAAAGTCTGTTGAACTGTTGTATTAAAATTCTGCTCGGCTCAAGAATCACCAATCTTTTTTTCGAAATATAAGTAATCTTTCCAAGATAATGGGAAAGCAAATTGTGCAAAAATAAGAGTCAATGAATTTCTTATGATATCAAGAAGCGTGGACATGTCCTTAAGTGATCTTGATCTAACCAGATGACAAAAGTTAGAACAAAATCAAAACACCGTAGTCGGCAGATATGATATTGATGCAACGTGTATATAAAATATATCTTTCTATATTTTCCTCGTATTCGTTAAAATGAAACTCGATATGGGTCTGTCTTCATGCACGGCTAGAGTTTACCATGATGGAAAATCATGATGACCAAATTTCGAGAGGAGAAAAATTATTTCCAATTCTACGACAAGTTTTTCATTAAGCAAAAGGAATATAATCAATAAATCGTTAAGAAGGCTCTTTTTCTTTTTATTCTACGATATCAACCCCTCCATGAAATACAGTTTAGCAAGTTGTAAAATACAAAACATTCTGACACTTACCCGGTGCACTGTTCAAGCTTGCTATGGGTTTTAACTCCTGAGGCACAGCCCTAGCGCTAAATAAACATAAAATTTCTCCCTTTTACCGCATGGAAAATTTTCTATTTTTCGCTTTTCCTAAGAAATTCGGCAAGTAATTCGACTTAGTTTTGTAATCGCAAGCGATTTTGGAGCAGATTGCGGTTTTCCTAGGTCAATCGTCATTACAACATCGCATTTGCATTTGATTATGTCATTTTGTTTCCCAAAACCACAGGTCGTGTGAATAATTTACCGAGCGTGAAATTTCGATTGTATCCTTGACACCTCTTGTGGCGGACCCCAACTTTAAGATAAAATTAATGTCCCTGGGAATGATCATTTGAACGTAGGTGAAATAACTAGCAACTGCTGCGTCAACATCGAGTTAGAAAATGCATGTCATTAATGCATCTAATTTAATTGTTTTTTGTGTTTGTAACCTTCTTCATCTTAATGGCAGAGTGAAGAACGTGAGAGACAGTTAATATTTCAAATATTGCCGTGAAGAAATCCAGTACCTCCCAAGCTCACAAAATTAGATTAATTTTTATCTTTGTAGAAACTTACGTCGATGTTAAATTCGCATTTATGTCCTGCAAAATCGCGCTTTTCTTGAATTTGTTTCCAGGATTATTAATTATGTACAGGTTACCTAAACATCACACAATCTCCCAACAAACGACCACACGCCATTGCTTTGATCAACACAGACACTAAGCGAAAGGCAGGAAATAGCAAGCCTGCCGTTCTTGCCAAAAAGTAATGGCATTACTGGAGTAAGATTCGGGCTGCAATTTGAGCGCTGTCTTTTGAAAGCACGTTATGTGATAGATCACGATTGTACTTCCACCATATCAAAGGCGCGAACTGAGGTCATCGTTAAAATTTAGATCTACGACCACTATGGTGTTTACGACTTGGCGTTTCAAATATAAAACTTCAGAAAACGATAAACTGGCTTTCTAGTAAGATTAAGAGTTGATATTTCTTCGCTATCAGATGAATGGCTAGGCAGAAGAAAATATGTTCCTTTCTTCAAGGGAGCAGTTTTTCCAGATCTTAACTCGACAAATTGAAGCTAATTATTAAGTAGAGGAGGAACTATTACGGTTTTTGTCTCGCGTTGTTTGTTTATTCCATCCATACTCGTACACTATTTGTGGTTCTTGCACATTTGAAAAGTTTCTTTGTATTTGTCTATATGGTTATTAACTAGTGTTAACATTTACCCGCAAACAAAGCTCTAGGTACAGATTCTTAAACATTCTGTTAATGATGTCATTTTGTAAACTCAGACACTAACTCTACTCATGATACGAGTACCAAGTTATGAAGAGTATTTTTTCATCTTTTCATCTTCTCGTCTTTCTTCCTTTTTTTCTTAAACAAATAATAATTGAAACTGGAACAAAATCAAATATTTTTTTCCCAACAAATGTTAAGATTTCTCCGCGTTAAACTAAAAATACATAAAATGGTATTTTAATTTCAAGTTGGAGAGTGCTGCAGTCAAAACATGCCTTATGGTTTTCTTTCGCTGATTTATGTAAGTCATTTGAAGTTGCTTATTGAGAAGATGACTTCCCACTTAGCTTCAGATGAATTAACAAACATTGATTAATATTTTGTACCTTTACGTTGCAATGCTTCCAATAGCGTCCACACCAGCTAAGACATCTGGTCTTGATCTTCTTTTCTCTGCAGTCTTTTAACGCTTGAGGTCAGGAGTCCATAACCCGGAGTGGCAACTCCCATACCTAGCTTAAGCAATGGCGTTTTCACAGATCAAGTTATTTTTAGCATCATTTTGAGTACTTTTTCCCGCGAAAATGGAAGGACCGTTCCGTATGCGTGCGCATCAATAGTGCGATAATTACAAAAATAGGTAAATGCTATCAAAACATCAGAAATACTTTTTCTAGTCTTTTTTCTAGATATTGATGGCTGATTTGTAAGACTTATATGATATTCAAAATTCGCAAGATAATCGATCTAAAAATAAACTGGACTGGTCAGTGAAAAACGCTTGAGGTCTTATGACACATGTTTCTTCCAGCGCGCTTTGCAGATGCCTAATTCCACGTGATCTTCATTCTGCTCCGGTCCTCCTTAATAAAAAAGACAACAATCTCAAAAAGTGCACCGTGGAGCCTGTGTTACTGTGATTGGTTAAAAGCTTCTGGTATGTAAGTACCGTAACTATGGGAACAAAGTATTGATCTTCCCTACCCTCTGACATTCCCACTAAGAGGCTTTCGGCGGAAAAGAATCCTTTTAGGAGTCATGTGACCTCAAAGTAGCTAATTTAAACTGTTCAAGAACACTTTTTTTTCAAGAATACTATTCCCTACTATTCTGATGGATTAGTGTTTAAACATCAAATTTAAACTTCCAATGGTTGGTTTGGGCTTACCTTGGTTTTCTTGATTAGTAATGCTCTTTAGTCAAAACATACGTATACATCTGCGACATCGTTTTATTAACCTTGCAGGAGAGAGAGAGAGAGAGAGAGAGAGAGAGAGAGCCATAAGAATGGGCACTTTTGTAACGCAAAAAGGGCACTTTTGTAACGGGATAGGGAACTTTTGTAACCAAGGTAGGGAACTTTTGTAACCAAGGGCACTTTTGTAACGTCACTAGGGCACTTTTGTAACGACAACAGGGAACTTTTGTAACGTTATAGGGAACTTTTGTAACGAATGGGGCACTTTTGTAACAAATGTGGCACTTTCATAACTAAGGAATTTTTTTAGTAACTTTCAATGAGTTTATAGTGATAAAGATTTCCTTACCCTTTTATATATTTGCACAACGAGTAAAATTCCTACCCTTTCATATGCCTGAAGCTTGAAAAAGATACCCCTTTCGGGCGGAGCTTCTTCGTGTAGGCCATTATAGGTAGTACTCCCCGGGATAAGGGTATGGGACTTGTTTACTGAGTGATCTTTAATTGGTTATATCTTAAGGTGACTGGGATAATGTAACAGACAGGAAAACTCACGAGAAGAAAATGCAATTCAGTCACTGCCGTTGACTTACCTGGAAGAATCTAACATAATCCTTTATTTGAAAATAAACTTAACCATTACAAAGCTACTGGTGGTAATTAATGAAGAGGGATAAGCAGAACTTGCACCTCGATGAATATTTAGCACCACAGAAATGCAACGTCCAGAGTTATGTAGACGACACTAGGCTAGTTATATCCTTCAAAATGAAAGATGCTGTAAACGCCTTTGCTGATTTAAGCGATGACTTGCATAGAATAGGCCAGTGGTGTTCTAACAACCTTTTATTGTTGAACCCAAGCAAAACTAAACTTATGGTGTTTGGTAGCAGGCAAATGCATTCCAGAATGACCACTCGCAGCCTCACTTTCATGGGAAGAGAACTCGTACCGGAACACACCGCGAAAGACCTTGGGGTGATTTTGGACGCTTACCTAACATATGACGAACACATTACCAAAACTGTCTCTTCCTGTATGTCTAGTCTCAGTCAAATAAGCCGCACAAGGCATGTTTTCGACAAACGCACCCTATTAACTATTATAAATGCTCTAGTTTTTAGTAAACTTTTTTATTGGTCGAACGTATGGGCGAATACATCGAAAAGTAATGTAAGTAAATTACAAAGTATTCAGAACTTTGATGCTCGAATTGCGACCAATACGCGCAAATATGATCACATCACTCCAGTTTTAAAAGAGCTTAAATGGCTACCAGTAGAAACTCAGTTATACTTTAGGAACGCTATCATGGCCTTTAAATGCCTAACATCTCAAGCACCGGAGTACCTTTCCTCCCAGTTCATTAAGCGAGGAGATATCAGCGGACGTGCCACAAGAAATAGTCAGATGCTGAACATTCCACTTTTCAAGACTGCTAGTGGTCAGAGAACTTTCTATTATAGAATAGTTAGCATCTGGAACTCAATGGATTGCAGTCTCAAAACTCTTGAGTCAGTGTCTGCTTTTAAGTTTAATCTGAGGCGTAGACTCGTCAAGGATTTTATGGATGCTTAAGTATTTTATCACGTCAATTGAATTTTTACTGTAAATATTTTTTCTCAGAGTTTTTTAGTAGGTTTTAAATTAATGTAATTGATTATAATTCTGATAATATAATTTTGTAATAGTTTTTAGCGTCCTTAACTTACTAGGTTTTTATTGTAGGAATTTTTTATCTTTATCGTTGTAATGTAATTATTGTCTTTGAAAAGCCTCTATGAGAAAAGTCAATAAAGTATGTATGTATGTATGTATGTTCTTTTATAGCCTAGAAAGGCGTTTTTTCGTTCTAGAATATCTTAAAACACATTTTTGTCGCCTATATTGCCTAAAAAAAAAGGGTGGAAAAATGGCCAATTTTGGACCAAAAACCATGGACTAACCCCTTGGGAAAAATGTCAATTTTTCGACTTTTTCAACTGTTTGTTTTTATAGCCTAGAAAGGCGTTTTTTCGTTCTAGAATATCATAAAACACATTTTCCTGGCCTATATTGCCTAAAAAAAAAGGTGGAAAAATGGCCAATTTTGGACCAAAACCATGGAAGAACCCCTTTGGAAAAATGTCAATTTTTCGACTTTTTCAACTTGTTGTTTTTATAGCCTAGAAAGGCGTTTTTTCGTTCTAGAATATCATAAAACACATTTTCCTGCCCTATATTGCCTAAAAAAAAAAAGGTGGAAAAATGACCAATTTTGGACCAAAACAACTGAATAACCCCTTTAGAAAAATGTCAATTTTTCGACTTTTTAAAACTTCTTGTTTTTATAGCCTAGAAAGGCGTTTTTTCGTTCAAGAATATCTTAAAACACATTTTTGTCGCCTATATTGCCTAAAAAAAAAGGGTGGAAAAATGGCCAATTTTGGACCAAAAACCATGGACTAACCCCTTGGGAAAAATGTCAATTTTTCGACTTTTTCAACTGCTTGTTTTTATAGCCTAGAAAGGCGTTTTTTCGTTCTAGAATATCATAAAACACATTTTTCTGGCCTATATTGCCCCCTCAAAAAAAGGTGGAAAAATGGCCAATTTTGGACCAAAACCATGGACTAAGCTCTTTGGAAAAATCTCAATTATTTTACTTTTTCAACTTTCTGTTTTTATAGGCTAGAAAGTTGCTTTTTTCGTTCTAGAACATCATAAAACCCATTTTTGTCGCCTACATTACCTAAAAAAAAGTTCAAAAAATGGCCAATTTTGGACCAAAACCTAACCCCTCAGGAAAAATATCAGTTTTTCGACTTTTTCAACATTCTGTTTTTATAGCCTAAACAGTTCCTTTTTCGTTCTAGAACAATATTTGTTGTTGTAGCTAGTACATGTATATGAAAAAATATTAACTGGCCTTTACGCCCCTCTACGTGAGGTCACGCTTCTACACACGCGCTGCATATAAGATATTAGAAAACATAACAATATTACTGGTAGCTCGCATGGTCTTTGTTTCTTCAATCTGCCCTAAAAACAGTTAATGACTGAGCAAGACGGTGCGGGTTCATGATTGAATTTGAAGCTCATAATAATTTTTTTTCAGGAGCGTTTAAGAACTTGTTTGACGGTTGGTGCAGTTAATGTTACTACCGTAAAAAGGTCCCCGCCATTAATAAAAACGCTCCTTTTCCATATGTTTTTACCAGATCGTTAGACAACACACAAGCAATGTTCGTGCAGTAAACGTCTCCGATTATACCTTTCATGTGTTCACTGACTGATGCAACGAGTCACAACATCAACGGTGCAAACGATACATCCGCATATTGACGATAACCGGTGCAAAATGCGGAAAAGGGGTATAAAATCTTTCACCCATCCTTGCTCCCTCCTTTTTTACCAGAGAAACCCAAAATTTTTTGGACTTAATTCTACGATAATAATGTTTAATTTGATTAACCTTTAGTTTCTAATCTCTCCAGAAATTATGTTGAAATCTATGTCGGAGCCTCTAGCAAATAGGGAACTTTTGTAACGTTAGCGCAATTGAGACATCGGTAACTTAAAAACTTCACAAAAAAAAAATGAAACGTTCAATTCACTTAATTCTTTCTTTGCCGCACTAAGGAAAGGTGTCTGTAACGTCCCATAAAAGGTTGTGCATATTGAATGATTCAAAGTCGTACGATCGCTTTTTCAAACTCACGATGCGAAAAATGGGCTTTTTCTGAATCGTGATTCCTTTCATGGACATGAAAAGTCATACACATACACGGCAGATTTTTCTGGCCTACAATATCTCCAATTTAAAGTGCTGTGGTAAGCGAGGGAATCCTATAGCATATAAATGGTAAGCCAATAGCTACATTTTGATAAAGAAATGAATTCAAAAGCCTTTAAAAAAGTGCTTACCACGGACTAGGGAACTTTTGTAACCTCCTGGTCATAAAATAGCGTCCCGTTCTCATGTGTTTACGAGTTATGTGTTGAAACTCTGCGTTCATTGGGTTTGTATTAAAAGGTCTTCACTGAAGAGTTCTTGTGCTTTACCACCCAAAAATGGGAAAATTATTGGCAAAGGAGGGAAATGTTACAAAAGTGCCTGTCCATACCTATGGAGAGAGAGAGAGAGAGAGAGAGAGAGAGAGAGAGAGAGAGAGAGAGAGAGAGAGAGAGAGAGAGAGAGAGAGAGAGAGAGAGAGAGAGAGAGAGAGAGAGAGAGAGAGAGAGAGAGAGAGAGAGAGAGAGAGAGAGAAAGAAGATGTTTTATTGGCCTGAAATGTTCCATCATCTCCTTAAATCTTGTACGTAATTAATTTACAACCTCAATATGCGTAAGTGTGAGAGACACCGTCAAATACTTATTGACTTCCTTGGTAACAGCTTACAACCCGCAATTAATCGTCCATATAAGAGTAGTCCTGAATCAAAGAGCTGTAGGTCAAAGTGACAGTTAAAATGACTCGAATAAATGATATCAGCCTAAATGCTTTTTTCTCTGAAAATTTTATTGTTAACATTATAAACATTATTCTACACTTTTTACAATCACTAAACTAGCTTTATGTATCAATGCGGAAAGGATGATCTCAGTGAAATGACTTTTTCCTCGAAAGGTGTTGTCTCACTTCAAGATAGTACCAACGCCCCTTCCACAAGTATACGGATGTAAGGGAGCTTAAGCAACGACAACGGCGACGGCAACAAAAACGGCAAAAAAGCAGTAGGCTTGATTAGTAAAACAACAACCTTGCACATGCATCACGCTTTTTTTGTACATTTTGTTGCTGTCGGCGCACGACTACAACGTGAAAGTGCCTAAATTCACGTTTTGTCGAGGAAGGCAACCCAAGACAACAACTTTCTTGTTCTTTTCCTGAACTTTGATTCAGCACTTTAGAATTCAACTCCAACAACATTTGCCAACATTTGATGAAGTAAACGAAATGGAATAAGCGCGATAAAGTTTGAAGCAGCGCCAATTCACTTTTAACGTACGTTTTCGTAGCCGTCACCGGCGTTGTTGCTTATGGCCAAATTCGTTGTATCGCGCTGCGCGTTTTTCAAACTTCAAAGGAATTTTGGGTTTTTCTGTTACGTCAATCATCATAGCGGACCTCTTAGGAAACACATCTTTACTTGTGATTGGTGCATTTCGATCCACTTTGATTGTTTCTGTGTTTTAAGGTTCGTTGCTTGTGATCGTCCTGTTTCGGGCAATAATCGACTAGTTTTCTTTGAAGATCTTTCTGATCATTCTTATTCTCGTCTTTTGCCCTCGACAAAAAGTTCACTCATCATCGTGATTTCCTTCGCTATTCTTGAGCAGTCTAGAGTCATTCTCAGTTTTGTTTTTGCAGGCTAAGCTAGGCGAGTGCTTTGCATTGTGATTTGCATTAACTCCGCGCCCACTCAAATGATTGATGGAACAGAAAAACCCATTTGAAGCTTGCAAACTCGCAGCGCGATACAACAAATTTGGCTATAAGCACTCTATTTTTGAATCCGCAACTTTTTCTTTCCGGATACGGCTTGCGTCCACGTATCTGGTGAATCCGGAATACGAATCCGCAACTTTTTTAATCCGCTCTCCAGAGTGGAAATTTTTTAATACGCTTTGAATCCGGAAGCGTGTAGACGCTAAATCCGGATATTTTTGTTATCCGGTGACGTAACAAGATCGAGCCCAGTTCTTTACCGTAAATACTGTATTCAAGGTGGCAACCTCGACCCTTGCAGAGTGGTCATGGCTTTAATCCTCTCAGATAAGACTGCCGAAGTTAAAAGTAAGACCGTGTCAAAACAGTTATCATCAGCCCGTCACAGTTCAAATTCAACGTACAAACCCGGCCACACTCTGAGATTATGATATCCTGAATAACAAGCCCGGCATCTAAATCTTACGGCTCTTCCTTTTTCATTGCCCTACTCTTTTTATTTGAAATCACACTTGAATATTTGCAACTACCACCAAGAACAGCACCAGAACAATACCTAATAATCTCAAATAACGTAAATTGATATTAGCTAATTTGTATATTTTTTGATCGCAGAATCAGCTGGTCGAGTTATCTCCAAATACAGGATTGCGATGCGCAGTTGGTATAAGCTTGTGCACTGCGGATTTTGCAAAATCCTGTCAAGTTCATCATCTTTTGTCACGTGATACAAGGATCCAAGCAGAATATGTTAGGTCCATATAAACTAAGTCATCCATAGAGATATCCTTCCCACTGATGCGCATCCACAACTCTTTCACAATCCAATCACTCGATCAAGGGATAGCTTCAAGAGAACATAACTTAAGTTAATATAAGACAAACTAGTGACGAAATTTCGAAGTTAATGTAGCCCTCTATCAAAATAAAATGGAATTCTACAAGTAAAAGGCTAATGAGGGAGGACAAGAAGGCCAATGTCGACTTCGGTAGAGATTTTTGAATCCACAAGTTGAAATGATTATGGGTAAAGAATAAAAGCAAAAATGTTCAAGTTCTTGGAAATATTTCCCAAGTTTCGATTGCTAATGTCGATATGGTGCAACGTTTTTGGGTGGAGGAGTGCAATGCTTCCTCTCCCTGGCGTCCCCTCTGAACAATGTTACCACTGTTTGCCAGAAACAAAATTTACCTTTGATACGTTTTTCACTAGTCTGAACTAGCTCAATTAGCCTTACCCCACCAGTCGGTTGTCGTGTGGCTATCGCCTCCAAAATAGTGAACGGAAGAAGACAGGTTCCCACTTTGGGTAGAATCAAATACTCTTTCACTATTTCAGAAGTCGTTGTTTCTGGTTATTAGTTTCCTCAGCTTTTCCAAATGATATTTATGTTGTTTACGTTCTTACGAGCAGGCCACCGAAAGTACGAAAAAGAATACACCATATACTGTGACAAAGCTCTATCGCGGAAAATTCAGCTTTTACTAGAGAAAATGGATAATCCCGTAAATCAAGAACATGAATCACTCACTTTGCAGTTCTAGAAATCTTCTTCTGGACTTAGCTTGCCCATTTGCCATCTGTTTCAGGTTTCGCTTCATCTTAAAGTAAGGCGAAATCTTGTGCAACATGAGAGGAAATGAACTTTTGTAAGGAACGGGATTAGACTGAGGCACCAGCCACTTTCTGTTGAGTGGATGTGCAATTTCATCCCTTCGATTAGTGTTGAAACTAAACTGACTAGAGACTGGACGATTCTCATTATAACGGAAAGCTGGAAAGCTCGGAACTATCTGCTGAGGTGTCACGTTCTTTTGGGTACCTCCAGAGGGTAGATTCCTCGTTACAGAAGGTGGAGGAAATAGTATATTTTTCAACGCCAATTCCTTGTTTATAAGGGCTTCCTTAGAAATGTCTTTCCCAGGTGCACTATTTCTTGTCACCACCGCCGTGTTTTTAGGAATCGTATTGGCGCTCGAAGCAGAATTTGGAGAGTATTTTACTTCAGACTGTGGTCTTGACGCAGATATAGACGTAAGCCTTAAATTCAGCATTTGAGCAGTGGTCTTATCCATATTATGGGTATCCAAAGGGAGATCTTGTGAATACTGAGGAATACTCTGGAGATTTTTTACCCCGTTGTTAGCAAAGCCAGTTGTATTAGCAGGTGTAAGTTCTTGTCCAGCTTTGATTGATAAACTTGCACTATGCAGAGGAGCGTTTGGATTCTTCAGAGCCTGGGAATTTGAGTTAACCTGTACTGGAAGCTCGATTACTGAGGTGTGCTGCCCCTTTTCTGAAAGGAGTTTTTCATCTTGCTTCTGTACTGGAATTCTATTATCAGGCACGTTCGTCATCGGAGACTGTTCTTTGTTGAAGTAACTGGACGTACCCACTACTCCTTGGTGAGATGCAAAAGTGGTACTGTCAGCTGGTGTTTGCTGTGAGGTAGCTGACTGAAGTAAGGAATGGGCATTGGGCCCTAAAACAGCACCTGCAAGATTGTCACTCAAACTTGTGTAATTCGAATTAGCATTTTCCCTCGATCCTTTATCGTGGAACGAATTGGTTTGTGTTTGCTGCGTGATAATGACTGGCTCTACTGCTAAATTTGTATTATTGGACACCGGATTGGCCTGAGTCGGTGAATGTTGTTGTAACATCGTTGGATTAGCCACAAGTTGAGCTTGAAGTTTAGAATCAAGCGGACCGTTACTAGCTAGGGCACTTTTAAAACTCATTGTGCTCCCATCATTTGGTTTTTGAAGCTGAGTTTGACCAACCCATTCGCTTTGCATGTTCCCATTTTTATTAATTCCTGCGACAAAAAACTTGATCCCTCCACTGCCTTGATTAGCTTTCTGATTGGCAAGGAGTAATTTTTGTTTCCTCGCAGTCTGCCATTTTTTAGCATAATCACCGGCCTGGAGTACTTTTCGTGACCAGTCCTTAAAGTGCGTCTTATGAGGGTAGTAGTACGAAATGTACGGTTCGTGAGGCCGTGCACTTAATGACTGCGAGTTGGGCGATGAAACAAAAAACGGCGATTGTACTGACAGCGGTGGTTGCAATGTGTGTCCATAATTTCTAAACGATGGGTTGTACTGAGAATATCTTGGAGCTGGGAAATAAGTTGGATATTGAGACAAATATGACGTAGCCTGGCGCTTATCGTGAATTTTCTTTCCTCCTGTAGCGTTTGCACCTGACAACAAATTAATAAATATGTCAATGATATCCAAACATCGCAAGATAATATACCATTCGTCGGTGATGGTGATGGTAACAAACCTCATCAACTATGGTTCCTTTTTAAAACAAACAAGATTTTACAAACGAGCAAAAACTGTGGACTGGCCATCTTCTGTCAAAACTTTCCTATCTTAACCAGAAATTCAACTCTTCGGAAACTCTATACCAACAGCAATTCCTCTCGGCCGCCTAAATAGCAGCTTTCTCCTAAAATAATGTTGTTTATTGTCCGAAGGCACTTCTTTACACTCTCAAATTTGACATTGCATCCCGGATTTAGCTATCAGTGGATGAAGCTGATTATTCTGCAGATTTCAAAGAGTGATCCACCGAGGCCGCAAGCCGAGGTGAATAAACCCTAAATCTGCAGAATTCTTCAAAGCATTCGAGAGCTGAAATCAATCACTGCTTAATAAACCACTCAAAATATTCCCGACCTCATGCAATCCGCTTTACATCTTCTTAAAAGTTCTTTAAAAAATTAGCCTGTTACTTGGCAGTTTCAGAAAAATATACGTATGTTCTTTTTTTAAATAATTTTCTTGCGGTTCTCTTAAAGCAGTTGATATCCATCCATCGAGTGGTAGGGGAATGTATTCTTTCTACTACTGTTAGTCAGTAATTTGGCTATATTGTCTTTGCATAGTTTTGAAATCCTCGGACATTTTCTTGAGTTCTGTACTGCCGAAACCAGCAAACAGCTTAGCATCGATTAGCTACAGCCAGCTCCGCTTTCTCAGGTGATGTCAATTGTTATTAATTTTGCAATTATTTTATCACTGACGTCAAAGCCAGTAAGAATAAACAACAAATAAATGATGTTAGATGAAGACTACGATCTCTTGAAAGCTTCTTTTTGAAAGTCTGGTGTAAATGCGACGCCTCTTTAGACACGAGAAGGAAATTGAGTCGAGTTAACTTTCGCAAAGACTTTCGTGGCTATTACTGGTCGTAGGGCAAAAATTGGCCAATAGCTAACCGGCGCGTCCCCAGTAACGATGCCAGAGGTAGTTGGGAAAGCTAACTCGGCCCAGTTCCCCTCTCGTTTCTGAAGTTAAAACTGTGAGGATAAGAACTTACAGGTTGCTAGGAAAACAACTGATCCAAGAAGCGTTCCAACCAGGGTATTGAGAACTGATTGCGTTACCCGTACCATGCCTTTGTTGACTTTGTCTCTGAAATCTAAGGCAAAATGTACTATTCAGTACTGAAACCACTATTTATGTCTAAATTTTTCTATGAAAATTTTAAGTGAAAAATACCGAGTACACCTCTATGTTCGCCGGTCAGATCATATTCTATAGTCCTGTATTCTATACTTCGACTGTAAGTTGCATTTGAGTTCCATTCCGCGGCTGTAGGAGCACGATCGAAAAAAACAATTAGATGGTGCACTAAAGGAGTTTGCGAAATTGTATAAACTCTTTCATTTTCCTCTTGTAGCGATACTTCTACAATTTAATTACCTGCTGGGAGGTTAAAGCTTAAACAGCTGATTGATAATACTGGATATGACGAGTTAAAATCTGGTCTTTGTTCATTGCCAGTTCTGATTTTTAACTGAAAACCATAAGTTATGCTAAGGCGTCACTCCTGTTTACGTTTATCGTTTTTAAGAAATCTCTATGTATATAATCAGTCCAAGTCTTTGTCTCATGTGAATCAACAGAGTCCTCTCTTGTGGCCATTGTTGAAGTTAACTTGTACACACCGGATTAAGGAAAACAATTACTTACCACACTTCTTCGTAACTTTGAAGAATTTTCATTCCGCTGGACCTATTTAGGATTATTTTCTTTCAGTTCACTAATATTTTTCTTTCCACAATTCAAGAGGAGCCAGGAGAAAGAGTTTACGATTACGCCATAATTGTGTTGAGGCTTTCAATAGCGGGTTCCAAATAACCTGTCGCCCCAACATGTCGCTTTATTCATGGTCTGTTAACCTTACTACCCGTCAATACTTTACCACAAATTTAGAGACCATTCATTATAACAAAAGTTTATCTTTTTATTATCCAAACTATTTTGAGCCAACAAACTTTGCCATGAACAGAACAACGGGAACATGTTCATTTTTTTTTAAAAATGAGAACCTATCTCTTCGAGAAGACATAATTTAAAACCCGCTACGAAATTACATGCACTCGAGAACTTTTTACTCTTTGTTAAAAAAACAAGACTTAGTACTCCACTGTTTGCTAAAAAAGTCTCTGCAGGTCAAAAGTGCTGGCTTGCAACCTTTCCTTGATGTAATTACTACAAAACTCTCTTACGGGCAAATTTCTCCACGCCTACAATTTGGGCTCTCTAAATTCCCCAAGGAATTGACAAGGGAGGCGGTTCTGAATTAAATCAACAATAAATTCAGATGAAGACTCTTTGGAAGTACTTTCATGGTACTATATTTGTTTTTCAGCATTTTAAAAGGAAAAAAGACTGAAAATTTTGCCGAATTTGACTTTGGCCGGTTTTGAAAGTGTGTCAACTAACATAACTGAGGTCACAAATCACAGCCTGCACAAATCTTACCAGTTATTTGTGGCTCAGTAAGGATTGTTACCAGCAACATCCGGGATCGGCAAGCTGGCCGGCACTTCTTGGATTGTTCGGGAGATTTCCGGGCTAGTGAAAAAGTACTGTTGTCACTCGGTACTCATCTTATTTTTCAACAGCAAAAGTATCGAAGGGGTTTTAAAAGAATAGATCCAAACATGTCACCACATTTAGAGTGAAATCTTTGCCAAAAAACTACACGTCACGTTTAAGCATGCATGGATGCGAATTTTCTAGGGTACAAAGATTGGAACCTGTTTACAATATTGGCTTTCAAAAGGTGCCGGGAACACAGAACTGTACAAATGAGGCATAAACTACCGAAACTAATTACAGGGCTAGCTCGCAGAAACTGGGGTTAAGAATGTTTTTCGGATCTGAATTTCAAAGCACAAAACTAGGTGGAATATAATCGTCCGGTTGTCCTGAATAGGACTGTTCTTTACAATGATTGACGTTTCGACAAACTATGCAATAGTCATCTCGGTTGTATCTCGTCACTTGGTTATGCAAGTCACTCCTTTGTGACAAATCACACACACAGAAAAAAATTCCCTTCAAAAAGCTTATAATAACTTTATTTGATGTGGCAAAGGTCATATTACAAACTACAGAGTCCTTCTACAGCTCTGTAAGAGTGTCAGTTGGTAGTTACACTTAGCTTATCCTCACCGAAGGAGCGTTAGACTTCTATCTGTGTTTTGTAAGGAACGACTCCTACAAAATACTTGACAATAACTCGTAAAAATCTTAATTAGTGTCAGGATAACATGAAGACTGGGACACACGCAATAAACGCCAAACAAAAATACTTTCTAAAAAATCACCCACCTTTATTACAAAAGGCTTCGCACCAATTTTTTTGGGTGCCTTTTTTAATAATGCATTTTAAAATTACCAAGGGTGAAATAAGAACTTACAAACAGTTTTAAATAAAGTCAAGTGGTCGTTACACAAGAGACTAGAAAGAAAGTCCAAGTTTATTGATACGTAATGAACAAAAACTCGACTACTATTTCAGTAATAACCACACACCGTTGATACACAAACACACTTGTTTGAAAGCTTTCTTTTGTGACCACAGGTCACAGTCAGGTTCCCAGGCGAAAGGTTTTATGGCTAAACAGACGCCCTTTATCAAGTGCGAACGTTTATAACAGATCATAGTCCAGTAGCACGTTTTCGACCAAAATTGTGCTTTTATGATAAAAGCATGAAACTTTGCCAGATTACAACAAACTCTAAGACTAACATATTCGAATATGGACACAGTAAGTAAGACCACTTCAAACCTAAAACACATCCTCCAAATGAACCAACACCTATATAGATAATCCGCTTAAAAACCTGTGTTTGCAGTAAATTGTTACGTCTTTTTTTTAATGCACCTCATAAGCCTTCTTTATGATATGATAAAACAGGTTATATTTCATCAAGACACGAATTGGTCTATTTAAAGCTGTTATAAGCTCTTCAGTCCCTGTTAACTAACCGACACAAAGAATCAAATAGGGATGAATCACTTTCCTGTCAGTATATGACTAAACTGAGACTTGTGTTGGAAGCAGTATGCTGTAACTTCACTCTCTTCTTAAAGGCTTGCCTGTGCGGAAATTCCCTTTTGCTGAAATAGGAAAGACAACAATTAGCCGCTTCTTTCTCCGTTCCTTCATGTGATTTCAAGATAAGTCTCCCAACGTCTTCACTTGCTGCCGCCTTCACCGCTAAGTCCTAACACAGGACACCCAACACCCCACACCACCCTCCGCCTATTGCTGTGGTTGCAATTTTGAAAGACAATAGAGCTTTTGTTGAGTCGGGGAGTAGTGTTCGACCTTAAATACATGTAGATGTGATCGGTTAAGTTTCGGTGTGACAATTCTCACTTATAGCAGTCTAGTTGTGGGGGGAGGGGGAGTAAAGCGCCAGGACACAAAATGGCAGCACTTGGGCGAGTTGACGCACTGTGAGACACGGTGCGGTGAAGATGTATGACGATTTATTGACCAAGCCTGGGGAAAATATGGTTGAATTAATTGGCCAAGTTCTTTTTGGCGCCTTTATGGACCGTGAGGTCGAGGACAATATAAAAGCAAAAAGGAACAAGGCCAATATCCACTCATCTTGAGCGAACAAGCGGTCAATAAAGGATTTATCACATAGCCAAAATGAGAACCAATGAGGGTAAGATTGGCCCATCTTGAGCATCTTGCCCTCTCTAGTACAGCCAATCAGAACACAGCATTAGCTTCACCTTGCCAACTGGCGGATTCAGTGATACATCATCTTAAAAATATGTACAGTCAAACCTGTAAATAGGAAACTTAAGAACCACGACGACTGCTTTGTCGACGACGACCGGAAGGGAGTTACAGTGTACTGCGCAAGCGCAATTAATAAATTTCGTCGTCGTGGTGTCGTCGACGACGCCAAACATAGTAGAATCACGTCGTCCTGCAATCCACAAGCTTCGGCAGGTATAAATCCACTGTTTTAAGCGATTTTTGAAGTCCTTTGCATTTCTTTATTCTCGTAAATCCAGGTATCGTTCTTTTTTTCTCCTACCAAGCGATGTTGATAGAAAATTCGACTAATGAATTGTTTTTACTTCGAAGAATGACAACAGCTGTGGAGGCCGAGCGAGCGAACTCGTAAGTGATAAATTTATTTGTACGTTTAGGTAAGGCAAATCAAATGTGTTTAATATAGAGGAAATAAACTTTATATGGAAAACAGCTATCACATCAGCATGTCTCTTTTTCCAAATCTAAACTCTGACAGATACTCTGACTCGGTCATCTCATTCAGTTGAAAGCTGAATAATCTTCGCGCGGAATTCGAAAGCAGGTTTTTCCACTCGAAAAGGTCAGACAACACAAAAAATTCTTCATCGTCAATGAAATTGGACCTACGGCTTAAAAAATAAGATCTTGCGTTGTTTTAAAAGACGCCAATGCGGAAAAGTTTGTTGCGAACGGACATTACAGTTTTACATTTGTGTTTACATTCAGTGTCGTCGTCGTCGACCTACCGACCGACTGCATCTTAAGTTTCCTTTTTCCCACCGAAACTGACGTTCTCGTTCCAGTCTTTTCCCAGTCAACAGACGTCGTCGTCGTGGACTTCGTCGTGGTTCTTAAGTTCCCTATTAGCGGTCACCGGACAACTTCCCAAAATTTTCAGTTGCCTTATATTTTCTACAAAGTTGACCTGTACACAGCGGTCACCGTGTATATGTCGTGGTTCAATGTTATCCTTGGTTTAAATTTTATTTTCTTTTGTTTCAAACTTGTTATCATACATTAACATACCCCAAAACAAAAGGAAATAAAATTTAAACCAAGGTTAAAATTAAACCACAACATATATAAAAAGTCACATTGCCATTTCCAAAGAGTGATCGTTGTAAACAGGTTTGACTGTATTCATTCACGCGATACAAATAAGATCTGCGTAAGGGTTAAGCCAGTTGCAGATACCTACCGTCTGAAACTTGGCTAAGGCCTCAGTCAAACGGCGACCAAACTCAGGAGAAACTTGACTGAAGTTACGCACCTGAAACAAAAACACAGATCCAGAGAGCCTCTAAGGATTTACACTGCATAACTACTTGGACATCACAACTACCAGACACTTTAATTTATACACCTAAAAATTGTTTAACAGGGTTACGCAGTTTTCCGGCATCAAAATAGACTACATAGGAAACGTTTGGTAAGACCTAACCTGAGATCAGGCGCTATTTTCGTTCCGCTTGGTAAGTAAAATTTCCGGCAGGCGAAGCGACCAAGTATAAATGTGGAATGTACGAAAGCTGCTTTTAAAATTGGGTATGATATCAGGTTATGCAAAACCTTGAACATTGCAATGATGAATATATAAATTTGCTTAAATACTCTTTATGATGAAAACTGTCAGGGATTTTTGGAATATCTGGGGAGAGAAAAAGAAAAATGCAGGTTTCTTTACTTTGTATCGGAAATAGGCTCCTGTTGTTCTCGATAACATGAAAGGCGCTAGCGATCCTCGATTTCTTGTGCTTCTGGGCCCAGTATTTCGAGGGCCAATTATCCCTTACCTGGCGCTATGTTTTATCTAGATCTGGGGTTGTTTTTCTTTTGTTCAAAAGCATTTTCTTGGCTAATTTTCCCACTATTTCTTTAGAGCATTCCATCATCAAATTGTAGACAAAAACGAGAGCAACTTGCTTGCTTTCACATCTGAATTCAAATTTCGCACTAACTCAGGGTTATCTTAACCCAGCTTTTAACAACCCCGCCCAGTTCTCTTATATGGTGTTGCAATTACATTGTACACAGCCTGGTTTCCAAGACTAGGGATATTTTTTAATTGGATTACATGTCCAAGGATAGTTAACTTATATTACCGCTCGTTTTTGAATGAACTCCTTAGCGTCCTTAAGATGTCCTGCAATGTTGTTAAGTAGTCTTGTTCTCTCCGCTTCATTCAGAACTTTGCTCCAAAATGCCGTGACCTGCGTTCAGGAAACGCAAAACAAGTCATTTCACATTAGGGTCTGTTTCTGGCATCTTCGAGTCAATATCTATTGCGAATAACAGTTTAGACTTTCTAAAAGTCCTTTAATTTTTTCTGGTTGGTTGCCGGTATGTTATGTTAAAGGACTTTTCACACAAGTTTGTTCGAAATTCATTGGTCGAAAATTCCACCAGTGACGTGACGGCAATTTGACCAACAGGAGAAGAAGTGATATTTGACGCCACTCGCGACACAGCTTATGTTAATCATATTTTTCCGCGTGAATTTAAAATACGATCAAATCCATTTAGGCTAAAAATAAGTCGACCTCGCGACTGCGCGCTCTTATTGAAGCTCGTTTAGCTCGCTTGCAACAGTTGTGGAATCACGAACCTGAGAAAAGTTATCATCGTCGGCTGTGTTATAACGTGCCACGTCACCAGTCACCTAAAATACACAAATAAAATGAGGAAAAGTTTACTGATCGGAATCACACTGGTACTCCCATCAGCCGGGGTTAAGGAGGCTATGCTTGTAAAACTTTCCGCAATAACATCAACAGGGTTAGCCGGTGCAATTCTCGATTCTTGTATTCCCCAGAATTAATTAGAACACCCTTCTTCTATAGCGATACTCACGCTGACGTCATCTATTGATATGAATGTGCCAACTAGAAGCGCATTGGTTCTTGTAACAAAAGATTCTCTTGTTTCTTTCGTTACAAATTTGAAAACTAAAAACAATGTTTGCAAACAGCGATGTTTCCTATTGCAAGAAATTAATTTATTCCACAGAAACAAAGTTAAAACTTCACTTCTCGACGTTTCGACAGCACCACTTTGCCTTTTTCGAGATAACGACTGCATTAGGAAACACGAACCATTTGGTCATGTGAAAGGGGACTAAGCAAAGCGGTGCCTTTCTAGGCAAATGAACTTCGATAAAAATGCGAGCGACAGCATTTATCAGTTCCATACAGCTTGTACCTTAACAGTTTGAGGTGAGAACTTCAAGTCATCCAAAGGACCAGTAAAGCTGTTAGGAAAGTAGTTCGGGGCACCCTCTGAGATGGAAAAATAGAAACGCAACAGTTACATGTACTGCAAATCAGACGACACATGTTAATAGCCCTTCCAGGCCTCACTTGGAATTCTGCTTCACGAAGTACTTAGGTCAACATACAAAATCATAATACGTCTTATTATTCATTCAAAATATTTCCCCAATACTGATTGGCTAAAAGCACACGCATAATTCACCATAACCAGTTACTGATGACCAAATTTGGAAGAATTTTGTGTTTAACGAGGAAATTACTGTCAAAAATGCAGCCAGCTACAGGTTAAGGCACCGTTAACCGAGAAGATCTGGGGATGAGGTTGAGTTGTTTTGGTTGTGAAAAAAAATGGCGGACATTTCGCTCGTTTCAAGAGTAAGAACTACAGCTGGAACTCGGCGAAATAATAGCTAAAAGCATGGCAAAAACAACAAGAAGACAACTCGGAGGGTGACATCCGCTATTTGGAGAATATTTGCGGAGCTGGACAAACCTAAAGGTACACTATCGAAGATGAACTTAATATCGATCCAGGTAAGCATGTTTTAGCTATGTTTTTAAACTAGGAATTATTTTGAATGAATAATAAAACAATTAATGAATTCGGCTTTCGAAGGATATGAAGAATTAAGCAGATCTCGGAGATCGCTATCCACCTCGGCCTCCGGCCTCGGCGAATAACACCCTCCTCGATATACAATGCCCAATTCACACTAATATAAATTAACAATTAACGAATATTTCCTCAATTCTTATCGGCTCAAAGCACACGCTTAATTCACCATAACCAGCTACTGATGACCAAATTTGGAAGAGTTTTTCGATTAATTTACCTATGACGTCAAAAGTGCAGCCTTCTTGCAGGTTAAGGCACCATTAACCGAGAAGACCTGGGAACGAGGTTTTGGTTGTCAAAATAAAAATGGCGGACATTTCAGTCGTTTCAAGAGTAAGAACTAGGCGAAATAATAGCTAAAAACATGGCAAGAACAGCAAGAAGACAACTCGAAGAGCGACATCTGCTATTTGGAGAATATCTGCGGAGCTGGACAAACCTAAAGGTACACTATCGAAGATGAACTTAATATCGATCCAGGTAAGCATGTTTTAGCTATGTTTTTGTACTAGAAATTATTTTGAATGAATAATAAAACAAATAATGAATTCGGCTTTCGTATCATATGATGAATTATGGAGATCTCGGAGGGTGTTATCCGTCGAGGCCGTAGGCCGTAGGCCACCTCGACCTCCATAATTCCTCATAAGATATTCAGCCTCATTCATTATTTGTTAAATAACCAATACAGTGTACGTACCCTTTGTTGAACAAAAATTCAAGAACTTTCCAAGGACTTTTAAGGACACATTTCCCATTTTTCAAGGACTCCATACGATGCAAAAAAGAGTGTCTTTTTTAATTCTTCTACAACATGAGCAATAATTTTATTATCCTGAAGGTCTTTCTGTGTTCGCTGGGTTGGATAAAGTTAGCACCGAAATTCAAAGACTTTCCAGCACCGTCTGTAATTTTCAAGGACTTTCAAGGTACGTACGAACCCTGCAATAGACATTTGTCACGCGGCGGCCATTTTGTCTCAGGAGAATTGAAAAGCTTTGTTTTCGCACGGCTAGCTTCGTAGTACTCTTTTGAAAGTACTATTTAATGTCAATATTGAGAAAACAAATACAATTGATAATGCACTGTTCTGTGTACCTTGGTTGTCAAACGTTTGTGGTCCATCCCTCTGGTAGTTAGTGACTCTGGTTCTGTAAGGACAGTTTACTGGCAGCTGAAGGTAGTTGGTTCCCAATCGGTGAAGATGAGTGTCGTGGTAAGAGAACAGACGGCCCTGAAAGGCATAAAATATTATGATTTTGGCTTTGTTTCAGTACACCAGATAGCTTCTCGTGTTGATATGAAAAGTTATTCGGCACAGTACCAACGGCAACGGCACAGAACTGGAGCAAGTCGCAGCTTATCTTATTGGGTGCAAACATGCCGCCAAACATTCGAAGTTTGGAGTAGGCGGCTTTTGTCGGCTTGAGCTATCTGGTACAGCGTGCAAATAGTGTCCAATAGCCCGGACAAAACGTTGACATCAGAAATCTGCAGACTGTGTGAACCGACTTCTACACGTTTGCGAACTGACTTCAACACGTTTGCGAAACGATCGTTGGCGAAACGACCGACATTCATTGATATTATCGATTTTCGATAATCGGTGAGCGCGGACGGCGAGAAAAAAAATAAAGAACGTCTACCGTCTATTTTCTTCCTCCCCCACCCCTACCCTTTGCGCTGACAGTCAATAAATCCTCCGCGGTTTTTATTCGTTATCACGCACGCTCAACGGACTTGGAAGAGAAAATAGGAATATTCGAAAATAGAGGTTCTGTGAACAGTCTATAGCCCGGCCGGGCTAGTGGATTTTGCTACTGGGCTGGTGAATTCTGTACTTAACTTGCCCTATGGTATCATTTGAATAGTCCCTTAGCCTTACCGGACCCCTGCGAGCAAGCTTTTCATTAGGGGTAGCTATAAAACGAACACCTTTGTATGATCGTTATTATACCTGAAGCATCTTATCCGGGGATGGTTCAATTCCAGGAACCAAGCTAGCAGGGTTGAAAGCACTCTGTTCAATCTCTGCAAAGTAGTTCTTGGGGTTACGGTTGAGCACCATCTTGCCTACAGGGATCAGAGGGTACTCAGAATGTGGCCAGATCTGAAAAATCCACAAAACCAAAAATCAATCTCAGCAAGACATCAGGCTGCAGCAAAAATGCTGGATTCCTGACCCAATCCTGCATAATTATAAATTAATACCCAAAGAGATATTGAAGATGCCATTTAAACCTGCTTTAGGGGTTAGGGTTGTTGTTTGAAGGTGCTAAGCCTTATAGTTTTTCCTTCAAAGGTCATTAGAAACAGAGAGAGAACAATTTAAGATGATTTAAAAGCTGAATTGCCTTGTTCTTTATTTCAGAAATCATGGGATCATTATAGGTTTCTGCGAAACTGCCCGCCTACCCCTCCCCTGAGCCAACATTAACAGTTAATTCTCCCCCGGGGGGGGGGGTATGCGATATATCCTTGGGTGGGGAGGAGCGGCCCGGCCCCTCATACCCTGACTCTGTTTAAGACAAAAATCGCTGATTTTGCTACCCTGTTTAAGACACATTTCCGATTGTTGATACCCTGTTTTTAAAGACACTCTTAGAACAACTCTTGTTGTCCAAGAAAAGATACCCTGTTTAAGACAAAAAATGATATAATAAATACCCTGTTTAAGACAAAAATCCCGAAAAACGCACCCTGGCTGGCCACATGTCCCCATTAAGCCTTTATAAGGGAGTAACCCCCCCTCTGCGCTTCTCCCTTAGGACAAAACGTTGGCTTAAGGGAGGGGTAGGTTGGTAGTTTCCTAGAAACGTAGAATGATCCAAATCATGGGACTCATAATTAAGGCATGCACGCCAGAGGTCAGAAGGACACTTTGTGTGCTATAACATGACACTCAGACAGGTTTTACCTTTGTCAGATCAAATGGGTTCCATCTGAATTTCTCAGCCTCTTCAAAAGTCATCACTTGAATGTACATTGTCCAAGATGGCTGATCAACAAACATAAGAAATAAAATTTTCACATGAATATGAGTCACGATAGCTTGTACATTGGAACACAAAATAGTGATTTAATTCTTTGACAAAATTCCAGACAATTTTTCCAGTTCACAGTTATTGTATAATTCTGATTGTTCTGTCCCATATATTTTACTGTAACTACAGCAAAGCTTGTTGTTTCTTGCACTGAGGGATTCATTAAAGAGCCTTTCTTTTAACTTCGTTTTCATTAACATTCAGTTCAAAGATAGAAGAAAGAGGAGATAACAAAGCAAGAAGAACAAGAACAAGGAGATTAGAATACAGCAAGAACAAGTTTCATCATAAAAAATTAATTTTCTTGAAAGAAAAA
Organism: Porites divaricata; assembly: GCA_038088405.1. Lineage (NCBI taxonomy): Eukaryota > Metazoa > Cnidaria > Anthozoa > Scleractinia > Poritidae > Porites > Porites divaricata. The sequence goes on from JBBMOI010000002.1 coordinate 23,057,051, forward strand.
AAACTTGCCAAGGACGATTCATCTTTAAACTTAACGATAGCCCATGCAACAAAGACTATAATAAGTCAGCAAAACAACTCATCCCAAATGTTAGTGCCCTCCCACTGTCCTTCCATGTAACTCACAGGATCTCCACTGGCAATGGCATTGAAGAGTTTTCTGTTGTTATAGTCAGGATCAGAACCAGCTATCTGTTCTGCTTTGTCAGCAGGCACACATTTCACTCCCTGGTCAGTCTATGAAAACAAAAACAAACAAACATAAAATATCTCAAAAATGTGTGTTGCTGTATCTAGCACAAAATTACCAATTGATGCAGTGGCAGATCCAGACCTTCAGATGAGGGAGGAGGGGAGGGGGTGGTCATCCAGACCCTGAGATAAGGGGGGGGGGGGGGGCAGTTCTCAAAACTTTTTCTTGGTCTAAAAATAAGGCAGGGGGGCTGGGCTCTCTGCACCCTTCCCCTTGATCTGCCACTGTGAGGACACTAATTTTTGATGTCTTCAACTGCATGGAGAGGGGATTGTCAGTTTACATGGTCACCCAAGCCATGCAAAGGTCCAGGTGTTTGCAGGGCAAAGGCAGTACATGTATCTTCATTTCTCAGTTATTTTAAGACCCTGAGTATTGGTCCGGTCCTGGGAATCAGACCTGTGACCTCCCGCTCTACAGTCAAACGCTCTAATGACTAACTACATTTCTACGCAAGGAGTGCCACAGAAAAGACAAGAAAGGTAATGTTCACTTAAAGTAAAATAATTATGAACAAAGTAAATTGTTTTGTTTTCCAAACGTTTTGGGCCTCGCCCTTCATCGGTAAAAAGTTCAAGTACATTTAAGAACCAGTGCAGCTGTACATTTCCTTGCTAGTACTTTTCAAAGTTTTGGTTGAAACAGTTGGTCCCTATTCAAAAATTGATGAGCATGCAAGAGCCAGCATTTCCATACACGCACACAACAATCTCTAAAGAGAAAAAAGAGGGTCTGTGAACAGGCTACAGGTCCCTGTAGAACATGACTTTATACTTGTAGCTTGGCACAGATGCTAACTCACTGCACAGCTGAACACTTATTGCAGTTATGCACGGCTTTGATTCAACTGATAACACTACCTCTAACTGAGACACTGTACCTTCACATGGAACTTGCAGTAGACAGCATCTCCTTTGCCATTCAATAGCTTGAATGTGTGACTTCCATATCCATTCATGTGCTGATAACCATCAGGAATTCCTCGATCACTGAACAGGAAGCATACTTGATGAGTGGTCTCTGGGCGCAAAGTTATAAAATCCCAGAACATATCAGGATCCTGCAAACAGTTTATTTCCAAGTTAACTTTTGTTGTCATTTTAATTATGAGTACAAACAGAAGGAAATGTCATTTTGCTGGTCATACTAATCTAGTGTGCAGGGGTGACTATGACTGGGAACATTGGACAGTTGTAAATGGCTTGGGTTGTTGGCCTTTGGCCTCGAAATTGAATTTGAATTTTGTTTGCTTTATTCTGCATCCTCAGCATTTACAGTCTTTTTTTTTCTTTTCAATTTTTTATCATTCTTTTAATATATATAGTTCTTCTTTAACCCATTCGCTCCTGGAGATTTTGCCAAAAAAAGGTGTTTTGAAGCTAGTCGAGTGGTTTTCTGGTCACTGTCACGATATAAAGAGCTAAAACTTACCACAAACCCGTTTACCGGTCGTACTCTTCATGATATGGCCTTCTGATCCAGATGCAAAATATCAGCTTGTGAAGTTCGGGCATGCACAGAAAGCAAAATTTCGACATAGTTTTTGGGTTTAAAAGTGACACAGCAGTCTTGACTTTTACTTTTCCTTTCTCTCCTCCCCCCGTTTTTCGCTTTTCTTGCTCATTTTTTTTTTTCTCTTGCTGGGCATTTAATAGTAGGCTTCATTTTGATGGGAAAAGTTTTTAGGAAAGCTTTTAAGGATCTTAGGATTAGGTGAAAGCAAAGGTAGGTGGGTAATGGAACAAGATTTTCATGGAGATTTACAGGTCAATCTTGCATGGTTTTTTGCCATTTTCTCCGGTATCCTTGACTGAATTGTGCTCATTCTGGTATGGTTTGAAAGATCTCTTCACTCTGCACAAGTTAGCGGACAAAGTTGGCCTTGACCGTTAAAACTGATGACGTCACGAGGGTTAGAAAGGACGTGGATCTGCACGGGCGGTTACGGGCGGTTCAGGAGCGAATGGGTTAAGAACTTTTCAAAGCCACAGTAGGATCTATGAATTTGCTTATAGTTTGCAGTCTGTGGTTTTCAGTTTTCTTGGATTTTACTTGCATGTTTGTGGTCTTCAAGGGTTTTAAAGCACCCTAGCTCCCTTCAAACTCTCAAATCAGCACTATATAATATTTCTTGTGGTTCAATTTTATCCTTAGTTTAATTTTCTATCCCTTTGTTTTGGGGTATGGTGATGTTTGATGTGTATATTTTAATGAATTTAAGACAAAAAACAATATAATTTAAACCAAGGATAAAATTGAAATGAAACACAATTAATATTCCCCATAACATACACGTATGGTACTGGCAAGGAAAATCTGTTAAACAGTCATAAACTATTTCACTTGTTGATCATATTTCTTTATTTCTTACATGTAAAACCACTCTTACTATTTGATTGATCTATTGTAGAAGTGTTATTAAAAAGAGAAATTCAAATGTTGGGCACTAAAATGTTGAATTGCATTGATAGGCTTATATAAAGGGTGTGTAACACACAAACCTGTTTTAAGAATTATGGCCAAATTTGTTGTATCGCGCTGCCCCTTTGCAAACTTTGAGTGGGTTTTTCTGTTCCATCAATCATTTGAGTGGGGGCGGAGTTAATGCAAATCACAATGCAATGCACTCGCCTAGCTTGGCCTTCAAAAACAAAACTGAGAATGACTCTAGACTGCTCAAGACAGCAAAGGAAATAACGATGATGAGTCAACTTTTTGTCAAGGGCAAGAGACAAGAATAAGAATAATCAGAAAAATCTTCGAAGAAAACTAGTCGATTATTGCCTGACACAGGGCAATCACAAGCAACGAACCTTGCAACGCAGAATACAACCAAAGTGGATCGAAATGCACCAATCACAAGCAGCGCGATACAACGAATTTGACTATGATAGGACATTGCCCTAATTTATATATATAATTTATATAACTGCATGATACTTGGAGAACAATATTGAGTGAAATCTAGGGTACACGCTTGTACTTCTTTATGAAAATTACTTACTTTACCTTAAGGTGAGTGACTGGATTCCTCTTCTGAGTGTGAATGAAGCTAGGGAACTATAAGTGAAAAAAACAGAGTTATTAACTTCATATTCATATGATATGAATAATAATGTACCAACAACAGTTGACTAGAGCTTTGGCAAGCGCACACTTAAACTTTCTTTATTTATTCACTCTAATTATTCTCGCTTGCGTAAGCAGCAAGACTCATAATCTGCAAGCGTTTTTTCCCTTCATATTTAGTACACAAAACAACTGCACTGGTCCCAGGTGTTCGTAGAGGAGACTGTGGAAACTGGGAATAAGAATCGTTGCATGACTGTAGCCACGCATGTTTTGCAAAGAAAGCTTTAATAGGTTTAGAGCTTTTCCAGAACGGGACTAGCTGTCCACAAATTCTATCGCTTGAAAAAGTGCCGATTACTTTGGAACACAGCAGGGCTAAAGTGCAGGTTGCATGTCACAGGTCAGGTTACAGGCCACAGGTCAGGTCACAGGTCACAGGTCACACACAAAAACAGTAGGACACTGGACAAAACTGTTCTTGATTGACATTTTATTATACAAAAATAAAACAAGCCAAGGAACCTCAATTATATTTTTTCTGTTCTGAACTTTACCAAATTCCACATGAGAAAATATATTCATGTTGATCATGCAAGGAGGACTGAGAAATCACAAATTAAGGTACACAGAATCACGTGATTTGTAAGAAAAAATGAATCTCAAAACGAAGAGTTGTTGCATTAAGAATATAATCATGATCATGATCATGATGCATTTTGGGTCATCGCTAACACGTGTACATAATCAATTCAAAAACAAATAAAAAGTAAATATCCAGAAGTAGGGAGTGAAAAACCTTTAGCAAATAAATCCTGTTTCATGTAGAATTAATCGCCTCCTCATTTCTTGATCTATAATCTCGAAGCAAGTGAGACTTAAATGCTGCTGTAAGAGAGTTCTTGTTTTTTAAAAGAAATCCTTGAAATGTCCAAGTCTACTGTAATTTTTAAATAGCATGCCACAAAAATCAAAGCCCTAAGAGTTACAGATCATAAATATTTATTTCATTTGAATATATGTACCAGTATTGGATCTCTGATAAAGAATATTGGAGTATTATTTCCAACCAAGTCCCAGTTGCCTTCCTCTGTGTAGAACTTCATGGCAAAACCACGAGGATCACGAGCTGTGTCAGCACTTCCAGACTCACCACCTGAAATTATATATATTGTACAGTTGAATCTTGAACAAAATTAACCCTCCCAGGGGCCGGGGTGAGCTTAGCAGGATCACAGAGTGTGTAAGTGAGGATCCAGGAAAAAAACCTGACTGTTAAATCCAATTACACGAGTATCAATTGAACAAGCACCACTAAGGTGCTAAATTATTCAGTGTTTAAAAAAGAGGGGATCAAGCTGGGTTGTGCAAATAAAAAAATCTCATATTTACACTCAAGATTCAACGTTTAACATGTCATTTTTCCCTGCCAGAATTCTGATCCTATAGTACAGCTGGAAAGTAAGCAACTAACAGACATACCAGCAGAGTGTTAACTTGCTTGCTGAAAGTTCATTTTTTTGAAAGTTAGCTTTCTCTTTTATTATTTACTATTAATGCCTTTTTGGTCCCACTTTGTTCTTCTAAACAAAAAATAAAAAATGCTCCTGAAATTAATGCTGACATGCATCAATGGCATTGAATATGCTGTTTCTATTGAAGCACACTTATTAACTGACAATATACCTTCTGAACTGTGTACATTTGAATAAAAAAGAATAGAATATTATGCTTTTATTGATATAAATGGTTAATATTACCATCTTGTAGAGGAACATACTAAGAAAAGATCATTATTAAACTAAGTGAAAATAACTGATGAGCAAGCTAAAAGGCTAAGTTAACCAATAGGTTGTGTTGTTCAGCTCCCTGAACCTGGCAGTTTACGTTCTATGATTAAGCAGGAAGAAATAAACCTGAATATTATTTACCTGAATATTTTGACTTGCCTTTATAATAACAGTATAATATTATTATACCTACCAACTGTGGAGAAGCGTACAACACAAGGAGTTCTTTTGCCAACTCTGTCAAATATCTTTGCCTTACAGTATCGGCTGATATCATGAGTGACTTCAAAGTAGCCAAATGCTCCACCACCTTTTGCATGTACCACTCTCTCAGGGATTCTTTCTCTGTCAAAATGACTCATCTCATCCAGGAATTGGACATCTTGTAGTAACACAGGACCCCTAGGACCCACAGTCATAGTTGCTGTCTTAGTGTCCACAGGGCACCCACTTCCAGTGGTGAGGGCATCGGGTGTCTGAAAGGATAAATACATCTCTGAGTATTTCTCTTGGTAATGATTAGAGGCAATACAATATAAGTTAATCAGCATTTTTTTTTCTCTCAATCCTTTACCTGTAATTCACCACTCCATAATTTAAATTAAGCTGCAGAATTTGCTGTTCACCCTTGACCTATTGTATGTTGTATCATTTTTTAATAATGATATTACTGTTTTGAATATATGAAAATCATATATGTGAACTGCGGAGTGAAGAATTAAATGAAGGATGATCATCACAGTTATACATGTATATGCAACTTTAATTTTGCAGTGGTGAAAAAAAAGCCTGAATCCTGTACAAGCCTGAATTTTTTCAGGCTTTCTTTTAGCAACTGCAAAAGTTGCGTATACAACTGCGATGATCATCCTTCATTTCATTCTTCACTCTGCAGTTCACATATGTGATTTTCATATATTCAAAACTTCATCATCATCCTTTCACAGGTTTATAACGAACCAATTCAACGACCTACTCCCAGTTGGCAGGGGCACCCAACGACAATTTTCGGAAAAATATCTGTTCGGAAGACGATTTGAAATCTAGAATTTTCGAAACATTTGTTGTAAAATTTCTTGCTTGCCTGCCTCTCCTAGGATTTTTGAACATCTAAAAAATGGTATAATTGCCTATTTTTAACGGATTTTTACCCCAAAAAGGTCACCTAGAATTTTTGGGAGCCTTTTTTCTGGCTGAAATTTTCGAAAAGGTAAGTTTTGATCCCTATAATTTTCGGATCACTAGACTTTCAGCTAGGAAATCCGAACAGATGAAAAATTTTTAGGGGATAAAAATATGCCTATATCTACCGTTTAAATACTAAAATACGTTTAACAATGCTATGTTTAAGTGGTTTTGAACTATATTCTCGTTGGGTGCCCCTTAGTTGGCTTGTTAGCTTAATTGGTAGAGCGCTGCACTGCAGAGGTCAAGGGTTCGAATCCCGTACAAGCCTGAATTTTTTTCAGGCTTTCTTTTCGTAACTGCAAAAGTTGCGTATATAACTGCGATGATCATCCTTCAGTTAATGATATAACCAGTAGTTTAATAACACTGACCAGACATAGTGACTTTGCATGTGTGATTTTCTTGTTAGACTAAGTTTGAATGGCATTTTTCTGATTATGAAATAATGAATAAGAAAATTATCATATATCACACGTAGAACTGCGGGATGAAGATCTCACCCCATGAAATTCTTTTTAATTGGTTTAATCCTGTATGAAGGATTGCATAAGTTAACAAAGATCACATAATACATAGGATGGCATGTAGCAGTCGTATTATTAAAGTTTCTGTTACTATTGCACTTAGGTTAGCGGATCTAATGCTATATTTTACCCTGACTCCACTCACTAAAAACAAAAGACTCTATACAACATATAAAAACTCGTTAGTGATGAAAATAAGAAAAAAAAAACTTCGGACAATACATGTACGTGACATGGTATTGCAAAATAATTACCGAAGCTGAGAACAGTGACGATCGAGGATGCTGGCTCTCCAGTCTGCTTTAAAACTTACCTTCTTAGATTGTGCAAATTCGCTCAGCTGTTCTGTTGCTTTTGTTCGGTTAGCCATTCCGTCAGTCTTCTAGGTTAATCTATTCGTGATTCTTTTAAAACCAATCTACGTACTGTTTCCTATGAACGTGCTAGCCAAGAGGAGCCTAAGAGTCACGTGACCCTGTTTGCCAAATTTGGCAAGTCCTTTTGTGGGCGGGGTGGGGGTGCGGTACGAACATCTCATCACAGGTAGCCCAAGCTCTTGCCCAAGCTCAATATGAGAGTAGTTGCGGTTGCGTAATTTTCAAAATGGCCGTCATTATAAAGGATTTGTATGGGAATTCAAGTAATAGATTCGAGAAGATAAATACTCGCATGAATTTTCAATAAAATACACTTTACCTAAACAATTATACAATTATAGCTGTGAGCACGTCATTCAGTTTCAATACAACTGTACTTAATCCCCCCAAAAATCAGTTCAGATTGGCCCTGCATGCAGTATGCTTCTTGCCTTGCCAAAGTTTGACCAAACTATGTGATTTTCCCTATCCTATTTCAGGTCTGATCCAACTGATTTCTATCCACAATTTCAAACCAGGCCTTACACTCCACTCTCAAAACATGACGAAAGCAGCTACTCAAAGTCTACTTCTTAAGGGGGTCTTCTAAAGCATAGTCTATACAAAGTGTATACTCGACTCTACATTTCTCTGTTCCAGATAAGAAGGTACAGCTGTATAGTTTATGATAACCTGTTCTATAGCTGGGCATTCAGATAGTGAGAAGTAGAGCATTAAAAATTGCAGGGTTTTTTCTTGTTTTTTCTCTTGGTACATTCCCCAATACCTGAGTGTCTGGAACAGGCTACCATACTGACTACTGCTTTTAAGCCTACCCCCCAAAATTATAAGCCCTCTCACTTATAGGCCCATCTTCCAGTAAACAAGAAAAAGTGGCCCTCCTGTGACCTTTAAACCCCTCCTTACTCCTTTAAGGTTTGTTTATGTGTCCTGAACTTTATGTTGATTGGTCACTTCACAATCAAAATTCCTGAAAATTTGCAGGTGTTCACGATTTTCTCAGTTTGATAGCAAAATTATTGAAAACTCTCTCTTTGAGGTACTGATGATGGTATTTAGTTAGGAGATGATAACTAAAATCTTTAGGAGGCTAACCCTCTAATAGATTAAGGTCTCCTTTCGCAAAACACTGGATGGCCACCATAAACGATTATGATAAGGGTCAGGAAACTGAGTGAATCAAGTTTCAGTTAGGGTTTTATACAGAAACAACTGAACTAGAATTTGATTCACTCAGTTTTCTAGTCCATGGAAGTGAAAGAGATGAGCACGGACGTCAGAAAGTTTCTGACATCCGGTAACGGCTGCTTCCAGAGCCCCTCGTTTCAAGACCACGTGGCCAAGAAACGACGGGCTCTGGGGACGAGAATGGAAGTCAATCGTGACAATACAACTTGCTGCACAAAATCCTGGCCAGGTTTACCCTTGAAATGCTACGCTAACACATTTGTGAAAGGTGACGCTCAAAAAGTGGAATAACGCCGACGGACTATCTCCTATCTAAAAGAGTATTCTTAACCAAAGTGTTCAAGCTACAATGACTTGGTAATCCGAAACCTACGGCAAATACAGTTAGCACTACAAGCATTCTCGTCCCCAGAGCCTCCTGTGGGCCTGCGCACGAGGACCAGGAGGCTCTGGGGACACAATTGGCGACACAGGATTTGAAGTCCTAGATTTTAGGACTTCCGGTCACTTCCGGTTCAAAAGTAAGTTGGAGAATTCTCTTTTAAAAGCTTTGAATTACCTAAATCCACGGTCACCGACACTTGGGCAAGAGCAAGTGACCGTTATTAGAAACGTTGTAAAAAATCAGAAATAAAAGATCAGAAAACTAGGACTTCAAATCATGTGTCCCCAGAGTCTCTTGGTCCTCGTGCTCATGCATGGCCCCCAGGAGGCTCTAGGGACAAGAATGCACTACAAGAAGAACAACCTTGTGCTGAATGCTGGCTGACAAAGAAAGCTGTGGGTAAGAACATCCTTTCAGATATGGGATAGTCCGTCGGCACTCTTCCAGCTTTCACAAATGTGTTAAAGTATCATTTTATAATTTATGGTTCAATTTAACTAGCATTTTGTGCAGTGAGTTGTATGGTCACGATTGACTTCAAACTTAGAGATATAAAACTAGAGAGCTCTGTGGCCTATTTGCTGAAGTCAGTGAAAAATCTGTCGTGGGATTTCCAAGTTATTTTTATTTTTTTGTAAAAATGCGGTATTGAATATATGCTGATATCTCAAACATTTTTAAACTTACAAGAAAATAAATAACATTTTCTTAAACTTCGATTATTCTTTTTCACGGATGCCAAGAATTATGGAAATCGGTAAAATCCTTCTTGCTGAAAAACGCGATTCTAGAGCTGCATTTCCGAAGACGTATTGAAAATAAGTTTTCGTAAACTTTTTAAAGAAGCATACACTTGTTTATGTGAACTTCTTATAATGCTTAATTTGACAGATGAAGCTTTATACACTGCCGAAAGAGGAAGAGCACAGGCTTTGCGTGATGCCTTGAAAATAAATTATGGCTTAAAAATACTTTCGCCCAGGTCAAATGAATCTGAAGAAGCAATCGATTTCATTCTACGGAATCGAAGATATCTGTTTTGCCAGTTTTTATGGCTCTGGGAAATAAAGCGATAAATATGTGGGTACTGAGCAAGGCAAAAGACACCATCTTTAAGGTAGTGGAGCTAAAAAGTGAAGATGCACACGAAGATTGCTTTGCTTCTCTGTTAGAAACTACTTTGAAAAACATTAGGGCTGGCATCGATGTTAGGTGCGAAAATCGGTCATTGGATGCACAAATTGTAAACTCAACTGCCAGTACAAGAAACAATGAAGAAGAGGACCAGTGCCATTGCAACAGACTGTCAACTGTTTTCAGTCACTGTATGATGTAGTCATTCGTCCCATTGAAGACTTCCTTGATGGTGATGAACTTATTGTAGTCCCTGATGGTGCTTTGTCCTTAGCTCCTTGAGCAGCGCTGAGTGAATCTTTAAGGATCCGCACAGTTCCCTCTCTTACATGTTTTAAAGTTTTAATAGATTCTCCAGGTGATTACCACTGTAAAAGTGGCGCCCTACTTGTTGGAGATCCATGTCTGAAGAAAGTTAGAGATAAATGGAATAATCCCATTTACAAATAGCTACACTTTGTAAAGAAAGAAGTGGAGATCATTGGAGAAATTCTAAACGCCCAACCACCTGTTAAGAAAAATGCAATCAAGCAAATGTACAGAATAAAAGATATGGGATTACTGCTCCATAGTTTTGGATTCACTCAATACGACTCGATTTGTTCGAAACAACACTAGATATACTAAGTATGCAAGCATACTCTGCAGTTTGCAATGCATGCGCACCTTTGTTATCGTTATAATCAGCTCTCCCCTGTAGGCACATCCCAGGTTATTCTGGGAGACATGTGTGCTCATTTTATAAACATGTCATTGTCCGTTTTTGCCCATTTACAGTAACGCTATTCACCTCCATACTAAAGAATCTCAACCTTTGAGAGCCTTGTCAAAACACAGCAGTTTTTGGTCATTTAAGTCTGGACGAGAGCCCAGAACAAATTAAAAGTAGGTGTTTTCAAACAAAAACATATTAACGTGGACGCCGCTAAGATTAGTGCGATCATTAGTCAATGGGTAACTAAGACGTATTTGATTTTAAAATATGAAACCTTTTACTTTCCTTCCTCGATCAGAAGTTAGCATTTGATTTCTCTGCACAGCTTGGAGACTAATAAGCAGGTCAAAGCTAAAAAAACTGTTTTTTGTTATTATTTTTATTTTTTTTTTTTTATATAGAAAAAAGCTTAAAGCGAGAGGCACGGCCCATACCTCACGCATGCGCACAGCCATATCACCTGGGCTTTAACCGGCTTTGTTCGTACAGAGGCCCGTCGGCTATGCCATGCTGATGAGTCCCAGTACTGGGCGAAACAGCTGTCCATGGCTGCCACTGCCCATGCGTTGGTACTGGCCAGGCCGTGGGTTGGTGTATACATGTCCCTTGCTATAAGTTTGTCCTATTTATAAACACCTCAAGTCTTTTTCCCAGTTGAAGGGGCTAATTGCCACTAGGATATATTATTGTTTAAGGTCACGTCTGTAGGGGAAGACAGTATGGTGACATTTATTAGTGCCTTACCCCAAACACAAAAGGTTCCTGTAGACTTAAAAAATGCAATCAGGGAGCCTTAAACATGATAATGTTTTAGTGATTTTTTTACAAGCATAGCCTTTCATGCAAAAATTGGTCCTAGTTTTTAACATTTCAGTCAAAGCCCATCTTTACTATCCGTGCAACATACGACAGGAAACAGTTTTATCCAATGCCTAAATATAGTCTTAAATATTAAAACCGGACCATTGTTTTAGAATAGAGTTGATTCGAAGACACGTTTTAGCATTTTAAATAGATAACAATAAGAGTGATATAGCCCCTTAACTGTTTTAGTATTTCTCAAATATCCGAACTGTGGATCAGATTAATTGTAATTATTTCAGAAACTTAATCGCACCATTGATTTAATGTTTTAATTGAGTTGTTATTGTATAAGTAAGGCTAAGGCTGTTTATCAGCCAATTGTCCAGTAACGTGCAATGGTTTGTGCTATTTTTAAAAGAACTACAGCGATCTCTCAGCCAAGGTTACTCTTTTGAGAATCTGACAAATGTTTTGCTTACCGTATTAACAGTTTTAGTTGGCGTTATTTTAGGCCATAGATTTGAAGCACGGCCTCTTTTAAGCAAACCCCAGCACGTTGCGTGGTATTTTTTACAGTTTCTGATGTTACCTTCAACTCAGTACACGTGTAATTTCGTAATAAAACTAAAGAAAATGAGACTAAATTTTTAGTGTGTTCGAGTTGATGAGGTCGAAAATCTTTCCGATGTCAAAACACATTTCAGAAACCTTTTCCCTGACACTTTTGAAAGTCAACATTCGATTAAAAAAACACTCCCCTCCCTGAACATTTCGTTGTCGCAAGGATCCTCACATTATTATTTTAGGGCATATTTTTGATTAAATTTGTTCTTAACCGTCTCGCCATGGTAACTATTTTTCCTTCCACACGTTTTGATGACAATCATTTCATATCTTCTCGCCATACTAAGCAATAAGGAACATGAAAGTACTGAAAGAAAAATATCAAAGTTCTTTGTTCCAGGTTCCAAGATGATGGCCAATGCATTTTTGATTTTGGAATCACTCTCAAAAGTAAACTCGCGTTTTCATTTTTTTCCTTTTTGAGGGTACCCCGTCAAGGAGAGGAGTCGTACTCTTGTCTGCCAACTTGATTATTTCCACAGCATCCACACCCACCCTCACGAGAGTTGTCGTATTCGATAGAGGATCAGGGAGGAACTCCAGGTCATCCTGAAAAAAATTGGGAGATCTCCCCATTTTTTGGGGAGATTGTCACAAAAATGTGACATTTATGAAGTTTTGGGTTTCAAAATACTTTAAGCTACGTACAAACGGAAGCAACAACTCCCAACGTTGTCAATTGTTGCGTCTATGTTGGAAGTGGTGTGCAAATGGATGCAACAACTCCCAACAATTTTGAAACTGCAGTGCATTGTGGGAAAGATACAGCCCATAAAGCCCTGTGCCAACGGACGCAACATTGTTGGAAGTTACTGCGTCCGTTTGCACGTAGCTTAGGACTTTGTAAGCTTTAATTAATCGATAGCCATCTTGGCGAGTACGTGGCCCCAACAATGTTGGAAGATCTCTGCAAACGGATCCAACATTGCTGCGCCACGCTTCGGCAATCACGGGACAAAAGAAATGTTGGGTGGCCCAAAAGTTAGACCGGTTTCAAAAACTTTGGGCAACGACTCCCAACATCACGCAACAACATGCCGAAGGGTGTGCAAACTGACGCAGCATGTAATATCCAAAAATGTTGGAAGTTGTTTGTCAACAATGTTGGGTCTAATTGCAAGGGGCTTTATGTCAAACGATTTGCCATTTCAATTTACATTTTTTTTTTCACCAATTTACGTCTTTGCTGGGATCTTTTCGAAACGTTCCATTTCCAGTTTCGAGAAATGGTGTTGGGGTTAGCCTTGGAGGTAAGGTATAATTAAAACAGAAAGACATTAAAGGGGCTGTGTCAAGGCAGTCCAGTTCATTTTGTTTAATTTTGCCAATTACTCGCCCTCAATCGCTATGGAACTTAAAGTAAGCAGAGACATTACACGCAAATGACAAAGTCAGAGATTAGAGACAAACAAATGTCTCCTGAACATTATTTTTGAAGTTGCAAACAGCAGAGTTAAACTTTGAAAAACTGTTAGGGTGAACAGTTTTCAAAAAACGCTATTTCAATCTGTTTCAATCTTATTCAGTTTTGCCCATCCGTGGCATCTGTTGTATCTGCTATGTTATTTTAACCTTCCTTTAATGTTTTAAGCGGTTATTTTTATGTTTCTCTTGGATTTACGGGCATTTTGTAATTACCTAATTTGGCTGAATTTCGTGACACAGCTCCTTAACGCAACTGTCAATTACGCAAACTGAAATGGCTTTCCAGAAATGAGACAGACAACTTCTTAATCATCGTTGAAATGACCAACAGAAAGGAGTAACACTGTAATGACACAAATGTCAACGTCAGCAGTCACTGTGGTTTCCGAAGAGTATTCCAAAAAGCATGTGTTGATGTCAATGGTGGATAAGGCAGCAATGAAGAAAGGGGGCCCTATGATGGTCTATAAGGGGAGGCTCCGCCCAGGCTTCAGGTATATGAAAGGGTAGGGGTTTCACTAGTTGGGGTAAATAAAAGGGTAGGGAAATATGTCATTTGGGTCTGTGAAAAGGCCCAAAGGGCTAACAGATAAATTTAATGGCTTTGTAAAGTCGAGAAAAAGTGTATTTTTCTGATTGATTCCTATTTAAAAGAGAGTACATTTACAGCCAGTTAAAAGGGATACAAACTTCTAAACAAGGTATGTAAAAGGGGTACCATTTGTTAATAGATGGTATACGAAAGGGGTACCTTTTTCGTGAAAAATGGCATTAAAAGGGTAAGGGGTTGGACCTCGGGGCGGAGGCTCCCCGTATAAACATTTGTTGAGTACCCCCCACCCTAGGGAATACACGTTTCTATTGATTTAAAATCGCTTTTCATGTTCCGCTTTGTTTTCTGTATTACTCCGAAACTGTCGCTTGGTTCTCGGACTTCAGTTTTACATGCCTCCCAATTCCCGGCAAAATGTCCACATTTCAAGGTGTATTTTCTCAGTTTTTCGAGACAGGCCACCGGATAGTGCTGTCATCCCTCGTATGTGGTTTCCATTCTGCTGTAAGGCAGCTGAAGATTATAGCTTGGAAGGCATTGAGTAGGAAGCGTTAAGGGGAGATGGTTAAACGACATATGCGATTATATAGAGCTTCAATCAAGCGAGATGATCGAAGTAGAAACGTTCAGGCTTTTTCCTCTATCCCTGGAACTACCTCAGAGATAACATTATTTTCAAAGTTTCAAATATTAGAGCAGGAGCTGCTAATATGTCACATATGTACTGTCCCCTTACTGCTCCTTATTAGAAAATTCTTATCACTCTTAAGGTGGCTGAACACAGTTTTGCGGGCGGTCAGCGGTAACTCGCGTGACCGCGCGTGTTTTAAATTAGACAAACAAACATGGCGGCGCAAAAAGCAAAGGTACACAGAAGACGGTTTCTCAAAATCTACTCATTAAAATTTTGTGATATTTGGCAGAATTTTTACTTTTATCGTATTTTAAATAATGAGAACTTTAAAATGGAAGTTGAACCGACGATTTTTGTGACACATTTAATAATTACAGTACAATTATATTAATGATTATCTAAAAACCCGTCTGTTAAAATTTGGTCAAATAAGTTTCAAATGGTTATGATTAATTATAGTACGGTGTGTGGAAGTTTATAGGAAAATCTAATGAGCGAATTTTATGTAAACTGGACAAAAGTGGAATTTTAGGGTTGTATTCAATCGTTCATGTTGCCATGGAAACTACAAAAACGTCAAATTTTACCCGTCAACCAAAACTTCCATCAGAATATTATTCACTTGCCAAGTTTCAGCTTGTGAGCTGCAATCTTTCTCTTGCCATGATTTGGCAAAACGACATGTACCAGAAATATATCAGAAACTGCCAAAACTCTGTTCAGCCACCTTAAGCTAAGTTGAAAACGGGTATGACGCATTGTACCGAGCTATACTCCGGCAAACTTTTTGTCCAGGAAACTCTCTCTTTAGTTAACGGACACTTCTATTCAAAGGACACCAAACTAAAACGGACATTTAGAGTTGGGCCCTGCCTTTGTTAGTAATCTCATATTGGGAGGCGACGGCTACGAAAACCTCAATTATAAAAGGTGAATTCGCGCGCGCTGCCTCAAACTTTATCGCATTTATTCCATCTCGTTTAATTCGTCAAATGTTGGCAATTTTTTTGGAGCTGTATTTTAAAGGACTGTATCAAAGTTCAAGAAAAGAAAAATAAAGTTGTTGTCTTGTGTCCCGGGGAAGCACTTGGGTATTTTTTGGGCGGGTATGTGCCGCCCAGGACTCCAAATTGGCTCCAAATTTCCCCTACAATTGATACCCCGCTTTAGAAATGGGCCAATCTTTTATTCCCCGTTCTAGAATTTGCCCCCATACCCCATTCTAGAAATAGAAAATACGCCCGCCCTGCACGCTAAAACACAGGGTGCAACAAGAGTACAACAGTTTGCTTGATAACGCATTGAACCGTATTTTTAAAAGCAATCTGTCCTTGAATAATTTCAAAAGGCTGCATGCTTACAAAACTGGAGCTTTCGTGCGTTGTAGAAAACGCCTCTGAAATGAATACCCGTTCTAAATCAGGAGCTTCAAACTCATGACCCCGTTGGGCGGCACATACCCGTATAGGTAATGTATGGAAGTACCCCCCGGTCTTGTGTTCCCGTCCTTGACAAAACGTGAAATTAGGCACTTTCACGTTGTAGTCGTGCAATGACGGCAAAGAAATGAACAAAAAAGCGTGATGCACGTGCAAAGTTGATGTTTTGCTACTATAAACTTATTGCTTTTTGGCCGTTCTTGTTGCCGTCGCCGTCGCCGTTGCACAAGCTCCCTATAGGGACCTTAAGATCCGAGGACGGCGACGGCAGAGAAAACGTCGCTGAAAAAGTGAATTCGCGTTCTTTCAATCTTCATCGCGATTACTCCAAGTAACTAACTTTATGAAATGTAGGTGAACCCTCCTAAAGTTAAATCCCTAAGTACCATATCCAAGTTCAGAAAGAGGGAGGAAATTTCGTTGTCGCTTGTGTCCTTCCTCTGTAAAACGTGAAATTAGGCATTTTCACGTCGCAGTCGTGCAGTGACGGCAAAGAAATGTAGAAAAAAAAGTGTAACACGTGCAAAATTGTTGTTTTGCTGATTAAACCTATTGCTTTTGTGGCGTTCCCGTTGCCGTCACCGTGGTCGGATCTTAAGGTCCTTATTAAAGACGACAGTGACGGCAACTTGAATCATAAAAGGCTTATGTATGTGTATTCGTCACACTTCTGATACATGTCACTAGGTATATAGACTACTACGCAGTGCATAGTCTACATAAAACGTCCTTATTTCGCGAGTCTTATGGAGGACGCTAGCACAAGACGATGATTTTCTCCGTTTTTTCCTATCAAGTTGGATCACTATTGTCCTTACTTAAATTAAGAATACAACTCCAAAAAATTTTGCCAACATTTGCGATTGAAACATCGAGGTGAAATAACAGCGATCAAGTTTGAAACAGAGCAAATTCACTTCAGTTTAATTACGTTGTCGCTGCTGTCGCCGTCTGGTTGCTTAGGTTCACTCTCTTGGTTCTTACCACATTTTTGGGGCAAAACAGACTTGTCATTAAAGAAACGAAAAAATGCGAAGAGCAAAAGCAAACCGGACCCCGTAAACCCATGCTGCAAAGCACCGCCTAGCCTGCGAACAGCAGACGCATTTCCGGTCGTCGCTTCTCTCCCGTCTGCTGTTCGCAGGCTAAGCACCGCCATGATATCAAATAACTTCTTATTACCATCATTACTTAAAAAAATCCTGAAAAATTGAATTCCTAGAAACCCTAGATAAACATAAACATAAACGAAAATTTAAAAGAATACAAGAATTTGGATGTGGATGCAGTAGACGTGGTCACTTCGATCTGTGACAAGGACATGTCCACTCACTTGCAAGATCTTTCCATAGGAAAGGTATTAGCTAAATTGGTGAACATAAAGACTGCAAAACAGTCCGTAATTTTTGCGTATTCAAGCAAGCGCGAGCAGTCAAACGAAAGGTCTGGAACGAGGCTGAAAACGGAGAGTGACTCTTACGCCACGCTTTACCGATTTCCTTACTGATTTTGAGAAAAAACCCGACTGTTTTGCAGTCTAGTGAACATAACAAGGATACACAAAAGTCTGAAAGGAGTAGTATGGGTTGTTAAATGGTCTGTGACAATCAACAGACTTTCGGTTGAACTTAAGCTAACTTTTTTGTGCGTTTGCGTTCTTGTAACAGTTGAACAAGGTGCAAAAACGGCTTTCGCCCGAACCATTTTGTCGAGAATGGTACTGGGTAGGACGCTTATTACTACATGCAGTTGAGATGATTCAGTAATTGGATAATTTTAAGATATTGCGTGTTTTATGGCTGAGTAACTCGGCATCCGCCACTGACTTAGGCCGTGACTGTAGAACATATTCAGTTCAGTCCGTTCAGACAAGCTTTTGCTTTAAAAGCAACTCTAGCAGAGGTACGAGCATGAGTAAATTGAATAAATTCCCCATGGGAATCAGGTTATCGTATACTTTGGTATAAAGACGGTATTACAAAATTGAAAGAGCATGTAGCATAAAGTTGAACAAGTTACCCAATACAAAATTCCGCATTAATTGACTTGATTTGCATGACTAATCCAGAACGCTAAAAATGCTCTTGCTTAGTAATAAAACTCAAACAAGGAACACAGGAAGTTAAAAAAGTTTACGAGTTTTGCTGAGTTGCCGTGCAGAGCTTTGCCCGTCTGAAAAAAGGTAAGAAATGCGTTAAAAAAAAAAAAAAAAAAAATAACGCACATTAGATCCTAGTCATGAGACACAGTCAGAGCAATTCCACTCTTGATCTGTACTTTAAGTAAACCGTAACGCAACATTGAAGATTATTTCATTTCATGAAACAAGAACCTTATATATTTTGAATATTTAGTCTGCAACTCGAGTAGTTTGTTTTGTTCTTCGCAGAAGCAAAGCCACGAGATGCTTCAGTTTGCAAGGTATTAACCTAGACCGTCTGCCCACCGTCTGCTTACAATTCAGTAAGTAAAATGCTCCTCAATTAACGATAACGATGCATTGAAATCACAGGTATTTTACATGTAAAGTAAATAAAACGGAGAGCATAAAGCTAATGTGTTTGCTTCAAGAAGATAGTTACAAGTAAACCATGGTGGGGCTGTCCCTATAAATATAACTAACAAAGTAGAGAATGAAATTCGTATTAGTAGTTATAGGAGGATGCTTTGAATCTCACTCACTCCATACTTTTTTCCGTCATTTTCCTGCTTATTCCGTCATTTTCACCCCCCCAAAAATGACGGAAATTAATCAGGAGAATTTTTGTACTCTTTTTCAAAAATTTCTAAATTCGTAAATCCTGATTATTTTACGTCATTTCCGTGGTCAAACGTGAAATTTATCTGACTTTTACGACGATTATGACTTGAAATATTTACAAAATTAACCCGATTATTTTTACTTATTTAATTGGGAAATTTGACAACAAGATGCTCGCTCCCCCCTGCGGGGTCTCTCGCGGAAAATGACGGAAAAAAGTATGGAGTAAGTGAGATATAAATCATCCTCCTATAACTACTAACAACTATCTCTGAGTCAGAAAAAATAAAATTGAATTGAGGCTTAAAGAAAAAGAAGAAAGTATAAAATGGCAAGCAATATTCCTTCATACAAAGCTAAAAAAATGATTTTTCCAAGCAGAGAAGCATATGTTCTTATAAAAGAATTTGATAAACAACTTTCACCATTATTTAGCAGTAGAAAAGAATTGGAAGAAGAAATTTTCAAAGATTTTTTTGAGAACTTTTTAAGATATGATGGGGAACTTGTCTCAGATAAAACATATCATGTTACAGAAGACCATTATGTTAGAATATTGATGAAGTTAACCGCTATCCTTGAAAAACTAGAGAAGTTTTCCCGTATAAAAATAAAAAGAAAGCCCAAATATGCGTTTGAGGAGGTATTTGAAAAGACTTTTCCCAACATCATAAATATGTATAAATTTGCAAGCAAAATCCGCAATTCTTGCCCCCTTGATGTTGATGACACATTAGATATGCAAGGCATAGATTATACAGATGCTACTTTGTATGATCTTTCTGAAAGATTGAATAAAATTGGAGTATATTAGCCCATGGCAGTTTGTCATGGGCTTTTTTTATGAAGAAATTTTTAACATTTCTATAAAAAATTAAGAAAACTGGTGGCCACCAGACCTTCTCAGGAGGGACTCCTCTTTTATATACTTTTCCTCTTCATCCCTCCTGAGAAGGTTTTATTAGTTACCCACAGGCCGCTCATTTACTGGGACTGGGACCCATAGAGCAGCCATTTACAGGGCTTTTTCTCATTATTTAAGGCTTTACTCGTTAATGATGAAGCCGTGGGGTTTTTGCAACATCATTAACAAGTGTATCTGGTTAAAGGCCCCACGTTTTTCCAATCAGGTAATACTTTCACCAAGATACATCCTAGTACTATTTCAATTTATCTTATATATGTGCCAAGTTTATTATTTTCATAATTGTGGGAAGTAATTTCTGTCCTCCGTTAATACGCAGTTTCAGTGTGGGGTGATTAATATGCAAGTTGTGAATGATTAATAATAAATGAGTTCTGGGCGATTTTGTATTTCGAGACAGAAAAAATAAAAATGAGTTTAAGGTTAAGATAAAATAATTATATAACAAGATGAGCGCTGACTTGAAAAACCTTTCAATTGAGGAGTTAAAAAAATTAGATAAACTAAAGACTCAAGAACTCAAAGTTAAATATAATCAATATAAGGAGCAACAAGAAAGACAAAAGTTAATAGAGAGGATAAAGAAAAAGGAAAGTTTAATTAAAAAAATAAATGTTATTTCTAAACGGCCACTTAAAAATAAGAAAAAACCCAAACCCAAAACAAAAACATTTGATGAGTATTTTCAAGAGTGTATCAAGAATAAATCAATTCCACCCGATACACCGTCTTATCTGCGTAAAGCTTTGGAACGAGCTATCAAAGAACATGAACAAGGAATAATCAAAGAAAAATCAGCTCTGGATGGATTTGCAAACAAATACATTGTTCAGGGAGAATCTGGAAAGTTTCCTTTTGAGTACTTTAAATCACAATCCAACTATTTAAAAAACTTTTTACGAAACCATCGAAATATCAAAGTCAAATTTGTATTAGTTTGTTTAATGGAAAAAAAGGAAAGGGGTGATAAAGGATATCCTATTACTGTTCAGGATAAAGCATATTTTCATTCAGATACACATACTAATCTTGAATCAACTGATGTAAAGCAAATACTTGTTCAAGTTATTCGCACTATTCTTGATAAGATCATTATTTACCAGAACTTGATAATGGTAGTGGGTGGTATTTTAAAGAAGTAGTTCATCTTGAGATTCACACTGTTAATTTTAATCCGATGAGAGGATCTTCTTATATTCCTCTTCCAGATTGGATAATGCGAAAAAAAGCCATAATAAATATTCGTAACACTGATGATAAATGTTTTCTCTGGTGTGTACTGAGATATCTCAATCCAAAACCCAAAAATGATGATCGATACGCAGATTTGAAAGAAAAAGAATTTGCTTTGAATACCAAAGAAGATCTTAATCCATCTATCCCAGGAATAAGTGTTTTTTCGGTTAATGAGAATAATAAGTTTTACCCACTCAGAATGGCAAAGCGAAATCCACAAGTAACAATTGATTTATTTCTTTATGAGGAAGATGGTAAAAGTCATTATTCTCTTATTAAACATTTTTCTCGTTTGTTTAGGTCTCAAATAACTTCACGAACAAATGGTCAAATACACATTTGCAAGAAATGTTTTACTCATTTCTCGAAAGAAGGTCTCTTTCAAAAACATATCGAATATTGTTCAACCAATGAAACAGTTGCAGTGCGCATGCCCCCGAGAAACATAATGTTACATTTCAAAAATTATTATAAACAGCTTCCAATTCCTTTTGTAGTTTATGCAGATTTTGAATGTTTTACCCAGCCAATGAATACTTGCAGTCCCAATCCAGAGGATTCATATAACTACAATTACCAAAAACATGAACCATCAGGATTTTGTTTTTACATCAAAGGGATAGTTTCGAATACTTTTGAACCAATTATTTATACAAAAACCAAAAATGAAGATAATGTTCCTGAAATATTTGTTTCCAAACTTGAAAAAATAACACACAAATTATATAATGATTTTTATCGTCGACCGCGACCTCTTAAATTAACAAAACAAGAACAAGCTTTATTTGATCAAGCAAAAACTTGTCATATTTGCTCAAAAGAATTACTCGCTGATAAAGTTCGTGACCACTGTCATTTCAGCGGCCAATATCGAGGAGCTGCACATAACAGTTGTAATCTACAGTGCCGCAAACCAATGATTCTTCCCGTAGTGTTTCACAATCTTCAAGGTTATGATGCACATTTGTTTATAAAACAGCTATCCACTATTCCAGGTGAATTGAACTGTATTCCATCAACCGAGGAAAAGTATATTTCGTTTTCCAAAAAGATAAAAGTTGATGAATATAAATCCAAACGAACTGGAGAGATGGTTTCATTGTATTTTGAAATACGGTTTATTGATTCATTTAAGTTTCTTCAAACGAGTCTGGCAAATCTTGTTGGAAACTTGCAACCAGATGATTTCCATAACACAAAAGAAATATTTAAAGAAAATATTGATCTCCTTACTCGAAAAGGAGTTTACCCTTATGATTATGTTTCATCAATCGAAAAGCTCTCTGAAACACAATTACCACCCAAGGAGGAATTCTATTCAAAATTAAATGATGAAGATATAACAGATGAAGATTATCAACATGCAAACAAAGTTTGGAATACATTCAAATGCCAGTCAATCAAAGATTATCATGATCTTTACTTGAAGTCTGATGTCTTGCTGCTGGCAGATGTATTTGAGAATTTTCGGTCAACTTGTTTGAAACATTATAATTTGGATCCAGCTCATTACTTTACATCTCCTGGCCTGGCTTGGGATGCATGTCTCAAAGAAACAGGTCAAGAGCTTGAATTGTTGCATGATTATGACATGTTAATGATGTTTGAGAGGGGAATTCGAGGCGGAATAACTCACATATCAAAGAGATATGCAGAAGCGAATAACAAATATATGAAAGATTACAATCCTGATAAACCATCCAAATTCATTCAATATCTCGATGCTAATAATCTTTATGGATGGGCAATGTCACAATCACTTCCAACACACGGATTCAAGTGGATGAAAGAGCCAACAATAGAGTCAGTAATGAAAATACTTGAAGACGCGAATAATAGCATGAATAATCCCTCAGAACACAAAAAAGGATACATATTTGAAGTAGATTTGGAATACCCAAAAGATTTATGGGAATCGCATAATGATTATCCCCTTGCCCCAGAAAAGTTAAAAGTTAATGGTGTTGAAAAACTTATTAGCCATTTTAAACCACATAAAAATTATGTAATACATTATCGGAATCTGAGACAATGTCTTGAGATGGGTCTCACCATAACTGCTGTTCACAGAGGAATAATTTTCAGACAGAGTTCTTGGATGGAACCTTATATCAGAAAGAATACTGAACTCCGAAAAACAGCAGCTAACAGTTTTGAAAAAGACTTTTTCAAACTGATGAATAATTCAGTATTTGGAAAAACAATAGAAAACATAAGGAAAAGACAGAATATAACACTTGTTGATGATCGTGCCAAAGCTGTAAAATTAGCAAGCCGGCCAAACTTTGACAGAGCAACAATATTTGATCGCAATCTTATTGCAGTTCATATGGAAAAAACTGAAGTTTTTTTTTAACAAGCCAGTGTATGTCGGTCAAGCAATACTTGATCTGTCAAAAACATTAATGTTTGATTTTCATTATAATTACATCCAAAAGAAATACACTCATAACCGCGCCAATTTGTTATTTACTGATACCGATTCACTTATGTATGAAATTACTACAGATGATTTTTACAAAGATATATCAAAAGACGTTAAAACCAAGTTTGATACTTCAGATTACCCCCTAGATCATGAATCTGGAATATTGACAGGAGCCAATAAAAAAGTGATTGGAATGTTCAAGGATGAAGTAGCTGGTCGCCAAATTACTGAATTTGTTGGTCTTCGTCCAAAGCTTTATAGTTTCAAGGTAGAGGGTGAGAAGGCTAATAAAAAATGCAAAGGAATAAAGAAGAATGTTGTAAAAAAGGGCATAAATTTTCAGGACTATGTTGAATGTTTATTTTCTGGTGAAAAACAAATGAGATCGATGAAAATTATAAGGAGTGAAAATCATATTATTTATTCAAAGGAAGTAAATAAGGTAGCTTTGAGTAATGAAGATGATAAAAGGATTTTGACAAAAGACAAAGTGCATACCCGGGCTTTAACATAATAAAATGTAAAATGATAAATGCAATACACAAAAGAAGAAATAAAAAAATATTTAAACATCCTTCGTAATTATACTACCCAAAAAGAAGAAAGTAACAAACCTAAATGTTGTAATTGCCAAGAAAGTGATTATTTTTCGATTTATTCAGGTTATAAAATTTGTGAATCTTGTGGTTGTTTAAATGGCCATGTTCTGGGGTATCATGATAAAAAGGACTATGATCGATTACATTTTCGAAAGAAGAGTATTTATCAGAGAAAGTATCATTATGAGAAAAAGGTTAATCAAGTTTCTGAAAGATTACAGCTTACTGATGATGAAAAGTACGAACTGTACAACAAACTAATGTTGATAGATAACCATGTCATGGAAAGACTAAACAAACAATTTTGTCGAAAAAGAATGGTAAGTATTTTTTATCTTATCAAAAAAATACTTGAAGAAATGGGAAATGAAAAGTACAAATTGGTTTATCTAAAAATTTCTAAACAAACTTTGGAGAATTATGAAAAGTGGTGGGCCAACTATAAATCATTGTAGCAGGGGGTGAAATAACCAGTAAACAATCCCAGTTAAATAGCCAAGTACTTCTGATTCTTTAAACGGAGTGTTGGTAACATAAACACATCCTCGGCCAAGTCCGTACTGTTTCCAAAATTCTCGAAAAGCAAGACTAAATATTAAATGATTGGTTAGTATTGATGAGTTTGATCTGCAATTGTGTTTGTAGTCTGATAGTCTGTAAATAATTTGCTCCAAGTCTAGTTTTTGTGTGAAATACTTTGAATAGAGAAACTGGTAAACCAGACATGCTTTAATAAAATTATCACAGTAAAATTCTGTTTTATATGTTGGAAAGTAAAAATTAACAAAAGATACAATTCTATTTATCATTTCTATATTAAAGTTTATATAGAAATGAAGAAAAAGATTACTACAATATTTAAATAAATAAATTAATTTATTATATACAATTAACTTTATTCTAAATTATTGTAGTAACCTCTTTCTATATTTTTCTTTATTTTATCTTTAATAATTTTTACTATATTTAAATCATTTGGATTAGAATACTTGAATGTGTATTTATCTTTAGTTAATTTTGATGTTGCTGTTTTTCTCTTTCCGTCTGCGATTAGTTTAATCGAGCCACTATTAATCTGTAATAATTTAGATGTAATATATATTGAATTATATATCTTATTCTTACCAGTTGTTAGATTAGTTGCCAATATTTTCCTTTCCAAGCCAGATGGATTAGAAGATTTATTAATGACTCGTTTCAAATTATCTGGTTCATTATTGAGTTTGTCTCCATCGATGTGAATTATCTTAAAGTATTTAGTTATTTCTTCATTGTTATATGCTTCCCAGATAAACTCATGTGCCGGTAAGCTAATTGGGTTTTCCCCTCTTGGTCTGATCGAGATCTTAATATAACCATTTTTAGTTACTGTACCTTTTAGTTCTCTTCCTGTTCTCGAGTTATAAATCTTACCACTATCAGTTGTGTAGAAACTTCTATATGATGGGTGATAATACTTTGCCATAGTATGAAAAAGATTACTACAATAATTAAATAATTAATTTTATTTTATAATTATAAAAAAAATAAATTTAATTTTAATTATTGTAGTAATGTTTTTCATATAATAATGTATTAAATTTTTTATTATATTTCTTAACAAATCTATCTGCCAAGGGAGTCTGATCAATTATCATTTCATCTATCAATTTCATTCGATCAATAAACTCTTTTTTGTTAAACTCATCACCCCGCAAAGCTGAACGCAGTTCAACCAATACTTTTTCATAAGTTGTAAATGCAATTTGAGACATTTCAATCTTTTTCTTGTAATTCTTCATTTTTGAAATAGAACTAACTAACACCCCAGCTGCATTGATGACACCGAGTATTATTGGATTTAATGTTATTCCTCCTGCTATCGTGCCAATAATAACTAATCCTCCTCCAGACAGAGTGAGTGTTTCATCGAGAATTTTATACCTCTTAAAAGATTTCTTAAAACACCAATATTTCTTGTGATAATGTTTATAGAAATCTTTGAGAGTTTTGACTTCTGATTCTGATAGTGAGTTATCAATGTGATTAAATTCAAACACGTCCTTCATTTATTTCTTTAAACTATATAACTCCCATTTAGTTTCTCTTGCAACATTACTCTGTGAAATGCTTCAGAGTCAAAGTCGTAAAAATTTTTGGAAAACATAATTTTACTCATAACTCCTTCATTAGTTATAAAGTCAAAATGTTGAGGGGAGGTGTGATTAGAGGTTGATAACGTTAATGTTGAGCTGTAGTTACTTATGTTAACTTTTGTAACAATTTTATCAACACTTTCTGCCAGCCATAAAACAATTTTTTTTCCATTAAAACTACTTGGTAATTGAAAATGACTTCTTTTATTATTGGAAAGTAAAGTTAAATAACCAGCAGCTTTAGTAAAGGTTAAACTTAATAAATCTTGGTTATTTGAATCTTTCTTAGCTAAAGCAAAATCTCTATTACTCAAATGATAAAAAACAATACATAAAGTATAATTTGTAAAATAACTATCAGTATCCCAAGTAATAGTATAATTATCAATATTTAATCCATCTTTTCTTATATCACTTATGTTTCTAATTGGTATACCAACAGCACCGAACCCACGAACGTGATTATAATGATTTAAAGCATTAATTATGACACCAGATGAATTTCTACTTAATCCATAATTATTTGCATCTGTAAAGTCATAAATGTTTTCAAAATATCGCCTATAAAGATAGTTTTTAGTAAAGGGAAATAACTCTTTTACCATTCCAACTGTTGCAGCACTAGTATCCTTTCTTCTATCGAGAGCAATGTTTAATATATTTTTATTATTTGCGTTAATGTCGACATTGTATTTTACTTCTGTTGGTTTGATGTCAAATGCTGTGTGATAGTCATAAACTTTATCTGGGTCGATATTGCTAAATTTACCCATAATTCCATAAGCAATAATGTAAACTCCTATGAAATTTTTTGGGTAAATAGCCAAGTCATTTCCAAACTGGGGAATATTGACTAAAATATGAAGAAAATATGGGCCACGAAATAGCCATTTCCTAAAATTAACTATTATTTTGTGATAATACATAAATTCTGTTTGGCCTTTTGAATTGGTGAATCTATGACTAAGTTTTTTTACACCAACATTTTCGATTGATAATCCTTGTGATGAGCTCCTGTCAACACTTATCTGGGATTTATGCCACAATTCATAATCAGTGTTAAGTATCTCAATACAAAGTGTGTAGTCAAAATTTCTAGGTAACCTGTAAAAATTAATTCCCATCTTGTATTTATATCCACCCTGTGAATTTTTTACTATTTCCATAGAAATAACTTTATGATTGTAGTCATGAAAGTTGCCTTTACTTGGTGGTAAGTCTGCAATCTTTTTCATATTAAAACTAGTACCTGTAGTTATTTCATCCGTCCATTCAGATGGGCTTGACATTAGATAACTAAACTCATCTTTATAATTACTTGGTTGAACTTGAGCAATATGTGTATGGTCGATCATATATTTTTTATTTACTGCATCAGCATCCGAAGCGGGATCTTCAATATTAATTATTTTATGCCCACTCATGTTTAAACTTCCTGTCATTGGGACACTCCCATCTTTCTTTAAGAAAGGAGATAGATCTTGGGGAGTTGATTTATGATCCACATAGAATTTAGTGGCAGCATCTGAGTTATTTGTTGGTGGTTTTAAGTTGGTTATACCTTTATTGTCCATGTTCAAATCATTAGTCATTTTATTTGATCCATCAACGTGAAGATAAGCAAGATCACCATAAGCCAATGGTATTGGTTGGTTGGACCCATTTGGAGCTGGAATATTAAGTATTCGATTATTATTCATGTTGAGATTTCCAGTCATTGGCCTTGTTCCATCCAATTTTAAAAAGACATTGCCATCGACTTTGGAATCGTCTACATACTTCTTTGTTGCAGCGTCATTATTGGCTGTTGCTTTCTTTAGGCCTACTATCTTATTGTTATTCATGTTGATGTTTCCAGTCATTGGTTTGCTTCCATTTTTGAGAAAAAAATTACTGTCTGTGTAATTTTTTGTGGCTGGCTCATCTGCATCAGAGGGGACTTTAAGGTTCAGAATACGATAAATATCCTTCATATCAATGTTGGAATCAATTGTTAATAATGATGTTTTTCCACCACCAGAATTTTCATCAACATACTTCTTGGTTGCTGAATCGGTGTCTGATTCTGGAGCACCAATATTTTTTAGTTTTTTTCCCACCATATCATAATTACCATCTGCAGTGAGATTAAAACCAACACCTGGAGCACCTTGGGTTCCTCGCGCAAATGGATGTTGATCAGAAGAATGTTCATTAAATATTCCCATTTTATTATTATAATAGATAAAATCACCCTCCGCCTTACAACTACTAATCATTGTAGTGGGGGATTGCATCCCCCACACCCCCTGCTACCATGAGTTATTATTTGAATGATTTATGGCAGGGGGTCGCGGGGGGTGCAACCCACCGCTCCAGTGAAGTTTTTTGCAATTCGCTTCTTTGGTTTATCAACAAACAGAAATGAATAAGGTTCTCGAGTTGCTGCTTTATACGCCTCTTTATCGACTCCCATTTCAGATGATATTCTGTTGGCTTCCCTCGATGATGGAAATTCGTATAAATAGTAATGAGAACAATTAAGTCGAATATCCTTTGGAGTTTTGTAAAATGACTGACTCAGATAAATCACTGAGCAATTCTTATGTCGTCCTTGAATAAAATAATCTATTATTTGTCTCTGGTTTTTATCACAGACATAATCATCAAATATCACAATTTTTTGATTGTCTGCTTGGGCCATTTCTGTTACTGGGGTTATTTCATCATTACTCACATTAAGTATTTCGTAGCCGATTTTATGCGACAACTCTCTCATTTTTTGAATCAATCTCTTGTATTTATCCTGCTCCAAATTACGAGCATAAAGATAAATCTCATCATAATGCAAAAGTGGTTTCATTAGCATATGATACAGCAAATTAGTTTTACCACTTCCACTATTTCCACAAATCAGCATTCGAAAAGTATCTGATGGCATGAAAGGATACAGCTGTTTGAATTTTTTATCTGCGTCTTCACCGGTACTATCATAATTTGGTATTTCCATTTTATATATTAAATATACTAATGCGGCGTAGCCAAGGGAGGGGTTATAGGGGAACCGTAGGTTCACCTATTATCTAATTATTATATAAATGGGCATTCAAGAAATAAAAAAATATTCTAAAAATAAGATTGAAGCAGATGATCTTACCAAACAGGTGAGGCAGAAAATAAAAGAAACTTCTTGGGAAAAACAAAATCGGAGAGAAGGATTTACTGAGACATTCAAACCTTTGATTTCACAGTTTGAAAAACCTGAGGATCCCAAAAAGAAAAATATTTTCACTCAAAACCAAAAAATGCTTCGAAATCAGTTGGCTCTTACATCTGGTCTGAGAGATAATCAGAAAGCTATTACAGATGGATTTAGTCAGTTTAAGCGATTGGTTGATGCGCAAGATAGACTTAGCCAGTTGGATAGATTGGCTGATATGCAAGAATTGCCAGGTGGCGTCTTGGAAGAAGAAACAGAGCAACCAAGTATTGATGATTCAGATCAATCTGAATCCAAACCAAAAGGTGAATATTTTGATTTATATCAAAGGTTTAAAAATAAAGACGAAAAAAAAAATAGGAAAAATTTTAAAAGAAAATGAACTTTTGCAAATTGGTGACTTATTGACAAATAATAATGAAGTTTTAAAGAGTAATTTTGATTATGCTAATAAAAAAATTATATCTTTAAATGGAACAATAGCCGGAAAGGGTAGAAAAGAAAATAAAAGTCAAGAAGAAGAAGATTTTATTAATAAAAAAAGATATGAACAAGATATATTAATGGAATATAAAGATACAATAGGCGATATTATTAAAGCAAGAAGTAAATACCAAACTGGCCAAGGTATTTTCTTTCCCCCCCCCCCCCCCCCCCCAAGAACTAATAAAAAGATTTGAATTACTCGGTGGATCACTTGCTGCAGGAAACAATGGTGTGCTGCCTGAATACATTCAAATAGCTCATCGGCTCAGAGATCTCGGATTTGTTACTAATAAACAACTTAATAACTTTTAAGAAAATTTATTTAAATTAACGCATCGTAGCCAGGGGGTGTTAGGGGGACGGAGTCCCCTTAGAATAAACTTTTAAGAAATTATCTAAACATAAGATAAAAGTTTACTTGGCAAAATGAATGAGAGCGCGATTCATATTTCCTCTGTCAAAAGAGAAAAAATAGGAGTAAATAAACCTCATGATTTCCTGGTTAAATTTAATCCTCCTTTGAAACTTGACCCACAATTCAGGCATTTTCTCGCCTTGGACAGGTTGTCGATGACTTACTCTTGGTACAACATCAGAAGTAGTTATGGCAACAATAAAGTCAAATACACTCATGATGGGTCAACATGGAATACAATTACTTTCTCAGATGGAATGTATTCATACCAAGATATTGAAGATTTCATTCATCAATATATGGATAAAAAGTCTCATCACACCACAGATTCCAAAGGGGTAAAGAAGTATTCAATAAATCTGTCTTTTATTCTTTCTACCTATCGAATACTGATAGAACTTGATGGTGATTATCAACTTGATCTGAGAGGAACAGATTTTGGAGACCTCATCGGATTTGAAAAGAAACTGGTGACAAAAACAGAGTACGGAACGCGACTCCCAAATATTACAAAATCGATTGACTCATTAAACATAAACGTAGATGCAATAAAAGACTCTGTTGTAAATGGAGTAAAAACGAACACAATCGCAGTTATTCCAACAGATAACTTGACAAGGTCATATCCTTTTACTTTTGAACCAAGGAGGACATTGTACTGTCCTGTAATTTCTAATAATATTTCTGAAATGAAAATAACAGTAACTGATTCAGTCGGGCAACCTGTTGAACTCAACGGTATTGATTGGTTTATGACACTGTTGCTTCGTAGTACTGAAGATAACAATGTTGTATAATAGGTGAACCCCTCCCTTGGCTACACCGCATTAGTATAAATATATAAATAAAATGATGCGACAATCAGAGTTTAAAAAAAAATATGATTCTGATACAGGAAAATACTTGAGGCAACATATTTATGGAGAAGGAATAATGGATACAGTAAAATCTTTTTTAGGTAAAAAACCAACTAAAAAGGTAAGATTTGCAGTACCTCCACCACCCAAACCAAACCCTGCCAGTGTAACTAAAAATGCTGGTGATAAAATAGTAAAAATGCTTTCTGGTGAAAATCCATCACATAAAATGACTCCGCAAGAAATCAATAATAGAATGCTACAAATTATGTCTGGATCTGGTAGGCGAAAATAATATAATTAATAAAATAAAAATGAAGTCTTTTAGAAACCCAAAATATCTTGAGAGATATGAAGATGTTGTTTTTGACCTGGAACAAGCCCTGGATGTGGCACCAGCAAATGCCGCCCACCAAAACAAAACAGGTCTGAGATTTATAGCTGATAACACAGGAGAGGCTACTCCATTTGATTGGTATAATGCTAGATTTTCAGTAGATTTTAAAGTTAATCAACTGGCAGATGGAGCTAATCTTGATGCAGATGTGGATAATATGGGAATTGTAAATGGTTCTAGTTCTTTTATAGAAAAGTTAACTATCCTGGCAAATGGCCGAGATGTTTATAGTTGTAATTACGCAAATCATGTAGTTAATATTAAGAATTTGCTTGAGTATAATCCCTCCTATGTTGGCAGTGTAGCAACAAATGAATTTTATTATCTTGACACATCGCGAAAAGCTAATAGAGCAGAATTTGCTCTCAATGCCACCCCAGTTGTAACTGGAAGAAATGCTAATTACAACAAAGGTTTTGCCCTGAGAAAAGTTTTACTGGGTGACTCAGCAACAGTGCGATGTGAAATTCCTCTTAACAGATACTCTTTCTTTGAAGCATTAGAGGATAAGCTTCTTCCAAACACAAAAATTGAGTTAAATATTGAAATAGAATCGGACAGCAATCTCATCTGGAGAGCTGGAGGAAATGCTTGTAGAGTTATTTTAACAAGATTGCAACTATTTGTACCAAGGTTAACATTCAACTCAGAAGGACAAAAACTATATATTGATAATTACCTTAAACCTTACGAATGGACTTATCTTAATGAAGCAGTTGAAAGATCAAATAATGGCCAACAACAAACAGGGCAATTTAGAATTACAAATGGTATCTCAAAACCAAGACATGTATTTGTTTGGGCATTGAACACAGCCAATGTTGACGTACAAACAGCAAATCCATTTTTATACAACACTTTTAGTTTACCAAACAATGCTAATATTTCACGTTGCTATCTCGAAGTTGGAAATGGAAATGAATACCCTGATATTCACTTTAAACCAGCTACAGATCCAGCAAGAGTTTTCAGAGAAGTAATGGGTTATTTTTACGCAAATAATGACTTTCAAGGAGGCACTCTTCTCAATAGATCAAATTTGGAGACTCTTTTCCCATTTGTTTACTTTGACTTAACAAAACAAAAAATGGACTTGAAAGATGGGGTTACAAAACTATCTTTTCATTACGAACTAAGCGCTAATCCAAACGCTGATTATAATATTTACGCCCTTGTACTACATGAGAGAGAAGCAGAAATAGAACAGCTAAGTGGAAAACTACTTCTTAGAGCATAGATGTAATTAATATAATTAATATAATAAAAAATGGCATCTTATCTTGAATATGGAGTAACGCTGACAGATGGACAAAAGTCAAAATTGATGACTGCAATTAAAAATAAATCACCATTGACACTGCGATTAAAACATTCTCATCTTCGCGGATCAGATGAATTAATGTTGACCCGAAGACAGATTGATAGGATAAAAAAATCATTGGCAAATGGAACAGGATCGGATATAAAAATAAGTAAAACACAGATTAGAAATTCAGTAAAACATGGAGGAAACTTATTCTCTAGTTTAATAAGTCTCGGTTCAAAAGTTCTTCCTTATGCAATAAAGGGAATTTCCAAGGTTGCTCCTGCACTTGCTAAAGGAGCCGCATCCGCATTGGGAGACATTGGAATAAAAAAACTGTTTGGAAAAGGAATTACAATTCCCCAAAAGTTTTTCCCATTTTTACCCCCCATTGCTAGAGAATTCACCCAAGCACAAATAGACCAGATTAACAAAATTTATAAAAAAGGAGGCCGATTGGTTATTAAACCAACTCGACAACAAATAGAAGGAGGATTCCTGGGAACACTTGCATCTATTGGAATTCCAATGGCAATTAGTCTGGTTTCAAAGATGCTTGGCTCTGGTTTACAGGTTGATAGAGGATCGTCTAGTAACACAAGAGGTGTTTATGTTCCAACACCACCCACACATGGAGAGGGTTATCCATATTACCCACCCCCCTTTTATGGTAACTGGAAAAACCCAATAGGAATGGGAGTTAAAAAAAAAAGCCCAAAGGAAAGGGTCTGCTACTGGGAAAAGACAGCCCATTCAACTCAATTCCCATAATAGGCTCCATTTTGTAATTAAACCATTATCCAACTTTGATTTGATGCAATGGGTAAAGAAACTTGGTATAAGACATCTTAGAGGAATATATAGTCGAGACCAACTACCACAAAAGATTAAAAAAGAATGTGGAATAATCAATCTTGATGATATTCAAGGACCTGGAACACACTGGGTTTGTTATAGAAACTTGAATTCAGTAGTCGAGTACTTTGATCCATTTGGTCTGATAATGCCAAGTGAGGCTTTGAAATATTTTAATACTTCTGGAAAACACGTTGTGTATTCGATGGATGAAACACAAAATCGCAACACTGTTCTCTGTGGTTATTGGTGTTTATACTATTTGTTGGAAAGACAAATGGGGAAAAGTATTTTAGATGTAATACATAATCCTCATTTTGATAATGACAACAGCGATTTCATAAAAGCTTACTTTGGTGGATAGAGCAACAACTTAAGATTAAATATAATATTATATTTAATCTGTATCTATTGGTTTATTCTTCCTTCTGCAGTTCTTTAATCTGCTCAACTTTTTCGTTTAATACTTTAACAGTATCAATGATGTCATCAAATTTAGTGTAAATATCAATAAGTCTAAAAAGTTTCTTTTTTTGACCCGACTTTAATTTCAACCAAGAATAATTCTCATCTCTTATTTTTCTCCACATCTCACATTCACCAACCATCAACACTCGTGAAAGATCACTATTTTTATTTCTAAGGATCTCAAGCTCATCAATTATTTTACCCCTTACTTCTTTCTCAAATTCCTTGAGTGTATTAATATCCATATTTTTTTGTATTTCTTCAAAAAACTTGGCTTCCATTTTATCTATTGGTTAGATAAAATAACTTCCATTCAAAAGTTGCCGAATAGTATTTGATTTCTCACTTATTTCCATCAAAAGCTCAAATATTTTCTTGAATCTTTCATCATCATCCAATCCAGCATGTTCATAACTCACATTTAACAAATCCAATATCTTTCTTATTTCACTTTTTATAAATTTATACCTAGCTGTCATTTTTATCTAAACATTATACTAAATGAATGAATCATATTGCATTGTAGATAAAAGAGTAACTCCTTGCACAGAGCCAAGTGGTTACCAAACAGATAAAAGAGGAAGAACACAATTCTTTTGTCATTGCGCAGTTTGTGGGATAAAAAAAGTAAGATATGTAAAAACAAAAAACTAGTTAGCCCGTCTGAGAAGGCGGCCAAAAAAACTGGAGGTGATGTATTTGACACTGTTGTCGGCACAGCTGCAGATGCATTTGTTGAACATGCTTTGCCTTGGATGGGACGCAAAGCAGTTGAAATGGGTCGGTATGGAACAAGTGAATTAATGAGAAATAAAAAACTACAAAAGAAAGCTGTAAATTATGGTATTAATAAATTGACTCCTTTTATTCAGGAGAGTGTTGGGACAGCAATGGATCAGCTTTCAACCAAATTTAGACCCAAAAAGAGATATAAAACTAATAGAAAAGATTTGGATGGAGGGAGTATTACCCCAATGACTGTTGTAAAAAAAGCACCAGGTATCGCAATGTCCACTACTCAAGAATTGATCCCATCTTTGAAACCAGTTTATGACCGATATAAATCTGGTGATATCATGAAGTCCGCTTTTGGATCAGATCATGGCGTGGCTTCTGGTAAATTCTGGAGAAGACCCACAGCAGCTGAAGAGGCTAAGATGGGAATAATACGCAA
This sequence comes from Porites divaricata, assembly GCA_038088405.1. Lineage (NCBI taxonomy): Eukaryota > Metazoa > Cnidaria > Anthozoa > Scleractinia > Poritidae > Porites > Porites divaricata. The sequence continues at coordinate 23,092,390 of JBBMOI010000002.1, forward strand.
AGGTAGTAATCCCGAATTATTTTTTAAATTTGAAAACCCAAGAAGAAGAATGTATAAGACAACATTTTTTGAAAAAAACCCAGAAGCTTTAACAGATATGAATAACATTATTACATCTAATCCAGATACATGGCAACAAATATTAAGAACCCAATATGGAATTATCATTGATGATCACTTCTGGGAAAATAATCCTCTGACAAGTTTTGGTAGTGGAGTTGATATTCATAAAGCCATTTTAAAAGTAGCACCACGTAAAGGATTTACACTTCCTGGACATAAGTATACTGGCCCCGGTAATCCACTGGAATCTCAATTAAAATATGATCCTCAAACTGGCGAGATATTGGAAGTCTATGAACAACCAACTGGAAAAACAGATGCTGTAAGTATGCAACACGATGTTGATTACTCTGTATGTGGTAACAAACCAAAAAACGAACAAGTGAAATGTAAAAATGAAGCTGATAAAAAAATGGTAAAATCATTAGACGCAATTCCTTGGAAACAGAGGCAATGGGGCCATGCTTTGGCTAGATCAATGATTAATACAAAACAAAAACTTGGACTTGGTCTTCAAAAAAACGCGCGTCGGCGTTGAGTAGTGATTGGACTCAACAATTAGTCGATGAACTTCACAAACCAATCACAAGAAACTTTCAAAAGAGAACAGTAATCTCAAACGGGATTGATGAAATCTGGGCTGCTGATTTGGTTGAAATGCAAAAATTTAGTAAGTGGAGCAAGGGGATAAAATATCTGCTGATGGTTATTGATGTGTTCAGCAAGTACGGGTGGATAAGTGGTTTAAAAGACAAGAAAACTGAAACTGTCAGTAAAGCATTTGATGATATTTTTGAAAGTGGTCGTAAACCAAAGATGTTGTGGACGGATAAAGGTTCTGAGTTTATCAGCAAACATTTCAAAGATTTTCTGAAAAGCAAAGGAATTAAACTGTATCACACTGAAAATGAAGAAAAATCTAGTGTTGTTGAGAGATGGAATAAAACAATGAAAAACAAAATGTGGAAGATGTTTACTGTGAATAACAACACTGTTTACTTTGATAAGATAGAACAGCTAGTTGATGATTACAATAATACGAGACATTCTAGTGTTAAAATGACTCCTGTTGAAGCGAGTAAAAAGAAGAATGAGAAAAAAGTTTGGTCTTATTTGTATGGTGATTTGATTTACCTGAAACCTGGCCAGCCAAAGTTTGCTGTTGGAGACCATGTTAGAATTTCAAAGTATAAGAGAAAAGTATTTGATAAAGGTTACACACCAAACTGGACAGAGGAGATATTTGTGATTGATAAAATTATTCCAACAAAACCTGTTACTTTTTCTATTGTTGATCTGATGGGAGAACCAATTAAAGGTTCTTTTTACGAGCAAGAGTTACAGAGAGCAAAACAGCAGACTTTTAGAATAGAAAAAGTTATTAGGCGAGATAACAAGAAAAAAATGGCATTAGTAAAATGGAGTGGTTATCCTGATAAATTTAACTCATGGGTTAGTTTCAAGGATTTGGTTGATTTGTAAATATAAATTTATATAATATATAAATAAAGTATTAATAATTTTCTCGGTGTTATCAATATGGACTTTAATATTTTTAATAGTAATAATAATGTTAGAGTTTCTAAAGAGCAATATTATAAAAATGGGCAATTTAATCGTTTTAATTTAAGTGATATTGATAAAATACATTTAAATTGTCCTTTTAAATTTTTAATAAGTTATATTCTGTTTAATAAAGATAAAGAAAATATAAAAAATATTAATGATTTAAAAATAACTTTTGATTTTGATTATTTTAAATTGCTTGATAATTTTAATAGATATAATATTGCTTTTGATCCAAATTATCATCTAGTAATTGAAGATAAATTATTTTTATATAAAAGTGGTAAAGTATATGATATTATTTTAAAAAAAGAAAACTTTTGCCATCCTGTTCATAGTGTCTATTTTATTTGTCTTAGTGATATCGATAAGGGTGAAAAAGAACTTACAAAATTAGAAAAATGGAAAAGAGAAGTAATCAAAAATACAGAAAAATTAAAAGGCCAATTATCATTAATAAATCCTTATGTTTATAATACTATTAACTTGTTTTATAAATCTAAAGATGAAAAAAATCACCTTTCTATTGATTTTTATTTTTCAGATGAAGGAATTCAACTTTTATTTGGAAAAAAAAAATTTAGTGAAAGTTTAAATGATGAAAATCTTTACCCTGAAAAAGATCCTGATTTTTTACTTAGTATTCTTGAAAACTTTGATTTAAAAAAACTTGATAAAATAAAATATCCTCATCCATTTAATTATTTAATAGATACAATTTATTTATATATTGAAGATTATTTTGGTGAAGATCTTGATGAATTTTATTACCCAATAGACAATAATAATTATGAAAATAAAAGTATTGGTGTTTTAGGAGATGACTATTTTAAAATACTTGACAATTATTATAGATATGGAATTGTTTTTAATTCTAAAGATGTGAATCAAGGAAATAAATTATTAATAAAAAATTATGGTTATTATGAAGTATCGAAATTAAAATATATAAATTACCATACACGAGGTTTAGAAATTATTAATCTTGATGAAATTGATAATGGTGAAATTGAACTATCAGAAATAGAAAAATGGAAAAGAAAAATCATTATTGAAAAAAAATCATTAAAAGATAAATTATTATTATTACATCCTTATAATTATGATAATTTTTGTATATTTTATAAGTTAACACAGGAAGGCAATATAGGAAAATATCATTATAAAATTAATAAATATATTTATGAGGATGTCATAATAAAAGTACGAAAAATTAATTATAAAGAAAAAAAAATATGTGAAGATAAGATATTTGAAAAGTATAAAGAAATTTTAAAATAGAGAATTGTTTAAATTTCTATATAAAATTTATATAGAAATTGGCTTTTAATTCTCTTCTTCAATATCAGACAAAACTAATTTTTTAATAAGTTCTTCATCATTGCTCTCATCTACTTCACTTGCTTCACTGTCTTCATCACTTGATTCATCAATTTTGAGTAAAGATTCACGCGGCTTCAATTGCCTGATTTGACATTCGTGAACTTTGATTTGCAATGAAGTAAATGTTTTTGAAATAAATACTCCCTCAATCACCAAAGCCATTTTGACATTGCAATATTGATCAATATATTTTAATGGATTAACATCTTTTCCCCCTTTTGTTTTAAACAAAGAAAGTATCTTTTTGGTTTTCTCTGCATAGATAACTTTTGCATATAGTACTGGAGCAGCTGATGTATCTTTTTTGGTTTTCTTCTTTCCTTTTTTATCAACGACCTCAACCTGTTTGTAATAGAATGGTGATGCCAAAGATGAAGCAGCATCAGGACCATATTCTGATTCAAGAAAATTAGTAGTAATAGAAGTAATATTATTGATAACATCAAAAAATGCTTTTTCTTTTTCACTGGGTTGACTATCTTTTCCCCAAAGACAAACAGGGACAGAATAACCAACAAGCTTTTTGGTTTCTTGATTTTTCTTTTCTCTTACTCCAAAAGAGAATAATGTTGGTGTTTCAATTACAAGAGGACCTTTCTTGTTATTGCCATAACTTATCTCAATTGATATTCTCTTATATTTGATATTGCTGTCTTTCACTTTGAATTCTTTTGGATCTGTGAATTTAACATTTTCTGGAGTAACGTTTTCGTAAGCTGTCAACTGCATTTTTTTTATAGTAAAATATTTATCTTTAATTCATTTTAGTTAGGAATTACATCCCCCAAACCCCCTGAGTAGTTATAGGAGGATGATTTGACTCTCACTCACTTGGTACTTTTTTCCGTCATTTTCCGCGAGAGACCCCGCAGGGGGGAGCGAGCATCTTGTTGTCAAATTTCCCAATTAAATAAGTAAAAATAATCGGGTTAATTTTGTAAATATTTCAAGTCATAATCGTCGTAAAAGTCAGATAAATTTCACGTTTGACCACGGAAATGACGTAAAATAATCAGGATTTACGAATTTAGAAATTTTTGAAAAAGAGTACAAAAATTCTCCTGATTAATTTCCGTCATTTTTTTGGGGGTGAAAATGACGGAATAAGCAGGAAAATGACGGAAAAAAGTATTGAGTGAGTGAGATTCAAAGCATCCTCCTATAACTACTCGTATTCTAACGATTAAAAATTTATTTGAGAAAAGCTAATGCGCCAGAGAGAAATTGGGTTAACTGTTTAGATTATTTTGACAAGAATTCAGGATCCATATAGCCTTAGGGCAAACTGATGATATTATAATGTATTTCAACAAACTCGAAAGGATGTTTGAGTGAAGGATGTGTGATGCATGATAAGACTCCATAAATGCGATACTCTCGATGGCAAATTCCTCAGTAACGACGACAAATGCAATATAGTATATTGCAACTGAAACTGCGATGATCATTTGTCATTTAATTCTTCCCTCCGCAGTTAAGTTAACATATATGATTTCCATATATTCATAACTTCGGTATAGAAAATCTGTGAATTCAGTTAATAATACTCTTTGGCTACATGATCTTTTGCATCTCATTAATGTTACTGGCTCCAGGGATCTTTCCTAAATTCTGGTCCATTCCCTCTCTAATAAGTCGAAGCGCACCAACAATAACCGACACAGTGTCTGTCTTCATCCCCCCCCCCCCCCCCCCTCCACATTCTCGTGGTTTCAATCTCAAGATTTTTGTATTTTTAGAGCTTTTCAATGACTTTCCTTGAGGTTTTTGGTCGGATGGTACCGATACATCTATAAGTTTGCAACACCGGTTAGCATGGTCCTTGATCACTATATGAGGCTTGTTCCCTGACAGTTCCCTATCCGTGTGTATCTGCATATCACGGAGAATTGTGACTTCTTCTTCTTCTTATAATTATATTGTTATTATTATTATCGGCATTATCATTAAGGCACAAACTATGTAACCGTTACTACTTAAGTATTAGAGTAGAGTAGCAGCTTCAATGGAAGAGTTGCCTACCGCAGATCATCGCATGGGTAGATCGGCTACCATCACCTTGACTCTCTCCCCAATGGACCACAGACAACCCAAAGATTAGTATGCTGCTCAACTTGGGAGTCACTTGCAGCACTAATCAGGGTGAAGCTAAGGTAAAACTGGTAACAAAACGGCAAAACGAGTTGCGCGTTTTGCCACGCACGTTCAAACCGCTTGTCACTTTTTAATAAACATTTTTGTTCGCTCTACGTGGCACACTTGAATGTGAACACTTTAAACAGGCCACTTCCGAGTTCCAAAAACTCTCACTTTCAAAATGAGGCTAGATGCACAACCTTTCTTGTGAAAATGAGTTTTATTTGCGTGAGAATGAAAAATGATTTCCATCAAAGGCTGAGCACCTACCCTCGTTTTGAAACAGAGGCTCGGGGGAACTCGGAAATGGCTTATTATCACGGCTCTCATCTTTTATCCAGTTATGAATATTACCTGTCGATATTATCCGTCAGTCGTGGTACTTCGTGCATAAATAAATAAATTGCGTAACAATGAGCCCAAGGTGTCCTCCTCGACCTTTTAAATGTGTTAAAGTTGAACCGTCCGCTTTAAAGAGTTTCGAAAAATTTTTTTTTAATCGCCCTTCAAGCGCAATTATATTCAGAAGTATTAAGATGTTTCTTACATTGTTTTTTATTTAGGGACTCTTCAGTTTAGTAAAAAATGAGTGAAGTGGAGCCAGTTGTATCAGGTTGGTCAAGTCTTGTTTTCCATTAAGGTCGAAAGGAGATTTTTATATTATTAAGGTTGAGTTTGGAAACCAAGTTTCGATCACGTGCAAAATGGGCAGATTGAGTTTGCAAAACGCTATATAGGAAGTAAGGAAGAAATCGGGGCTATTGTATGGAAGTATAGTATTGCACAGGTGCGTGGCGAACGTCGTGGAGAGAAAGTAACGCAGTACTTGTAGACTTCTCTAATACTCCGCCACGCTCAAAGACGCAGTAGCCCACCTAAATGCAAAACTAGTATGCTGCACATGACTGGAAGTGAAATTGACTTGTGGCTAGTATATAGATTAATTTCAATTAAGGCTTTTTCTCGTTATCATGTAATAACTAAAACTTAGTGCCATCGACGGCGTTCAGTCAATAACATGCAGGAAGCTAAAAAGTACGTTAGGAGACCAAAACCCGATCTAATACAGTGCAAGTTAGTTTCCTTATTAATAATTACACTCAAAGTGAATATAGGGAAACCCTAGGCTTGTAGACTAACCTTTAAAGTACTTGAAGATCCCATTCCCATTTTTTTTTTTTGCGCCTTTATGTGTCCTTGACCTTGCTGAATTATTAAGTTTATTGTCAAACGTAAAAAGTGCACGTGCATCTTGTTCGTAATTTACAGACTTCGAGAAGGGACTTAACAGAAAATTGGCTTCTGATGACTTTGATGATATAGCAGAAGCCATCACACCAAAAAACCTCGGACAATGGGCTAAGAATGCACTTCTCAAGGCGTTTGAGGTAGGTGACTTTAAATAAAATTAATGCCAATTGTGAACAAAAAAATCTATGCATTAAAACTAGCAGGCATTTGAGTTCACTTCATTAGTAAATGATGGGAAAAACGTAAACGGTATTCTGCAAGGCAACGGCCCTGGTTGTGGGGTACTACCTAAGATAAGCTGTATACTTGTAAGTAGTACCTTTGAAATTTTTATTTTAAGCCCTTTTGGTCTGAAGTTTAATCTATTGGGACTAAAGCGAAATAAGGGAATTGCTATCCTACAGCCGGTTTTTGCAGAAATCAGTCGGTGTCTCGCGCTATGCTAGGCCGACTGGTGAAGAATTTAAAAGTTTCCTGTATAATAGAGAGGAGAATCATTACGTCACGTCGCCATGGTAGCAAAATTTGTGGATGACAACAAACCGAAAATTCACTTAAAATAGCATTCGCACTGTTTTAAACTTCATCGATCTTATTCAATTTCATTTAATTTGTCAAAAGTTGGCGAAATGTTCTGGGGTTGAATCCAAAAGGACCGTATCTAAGTTTGCAGCCATGCAACGACGGCTAAAATAAACCTACGGATTTTTTGCCCTTCTCGTTGCCGTCGCCATCGTCGTTGCTTAAACTGCCCATTGTTGTGATCCAAACATTTTTCTATCATTGTAACGTGACGTCAAACTTCTCCTCTATGTATATTCCCAGTTATGTCGTGTATGGTAGAGCTTAAAGTAGGACAGAAAAAAACTAGAGAGACGTATTGCGTTCACCAAAACATATGCTGACGCATCTTCGGACAGCGATACCCTCCTTGATTAGAGGGGAATAGCTCGTTTCTTCTTTCCTATATATTGACGTCATTTTAAATCATTGGCCACGTTGTTACATACAGGTCAGTGGATATTTAAGATTCCAAGCTCGCCAAGACAGGCCGGATGTGGAAGAAATTGACAAATTGGCAAATTCCGTGGAGGAATTTAGTACTTCTCTCATAGACCCTCTGAAGTCTGATACAAGGGAAAGAGAAGCTTTTGGTGATACTCTGGAGTTGATTTTAGACAAAGCCATTGAACATAACCAGGAAAAGGTAAGTGAAACACAGTAACAACACCAGTTAGTCGCCTTTTTGGCGGGAAACCTACTTATGCTTTAAGTGGTCAGCTGATAACTGCATCTATTTATAGCCTGCTGGAAATCCGAAAAGCAAAGATGAGAATGGAGACTCCGGTGTGATGGGCTCTTACTTTTCACTGCTAATAATGCAACTGACTTAAAACCATCAGTCACCAAGTGGGTAAACCACCTTGCCTTGAAATAGCTTAAGATAGTTCAATAGTCTTCAAAATTTTCAGCTGCAGCTTCCCCCGCTGGCTGTCAATTAGCAAGTCGCCTCCCTGCTAGATGAACTGGGATATTGTGAAACCCAAGAAGAGGAGTGGTATTGCAATATAAATGGAATGAATTTCTTCTTTTGTTTTATTCTTCAGTTTCTATCGCACCCAGTTGTTTATAACTTGCTGGACAAAATTTGGAGAGGACGATTCGCAGGTTGGAAATCGAAGTGGCCAATGAAATGGATGCTGCTGAAGTTTTATTGTTTATTTGATATTTTTCTCTTTCCCTTCCTGTTCGCTGTGCTGTTTGTCATCCATAACATCAAAAAATGGAGAAGAAAGCGCCGAGGTTTGTAAGCGATAAAAAAATCTTTTCTTCGTACCTGAAGCAAATACGTTGCCCCCCCCCCCCAAAAAAAAAAATGAATGTTAGAATCCGGTAAAAATTAATTGTACACTCTGTAATGTAATGTAATGTCTTTATTGCAATTGATAAAATACATATCAATAGTTACAGTAGTAAAAATATTAAAAAAACCAAATACAGGAATAAGAATAAAAATTAAAATTAGTTATAGCATGATATCAATCGCTTCAATTATGAAAGAACTATAAAAACTAGTAATTTTAAATCGCTAGATTGTATTTGAAAGCTAACCTATTACTAAAACTATTCTTAAAACGCTCAGTTTTTAAACGAGGCAACACAATATTTAATGACCGTAGTTGATGGGTGGTACAGTGCCGCTTTGGTAGTGAAGTATACAGTGGGTGGTTTTCGTCATTACTTATTTTTTCAAAAAAGTGTGCGGTCCGCTTTCTCAAGAAGGTCATGTATATCAATCAATTCAGAGACATATCGTCGCTTGTGGCATCTCCTAAGGAAACACTGTACTGCATTTAGACCATAAGTTATCTTTGGCAGGACAATTGCTTTGAACAGATGGTCAATATCCTTCTGTCCGTATCCTTCTTTTCTAAGGCTTCTGATTACGTATAAGCACCTATTTGCTTCGTATAATTTCGTTTTAACATGTTTAGTAAATTTACAGTCCGGCTGGATGGTGACACCGAGAATAGTTAAAGTGTCATGCTGACTGATGTCGTATATTTCGTTGAAACTATGCTGTTGTCCTTTCTTTTTAAGTACTAGTTCTTTGCATTTAGAGGTGTTACACTTCATCTGATTAAGAGTTGTCCAGTCCATGAATAATCTAAGAGCATTCTGCGTATTATCTGTACAGTCCTTGCTAACTGTAATTTGTAGTGTGGAATCATCAGCGTACTTATTTTGATCAATGTTATCCTCGGTAATTTCAAGGTCATTTAGAAGTACATTGAAGAGAGATGGACCACGGACGCTACCCTGTGTTGTCCCTTTGTTGACGTCTTTCCATTCACACACTACGTCGTTGCACACAACCCGTTGCATTCTTTCCCCCAGGAAACTAATATACCAGTTAACTAAGTGCCGATTCAAGGGGGATTTTTTCAGTTTTTCTACCAGCAGGTTGTGCTTAACGTTGTCAAACGCCTTTGAGAAGTCCATTAAAAAAAGCCTGACTGCAGTGTTAGAACGATTGTCCAATGCTTTGAGGAAGTTATGTTGCATCTTAATCAAAGCATTAATACAACTTCCACCAGATCGATAAGCAAACTGTGTAGGGCTGAGGTAACTTTCCAAGTCGTCCTTGTTAAAGATTTGATATACAGTTCGCTCAAACACCCTTGCAATAACTGGAGTGATGTTAATACCTCTGAAGTCTGCGCAATTGACAGGAATGTCAATTTTGGGTAGCGGCGCGGGTTAATGTTAGCTTTCTTCCATGCCTTTGGCCAAGTCTGAGAACCAAGGGATAGATTCCATATTTCCAGTATAACTGGGACAAAAACTTCAGCATGATCTTTCCATATCCAGTATGGGATTAGGTCAGGACCTGTGGCAGTACGTTTAATATTGCTCAAAGCGTAGAGAACTTGAGACAAAGTAAGCTGTGGAAGCACGTTCTTCATGTCTTCAGTAATATGTAGAGGACTGGGGGCAATGTATTCCTTGTCATGACATAGTTCTCTATAGTGGCCTATACACGCACCCTTTACATCATTCAAAGATCTCTTGTTCGGATTGTTAAGGGAAAAAAAACAATGAATACATTCCTGATATGAATGATCCTGAGCGCAATCAAACCTCTTAATGTTCCATACTCAACTAGCAGATCGAAGTTGCATAATGGTTTTGTCGTTATAGACAAGCCATGCAGTAAGTTCAGCTGCGGATAGAATCAAAAAATGACCACTAACAAAAAGTCTGCATGCAAATCTCAATGTAAGTTCTAGTTCAGAACCTGATACCAGGATTGTTTTGCTACTGGTCTTTCTAAGTTGTTTCTCTAAGTATTTGTGTGATCTTAACTTTTTTCAGAGAGCTTGATCTTTGTTTTATTCTTAATGCCACGGGAAAGAGAGGCAAAGAAGATTTTTCGAAGATGATCGACTGCATCAAATACATCATCAGCCAAATTGGCGTCTCCTCAACTAACTACTGCGTGATAAGCTTTAAGAGAGGAAAATCTTTCCAGTATATTAAATTTAACAACAGCGAATCCACATACATCAACGACAAAGAAGGCAGAGGTCGCCTTGTGTTTAAAAATGTCAGAGGTAACCTTATAAGAAAATTGGATTCCCTAAATCCACCGTTGAACTGCTGTCCAGCTCTTCATGATGACTTTAAGCAAGCAGATGAAGCTTTCAAGGAAGACGCTGTACGGATGACTTCGAAGAAGGTAGAATACAACTGGATTTGGCTTCAATGCATAAGCGTTATATAAAGATAATTAATATTATTATTTCGAATTTGCCCATAAATCAGTTTTAATTATATTGTTTGCTTTTATTGGGAAATTTCGAAATAGCGGAGTAACTACAGAGAAGAGAACGGTTTCTTTTCTTGGTGTTGTTAAGATTTTGAGAAGAGCTCATAGGGTTGGGAACGAGAACTGAAGAGCAATGAATTAATGAGGAGGGATGCAGCAATTAGGGCGCATTATGGTCACTATTCATCTAATTTAGTTATGGCCATGGTCAAGGGGTTTGTTACGTCCTGACCTACGGATTTTCGTCCTAATTGGAGGAGACCAGAAAGTTTATCTATTTGCAGATGTCTGGACAAAGGTAGCACTTTGTCTGGTACCCAACCAATTGAACTTACTAGGCGGCAGCCTGACCCAAGTGCACATTATGCCAGACCCATAATGAGTCTTTTGTCCACCTTTCGACACACATGGCATCAAGTGGTATTGGTCTGTAGAACCACAATGTACCTGTTTTTAGTGCTCCCATTGGTCTTGTTCTCGTATAGACCCATAATGCATCAATATGTCTGTCTTACAATCCAATGAACCTATAGTAAAACTTTTCCAGGTTTCGTCGCAGACGAGAAAAGCTATGCTGCGTAATTATTTCACCATACACCCTTGAATAGTGGCACTTAGGAGCCTGTGAAAAGAACCGTCTCTCCTCTCTCGTACCAGCTAGGGACGTCCTTCCTGGCAAAAGGTTTCTAGCGGCGACGAGCGAGGAGAGATGCAATGGCAGTTTTCTCAGGCTACAAATTTAGTTATCTCTTGCCTTGATGATAATTGGTCCAAAATCAATTGGTAAAAATTGTTTTAAATTCTGCCAATGGAATCGAGTCGAAGAGCACTAGTTAGCATAAATATAGAAGAAATAAATATTCTTGCCACCAGTTTGGAGCGTAGTATGTTGTATAGCGGAATTTTTCGGTGTATTTGTTATGCCGCAGGTTGTCATTGTGTTCTCAAATGACTCGACTGGATCATTTGGTCCCCAGAAAGGAAAACTACGTCATCATGCAAACAATCTGACAGAAAAAATTGGAGCTAAGATTGTTCCCGTTGCTATTGGAGACCGTCCGGTGTTGGATGACCTCGAACGTATTGCGTCAGAAAATAAAGTCTTCCGTACTCAATTGGAAGATCACGCAAAACTTGGAAGGATGCTGTTAAGAGGTACTTAATTCTAATGATGTGGGAACATTTCATGAAACTAGTACCAAGGAGTAATTAGAGACCTTTAAATTGGAGGACGAGAAAAACTAGGAGGATGAGATTTGATTTAAAGTCATTTTCGCATATTTCAGAAAAAAGACACCTTTTACTTTTTTACCAGAAAAGTTAAAACGGTCGTATTTATTGAGAGAGGTAAAGCCCTCTTCCGATCACAAAAGGAAAAAACTTTATATATTTGATAACTAGTTTCCGCCACTACGACATTACGGACTTTAAGATCCAAAGACGCGTCGGCAACAAGAACGTCGCTTAAAAAGTGAATTTGCGTTCTTTCGGTCTTTATAGCGATTATTCCTACCCACTTACTTTGTCAATTGTAGGCAAACCCCCCTAAAGCTGAATTTCAAGGGACCATATTTTAGCTCAGAAACAGAAATAAAATTTCGTGGTTGCTTGTTTACGTTCTCCATAAATCGCGAAATTAGGCATTTTCTCGTCATAGTCGTGCAAAAACAGGAAAGAAATGTACAAAAAAGTGTGATGCACGTGCAAAGTTGTTGTTTTGCTTATTAAACCTATTGTTTTTATGACGTTTTCGCTGCCGTCCTCGTCATTGGATTTTAAAGTCCCCATTATCGCTAAACTCGCGGCAGTCAAATGACGACGGCTATCCCGTTAACCCGCCAAAATGACTTATTCTAGTAGTGGTCATCGTCTCTGAATCTAAAGGTCTCTTCTGTGTTTTTAGCTTAATCCTTTTATCCCCCAACACCAGCATACACTGGTAATAGTTGACATTACAGCTGGCCCCGCTCTGTATATTGTAGGTTAATAGTATTCTTAGTCGTTGTGTAGCTCTTTGAAATATACTGGATTTATAATGAAGTTTTTCACACATATTCCTTACAATAGGAGAGATAAAAACAGGAAACGCAAGGTTCCATACACTGATTCAGTTCGCTTTACACACCTTTGATGAAAACATTCTCAGTTTCGGGAATACTTTATTCCAAACAATAAGAAAAGATTTAATTAGAAGTTGGAATTATTCGATAGTTCTCTTTTACTTTTACACACAGTTCATTCTATTTGCCGGAAAGTAAGCCTTAAAAATTCTGATCAATGGTTTGATCAATTCACGCTCGCGCGTTCTAAACTTTTTTTAAACTTTATAGAAGGACATCTGTGAGCAAGGAGTACGTCAGCACAGAATTTAACTGTCGGCGAATTTCTGTACTCGTCCATCGTTCTGCTGGTGAAAAGCTAGCCGTTGATTCACGCGTTTTGTTGCTTGTGGACTGAGTCTTATTCCCCCAAAGAGAGAGAAGGAGTGTATGACAAATTGTTTCCAATCAAAGATTTGTGACCTCGTGTCAGGCAAACTCTCCAAGTGTTTATAGCGGAACTCTCTCGCGCGTGAAGTGCGCTCAGCGGAGCACCATGGGTAACAAAAAATGGTAACCAATAGACGCAAGAAATTTTGGTAATCAAGTGACAGTACGACCGTTCGTACGACCGCCCCTACATGTAATTTCTCATCCTATCACCCGTGCCTTTTGGCGGTAAATCGCATGGCCATCCGGAATTTAAGAAGAGACTCAGACTCAGACCAGGCGGTGTGCGTCACGACCCACAAAGGTTCATGGGTAAACCTGTTTATGTGCCTCATTTCAATCGTGACACGGTCGAGTTCGCATCTCGTGAGAGAGATGGATTAAAACCCGGGATCAAAATACTGCTTCCTTTTCTAAAAAATATTACGGAGGAGAGCGATTTGGAGAATTTTTAAGATCTCATACTGGTCTGCTTGCTATTGGCTTCACAAATTAATCATAAGTTTATCGCGATTCGGAGACGATCGAAGGTGCGATTTTAGGCGGCGATTTCCTGCTTCTCAGAAGATTTTAGGTACTGTTTAGTGCCGTACTTATGTGTATTTCTATCTCAGAAGAGTGAAAGAAATCTTTAGTTCATACATGGATTTGTTTAAATAAAATACTCGTCCAGTTGAAAGTAACGTTTGATGGACTTTATTAACCGGGCAAGGAGAGGGAGCGCGAACAAAGAGCAAGGTGAGAGGTCTTGCGTCGTCTCTCATAACAAGTTTATTGTAATCGACAATTTTGCAATTTATTATTTTGCAAACAGTGACTGTTTGTAATCCTTAGGAGCAAATACATCTTCTATAGGCAAGGAAAAACAGACCATAAGTAGCACCCGAACAGCTACAGCACAATAGGAATTTCGCCGAAGCTACGGCCTTAGAAATAAACCACAATCTTGTCTGTACGGTCATTGATCATGAAGTGAGCGCAGTGTATCGATTTTGTTATAAACCTAACCTTCACAGTTTTAAAATCCTGTATGATGTTGTCTAGATCTTCGATAATGGTCTTGTGTTTCGGTAGAGATTTATTTCCTCGCGTAAGTTTACATGAGGATTTTGCACACACATGCATAGCAAACACTGCATGCAAATTATTTTAAAGACACGCTTTCAGTTCCCGCACTGAGTTATGAAAAATGTTTTGATTCCAAAGGTTATCACAATATTCAAACTTATTTACCTTTTCTGGTCTAAAATGAAACAAACTCTTCCTGGATTTTGCGTTACTCGCTTCACGTCGGCATTCGCTTCGGTGTGTTTCTCAGCCCGCTTCCCAGGAGTTGTGCTGTTTGGCTGAGACAATCTCTTCATTCCAAGGCACTTTCAACGCCTCATAACGGGGAAACTAACAGGGGTAGACCCGGGTAGACCCCAAAATTTACAAAGAAGAAGGGTTGAAGTAACAAGTTGATCGAAATAATCCGATAAAACCGCTAACAGTAACCAGTAATGAATCCAAGAAGAACGGCGAAAATATCACTCAAATCATCATGGCGGCTTGCGCATGACCGAGCAATTCAAACTTGTCTTAAACGTTCAAGAAAGCAAAATATTTAAAACTAACGCAACTGCTATCAAGATGAAGTGTACCAACAACTTTCCACGGCGGTATAGTGTCGAAATTACCTCCACAAACTTGGAATAAAGAGAAAATTTCACCACAAATACCTCTGAAAACAGCTCTTTCCAAGCGCGAAAATCACTCTACAAATGACGCATTCTGATTGGTCGAATCTCGGGACGCACACCGCCTGGACTCAGACTAGAGAGACTCAGAGACCCAGAGCCCATTCGGGCTCGAGGAATAATTGTTAAATAACAAGGTGTAATTGACAATTGAAGTAAAAATAGACTTTTAAAACACCGTTTTTAGGATTTTCCTAAAGTTATAAGCCTTCAAGTTAATTGACGCACAAGCATGTTATACGTTCTGTTTACCATACCGACCATTCTTCAATGTATGTTTTTTGCATTTTTAGAGGTTTACGAAGAAGATATCTACGGTAAGGATAATTCCAATATTATGACCGATATAACCGATACATTACATGTGGGCTTTACAGCCAAAACCGTTTTTTTGAAATAATGCTTGACTTTATGTTTTTTATTATTTGTAAATATTTGATTGCTTATATTTAACTACGATTAATATCTTACTTTTTTAGTATTAATATCCTTTAGTGTATCGGTATTCTCTAGTCATAACTGTGTTGTCATTATTAATATCGAATTAGTAGTCGTTAGTCATTATGTCAGTTATTGGTTTTTTAGGTCTCTTGTTACTTTAAGTTGTATTTATTTCCTGAAAACATGACCTGCCTAGATTGTGATAGCAAAACTACTCGCAAGCACGTAACAATGGTACCTCATTCTTAAAACTATGTGTATGTGTATGTTAATTATTTACCCTTTTATTTTGTATATTCTGAGGCCCATGTTCTTCTATTGTCAACATTCTGCAGCCAACCACACCCATGGCTGTTTTGTTAATACTTTCGCACCGTAAATACCGGCGCTATCACCGGTAACGTGTGTTCTGCCCAGTTTGAGTGAGGCCATGGAAATGCTATATAGGAAAAATAAATGGTTTTCCAAACTACGCTTACACATCAACGGGTCATGCTCTTTTACTTCAGGACATAAAGCGACCAGTAATAGACTCTGTCAACATATGTTTTAGAATAATACAAGTTCGTCCTTCACAGATACTGTACTTTTAACTAATTTGCACTCAAAAGTTGGCTTATACTCAGAAAACACCCCTGCGCACTAATTGAAGGCTTTATTAATGTTGATCTTATTTTAGAGAAATACCTGGATTTCTTCACCACTCCATATTTCGTATTTGTGCGAGACACACTGAGCTACCTACTTCTTTTGGGTCTACACATGTCGATCTATCTTTCCCCAGCAACTATTTCCTTTTCTGCCACGGAATGGGTGATCTTAGTCTTTTTTATTGGCCGATTTCTCTCAGAGGTAAAACAATACAACGCCCGGGTAGCATTGAAGAGAGGGCGCAAATACTCTTTAAACAAAGAAGATACGACTATCAACAACAATCCAGTGACAGCCAAGACGAAAGCATTGAGTTGGTAGTTGAAATAGAAGGCAGCTTTCGTTCACGAAAAATCTTCAGCTCATTAGGAAAATATTTCAGGTAAAGTGAGCAAACTCAGTTCTCCAAAACTTTAACAGTTTCATATTCATGGGTCATGAAAAACTATTTGTCTGTGACCACCATTAAATAGAGAGATAAAGCTTAAGAATCACGCTTACAACAATTGTGTTCAAGAAATTTCTTGAATAAGGAAACGAGTAGAGAAAAACTGTTACTTAAGGTGGCTGGACTAGATTTTTTTTGGGGGGATACCTCCCAAGTTTGAGCATTAACTACGTCGCCATGAGTAAAGATATGGAAAAAAGGTTACCACAACTGTATTATATAAAGATGAAAATTTCTTATGATTTTGGTTTTATCGCAATCGGAGTTGCCATGGTAACGTAACGACGCCATTACGTTTTTTATTTATTTTTGTGTTTCTCTGTACCAGGAGGTTTTTTGAGAAATCGCTTAAGGGAGTATGTACCTGCCGTAATTGCCTCAATTATTGCAAAGTTTGAACAAATTCTATGAGAGCGTTTTCGAAATATTTTGAAACGAAGTTTTAAGCATCATAAAAACAGCGAAATAGCATGCTATCCACACAATTAGCTAATTTTTAAAGAAAATGATAAGCTTTGGAAACGCGGCTTCATCTCATAGTGGTTTGATTCCATTCAAAACCTCCTACAAAAAAAGAGAAGAATTGCTCTGGGCGATCGCGAGTAAGAAGAATTTTATTAACTTGCATTCAGCTGCTTTTGTTACAGTTTTTGCACGTAATTTGGTCCACACTTACAAATTTCGCATTTTTCAAAAAAACTGCTCTATAAATTTTTTTCTAAATTTGATAATCTCGAGATCAATTTGTCAATAAATATACCCTGCAAGTTTCAAGAACATTGAAAACAGGGAAGGCTTTCAAATAGGACCTCAAATATGACCAATTTTTCCCCCAGATTTTGTGTTTACAAGTGAGCGTCCTCATTATTCACTGGCATTGTTTTCAAGTCTCATATGCACGTGCAAATTTAGCAAAAAGATAGAATTTGCATCAAAAAAGATCCTCGGTTAAGTCTCCGGAATATGCTAATCACCGGGTAAAGAAATTAGTGATATATTATAACATCCCAGCAACTCTTTGTAATAGTTTCTGTGATGTTATAACCCGAGTAAGATAATTGAGTGTTGCATCCTACAAGATGAGCCGTGACGTTCACCGTTTCGGCCCTCACCGCTATCTGTGACACAAGGCCAATTATTAGCATATTCCGGATATTTCTTCCGAAAGTAATCGAGAGTTCTTTTCGATGCAAATTTACTACTATTTACTAAATGTGCACGTGCATATGAAACTTGAAAACAATGCCAGTGAATAATGAGGACGCTCGCTTTTAAACACAAAATCTGGGGGAAAAATTGGTCATATTTGAGGTCCTATTTGAAAGCCTTCCCTGTTTTCAATGTTCTTGAAACTTGCAGGGTATATTTATTGACAATTGATCTCGAGATTATCAAATTTAGAAAAACATTTATCGAGCGGTTTTTTGAAAAATGAGAAATTTGTAGGCGTGGACCAAATTACGTGCAAAAACTGTAACATAAGCAGCTGAATACAAGTTAATAAAATTCTTCTTGCTCGCGATCGCCTAGAGCAATTCTCTCCTTTTTTTGTAGGAGGTTTTGAATGGAATCAAACCACTATGAGATGAAGCCGCGTTTTCAGAGCTTTTCATTTTCTTTAAAAATTAGCTAATTGTGTGGATAGCATGTTATTTCGCTGTTTTTATGATGCTTAAAACTTCGTTTCAAAATATTTCAAAAACGCTCTCATAGAATTTGTTCAAACTTTGCAATAATTGAGACAATCATGGCAGGTACATACTCCCTTAAGCGATTTCTCAAAAAACGTCCTGGTACAGAGAAACACAAAGATAAATAAAAAACATAATGGCGTCGTTACGTTGCCATGGCGACTCCGATTGCGATAAAACCCAAATCATAAGAAATTTTCATCTTTATATAATACGGTTGTGGTAACCTTTTTTCTATATCTTTAATCATGGCGACGTAGTTAATGCTCAAACTTGAGAGGTATCCTCCCCAAAAAATCCAGTCGAGCCACCTTAATTAACAGTAAACGACAAGTAAGAGAAAACTTGGTGGCGTGGTACAAATCGACGTTTACCTTTTTGCAGTAAACGTGATTCTGTATTATGGCAATATTGTTTTATGTTGTGTTTCTAAGATGGAGAGGCTATTCAAGCAACTCACGTACGTGACCCGCGCTTTAAGGTCAGGTTTTTCGCGTTAAAAACTGTCCCAGAGTGGATGTCTTAAAAATGCCGGATGTGGATGGACGAAAACAGAGGTTTTCGAATATGACAATGTCCCACATAATTTACAACGAGCATTGCGCATGTTCTGTAAAGCGATGCTGTCGTATTTCTTTCACTGGCGAAAAATGTCTACGCATGCTCTGCAAAAAATGACACGTGATCGATTTCGGGCAATGTCATTGGCTCCGAGGCAAAAATGCCCGCGAAATGTTGTTGAGATGAAAGAAGCGATGGCAGCTTTTTTTGGCAGTGACAACGTTGCAATTTCTTGCCACTGTAAGAGATCAAAAATTATTTTTGTCGAAGTTTTGACGGAGATATGTTCTCTAGAGAATATAGCGTCCTGGAACAGGCGAAAAATCGCAGTGGCATGGTCTGATTCAGTTTTGTTGACGTTGAGATCGCTGGTTTGCATGTGGAAGACAGGCCGAAAAGGTGGGTAATTTTTACTTTCTTTGTTTACTGCATGTTCCGAGCCACTCGGGACAAAAAGAGATTATAAAGTAGTAGAAGAAAAATTATTGGGCCTTGTTTTGGCTGAATTTCGTGACACAGCTCCTTAAGGTGGCTGAACACAGTTTTGTGGACGGTCAGCGGTAACTCGCGTGACGGTGAGTGTTTTAACTTAGACAAACAAACATGGCGGCGAAAAAGCAATGGTACACAGAAGACGATTTCTCAAAATCTACTCATTAAAATTTTGTGATATTTGGCAGAATTTTTACTTTTATGGTGTTTTAAATAATGAGAACTTTAAAATGGAATTTGAATAGACGATTTTTTTGACACATTTAATAATTACAGTACAATTATATTATTGATTATCTTAAAACCCGTCGGTTAAAATTTGGTGAAATAAGTTTCACATGGCAATGATTAATTATAGTAAGCTGTGTGCAATTTTTTAGGAAAATCTAATGAGTGAATTTTCTGTAAACTGAGCAAAAGTGAAATTTTAAGGTTGTATTCCATCATTCATGTTGCCATGGAAACTAAGAAAATGTCAAATTTTACCTGTGAATCAAAATCTTTCATCAATATATTTTCCACTTGCCAAGTTTCAGCTTGTGAGCTGCAACCCTTCTCTAGCTATAACATGGCAAATGACATATACTCAGAAACTGCCACAACTGTGTTCAGCCACCTTAACGCAACTGTCAATTACGCAAAAAAGTTGAAATGGCTTTCCAGAAATGGGACAGACAACTTCTTAATCATCGTTGAAATGACCAACACAGAGGAGTAACACTGTAATGACACAAATGTGAACGTCAGCAGTCACTGTGGTTTCAATAAGAGTATTCCAAAAAGCATGTGTTGGTGTCAATGGTGGATAAGGCAGCAATGAAGAAAGGGGGCCCTATGATGGTCTATAAGGGGAGGCTCCGCCCAGACTTCAGTTATATGAAATGGTAGGGGTTTCACTAGTTGGGGTATATAAAAGGGTAGGGAAATATGTCATTTGGATCTGTGAAAAGGCCCAAAGGGCTAACAGATAAATTTAATGGCTTTGATAAAGTCGAGTAAAAGTCTATTTTTCTGATTGATTCCTATTTAAAAGAGAGTACATTTACAGCCAGTTAAAAGGGATACAAAATTCTAAACAAGGTATGTGAAAGGGGTACCATTTGTCAATAGAAGGTATACGAAAGGGGTACCTTTTTCGTGAAAAATGGCATTTAAAAGGGTAAGGGGTTGGATCTCGGGACGGAGCCTCCCTATAAAAAATTTATTCAGTACCCCCCCCCCCCCGGCCCTGGACTACACGTGGCTATTGATTTAAAATCGCTTTTCATGTTCCGTTTTTTTTTTCTGTATTACTCCGAAATTGTCGCTTGGTTCTCGAACTTCAATTGTATATGCCTCCCAATTCCTGGCAAAATATCCATATTTCAAAATGTATTTTCTCAGTTTTTCGAAACATGCCACCGGATAGTGCTGTCATCCCCCGTATGTGGTTTCCAGTCTCAGGGGCGTAGCTAGGGGGGGTCCTGGGGTGCCCGTGACCCCCCCTTGGTAGGCCTTCTTTTGAGCAAAAATCCTACAATATTCAGGTGGCGAAAACGCCATGACAATATCTTGGCCGTAAAAGCCATTGCTGAAAAGCCCACTTTTTAAATTTTTTTTTTGTAAAGTATTTTCGTCAACGCTCTTGTCTTTAGTTAATATGGGCCTTCATGCCGCGATAATACGACTGAGCCCGCCGATACACGAGGGAAAGCAGCGGTATAAACCATATATAGTCGGCGATCCCCGGATGGTGATCTGGTGAGTAGCCTCTGTGACCCCCCCTTTGAAAAATCCTGGCTACGCCCCTGAGTCTGCTGTAAGGTAGCTAAAGGTTATAGCTTGGAAGGCATTGGCAGAACATTAACTAAAGAAGATGTGAGAATGTCTAGATCTGAGTAGGAGGCGTTGAGGAGAGATGGTTAAACGACATATGCGATTAAATAGAGCTTCAGTCGAGCGAGATGATCGAAGTAGAAACCTTCAGGCTTTTTCTTCTATCCCTGGAAGTACCTCAGAGACAACATTATTTTCAAAGTTTCAAATATTAAAGCAGGAGCTGTTAATATGTCACATATGTACTGTCCCCTTACTGCTCCTTATTACTGAAAAAATTCTTAAGTTGAAAAGGGGTTATGACGCGTTGTACCGAGCCATATTCCGGCGAACATTTCGTCCAGATGAACATTTTACAGGAAACTCTCTCTTTAGTTAACGGACACTTTTATTGGAGCTGTATTTTAAAGGACTGTATCAAAGTTCAGGAAAAGAAAAATAAAGTTGTTGTATTGTGTTCCCGTCCTTGACAAAACGTGAAATTAGGCACTTTCACGTTGTAGTCGTGCAATGACGGCAAAGAAATGTAAAAAAAAGCGCGATTCACGTGCAAAGTTAATTGATGTTTTGCTACTATAAACCTATTGCTTTTTGGCCGTTCTAGTTGCCGTCGCCGTCACCGCTGCACAAGCTCCCTGTTAAAGAGCTTAAGCAACGACGACAGTGACGGCAACTTGAATGTCATAAAAGGCTTCTGTATGTGTATTCGTCACACTTCTGATACATTTCTTGCTGTCACTACACTACTACGCAGTGTATAGTCTAAATAAAACTTCCTTATTTCGCGAAGTCTTATGGAGGACGTTAGCACAAGACGACGATTTTCTCCGTTTTTTCCTATCAAGTTGGATCACTATTGTCCTTAATTAAGAATAAAACTCCAAAAACATTTTGCCAACATTTGAAACATCGAGGTGAAATAACAGCGATCAAGTAACAAACAGCGCAAATTCCCTTTTTTAATTACGTTGTCGCTGCTGTCGCCGTCTGGTTGCTTAGGCTCATTCTCTTGTTCTAAACACATTTTTGGGGCAAAACAGACTTGCGAATTCCAAAAAGGGCAAAATCAAACCGGACCCCGTAAACCCTGCATGCTGCAAAGCACCGCCATGATATCAAATAACTTCTTATTACCATTATTACTTTAAAAAAACCCTGAAAAAATTGGATTATTAGAAACCCTAGATAACCATAAACATAAACGAAAATTTAAAAGAAAACAAGAATTTGAATGTGGATGTAGTAGACCTGGTCACTTCGTCCTGTGACAGGGACAGGTCATCCCTAATGTCCACTTGCAAGATCTTTCCACGGGAAAGTTATTAACTAAATTGGTGAACATAGTTTTAAAGAGTGTAGACGATATTGCTTCTAGCAAGGATACATAGAAAGGTGACGTCAACTAACAACCGGAAGTCTGAAAGGAATAGTATGGGTTGTTAAATGGTCTGTGACCATCAAAAGACTTCCTGTTGAACTTAAGCTAACTTTTTTGTGCTTTTGCGTTTTTGTAACAGTTGAACAAAGTGCAAAAACGGCCTTCTCCTGCACCATT